>CAKAOJ020000003.1:955000-1660000 GCA_916701645.2 Sebastolobus alascanus
GACTCATCTCCGACCATTTTGTTCGTACCCGAGAGCGTTTTTTTCCGTCGCCATTCTCTGACCACGACTGTATTTTCAGCTGCAGTGACCCTTTTTTTCCCTCATTCTCTCCGTCCATTTCTCTGTATTTCCACTTTCCCTCCCTCCCCTGCCTGATGCCGACTCTCTCTCCCTCCATCATATCGAGCTGTCCGTCAGTGTGGGGCCTCGCGTCTCTTGGTCTTTGATGGATGGGGAACACGTAGGAGGAGCAGCCGTCCTTAATGGACACGGCGGATTGAAACGCTGGGGAAGTAAATGTTAAGGGCCTCATAAAACATCCACTTCCCCGCCCTCGTCCTATGCAGCCCTCCCCCACATCACCCACACACCTCCCTCCCACAATCTCCCTCCTTAAATCTCCACCTACGCACCACCGCTGACTTATCAGCCGCCTGCAAGTGTCTCTGTTTGTGTCTATCTTAACACTCAGACATCTTTATGTAGAGATGTGTAGGTATTTGTGTGGACATGAGCATCAAATCCACATCCCTACTGTGGCGTGATCGTTGTGATGGATGGAGTCAGAGGAGAAAGGACCTCCTTCCGCCTCAATCAGAAGTCTGTGAGCGCCGTAGATCAGATTGTACGGCAGTTTCCAGCAGTGATATGTCACTGCGTGTATATACAGTGACCGTGGCGGCCCTTTGCCCCTGACCCCTGTCAGCTCCTACTGGGTTGTCGAGATGTAGGAGGGGGATTAAGAAGACATTGGTAAAGTTGATTTATTTCCTCACGCCGCAGGCACAGACAAAGGAACCGTGTTAAAGAGCCTCCATCAATAAGCCGGCTCTGGCTACCATGTTTGCGAGAGGCGAGAGGCGGTGAGGTCAGCTCTTAAAGTTATGGCTGCGGGGTGATAGCTGTACCGCCGAATAACTCAATTCCCCTCCAAGGTGGAGGGGTCAAGAGGAGTCAAGGACAGTGGCGAGGCAGGAGGTGGGTGGAAAGTGAATTTAGCAGTGAGAGGGGAGACTCGCTGTTTCATCTGGAGCATTGACCCTGGTCATAATTCCAATTGCCTGACTTGTTTGATGCAGAAAGAAATCCCTCAGCGTGAAAGGAATTGCCTTCCCCCAGCAGCTCCGTAGCGGGTGTGTTACGTGGAGGAGGGGTTCTGACCGTGATTTAGATCTTCAAAAACGGACCCAGAATTTAAAATCTCACCGTAGAAACTATTTGAGGCTGTTTTATATGTATGTGTCTGAGAAGACAACCTGAAGCCAATACGAGGGCTCTGCAGACTCAGCCATTAATCATCATAATGCAGGAGGCATCCAGCGATGAATTAGAATCCCCTGGCCCATGCAACCTCAATAATCCAATTATTTAAAAGCCAAAATAGAAGTTATAGTGGTATGGTAAAATCTGTAAGGTGAAGGTCGACACATTACAGCATAGTAAGGCGAATGGCATCAGCTCCCTGGTGGGCTGTTATTCCCCTGTGGCGGTATTTCATAGCTGACGTCAAGACGTGTACAGCTTGTTGAGGTCATGTTTTGAAGCTCAGGAGGCGAATGAAGTCATTGTTTGGCCGGACTACCTTTAAGCGTCATGAGACAGTCAGAGGAATTTAGCACCAATGTGCTGATTTGGGTTAGTAATCCTGTCTTACAGTAAGATGGGGTCTGAGAAGGTACAGGCAGCAACGCTGACGTTATTCTGCAGGTAATGAGCAGGAAAATATTTGCTGAATAGAGATATCTATCATTGAAATGAGCAGGGTGTCAGCATATTATACAGAACACTCTTTGAGAACAGGGACAATGGCAAAACTACCTCAGCTGTAAATACTTAAAATAATAGGTGTTCAGGTGGAGAATACTGCAGTACATGCATGTTGAGGTACTGAGTACTACGTAGTATGTCTGTACACATTCTGCTGCAGTATCTGAGTTAATGATTTACTCTCTATAACTATAGCTGAATTATTTTTCTGCCTTTTAGTCTATTGAAATATTTTTAGTAAACTTTTTGAGGTGCTATAACTGTGCTTTGTATATTTTTGTGCTATGTTGTGCTTTTTTATAATCTTACTCCACTAAATTTCACTGTAATTTGTGGTAACATTTCATTTTACAGGTCCTTTAATTTCATGGTAATTAGGTGATAATTAGCAAGTAACCTATTTGAAATATCTTTGGAATTACTGCCAAATTACCCCAATATTTACCTCAAAATTGATCAAAAATTACTTTGTTTGGCTGTCTTGACTTGGGACAAGACTCTGGACTGTTATTATTATTTTTTTATATCTATTATAAACATTATTTAATAATTATATTCCGCTATTTCCCAATAAGCAGTAATAAGTAGCTGGTAATTTATTTTATACATTTCCAGGAAAAGAATACAAAAATAACTTCTTGAAATTTCTTAAAAAACTCCCTGAATCATTACATTAGCTACCAGGTTACATTTGTGTAGACAATAAGTCACACAATAGTGAGATTTGTGTCTTCTATTAGTTTTGCTGTTGTCCTATGTGTGCTTGTAGTGTACAAATAAGCCATCGTTTGCTAATGTTGCTAATGTTATCAACTTAAGATGATAATATGTCAGTGTCGTGTTTACAGCATGTTGCACTGGTCCCAAGTGAACAAACAATGTATTAATGCAGGTTTAAAGGAACCGTGTGGGGATCTATTGGCAGAAATGGAATATGATGTTAATAAGTATGTTTTCTTTAGTGTATAATCAGCTGATAATAAGAATCGTTGTGGTTTCCTGACCTTAGAATGAGCCATTATATCTACATATGGAGCGGGTCCACGGAGCAGGCCGCCATGTTTCTACAGTAGCCCAGAACGGACAAACCAAACACTGGCTCTAGAGAGGGCCATTTGCATCAGTTAGTTGCAATCTGTAACCTCACCGCTAGATGCCGCCAAATCCTACACACTGTACCTTTAAGTCAAATTTTGAACTCTTACTTGTTATTGAATATTTTCACATTTTGATTTTGCTGCTTTGACTTCAGCAAAAGATCTAAATACCTCTCCCACCACTGCCTTTAGATCATTCCCACTGGAGGAGCTGCAAAGGTGCCGTTAAGTCTTTGCCCTCTTTTTGGCCGACATTTTAGACATTTCAACAGTATATGTGAAATAATTAATCAACACCAGGCTGTGATCCTCTTGTAATTTGCTAAAATGTCAGAGTGAGACTTGCTGCATGACCGTCCATTGTCATTGAGAGGTCACATTAAAGTCTAGTTTTCCAATTACCTTCCTGCAATGAACCTGCTCTCCGTCGTAGCTTTCTCTTTTTACTGAGTTGTAAACGGTAGAGCCCGGCCACCGATTTCACTTCACTCAGAGCAGTAAAAGGAGGTGTTTGCAGCAAGAAGTTTATTCAGACCTTTTACAGAGGGACCGCGGCTGGACTTCTTCATTTCATATGAAGACGCTCTGATAGCATTTGTTGTTGCGTCTTTGGAGGAAAAACTCCTGAGGTGAACCAACTGTTTGTCCATCAAATGCATTTTAGTGTTATACGAGGGGAGCTTAGCCTTTGCAGCATTCATTCGTGTGCCATTTGCAGCGAGTGCCTGTAGGGGGATATGCTGCTGTTAGGTGGTTTTCAGCTGCCTGCGGCTGGTTTTGGAGCTCTTCTGAGCTCAGCAGGACACGGCCCTCAGACATGTTTCAGCCTTTTTTTGCGAAAAATTCAACCGTTCACTAAGAGGAGAGAAGGAGCAAAAATAAAGCTTCCCACTTGAGAGCTCCCTGTTCCCCCAAATAAGCAGGAAAGTGGTGAAATATGACGAGGAAGAGGAGGCAAATGAAGACTGATTGAGGTGTTGTGTGAATGTCTGCAGCTGAGTCTGCACATCGTTGGGTTTGTGATGAACTCATGCAGAAGCGCCGATAACGATGTGAGCCCAACACGCTCCCGTGTGTGTGTGTGTGTGTGTGTGTGTATGTGTGTGTGTGTGTTTGTGGAGGGGGTTAGTTCCCTGTGAACAGCCCCAAAGATAATGAGAAGTATCAGGGCCCCCAACTCTGCCTTTGACTTATCTAGCAACAACCCTGCAGTACTACAGTAAGGACTGAACTGTCAGCAGAAAACAAACCTGCAGAAATGTGTGTGTTAGTGTGTGTGTCGGGGCTACTTGGTAACTTAGGGGCAATAGAGGGAGCTTGAGGGATATGGAGCGTTGCCAGGAGGGAAACACTGAGGATGTGTTGGGGAAAGATAGAAGCAAACCCAGGGCCAAAAAGTCCATCAGGCTGCAGTTTTTGAAGGACAGTTTCCCAGTGAGAGTCTCATCCCGTCGGCCCCTTTGGGCTGGACTCCGGTCTGGCCTCAGCGGGTAGAGAGCTCCTCCTCCGGAGATCACACTGCCTCTGGTTGAAGGTTATAAAGGAGGAAAAAATGGACAGGAGGCGAGAACAAGCTGGCGAGAGACAGTGATGGAGAGGCGGAGAGCTAACCTTTACTAGCTCTTGTTTTATGTCTCTCTCTCTCTCTCCTTTCTCACGTTTATCACCTGATATGAGCCCTTAGCTGAGCACTCTTTCTCTCCTCTGAAGCGTTTGGCATAAACACTTCTCAGTTACATGAAAAGAGGAGAAACTGTAACATTTCACACCTCCCTCGCTCCCTCCCGGTTCACTCACACACACACACACACACAGATGCCGATACACTCCTCGCCAAATGAATGTGCGCGCCACACATCCACACCTGATCGTCTTCTAAGGGAGTGAATAATTACTTCGCCAAAGGGCACAACTGTGATCCCTGGCTGGTATTTAAAGCCTTGTCACTGAATTTAAATTACCCCTCCTCTCCATCGCTTCCTTTAGTTAAGTGGGAATGTCCTCTTTTTCTGGCTAATACAGAGATCACAGCCCTAATGTCTTCATCATGGCCTCCAGCTAATGCTGCCACATTGCATGACACAGACGCCCAGCGTGAATTTCCACATTGGCGTCGACGTGTGAAGCTATCTGCCGTCACCAATGCAAACTACGCTTTTCCTGCTATTGTGTTGCAGCAAAGTCTTGTTCTCTGTGCGTAAGAGTGATTTATAGATAAAACCTTTTGTTCAAGCGGAGGTAGGGAGTGCTGCCTGGATGGAGGTGTGTGTGAAATTCAGCCCCTCTAATTGGTTTATTCAGTTATTCTTTCCTCTTCCCACCATGTTGTAGCCCTAGGCCATCTGTGCTTTCTTTTGCAACAAGCTCTCACTGCCTCCGCCGCCCTCCCGCTGCTTCCTCAACCCCTCCGCTTCACTATGATTTCCCAGCCTCTCTAACGGACCTCCGTCGAGCATGTGTGCCCTGCGTCGTGTGTCCAGTCTGTCTAGAAATACAGTGATAGGGGGCTGCATCATGAAAGGAGCTGCGGGGGTTTGAGAGGCTGATCCTGTATTTGTCCTTGTCTGATGTAACTCGTCTCCCATGATGCTCCGTGGCTGAGTCTCGGCCCGCCTGCTTGTCCGCTCTCCTCCGCGCTCCATGATTGGCGTGGCGGGGCAGAGAGACTATTAGGATGCTGAAGCATGAAACCACTTAAGGTGCATGTGTATGTGTGTGTTTCTGAGTGTGTGTTTGTGTGTGTGTGTGTGTGTGTGTGGGCAGCGAGCGCATGTGTACATTTGCTTTTACACATTTGTGCCCGTAGTAGGAGCGTGACCATGACCAACCCGACGCACGATCCAGAATATCAAAGAACATCAAGTGTATTTGAATTCAGCGAGAGTGCAGCGAGGTACGGCGGGATAATAAATTGCATCTGGATGGAGAAGGTATCCAGGTTACAAAAGCCCTAATCAGCTTTTATAAGATCTGTGTGCAGCATGATGTGGACATTACAGAGGCTCTTAATGGTGAACTAGGTTTTTGCCACACGAAATATATATATATATAAGTTGGTCTTTATTTTGTATTAAACATGTATGTCTCATGTATTCATATATGCCCAGAATTTCATTCTTCTTCCGGGTGAAAAAGCCCATTTACACTATAATGAGACACCAAAAGCTCTGAAACCCCAGACTAATGAAATTTTCAGAAGCAGGCTGACCCAACACACCTATTCAATAAAGAAAACGAGATTTGGGAGATATATTAGTCATTTAAATGAAGAAATAATTTACAAGAAAAGATTAAAAAACTGAATTACGCGAAGGAGATTATCCTTATTGCAGGCTGACAGAGAAACCTGTATCATATTAGTTACAGACGACTGATGAAATCAGGTTTTTAATAAGACCTGGGTATCACTTCGGTTCTGTATATCATCAAACTGGTACACCAGCCTAATCCTCGCCGATGATTTCAAAGTGTGAAGAAATGAGAGCGCTGCGGTTGAGCTTCGACTTTGTCAACAGTGTTAGCTCGGGGATGATGCTGCAGAGTGCAATATCTACCGTCGGAGCAATATTACAGTTTGTGGTGTAACATGTCATGGAGGAAAATGACACATAATTATCATTCTGCGGGATAAAATTGCAAACCTGATAGCCCTGTTGTTCAAAACAAGGAGTCGGCGGCGTCCCTCCTGTCTTCTCTCACTCTCCTTGTTACAGATTTAGTCTAGTTTTCCCAGACACACGTTTTCATACCTCAAGGTTATTTTTCGGAATGTCTATTTATCATTTTAAGCTTTGCACGCCTTCTCCCGCCTCCTCACGCCATGACTAGTTATTTTCTCAATTGACTATCGTCCAGCTTCCCATTACTCATGCTGAAAATGCCCTTTCCTCTCGGAGAAGCTCACACTCTTGAATTGTTTTCTCTCCGCGGACAACCAAAAGCCTCTGTGCTTCTTGTAAAGCCTTATGTCCATTATCAATGATTGTTTCCACCCTCTGTGTCCACCGTGCACGTGTTGCAGTGTGTGTGTGTGTGTGTGTGTGTGTGTGTGTGTGTGTGTGTGTCCATGTGCGTCTTTGACCCAGTACGCCGCTCTCACAGATTTCACATTAACCTCAATCCTGCTTTCTTCCAAATTAGATTTCTATTCTTCTGTCTCCATGTTGACTTATTTGCTTCCCTTTCATCATCTCCGGCAAGGTTATCCCGAGGCAAGTCGCACTTTTATGGGAACAAGGGGGCGTAGGGGAGGGGCGGAGGGCCCGGCTTTGCCGCCAGCCATGCCTTAATCGATCTTGTTTAAAGGGATGTTGTGAGCTGAATGTTTGAACCCACGTTAACAGTTCTCTGGGATTTAATTAAGAAGTAGAATGAATTTAATGTCAATTACGTCTTAAAATGAGCGGGGAGTGTGAAGACGCACAACAAAGAAACCAAGAAGTGGGGTTGGTGGGGAGGGAAGGGGGGGAGGAAGAGGAGGCTAATTAGGGGATGGAGTTGTGTTCATGCATCATTCCAGTTGAAACATTTCCTTCCTCTCCCTCTCAACCCCATTTTCCTCTCTGCTCCTTTTTCCTCTCTCTGCATGTATATCTGCAAGAGCCCTCAGCGAAAAAAAAGCAACAAAAAAAACTTGTCACATCTTTTCTTTGCCGCTGGCAGCGGCACACAGTATGGGTATATGCAAATATGAGAAAATAGAGACTTCAGCATTGTTGACACACACTCTTCCTACACATGAAGCACAACCAGATATAAGACTGGAGTCTCTCTCTGTACAACTGAAGTGGTTTAAGTACTTCTGTGTACTTTATTGATTTTTTAGAATGTTGAAAACCACAGTAAATGCCATCATATCATCCATACAGTATATCATCCACATGACATAGAGGAACAAAACCATGAGGAACAAAAAAGATAAAACAGACGACCTCCACTGCATGACCCACATTTAAATACAACTTTATTCAGATCTGAGGACTTTTAGCTTTTATATATATATATATATGTATATTTATGTTTTTGACAGTACTATTCTTTGCTGAGGGGACCGGTGTTGTCTCGCAGTCTCTAAGGCCAAATATCCACATGTCTGTTGGCATTAGATGGGTAAGGCTGCTGCCGTGACAACGCTGTCCATCCCACAGCAACGCGACTGTCTCTTAAACTTAGTCCAGCAGCCTTTCTTCGAGAGAGGCGGAGAGGGTGGAGTCTCAGTGAGAGTATTGCTGTAAATCTGAGAGGATCTGGTGCGGAGCAGGGTGAGGGGCTTCCTCCCAACATGTAGCCCAAGATGTGTCCTTGTTTTCTTCCACATGAGTTCAGTGTGCTGTGGTCTCATGTCGCCCAGCTTTGATTCCAACATGTGTGAGCATCCAGCTTCTCTCCGGACGCCCTGCGGGAGGCGAGGAGAGGAGTATTTGAGGTTACTGAGGCGTATCTGTGTCGGGCACTCCGTTGGCATGCTCTCGAGGAGATTTCATGTCCTCCCAATCCAGGGGGCTTATGTAAGATGCTTTGAACAGGAGAGAGGAAAATACCTAAACCAGCACATCTTAAGACTGTGTGTGCACACACATTTGTTTGATGGGATATAGATATAGAGAGAGAAATAGATAGATAGAGGGTAGTTCTCGCGGCTGATGTTCAGTTGGCTCGGCATTAAGCTCACGGAGATTAGCCAGCTCAGCTCGGCGCTGTGCGCAGGAGGGTGGGCGGGGCAGCGGTGAGGAACTACCCACAGCAGGGTTCAACGCCAGGGTGAGGGAGGTAGAGAGGGTTAGGCCAGTCAGCCGGGTCACACACAGGGAGAGGACGACAGCGTGAGGACGGCGGGTAACATGCATGGAAGGGAAAGGGGCAGAGAGAGCTGCAGGACGAGGGAATGAATGAACAGAGCAGGAGGCAGTGGTTCATTCATGCTGGTTGCATTTTACAAGCGTTGTATTATATCCAGCAGACAGAGCCTACATCTATATTGCATGTTCCACTGGGACTCCTTACGTATGCTTTCAAATAAATACTGCATCACTGTGAAATCAGAATCTGTGCTTACAAGCTTTCTCATAGTTTGCACTGTGATTGATGGTAGCCTCTTTAGGAAAATCCCCTCAGTGAGACACTTACAGATACGTGCGTTGTCAACGTATATCAGTGCATCTGTGAGATATCTGTTTCGATTAAACAATCCCACACAAGAGGAGACAGGTTTGCCAGATGAGCAGCCTTTAACAAGGCTGCGGGTGTCTGTCCCCTGCAGACTTGCTCGTGCG
This sequence comes from Sebastolobus alascanus, assembly GCA_916701645.2. Classification (NCBI taxonomy): domain Eukaryota; kingdom Metazoa; phylum Chordata; class Actinopteri; order Perciformes; family Sebastidae; genus Sebastolobus; species Sebastolobus alascanus. The sequence continues at coordinate 964,137 of CAKAOJ020000003.1, forward strand.
CTGCTGCCATTTGCTCCGGGCCACAAGTTGATTAGGTCTCACATGGAGAGGAGCTACCCCCCTCTTTAAGAGTGAATTAAAAAGCAGATTTGCAGGTCTCTGTTACTATCTTTAGCCCTGCGACTGTGTTTTGCCTCCTCAATCTCACACAGAGCAGCCAAGGCGATGCAATTACGTCTGGCCTTATGCTACCCCCCACAGGACGGCGGCTTCACGGTGACCGCTCACCGCTCCAGCCAAGCGTGCACGTGCACAGATCTCGGCTAAATCCCTGACATCACAGCACATTAGCATCAAACCGGCTACCTGATCTCACCATTTAATGACTCTTCACACCTGTCTTGTGCCTGTTCACCAAAAAAAAAAAAGTCACCGTGCCATCTCGCCAACAAAATGTCAGGCTGCCTAATTCATAGCTCCATTGTGCACTTCTCTCCACTGGTATTGTTTGTGAGCGCAACATGAGATGGGCCAGCCAGTGGCCATTTATCTTAATGAGAGCAGTTAACTCTGGGCTGAGCTTTGGCTGCCGGCTCCACGCACAAACTATCCCCGCGAACGTCCTCTTATCCTCCTACCCGCCGACTTGATTTTTAGGAATACATCTCGCCCTCTCGTTGAAACCTTAATTAGGTTCTAAAGGAGATTAAATTATATGTAATTATTATGATAATATTTTCATTTATTCAAGATAACGGGCCGACTTTAGAGAACACAGTATTTGTCGGGGAGAGAGCAATCTGCCTCACACAGTCAAAGTTATCAAGGCGTGAAATCAGGAATCCTGACGGCAACAAAATGTAATCTTTTTCATACAGAGGGGACAATAGAAGGAGCTGCATACTCTAAGTCTCCTCCTCCACTTTAATTAAAACAGCTCAGTGAATCTCTCCCTCTCTCACTCCCCCACTGCTCTCTCTCTCTCTTAAGTGTGTATCTCTATGCAGAATCTAGTTATTTCCCTCGCACTGAACTCGTCTTAAGCCCTGGCCCAGAATCTTTGTTGAGCAATTGCTTTTTCTTGCAAATTTTATTATTTTTCTCTCTCCCTCTTTTCCCTCTTTTATTGAAATGGCGGTGACATAACCGAGAGATGTATTGTGATTAAACTTGGCAGGCTGTAAACTACACATTGACATGATGAGGGTGGGATGCTTACCATACTTGCCAACCTTGCCAAAATAGGGAGGATTTCAAAACCTTTTCTGGGTCCTCCCCCAGATAAAAATTGAGTTTCAGAGACTTTATTTCCTGCATTCTGGCAATTTTTCAGAATTAAATTAACAAAATAATAAGTGCACTGCAACAGCATTTTTATGTTCAAGCTGCAGTGGGTAGAAATGAAGCAAATATGATTTAAAAAAAAAGTTATTTTTATAAAACGGTCACTATATCCTGACAGTAGTGCATGAGACAGGTAATCTGAAAAAAATCATGGGCCCCCCCGGTGTCCTCCGGTGCTCCTAATGGCATCTGAAGGATTTCACAGACTGGAGGAAAGAGCCGATCTGGAGTCTGCCTGTGTGTCCGTCTATGAGAGCCACGAGTCAATCACTCGCAAACTCTGATCAAACGGTCAAACTAGGCAGCGCTGATTAAATATGAATCAATACTCTGTTAAGTTAATGCCTATTTCTCTCCTCAAATGTTTTCAGAAACATCTCGTAGTGTACTGTTTAGCTGTAAAATGAGAAAGTTTGTGACCCGGCAGCCATGTTGAGATCAAGTTGAGGAAATACCAAGCACCGCCCACCAGCCGGAGCACAGACAATAGGAACGCTCTCTCTCTGAAATGACCTGTGATTGGTCAAAGTCTTCCATCATGGGCTAGATTGCCTGAAAACAGAGCCATGAGGAGGTGCAGAAGTCTAGTTTTCTCTCAGAACACTTGAATTACAATATGCTGAAAGGTTATTATGGAATTTTTGCCCAATGATGCCAAAAAATGGTTGCCTACTGAAGCTTTAAATAGACCTACTTTACATTTTACTTTTAATTCTCAGGGAAGAGAACTGAATAATTCACCCCTCTGGTGTGTACTTGTGTGAATCTCTGGCATAAACGAATATTCATCCGTTTTTATTCATTCATTAATTTTTTTGCCCCTGTTTGAGTATTTCTTTCTTGTAGTACTCTCCATCTCTCACTCACTGAAGGCCCTTTCAGACACAACGCAACAACGATACCACTGCGCTCTGAAACCCATCATTTTATGGCTTGCGCCACGCCACGACAACTTTTCGCTGCGTTGAGCAAAACTGTGAGCGTTGCACACTGAGATGTGCGGCAAACGCAGCTCAAACCGCGTTGTGATGTGAGTAGCTCTCTTCCACCGTGAAACGACATTTGGTGTAGCTCTATTGTCGTCACGCTGTACAGTGCCAGAAACAGGTTGAGATAAGGAAAAGGAAAAAAAAAAGGTGTGAAAATTTGCCGTAAATCGGGAGAAATACAGGAGAATTGTGACCCCGGGAGAAAAAACGTGAGTCTCCCGGTAAAAATTGGAGGGTTGGCAAGTATGACGCTTACATGTGAGGACAGTGAAGATGAGTAAGAAGAGGATGGACTTAAAGTTCACGTAAAAAAGATGCCCTTTAAAAAGACTTTGAGTGTAACCTAAATGATCCTGTTGTTGGTAACACTTCACATTCATCTGCTCTTTGTGTTCCCTCTGGTAAGTTTTTAATCATTTACAGAGTCAAACGCTGTACGCTGTTTGTAATAAAGTCTGAATTTGTATACAGCTCTCCAGTGAAGCGTATCGCAGCATTTAAATGCTTTCGCTGAAAACGCTGCTTTGTGACTTTGCAAAAGAGCAATATAGTAAAGGGCGATTAAAAGGACATTCAGACAACATTCACAGAAATGACTTGATGGAAGAGAGAACTAGCTGGCGAGAAGTTGGCATTTAGAAACTGGATTGAGGTAAGAATGTGCGTGTTTGATTTTCACTATCAGTCCAGTTAATGAATGCTGCAGTTATTCCAAATGCCTCATTATCTGCATACTGTAGTTTTGCATATATGTTTTTACATCTTACAATAGTCAGGCTACAGAGAGGTTTTTTTTTTTTTTAAGGTGTCTCGCTGCCACAGCGGCCTTAAGGACGATTCACAGCCCTGGTTTCCTCCTCATGTGTTGCAGTCACTCCTTTTCCTCTCCCCTCCCACCTCTCCTCCCCCCTACAAGTCCTCTAGCCCGAGGGCAGGTAGGGCATCTCGTTATGGTAGTTGTAGTCCGGGCAAACCTTCTGGACCAGGCGGTAGTCCGTACTGTAGAAGGAAATGTAGATACAGATGACCTTGAAAGGCTTGGAGCAAATCCAGGACACGTGGCTCTGGATCTGCTCCTGGAAGCAGGTCTTGGACGGGTCGTAGTTGCACAGCGAGGTGCGCTTGCTGCGATCCACCTTCTCATAGTCCACGCGGCAGTTGAAGATCTTTGAGTCCTTGGGGTAGACCACGCTCTGGCGCTCCAGGTCAAACTCCACCGCCTTGACGGGTGGCACCAGGCTGACCGAGATGTTGCCCTGGCCCGTGGAGTTGTGGCGGAAGTAGACGCTGAACGTGCCGTTCCCGTGGTCCACGATCTTGCCGGTGATGAGCAGGTTAAGCCTCACCGTCTTGATATTGGAATAGAAGTCTCCCCAGCCAAACATCTTCTTGAACTTGCCGGTCTTGACGATGGGCCGGCGCTTGACCCTGGAGCTGGAGGCGTCGGGTTTGAGCAGGTCGCTCCCCAACATCTCCCAGAACTCCTGTTTAGAAAACTCCTGCTTGGAGAAAGGGACCGGGGAGCGGTAGGGCAGCTCCAGGGAGGTGGTGTTAGCCGCTCGGCTCTTACTGTGGAGCATCCAGCGGCTCAGGGGCGAGAGGGGAGCCTGTCCGCTCAGGAGGCCCACCGTCTTGGAGGAGTCGTCTGAGGAGCTCTTGGGGCTGGAGGAGTCGTCTTCTTGACCCAGGACCACCTGGAGAGAGGAGGAGGAGGAGGAGGAGGAGGAGGAGGAGGAGGAGGAGGAGGAGGAGGAGGCGGGGATCGAAGAAGAAAATAGAGAAAGAAAGTAGGCAGTTATCAGCGAGGTAGAAACGTGGACAGAAAACAAATTAAAGGCTTAATCGATACTTAATTTACTGTTCATACCTCTAGTGGTAGTAACCGTGACATTCTATCAATGTTATATATATAAATAAATGGTTGGAATTTTGCAGGTATTGCTATTATCACATTCTGTTGTTTACCCCGGCCGTGAGAGAAAATACTCCTTTATGTCTAGTTTTCGCAGAGCCAGTGTAATTCCCTAAGCTCCCTAGTAATGGGCTCATATGCCTCCTTCGAGCTACTCGAGACCAGAGGGATCAAAGAAGAGATCCAAACAGAAAATCCACACCAAAACTGAATTCACATAAAGTGCGTTAGTCCTGTGGTCCTGGGCAGTTTAATCAATATTTGTGAGGGTGGACAATTTTCTACAAAGTCTATAATCCTGTAAAACAATAAAGCTCTGTCATTAAGAAATGCTTTCTAGAGTTGTGAGGTTGGGGGTTGATTTATGCACTTATAATGTGTCTGGATGCACCGAAAGGAGCCGGATTCGTGCTAAAACACTTGTTTCTACGCTGCCTCATCGTCATCCGAGGTGCTATAATAATGTTTCATCTCATTTTCACTCCAACTAAGTCAGAAAAGGTCACTTGAAGATCATCTAATTGGAGAGAAATTGAAAAATGTTAAAGGAAGAAAGCCGTGTTTCCTGTTTTAAAGTGAGCTTTTTGCTTCTTAAGCACTGCCGTGCGAGACTGAGAACAGGGGAAACTATTATTACCCTCGAAAGATTTGGTCGGAGGATCAAAGAGTTTGAGGAAGGGGAGCTGGGCGAGCGGGAGGAGGAGAATAAAGTGTAATGTCCAATTAAGACTTTTTTAATTAAAGAAAAGAATCTGTATCGGCACACACACAAAGCTGTCAGATGTTAACATCAACCGAGGGGAGGGGAAGAGCAGGGAGATAAGATAGTGCTGCTGTGCTCAGCAGTAGATTTGTGAAGAGTGTGTGAATGTGAGAGCAAAGTAATGGGTAATTATTCAACGGTAATGATCTATTAACAGGTAGCGTCTGTCTAGTGCGCCGTGGAAGTCACCAGCATTATTGTGTCCTTTGGATATGGCAGTAGAGAACACACACGCACACACACACACACGTCGTTTGTGGATTTTGAGTTGTAAATGTGAACAATAAGTGATGCAAATGCGGGATAAGTTTGTGTATGTGCGCTCAACCCGGGGAGATTTTACAGTGATGCATAATGCATGCACTCCTGTCTGTGCTCTGATCCATCTACTGTCTTGACTGCCAGGGCTTCCTTATACAGGCTTAGTCAGGATTATTAAGTCTGACTCATTTCTTATTCCATTTTATGCAGGTTTTTTCAAGCTCGCTCACATTTGTTCACTTGCGCCGCAGTCAGTCAGCGATATTGATTTTCTGTCTCCCTAAAAACATGTATTTCCTTTCATAACAACGTGTATCGCATTTCAACTGGCTTGCGAGGATTCCCGCTGATGTGGTTGTGGTCTGGTGTTTGGACTTAGAGGCCTCCCCCTCTTCCCCTAATCTGGCCCTATTACCGCCGGGGTGTGAGACCCCCTCTCCTCTAGTTACCTGCCTGCTGCTACGCTACGCTGCCGCTCAGATCCCTCAGCCTCCCCACGGGGGCCGATAACTGCCTCGACAAGGACTCCTTCCTCTTGAATCACGGAGCTTCTTTGTGAAGCCCAAAAGTCATTAATAATGAACAAAAAATCTGGAAGAGCTGAAGACATATTGATTTTAATCTTTTCAGATGTATCTTTGTTTTTTCAGAGGGGCAGGATGACTTTGATGACAAATACACCATCCCCCACGGCTCCTGTTGAAGGACTAGTTTGTGTTTGATTTCTCTTCTTCAATGAGCTGCTGGCTGCTGGGCACAGAGGGTCGTACTCCGCCTGCCTCCCCAGATAGCACTTAAGAGCCCCCGTGGCGTCCTACAAAAAAGGCCCTTAAGGGTTCTTTAAAAATATGTCACTCTTGATTTCTATAAAACCGCCCCGTTCTTTTAAGATCCTGAGGATTTTGCCAGCGCCGCCGCTCGTCTAGAGTGACTCTCAGATGGCGCCAACACTCGTATCTGAGCAAAAACATATTGCAGAACGCGTTGCTGTAGCTTACATATTGAGCAAGGCATGCCTCCCTCTTTCTCTCTCGCACAGCCTTCATTAGAGAGCCTGAGAGGCCAGGCTGCAGGAGGAGAGATGAAGTGAGCATTGTGCTATTGTTGAACAGAAGATTTAAGTGTCTGGCGCTGCTGGAGGTGTCAGATTCAGTGTGCAGCATCGTTGTCAAAGACAAATGTTAAAATGAGCTTAATACGGCTCTGAAAAAAAAGAAGAAACAGCCAGAGCTGCAATTATTACGGAAGTGAGAGAACACCTACTGTGAGCTTGTCCACACCAGCATGATGCATTTAAATGGGATTTAATTGCTGCAGGTAAATGTTCTGTAGCATCGTTTTTTACATACCATTTGCATGATTTCAAACCCTAGGAGATCTGGTGAGCAATGCATATCTAAGGTCACAGAGGTCACACACTATACAGCAGATTTTTCATCATTAAATATTATAACTTTTACAATCGATTCTGAAAAACTGCATACTGCGACAACTCTCTCGCCACCCTGCGTTTAACTAGGAGAGTATATGAGGTGTAAGATTTAACTATCAGCACGCTTTCCAACTTTGACTTATGCAACGTAAGCAAGTTGAGATGGTGTAGGAAAACCCCCCACACAATGCTAAAAGATTAATAATGCATTCCTTCACTGTAGTGGAATATTCTCACATTTTAGCATGCACACCTCGACATTGTTTTGTTAACAGTTGAGCGCTAATGTTGTCTGCTTTGGGTATTCATACCACCCACTTGCTTTCATATTTAAAACACAGTCCAGGAAGTCATCCTTTGATGATGCATTGCACCACATAATAATATCTATTTTGTTCAGTGACCCGTGTTGTAACATTAAAGAAGTGTTTTGTTGAGTTTAATAAATTGAGTGTTTCCAGGGCTGCAGCTTAATGTCAAAGGTTTACTGTTCACTAGTAAAATATGCACCGTCTACGTAGTGTAACACAGTAGAAAGTTACTTTCACACTAAGTTTGTTTTGTTTCATGAAGCTTGGCGAGATGTATCCCAGCTTTAAGTACTGTAGGCAAAGTGTGGGCGATGGGCAATCAGGTCTTAGTGAGGGGGCGGAGGTTCGGGGTGATTTTGTCATTTGTCATGTGCGCTAAGTGAGTCAGTGAAACGGCTGGAGAGGATGGGAGGTGGCTGCAGGCTCTGTCGCTGTGGTAATTGTGAGTCATTCAGCCTCAGTGAGCACAGGCCCCAGGCCTCTCTCCCAGCAGGGAGCGAGGGGAGGGGAGCGATCCTCACAAGCCTGCCAGCTCCACAGGCAATAATCAGCCTGTTACAGTGACAGGTACACCGTTTTAACCCCTTTCCCCCGGTGACGGAAGCACACTATGGCCGTAATGCAGCAGAGGGATCAGGGAGCCACTTAACTGAAATCTGTGCTATAACTCTCACAGACGCAGGGGGACTGGTGACAGACCAGTGTGTCAACCAAAGGATATTGTTCCAAAATTAGACTCCCACTTGAGTTTGAACATTCAGACTTAACTTGTTAAGTTCCTGGAAAGAGCTGCACACGTTATACTTCAGAAACGTGGGGACTGGAGCTAAACAATAATGACTAGTGGATCAAAATATATTTTGATAATTGATTCATCGTTTAAGTCATTTTTCTAGCAAAAATGCCAAATATTCTCTGGTTCGAGCTTCTCCAATGTGAGGATTTGCTGTTTTTCCCTGTTTTGTATCAAATATATTTAGGTTTTAGATTGTTGGTCGGACAAAGCAAGCAATTTGAAAACATCACCTTGGGCATCAGAAATTTAAATTAAATAGACCAAATGATTAATTCATTAAAGCAGATATGAACAGTATTTTTTATAATAACTCGACCATGTTTAATGTGAAAGGAGTCACTCAAAGTGACTATACAGTGCCCCTGAGCTCGATGAAGCGCCCGCAACTTTGTTTTGGTTCACTTCGCCGTTCTTAAGACTTTAACACACCGGCGGCGTTTTTTTTTTCTTGAGGTTAATTCACATTTTTTCGAACTGTTGTTTTTGTCATGAGTACTCTCACACAGAATGCACATATTACGCGGCGAAAAGGTGATGTACTTTTTTTTGTAACGAGGTTGAAATTCTGAGCTTTTGCACCGCGAATAAGGATTCAACCAATCATGTTGTGCGGAATGGGTTGAGTTGCACTTATGTTTATTCGTCACAGCCCCGGTGTAAAGGCCTTTATAGCGTTGATTTCGGCTGCAGACAGAAAAAAAGTTACATAGTGGAGCATTTAGCAGCTAAAGAGCCAGATATTTCCCTCAGGAGGTGGTGGAGACCAAACTGGAGCTAAAAGGAGAGCGAATATTGGATTTACATTCATCAGGTGGACAGAAACATGACTCCAAATAAATGTTGCTCTGTAAATAGGCAACTGTTTGCTAACAAGTTTGCCATATTAACTACTCGGATGGTAATATGCTATTGTATTTACAACTCGTTTCCGCTGCCCCCAAGTGGTCAAAAAGTCAGATTTCTCAGGTTTAAATAAGGTTTTGACTTCGACCTGTAATGGTATATTACATTGTCGTAGTAGGGCATTAATGGATCACAATATTTCTTTCACCGCTGTACATTACAAATTTAAATGTGCAGTCTTTATATTGCTGCTCCCAAAGTTATTGCAGGTTTAGGCCTAAATAAACAAGAAGATAAACAGAAGCTTAACAAATACTGAAAATAATTAGTTGCAGGGGATTGAATGAATGGGGACTGTGGTGCAGGGCTCTATTTCATTACTTATTTTTTATTGCTACTGCTATGTAATAAAAGCTATTTTTATTGCTTTTATTACCTTTTTTACTGTGATATATGTATCCCAGTAAGCACTGAATGGCAGGTGAAAAGACATCTGGGAATGTAGGTTGAAAATTAATTTGGCATGTGACAATTTTTAGATGTTTAGTTTACATATAACCATAATTGTTTTAACAGCTTTTCAATGATATAATTCAACACGTATTTAGGATCTGCTTCGCTTTGAAATTAAAATCTCAAAAGTCTTGAACTGCATCATTAAACTAACGCTTACTAGAATGTGTACCGTACGCATGTCTTTGGTGTGATGTGTGTTAATAGTATTTTTATGGATGCATGATCTGGATTAGAGTAAATGAATTGATTGATACAGAGAATCGTCCTGTAGAGCCGCCCAGCGGGGCTGAAAGCATGTGCTTGTCCTGGGGAGCTGACAAGTTCAATAAGCACTCCATTTTCCTCCGGCTGTTGAGTTGAAATCTTCATCTCTAATATGACATCAATTTTTAATTAAAGACCCAGGCAGCTCAGATTTCTTAAGTGTTCGTCAATGCTTTATTCTCTTTTCTTCTCTGTCTGCTCTCCCCGTCTCCAGATCTAATATGCTCTCTGCAGGAGGCTTCTCTGTTACATGATTAAAGTCTGAAAACGGCTGTGCCCTTATAACTAATTATTCTTCTGGCTAGTGTAGATCCAAGAAGAGGTGAGGGAGGGAAAGGTAATTTCACAAGAAACAAGCCATTTGACTCTTAATGAATAATTTACTCCGGCTTCTTGGGGGTCACTGGAGCTCAGATCTGCGGCGGGTGAACAAACTCTCGACACCGAATCTTTTTATTCTAAACTCTTTTCCCGATCTTTCTTTCTGCATCCTCCGCCCGCTTTCCCAGCTCATTTTGGACAGGTTCAGTTGTGTGCTCCCAGTGGAGTTGGGCTCATTTTGTATGCTCAGAGAGAAGCCGGGCTCTGAATTGGCTATCAAACTTTTTACATTATAGGATATTGACAAGTTGGCGGCGCGAGGAGGGTGCAGAGGGGACTGTTTCTCCCCAAGTTGTCTCCAGTTTGTCACCAGGGAGTAAAGCGTGCACTGATGGGGCAGAGCTGATTAAAGCGCTGCTACAGTATTCACACCTGTCTGGTAAAAGCTGGAAGGACTCTACAATTGGTATAAAAAGCTTCAATTGAATACCGTCTTATCAAGTTGTCTGACATAAAGGGGATATGTGATGAAAAACTCACTTTTTCAGTGCCTGTGCACATACATTTCGATATCTGGAGTTCCTACCAACCCACAAACTGTGAAACAAGACAACCCAGTCAGTTTTTTGAGAGCTGTCTAGATCAGAAAACATGTGAGCTAACAAGACATTCAGAGTTTGGCTCCCCTTCGGCCCTAATCAGATCGAGCGCGTTTTGCAGGTGGAAAACGTGAGGCGCACCGCCTTTTGGTGCCCGATCAGACAGAGCATTTTTTCAGTGCTGCATTTTTTTTTAATGTTGCTAGGCAACAACCAAATGAGTGCTAACGTTAAATTAACTTAAAACATAATCTGTATGCTACCTAATAGTTAATAGTACAGTTTAAATTAATGAAAACAACTTCCCCGAAATTTCAAGTACCGCACTAGTTTGCCTCCTGCGTTTTTTTGTTAAGGGCTGCACGGTGGGGCGGTGGTTAGCACCTCACAGCAAGATTCAAAGGTTCAAACGCAAGTTCAAACCCGGCTTGGGGTCCTTCTGTCTGGAGTTTGCATGTTGCGTGTTGGCGTGGGTTTTCTCCGGGTTCTCCGGCTTCCTCCCACAGTCCAAAGACATGCAGGTTAGGTTGCCCGTAGGTGTGAATGTGAGCGTGAATGGTTGTCTGTCTCTATGTGTCAGGCCTGTGATAGTCTGGGGACCTGTCCAGGGTGTACCCCGCCTTCGCCCAATATCAGCTGGGACCGGCTCCAGCCTCCCCGCAACCATAAATAGGATAAGCGGTTACAGATAATGGATGGATGGATGTTTTCTGTTCAGATCATGGTAACTACGGTTGGTAAACTCATATAGCTCCGTCTCTCTGTTTATCCAGCAAATGTTACCACAATGAGAAAAAGCGCTAATGACGTTGGGCACTTTTCTGCACTGAGTTGCATTTTTTTCAACTCGAGGCGTTCAGGGCGCTCCTGTAAAAACGCAAGGCGCATAGAGCTGAAAAACGAGATATGCTCAGCAACGCAAAAGCAGTGTTCAAAACGCTTCACTCTCATTGAAAACAACTACAAAAAACAGCCCCAGGCTGTTAAAACGCGCTCTGTCTGATCAGGGCCTTCCTGTGTCATTAGAATATATCGCCCACAGCTTGAGAACTACCTTTGCAAAGGTGCACCATATTTTTCTCTCAAGCCAATCAGAGCAGATTGGGCTTTTTCGGGAGGAGGGCTTAAAGAGACAGGCGATAAAACGGAGCGTTTCAGACAGAGGGTGAATGCAGATGTATTCAAACAGACAGTATGAGAAAAATGATGTGTTTTTTGAACATTAAAGCATGTAAACATGTTCTAGTAGAAACCCAGAATACAAGTATGAACCTGGAAAAGAGCATGATATACAGTATATCCTTTAAAGCTCCAGTGTTGGGTTTTGAACACCTGTCCAGGAGCTCAAAGCATGAATAAACAAAAAAAAGCAAATTGATTATGCTTTCTTGTTCATTAAATTGCTTCAGTAAAGGTCAAATCAAAGTGTGCAGTTCCCACCTGGTAATGTGTGTAACTGTGTGAACTTGTTCCGGTCACACTTGTAATAGAGCTGAAAGGCGTCAATGGACAGCATTAAATACTGATGTGGTTGCAGAGATGGGCCAGACGTGTCCACATTTGTATGGTGAACACGAATGCAATGCCTCTCTGATTGTTTGGGGGCTCTGCCTTTGCTTTGCAGGCTGCATGCATATAAGACTACATAATGCCACACGGCTCGGACTGCCACAGCAATCTGCCTCTTTAGCTGAAGTCGAACTTTTTTCTGTTTAGCAGCAGATAAAACCAAATGTGAGCGAGGAAGTGAAATCTGATCACAAGTGCTTACTTGTGAAACATTTGACACGCATCCTGACAACAGGTGTGAACTGCAGTCCATAGAACGCCACCGGAGAAAACAACAGTGTTCAGACTCTTAAAACAGCCTATTTGGTAAGTGACAAGTGACCTCCAGCAGTCCTCTCCAGAAAGATGACAGCATTTTTTCAAATGGCATTTGTTAAATTTCAGTAGCAAAGAAGAATGTTGTGTTCTGTTGTTATGCTACAAAAGCGAGGAAGTCGAGGTGGATGTTTGGACAAAGAATGTGACTTTGACGCCACATACTGTGGTCTGTCTGTTTCTTTTAACCATGAATGCAATCTTTCCTTAACATTAACCAAGCAGCTATAGTTGCCTAAACCTCGCAAGACATTAAAGGGTTACTTTGGTATTTTTCAACCTGGACCCTATTTCCCCATATTTCTGTGTCTAAGTGACTAATAGCGACAACAACTTCCGAAATTGGTCTTGTATTGAGCAAGAACACTGTAGACAGCAGCTGCTCACAGGCTGCAATATGGTGCTATTGGGGCAAGCTGGCACCGCCATTCACGTCCACTAAAAGTGCTTTTTTTGCCACGACAGGCTCTGATGGTTATTATAAGTGTCTGATATTATGAAAGGTGACGTGTTGCCAGAAGACAACGGTGGAATAATGGAATATACGGTGGAAACGCGAGTGCCAGCCAGGCAGAGTTTGTTGTGTTGGAGAACAGAAAGCGTAGCTTGGTGTTATCTAAAAGATAACACAGCTCGTTTCGCGGCTTAATACTGGACTAATTTCAGAAATTGTTGTCCCCACTTAGACATAAAAACACTGGAAAATAGGGCTGAAAAATACCAAAGTTACCTTTTAACTACACAGGTAACAGTTGAGCAAACATGTCACTTTTTAATGAACTGATAAAAAAGTCTATTTGTGCTTAAGGTCTGTGAACTTTCCCCGAATAGACAACACTACAGCTCCTCACAGGGTCACTGTGAAGTTAGGCATGGATAGAAGCATGACTTCTCAAACTGGAGCAATAAAGGTTACAATAATTGCCAGTCATTGTTGTCCTATATTCCACAGCAAAACATTCTCAATTGAATTCAGAAATCACTGTACTCTGCAAAAAAAAATGTTCTTATTATCCATTTATTATACTTGAAACACTTCTTCTTTCAAGCTCAGCCAAATCCCTGATCCCTGTGGCTGTGCGCCGCTTTAATTGGAAACCCCCGAAAAGACCCTCAGCGGGCCTTGTCTGGACGTGTGCACCACTCTGACCCTGAAAATCACTGTACCGTCACCGGGCAGCACGCTGGTGAACTGCACACTACATGTTCATTCACGCAGAACAGACTGTTTACAGATTGTGAGAGAATATAAATGGGCTTTTGCTCCCCGGTCTCATTCTATCCAGCGGCTGCAGTCACTCCACGATGAGGTCAGCATGAACCTCAGAGCCCGCGGCATCAGAAAAGCTTCTTCAGTGTTAAACTGCACTGACAGCCTGATGTTCCCCCTTCAAATAAACCCACGTCCCCTAGTCCCACATCGCCTTTTCTAATATTGTTTGGATGCCCACTTGAAACGATGAAAATTTCATTCTATATTGACACTTTTCATAACATTTTCACTATGCAGTAAAACTACTTTTACTATTGTCAGCTCCAGCAGAAGCTCTCTGAAATTAAAACGTCTGTTATGGATTTTCCCACCCTTAGTTATTCCTCTGTGTGAAAGTCAAGCGCATCTTTATCTGGATCCCCTGGGAGTTATACCCACTCATTCCACCCAAGGCTACGAGTCGTTTTTCTTTAAGCTGTGCACTGTAATCCGCCCTCCGCTATCCCAACCAGCACACAAACCTACAGATATTCTTCCAGGATCTGCTCTGTCTCCCCTGCAGTCTCCCAGAGAGCAATGCCACAATAAATTGTGCTGGTTCTGAGCAGACAACGTATTCTGTCTCAGGACAGCTTGGCGCTTCACTATGAAGGGCTGTCAGTGTGTCAGGGAGCAGCTTTCTCTCTGTCCGTCTCTCTCAGTCTCTCTCAGTCTTTCTCTGTCTGTCTCTGCTGGGAGCCAGAGGGGGGAGGAGGAGGGGAGGTGGGGGAAGGACAGGCGGTCCCCCGCTGGCTTCCTCAGCGGGTGGTCAGGAGGGAAGGGGTGCACCTCTGGGGTCACTCTTGCTGTGGCTGTGTATAACTCAAGCTGTTTTACACCACAGGCAGGAAGCCACAGAGGTTGTCCGTTATAACACCAGCAGCCCCGCTCATTCACCGCTGTTTAAATGTTGTTTTTGTGATTGCTCATTCTTGGGCTGTTTATTAGATCAATACAAACATTGAAATTAACGTAAAAAGTGTGAGCAAAATGGGCTAAAACACAAGGAAAGAATCATACAGTTACACCAGATATGAAAGCCAAGAGGTCCATTATGTGGCTTCAGGAGTACACATCAAACTTAAGGAGACAAACAACATTCATGCAATTATCAAACCAAATGAAACTTAGCAGTAGTTCAGTCTGGTAGACTCTCTTTACAATCTAATTCATTCACAAATCTCTCCGGCTCCTACTCTTATCAGCTGACTACGAGCGTTCACTCTAAAGGCCCTGACACACCAAGCTGACGGTCAGCCGTCGGACGGTTTGGAGCCGTCGGTGAACGTCTGTCGGCCTAGTTTTTCAGCTCTAGTCTGCCTGTGTCAGAGGCTCTTTGGCCGATTCTGCGTGTTGAATCGGTGGCGGAGCCCATCAGTGAAAGAAATCACTCTGATTGGCTGTTCAGCTTAAGCGAATCAGTGCACCAGAAGACAAACGGAAGTAAGGAAAGCGAGCAAACGAGTAAAGTCTTCTCATTTTTCATCTCATTTGATCATTCCAATACACGGATATTTTCACAACGACATGGCCAAGTGAGTGGTGAGTGAGAGTGGTGTGAAAATGGTCGGCAGACGCTGCTTTGTTTCATTTGCGTATCATAACAACGGCTTGTGTATCCGCTGTCTTCGGTCTTCCGGTTTCCCTTTTTGAATGACGAATACAGACTACCGTGACCTGCTGGTGTGGAGAGTTAAAGGCGACGTGAGGCAACGCAACAGTCTGCCTTTATCGCCGCTAGTTCTTTGATGTCGGCTTGGTGTGTCTGGGCCTTTAGTTAACGCCGACACGTTGCCATGATCTCTGAGTCATATTGTTGCTGTTAAATTTTAAAACTGTTCCCCTCTCTGCTGCAGTCAGTTGTCATTGCAGTACAAACCGATGCGATCCTCCTCCACCCCCTTCACCTCCACCTCTTCATCATATCCATATCCCAGTCCTGCTCCACATCCCATCATCAGATCTTCAGCCCTTTACCACCACCACCAGTGTCTAGACCCTATATTCATGGCACCACTACCCCACCTAAACATACTACGTCACAATGGAGTCTAATCGCCAAAGACTCTTCACTACTCAGTGAAGAAATATTTTCATTATCTCTTAAAGGAACAGTATGTAACTTTTAGGGGGATCTATTGGCAGAAATGTAATATAATATTAATAAATATGTTTTCTTTAGTGTATAATCACCTGAAAATGTGAATCGTTGTGTTTTAGTTACCTTAGAATGAGCCGTTTATATCTACATAGGGAGCGGGTCCTCTTCACGGAGCCGGCCGCCATGTTTCTACGGTAGCCCAGAACGGACAAACCAAACACTGGCTCCAGAGAGGACCATTCATGTTTTTGCGTCGGCCACCGTCGTTCTTCTACACGCTGGGCACACGGAAGAAGTTTCAATTGGTTGCAATCTGCAACCTCACCGCTAGATGCTGCCAGATCCTACACACTGCACCTTTGATCTGGCGATTATTTTCTAGATAAATTCAGTAATTTAGTTTAATCTATAAAATGTTACAGTAATCTATTTGCTTGTTTTGTCCCACTAAGAGTCCAAAACCTAAAGATATCCATTTGACTGTTATGTAAAACAAAGAAAAAACTGCAAATCCTCACATTTTGAGAAGCTGGAAGCGGCAAATATTTGACATTTTTGCTTGAAAAATGACTGAAACAGTTAATCAAAACAGTCGCTGAATAATTCTGTTGATTGACTTGTTGCTGCTCTATAAATGGGCATCAGTGTGGTTCCTGTATCATACACAAGATAAACTATAAGAAATGTCTTCTGTAAATGATGAAGCTTATGCAGTTGTGTGTGGTGTGTGCTCACCCGAGCTGTATTGCAATCACTCTAACAATGACTAACAAGAGGAGTGCATATTATTATGCTGCTGATGATGAAGATGCCATGACCTCGTAATCGTCCCTCTCAAATCACCCTCTTCATCAGCACAATAAACCGTTCTGTCTGCTTCCACTGCAGCCGAACCCTCCCTTATGATAGAAATTTGACAATTATGAATGAGTTTAGTGTTTCCTGCGTGTGTGTGGGATGTGAGCTGGAGAGTAGAAGCTGATGAGCTCTGACATGCAGATTGCAACAGTGATGGCAAAGAGGAAGACTCAGGAGAGCGAGGAAGCCCAAAACAAAACAAAAATTCTATTCACTCCGCTGCTGTTGTGTCACATTTGTGCAATATATGCTTTATCAGACAGGGAGTGTTGTTTTTTTCTATTTGTTTTCTCAGGATTAAGGTGGTATTTCTGCTTAGCCGGGGATGTATCTGGGTGGACAAGGTCGGCGACCCTGCGAGGAGGACAGGTATCTAAGAAGCATAAATCTAAGGCTGTGTGACAGGACAAAACAGAGAGAGGAGTCCTATGTGGTTAGAATTAGCGCCAGCCAGCCGCTGCTTTTTAATCTTACACACAAATACCCAGGTTTGCACGGTGTGCGTTTGTGCATTGTTGCAGCGTGCTGTCTGGTGGAGTTCCAGGCAAACTACAGGCAGTTTTGCTTCGATTGTTATGCCTTTTGTTGGCTTAGTTGCTGTGCTGTGTTGTGATTCAAGCGTCCCATTGCTGTGGTGCAGCCTCATCACGATCCCGTCCTTGTCATGAAAGGGGTTTTGGCTCTGTGAGGCGTTCAGTGTAAGAACGTAATTTGTTTTTAATTGACGTGCCGTGTTGAATAAGTACGCGTTTCCTTGCTGATGGCAAAGTCAAATAGAGGTTGATGGTAAAAGTTTAGAAGTGGAAAACATACTTTAACACTGTCATGTTTTCTTTATATTTTCAAATCACCTCCATGCAAGGAAACCTTGGGATATGTATGAATGTCTTCATCGAAATTCAATCTGCAAAAGAAAAAGTGTAAATTCTTTACAGGGCCTCTGAGGTGAAACTCGGCTATCAAGCACGATGGTCAGCGTCTGCGTCTGCACTGAAAGCAATCAGACGGAGTATAAAGCCGTCGTGTCTCTCATGGCCACAGAGAGGCTACCTGTGTGAAAGAGCAGCTGTGAGCTCAACGTGACGACGTACGAAGAGCCGACAGCGCTCCTGCATCCCCGGCGATCTTCACTACGTGAAGGTTGCAGCACATGCAAGGTCAGAATTCCTTAATTAATAGCCTCTTTTGTGGGTTTGCACGTGTATTAGGCGCAGACATTTATGTCTCCTTGTTGACTGCTGACTGGATGAAATTACGTTTAGAACATTTTACCTATTTGGAAGGCTGATTAAGAACAAAAATGTACTTCTAGGAGAAGTAATTGCAGAGGAGAGAGTCAGCAGTTCACGGGGCAGTCGAGTTCAACGCCCTGATCTGTTGCACTTCATTCTTCTGTTGGTAGTTATTCAGATTGTTTACCTCAACCTTGTGCTGTGCACAGTTCAGCCACACTGCTTCAGTTGTAATTATATGTGGATTAAGTGTATTTTCTTGGATGCTTTTGTGCAAAGAGAAGAAAGAAGCTGTGATGACTGTCAATGAGGTGTATAAAACCTCTGAGGCAGATGTCTAACCTATTCCTCTTTTTCTTTTACCTCTTTCTCTACACCTCCTCTCCTTTCTTTCGTCACCACTCTGTACTGTACCTGCTCTATTTTCGACATATCTTCTATAGACACCTGGCTTTCCACAGCAACTTTCACATTAAAACTGAAACAAATCGATCGACAGAAAAATCTACAAATATATTGATAATCGATTAGTCGTTTTAAGTCATTTTTCAAGCAGAAATCACAAACATTTGATGGTTCTGATGAGCACTTTTCACAACACTTTATAGACCAAACGATGAATCGATTAATCAGTAATAAAAATAATCTTTATATTTAACATCTTGGCTCTGCTTAACCAGCAACTGACCGATAATCACAAGCACAGAGAAAGGACACAAACTATCCTGCTAAATATCCCACAGATGATTCTCCTGATAAATGCATAATATCAGCCACTTAGTTCGCTGAAACAAACCCTGTCAGCTTTGCCGAGGCATCGCAGGAGAAAAATAACTCTAACCGCTGCCAAAAATAAACATAATTTCTCAAGCAGTCAATTATACAACTGAGATGGTTTATATTATTCATAACCCTCCATTCAAATACAGAGAATAATTAACATTTGTGACGCATCATCCATCACATAAACAACAAGCAGAGTGGCACCTTGTGTTAATAGTCGTCTGTATTAGTAGTCATTTGGAAAAAGGCCCCTCGAGAGCCAAACCCTCGCCGAGAGTTGCGGAGCTATTACAACAGAAAATCATCCAAATCGAATTTTAATGCGTAGTAGGCTTATACGATTATTAATCACGAATCTGTTGCATAATAAAAAAGTTGCTTAATTTATTAATTGCTCCATAATTTATCGATGTCACGGGGGCTAATGAATTACCCAGGATCTCCTGCTGAGGGATGTCATGTACGTTTTTCATAGATACATGGTCTGGAGAGGGAGAAAAAAGGCCCAATTAATTTCATTATCATTAGCCACAGACCTTCTGGGTTACAATAGGCTGCAGCCCTGCAGCTCACAAAATGCTCCCAGAACCAAGACAACACAAGAGCGAGTGTTAAGCCTATTATCCCACTCTTGTATCTAGTTATACAACGGCTGAAAAGGCACTCATCCCCCCATATTTTAAGTCAGCGTGTGGTCCCTTTCTCTCTCTCCGATCTGTTGAAACTGTCTCGGCTAAATCAATCTGTGTGTGTTTAGTCTTTTACAAGCCCCGTCTGTCAGACCTCCGATCACCAAAAGGGCCATTACTTCCCTGTGAGCACCTGAATAATACTTTAATATGAAAACCACAAGGTCATCCTTGAAGAGATGCATCAGACAAGCACTCAACCTCACTTGAATATTTCCGCACTGATGTGTTTTTTATTTTTTTTGGGAGCTTGCTCATTTCCTGGGCCCTGTGATTCTCAGCCCAGGGGTTTCCGAGCAGGAGGGTGTTCAAGTTTCCTCATGTGAATCGAGAGCTGATTTCTCATTAAAGGCTGCTTTTTAATAAATCCAGCGAGCGTACATGAAAGGGGATGTGGGTGATCCAGATTTTGGTAGTATGGTTATGTAATGTCGGAGGTATTCATTAAGGCTGCAGAAACACTTCATGTTTACACATCTGGTGTTAGAGGTCAGCGGGGGTCCTTAGGGAAGGTTTACTTATGTATACTGGAGGTTTGTAGTGTTACTTCATTTATTATTAGTGAGCTCAATTAGAGAACAGAGACTCTGATGAGACGTTCAAAGCTACATCTCACCACCCACAGTGTAAATCCTGTGTTTAATCATATCTGACAAGAAGGTGAGAGTCCTCAGAATAAAGACTTTACTAAGAAGAGCTCATCATCAAAATTGCTCCATCCTCTGTCTTACAGATCTTACAGTAAAACTCACACACCACATGTCCAATGTCCCTATAAGGTGCAACTGTTTGTAGCACATGAATGTCATATAAAAACAAATCTGATTAAAAAAATATGTTGTGTTTGGTCTAAGTTCTTTATTTTAAGCCAGGTGTGTGCATGGGCTGCTGCAGGGTAAACACACTTTCTTCAATTTACATATATTTTGTCTGCAGTTCGTACATATGAAACTGGTGAAAGCTTTCTCATTATTTAGTTTGTTTTGCCTCTTTTCTTGCTTTGGCTAAAAGTGGAAGGTTACACCTGCCTGCACTTTAATTGATTTAGGACGCATGTGCACTTTTCCTGGTGAAATGATGACTTTCATGTGCAGTTACATACTTTCAAGTGATCCAATAATGTAGATTGAATGATGGGTTAAAAGGCTGATGTGTCTCCAAATACGCACACACCGGCGGCACGCTGCATGCGCTCCGCTGGGAATAGTGACAGTGCACCCGCCGTATAACTGAGCCGAGCAGGGTCACAGTGAATGATATTTACTTCATAATTATTGTAAGTTAGAGCCGAAATGACACAGACATCTGCACAAATGCGTCTGGAAGCAGCGGACAGAGCACAGCAGGCGGGGATTATCTCTGCATCTCTAAAAGAAACACAAACGACCCGGTGATGTATCATTGTGACCAGCATCATCTCCACCAGCTCTCAGTCTCCACTTGTCTGTAAGCACCATTTGAGTCTACTTATAATCGCGAGTTTGTAAGTTTCTGGTGCAAATGGGGTGCAGACACCCGTACATGACGCAGGTAGGATGAGGTGTTACATGGATAATAAAATCTAATTCAGCGCAAAGATGCGTAAAGACTTAACAGTGTGACTTTTCCCCCCGCTCCCACTCTTTTCTTACCAAACAAGCGGTTCCGTTGAGGAGGAGCAGGATGAAGCCGCGGTTGGGACGCATCATTCCGGCGCGTAAAACCCACAGCTCCCCCTCCCCGGTGGCGAAAAAAAAAAAAAAATTAAAAAAAACTCCCGCACACGGGCTGTTCCTCCTTCAGGAAGATGTTCTTCCTCCGGAACCGGATCCCTCTCGGCTGACGCACGGTCCCATGTCCAAGGCAGGCTCAACTGCTGCTTTCACAAACCTTTAAAAAACCGCTGGAAACCACTTGGAGTCCCCCTTTTGTGTCCTTTTTTTCCCCACCAATCCCGGGTTTGAGTCAAATTAGTTGTGGTATGAGAAATCCATGAATATGCGGTAGGCTGTTATCATCCATGCAAACAAATAGAGAGATCCCAGCTCAGAGTGAAGTGGGTAGATCATATCTGGTCACTGGTGCCAGTGGAGATCCTGCTGGAGTGATGGAGCTGCAGCCTCCTGCACAAACTGAGCGATGCTGAAACTGGCAAGAGCGAACACACGTTTTAACAGTTTCTACTCCCTCTCTCTCTCCTTCTGTGTGTGTGCCTCTCCCCTCTTCCCTCACCACGAATCTCTCCTCTCTCTCCCCCTCTTTCTGTCCCCCCCCTCCCTTATCTCCATCTCTCTCCACCTACCCAGCATCTCCCTCCTTCTCTCTCTCTTTCAGCCACTTTCTCTGATCCCATCCACTCAATTCATTCTGCATATCAAATAACAAACAATTAGAATGAATAACAACAATAAACATCTGTTCCACTTGTATGAGTGCATCTGCCTCTTATTTTCCAATCCCCAACCAATATATCTGACATCAGCCTACAACAGCCTGCCTCACTAATCCACCGACAACATTGTGGGCATTTCTCATCACCGAGCCTGTCATTAAGTATAATCATCACTGCGGGTGGAAATCATTGATTGGGAAAGACTGGGTCTGTGTTTGTCACAACACAACAGAGCTCCTGTGTCATGCAGTAACGGAGGATGTTAAAGCTGCAGCTACAACGCCTGATCCTCACTGTCACCTCATGCATGTTACAATCAGGTTGTTTGTCCTCCCCACAGGTCAGCGAGTGATCCGGAGCCCCGCTGAAACAGTATCGACGTACTCTGTGAGCGCCGATGAACCAGTGACCGTCACCTCAGCGGGGTGTGATTGATAAAGACTTTCCCCAATAACACACAGTTCATTAGGAGCAGGTTAATGGACTGAAATGCAAGATACCACCATGCAGGTCCCCTGGCTCCCAACGGCTCCATTTCTGCTTAATTAGACTCATAGATGAGTTTCTCTCCGCTCCGTCCATCTCGCCAAGTCTTTCCATTTGCTCTTCAATCTGACAAGCACCACAGAAGAAGACCTATCTGTCTGTCACCAGGTCAGAACCTTTTCTATCTGTTATTTTGTCTTGGATCAACCCTTTTGATCTGGTGGGTTTTTCTGCACCTGCTAATAATGCACAGGGTGTTATCAGCTTGCGCTGGTGTAAAAGGGTTAATTGATCCCAGTTCTGGGGTTAATTGGCTCGACAGGCCTTAATGCTGAGGGACCCGACCCCTGGAGGTGTGAGGTCAGAGCCGAGGGGGTCACCAGAGGAGATGAGGCCCTGTCAATCCGGTGTGACTGAGACATCAAAGAGTTTGGCTGCAGGGGAAGTCTTGGAGACGACTGCTCTCTCCCACCCATCTGACTGTGTGCACACATACAGATTCACTGCTCATTATGATGCAGGAGATGCTGATGAAAGATGGGAATGAGCTCATCGACTTAGGAGGTTGCTTGATCTCTCTCTCCCTCTCTCTCTCTCTGTGTCTTTCTTTCTTTTTTATTAGATTATTTCAGAAGCTAAACGTGTCTCTGTATAATGCGAGCCAGCCTCTTCAGTTGCCCAGGGTATCGGGGAGCTCTCTGGGAGAGGAAACAGCAAACCTATAAAGGGAGATCCGCTCCCCGGCCCACAATCTGAAGAAACAGCAACCATAATAAAACGCCCTTTAAAACGGAGCACGTTCATTCATACACACACTTTCACTCCTGCACATAATTATAGGGCCATAACTCAGTCTGTATACTCTCCGGGGAACAGCCAGACAAGCGGCTGCTATTTTTTACTCACTTGAATAAAAAACAAAAAAGCGGTGTGGATGTTAAGATACCCATCATTTGACACCCAGGATCGACTTATCTTAATGTTGTTTCACAGGAGACTCGCATCAGCATAACAAATAGGAATGTGTGTTTGTGTATTCTCTTTTTTATTCCGCTTTCCTGCCAAACTCTCAACAATTGTGCTCAATCATTGCATTGCTTGACACGTAATCCTATTTCACAGTGTAATTCGGTTTGAATGAGGAGCTGCAGGCATCAGACAGCCCGATGAGATGTTAGAGACCCGGACTACAGGGTTTATACGTGAGTATTGGCTGCCCTCTAGTGTCTTTTGTCTCTTCTGCACCTCAGGATGGAGGCAAAGCTTCAGAAGTGGGTGGTGGAGGTCACTTAAAGGGTCAGTGCACCCATTTGTCAATATAACTCAAGTGGTATTTAAGCATGCAGATAGATTTTGTATTACTCGTCCAGGTTTTGAGATATCTGTCACTGAGATTTCTTCTGCCACCCCTAAATAAAGGAAGTGGATTTAGTTTAGTTCGTGGTGCTCACAGTATTGCAGATTTATATTTAAAGTTTAAAGGCGCTTTGTTATATGATATTCAGAGCATTAATAAAGCGGCAAACAGCTATTTTCTATAAAGATATAGAGGAGTAACGTCTACCTGAGCAGAGAATGAAGTCACTCTCCCTCTGTGTGTGTTGTAATCAGAGCTTCTCTGTGCTTTCTTGACATAGCCGGGCCGCCCGCACGTGCTTTTAGTGCATGTGAGCGTGCCCGACTGGCTAGGTCATGGCCGCAGCTCTGCACTGCTTTCATATGGTGGTTACAGCTGATAACGGCGTCCCGACCAACGCTGTTGCAGAAGCGTAGCGCCCACCCTCCGGTTCCCCCCCGGGTTAACACTCTTAGCTCTGTCAGCGCTGTTGGCCTTTGTTTTCACTTTTAGCGCTGTTGGCACCGTTAGCTACAAGCCGCCAGCTCAGCCGTCGCCATGTTGAGAGCCGTGCGGAGGCAAGAGAATTTAGCACCTTTAACAGCAGCATCTCTTTCCAGAGACAGTGTCCCTGTTACTCTGAGTTATCCACAGAAAACACATTCAACAGTTATAGGAATTATGGAAATCTGGCCCGGTTCCAATGTCCACCTCGCCGTCCAAGAGGGCTCAGGACTGTCCTACTGTGAAATCACCAAGTGTTTGAAGGCTCTCTGATTGACCTTTGAGCACTTAACACACACGCTCATCAAGTCCACAACACTCTGCAGACTTTATTCAAGGGAATACCTGCTGCAACACGTTCTCATCCCAACTAGTCAGATACTGATGCTTTGTCAGGACCCCTTGGCGTCACTTTCTAGTGAGTCAAACTATGACGCTCCACTATGGTCGCAAAAAACACGTGGTTAACTGTTGTGAATTCAAACAAAAACACTTGCTTAGGTTTATGGAAACAAAATCACTTAGTTAGGTTTAGGAAAATCATCATGGTTTGGTTTAAAGGACCAGTGGACCTATTGGCAGAAATGGAATATAAAATTAATAAATATATTTTCATTAGTGTATAATCATCTGAAACTAAGAATTATTGTGTTTTTTTTAGCTTAGAATGAGCCCTTCATATCTACATAGGGAGCGGGTCCACTCCACGGAGGGTCGTGTCTCGCGAGAGTTTTTGCAAATCTCAGATTAGATTTCGCAATTTGCGGGTTACCTTCTAGACACGATCCTCCATGGAGTCTGCCATGTTGAACCGTCGTGTTTCAACGGTAGCCCAGAGCGGACAAACCCAACTCTGTTAACTTTTCCTGGTTGGTCGATAACGTTACTCGCTTCCGTCGCCACTGCTCTCTCTCTCTTGCTTCACCACTCACTTCCCACGTACTCACACTCAAAGCACTCTACTCTACAACAACTGGCTCTATAAAGGGCCATTATCATTTTCGCGTCGGCCACCGTATCCTACATGCTTGGCACACGGGAGAGGTTGTAATCTGCAACCTCATCGCACCTCATCACACTGGCAACATTTAGCCCCGTGTTTAGTAGATTATCAGAGGAAAACCCCTGAAACTCGAGGTTAACCCTACTCCAGAGCAGGGCCAGCAAGCCCCGGGCTAAAGTCTGGGTTAGCCCACTTTGGAATATGCTAGGATTAAGCCAGTGTGAAAGCTTTCTTAGCCCTAGGCTAAGTGTAGTGTGGAAAGCCCTAGAGTCTAAAATATCAGCCTCAAACTCTACTGTTCAGTGTTCAGATAACATAATATCACAGAAAGCGCTGTCCTACTACTCAGACAGTGTTTGGAGCCCTCACACTCCACTAATGCTGAAGACAAAGATGACATCACTTAAAGGGACACTATTTCCCACTATGACACTATTTCTTCTGTAGAAAGTAGTTCCAATAAAAACAGTTCACAGGATTATTGAGAGCAACCAGGACATTGTGTCTGGAAAGTCACTTTGCTGTTGATTTTTTATAGTGTCATTTTTAAATGCTTTAGGCAGGACAAACAGGGTCCCATTCACCTCTATTATTATGGGGTGACTGCAGAAATGTCACAGACTATTATCTCAAAACCTGGTGAGATAAAAAAAAAAAAGAAAAGAAATGTGGATATCACTAGTGGTAAGTGAGAAAATATGTTTCTTGTAATTTGAGGTCAACATAATTTCATGGGCCCAATGAATCGGACTTTCATGCATTCTTAATTTTCTTTCTGTCTGCAATTTTCTCATGTTGCAGATTATATTTTCAAATTAATCTCACGGTGCCAAATCATATGTGCTACAGATGTTCTTGTTGCATGTATCCAGATGTGATTGAAGAGTGAGGACTAATTGTGAGCTCTTGCAGCCACTAGGGGGCGCTGTAATCAAAGGAAACCCAGGAGTTGGAGTTAATGAGCACCGCTGGCTCTTTGCAGACTCCTCGTCCTGCATGGATATCTATAACCATCCATCAAACATGGGAGACTGATGTCTGACAACATGAACAAGGTTGTTGTGTCGGTGTTTGTTCGCTGCGACTGTTTCCTCTGTTGTGAGGAGCACATTGGCTGAAAGGAAAGGAATCTGTCTATTTCTGGCCGATGTTCCTGCTTTAGGACATATAGATCGTATCAAGCTTCAAGTCTGGAACATATCTATCTTGTTTCAGTGTGACTCAATCTGATGCACCATCTGTATACCACAGTTATGTAGGAGAGGGGGAATTTACTGTAAAGTAATGTCAGATTAACACCATCAGTTACTTTCTCTTTCTATGTCCCAGCCTTTTCCCACCGCTCCCCTTCCTCTTAATCTTCAATCTCCAGATATAAATATATGCGGCACTTCAAGCTAACAATGGACTGATTGAATCTCCATGAGCTGCTCTGTGACAGAGCAGTCAATCACTGTGTCCTCTGCTAATCAATGTCTTTCTTGAAAAGAGGACAGGGCACAATAAGAGGACGGGTCAGGAGGGAAGTGATGACAGGCGCTGGCACTAGAAATATAGCGGGCCGAGGGATGAAGGGAGGTTTAAATGTGGATTGAGGGATGAAAAGAGGTCTGGATGAATGGAGGAGAATCAAATCTTCAGCTCTGGGGAGGTCACTCAGGAGCCATTAATCCTGCGCAGATCCCTCTTTTCTTTATGTTTCATTTCCTCCTTCTTCCTTGAAAAAAAAAGAAAAGAATGTCTTCAGTTTTCCATTTGTTTGGCTTTCCTATTTTCACCAATATTCTCTTATCAACTGCTTAATCATTAAGTTTTGAACTTGGCTTCTGTATTTTGATACCTGTGTGTATTTTTTTCCCCTTGTTCCCACTAAAAATCATTTCAGAAGTACTGATGTAAACTTTAAATGTGCCACAGAGGGTTAATTGAGTTGCAGGATGGAAGGGACACACCTCTGGGACCTGTCAGCTTTATAATTTCCCCTCTTTCTTTCTTTATTGAAGAGGAGTGGATTACTTCCAGACCTTGACAAGGAGACTCAGAGACACATGAGGCTGGTTCCATCCAAATGCTCCTCCAAATCTCTTTAGCAGTGCACGTGTTGTGGCTGCGGGCAAGGATTGTTGGCTGGTCTGTCGGTCCAACACTTTGGTCAAGAGTGAAATATCTTGACAACAAATGGGTTGTTATAAAATTTTGGTATAAACATCCACGGTCCCCAGAGGATGAAGACTTCCCCCCTTTACTTTTCATCTAGTGTCACAAGCAGGTCAACATTTCAGTTTATGAAAGGACACTTCTAAAACAAAAAACTAAAATGCTACATGTTTCACACCAGCATTATAATATCCCATATTTGTGAATGTAAACATGCCAATCGGAGGCATAGCATTCGCATAGCAGGTAAGTAGCTGAGCTTGAACACAGCTGAGGCTGACAAAGTTCAGTTTAGAGTTATGATTCAACAAGGGCAGACCAATTGGAAGTGTATATTTATTATATTATTATTATATTATTATATTATTATATTATAAAGAAAGACTTTATCAATTAGGCCCTATAGATGTGAAGCATCTTCATGACATAAAGTGTAGTTCTGGATTGATGTAGCCAACTTTAATTTTAATTAATTAATTATTTCTTTAATTAAATGTAATTCATTAATTAATTTATTTATTAATGATTTCAAACAATATAGCACCATCTTACCTACTGTTAAAAACAAGAAAGCCATTAAGACCTTTAAGGTATTAAATGAATATAGGCTACTATGAAGTATATATGACACAAACTCTGGCATTATGAAATGTAAATGTTATTTTTGTTTTGTCTTCTTTTTTTATTGTCTATGTATCTGTTTGTACCTCTGTATATGAACACGTGTACAATAAAGAAATAATTAAAAAAAAAAGGTTTATGAGCATTACCACCATCTCCTGCTTTGGAGTGTTTTTTAATCCTGTTGGCAAATTAAATTAAATTAAAAAAAATGTGCTTCTTAAAAAAGGAAAGATAGGACAGGTTCCCCCTGACAGGCATGGCGGCAGAGGGTGCTCGAGCTCCCCCGAAAAACTCCCTCTCTTTTTAAAAATTAAATTAAAGTCAATATTTTTTTATTCAAACAAATTAATTTCATGAAAAGTGAATACAACAATATTAATTCATATTAAAATATAGATATGCTAATTGTAGAAACTTCCTGCCCAAACATTGACCCCCAGATGACCTCGTCTTTTGATTGGTTGCTCAAAGCTCACGTGAGAGATACGTTCGCTTGTGATAGCGCTGCTAACTAGGAATTAGCTAGCTAGCTACGATACACGTTAGCCAAGAGTAAAAAATAAGTTTTTTGCGCTGTGGCTGTGTGTATTATCGACCGTTTCGTTGTTCCGGTAAAACGAGAGAGGGTGGAAGCTGACTTCGATGACGAAAAATGTCACAACATTATGGAGTAAGTCACGATAATCCGTCTGCCGAACGAGCTCCAGCTGGAGAGGCGCCATATTGGAAGAAACAACACGAATGATATTACTGCCAACTCTATACCTGATGTACTTGTGTTATCAAGGCCGTATTGGGATGCTTTCCCGGACTTATTCAAGCTGTTTTGTATCTCTTTGACAGTACCGGTCACATCAGCTACGTGAGAACTGAGCTTTTCGTGCTTTTCCTCTGCTAAAGACACACCTGAGGAACAGGTGTGGTGATGGGAGAACTAGCAACAAGAACTGGACATTGTTTTTTTTCTTCTGCAACCGGTGAGTACACATTTCTTTAAACTGACTAATAGCTGTTAATTAAGGAGCTTATAATTATTGTTTTGACAATTTGTGTATTGAGTCATCCTTATGTGTGTGCCAGCTCATGTCCCTTATGTTTGGTTTCTCTGTTTTGACCGGTGGTTATGACAATAAGCCGTGTTTAGTTTGATCCGGTGTTTCGGTTTATCAGGCGACCCTGTTAACTGGAGGCATTCACGAGGACAGCTACGCATTCTCTTCCTGCTTTCAACAGCTGCCGTAACTACAGCAACCACAGACTCATTCTGCTGAAGGTCGCCAGTTAACGTGGGTCGCTTGATTAAACCGAAACACCGGCCTTGCAGTGATAAAAACAGATGTTGTTGTAATGATGCACAAAGATTGAGCTGGCTGTTCACATATGAAACATTTCTATATTCTAGATATTCTATCTATATTCTTATACATTTTTTATAGCCTTTTGTATTACTGGATAATTATGTTTTGTAAAATAGTGGTGTCATGTTATCCCATGTGGGATGGGCCAGATGTTTGGCATGACACAAATTATATAATAATAAACTAACTATAGTTCAGTGCAGCCATGGCAGTGTTTTGTGATGGTTGTCTAGTGAAAGTGGTTGTTGTGTTCTGGCTACAACTTCTAACATTTTTAGTATAAGATAGTGTGCATCACTGCATAGTGGTATGTGTACAGTCTGTGTTGTACTGCTTTCTGTACACAGTGAGGAATACATATAGGACCGTCTTCAGCTCACTGAAGCTTGTCCATGTATATGACTCTGGTTTGATCAAACGGACCTCAGAAGAAAAACACCAGACCCTCATTTTATGGCAGTAAAAGGTGCAAAATGTTGAGCACCAGCTATTACTAACTAAGCTCCCCCGCCCACAGTTATGGCCCAGGAGTCTAGATGCTGCTGGTGGTGAAGTAAAGCCAGCAGGTGGACACACTCTGTTAAATCTCCCAGAACATCCTGGACCTTATGTTGTGGTGGGCTGCACAATAGTAGGTCTGAAAGATTGCAATATCATTTCAAAGAGCAGCATCCACCTATCGGCTCCTGGAATGCGGAAAGATCATTGTTCAGATATATTCTGAATTTGTAAATGTGAGGACCTTTGACGGTGTGGAAAAGCAGAAGTGACAAAGAAATAGGGCTGTCCCGAATACCATTTTTTGGGCTTCGAAGCTTCGGTGAGAAATATTTGAAGGTAATCGAAGCTTCGCACGGCGCAGCAGGCTGACACGTTCTTCTGTCTGTCTCCATCTCCCCCGTTTCAGTGCCCGGGACAGTGGCGCTGCCTCGCAGCTGTACACACAAACACCTGTACATACAACCAACAGCTATATCTGTCTGAGAATAACTAATAGTAATTAATATTGAATATGAATAATGAATAATGTTTTGGGATTATTTCTTATTTCATGGACTATTTGGGGATTTATACTTTATTATTACATACTTAATAAAAAAAACCCGAAGCATTCGAATACTGATTTGGAGGTCGATTACCATGGCAATGGTTGAAGCTTCGAAGCATTCGGGTCAGCCCTACAAAGAAGATTAAAGCAGGAAGAAATAACAGAAATGTCACTTTTGACAAAGCTTCAAGGGGTTAAGCCAATTTGACAAATTCGAGCTGAGTCTGACAAGCTGTGAGTGAGATGTCTGAAAATAGCCACAATATAGATTTTGATAACAGCATGGCCTACCATCAGGCCGAACTGTATCATTTTTACCCACTAGTGAGACGGACAGACTGTTTTGTTCTTTGGTGTGTAATGAGGTCGAGAAGCATTACGATCAGTGTTGGAAATTAACTTTTTTGTTCACCTGCCACTGTGGCTGGTGGATTTCAAAATCTACCAGCCACTCAATAGTTTACCATTGTTTTTTTATGTCTGGTGAGTGAAGCAAATCTATAGCCACTTGCATATTTTACCAGCATTTGGCTGGTGCTAATTTCCAACCCTGATTACAATCGACTTTTAGTCAGGATTCCTTTACATTTAGTGTCAGAGTTGATTAATTTATTACTCCAAATGTCCTTTCACTCTCTCTGTTGTCAGCAGTGTTTTCAGATCAGATAAATTATAGTTGTCTTTTACTCAGGAAGGAGAGACTGACAGAAAAGAAAGTGTTAAAAGTTACGAGTTTCTCTGTGGGCTGAGAAAATTCTTGAAACCTTGCCTTTTTTAGGCTAATAAAACCTTTTGAATACTCGTTGGAATATGTAAAATATGCTTTGTCATCAAGACTAAAACCAGGCACAAGGTTTTTTTTTTACCAAACAAAACACTGCTATAACTGCAAGACAACTTCCAACTGCCGAGTGGCAACTCTTTTAAAGTGTTATGAAGGAAAATCAAAAAGGCAGGGAAGCAGTTATAATTAAAGGAGACAGGATAGTAGAACTATACTTACAATGGATGACACTTGATCTCCGTAATAATCCGTGAAGTATTTTCACAGTTTCAGCCAGAATAAGTCGCCATCATGCTCATATGCTTCTGATCAGTTGTGAGTCTTGGCCTGCTGACCTGTCCACGGCTCATGTTGGGGTCCAGGTGTGTCTAAAGGTGTTAGTGACTCAGTGTTGCTGTTTGTTTTGCTTTAGACAACATGGGGGGGAGAGTGACTCAGTCTTAACACCAGTGGTTTTCTCACTGCCTATATCGTTTAACCTCCCTCTAATACTAAAAATAAATATCTCAGGGAGCCCAGAGAGCCAGTTTAGGGTTTCCCACTGTGAGGCATGATGGGTTTCCTTCAACTCCCTGTAGTGTCAATCGAATGACACAGTTTAAACCAGTCTGGCTTTTTACGTAACCTTTGACCTTAAACAAGCCGGTTGGTCCGCTCGTGAACATTTCCTGGCCCGTTACTGGAGCCATGTATCACGGCGGAGTGCCTCGGGGGCTCAGCCTCAATACATTTGTACTTTTGTCAGAAGCCTTTCAGTAGGAAATCTATTAACGCTGGGGTTTACTTAATCAGCATGAGTGATGGCCATCACTATTGGTTGAGCAATGGAGAAAAATAGAAGCTGTGTCACCAGGTCATGCTCCAGTGTTCCCTAATGAAGGTGCCTTTTGGTGGTTTGGCCTGCTTTACTTATCCATCACCTGGAAAGTGTGAGTTTAAAGGAGAATATGAGCAGTGTTTAGAGTTATGGCCCATTAACTTGAAAGTCAGGTCTACATTTTCCTCTTGCAATGCTGTCACCGGATCCAGTAAAATAGCAATAAAACAAACGTTGACGTAGACTTTAATTGGCAATGATGGAATATCTTCTGTATACGAGGATGTATTAAAGATAAATTTCCTTTTTTTTTAATTAGGAAAGTACTCTAAAATTTGACTCTACCTTGACTTTACTGACTGCATTTTATAATTTAGGAAAATGAAAAAAGAGATGGACATATAATCTTAAAACACACAAAGGTTATTATTAAAAGCCATCTTTCATCTCAGCATTTTTAAAGGCTCATCCGTCACCAGGCCTTCTCTCATGCATAGTTATAACCCAGAGAACAGGTGAGGCTTTGTAGTGGTCATTGTATCTTCTTCTCTTTTGTCCTCCGCCCTGATATCGGGGAGGCCGGCAATATGTCTCAACCTATATATAATATAAGAGCTTCCTTTTTAAAGATAGTGTAACCACGGCTGGTTGTTCCATATGGTCTATACGGTGATATCGGAGGGAGTCTTGTGGTCCTGATGTGGCGTCCTCGAGTTACAGGTTTTTTTAAGGGTAGATGAAAGTGCAGCCATCAGCTGGGATGCTCTGAGCATCAGACAGACAGGGAAGGTCATGAGGCGGGGCTGCTGGGAAGGTGTCCGACTTCAAGGCCTTTGAGCGGGGCCCTGCGTCATCCGCCATTGTGAGGCGGGCCAGCCGGTTGGGGGGGTGCCGCAGAGGGAAAACAGCAGGGTGCCCTCAGGGATACGAAGGACAGGGACCCTTTGAAGTGGGTAGCGTTGTGGCCGCGTGACCGTCCCAGAACCCCACCCTACTTCCATCACACCACATATGGACACCTCGGAAAACTACCCCTGGGAGCACCGTGGCTCCAGGACCCCGGCAGTGTAACCTGAGAGTGTATGTAGCAGCCTGTCAGACCACTGATGGAGTCTCCCCATTGGTCCAAACAGGAAGCGAGCGTGACCCCGTGAAGCCCCGGGGTCGAATACGTCTCTTAGAACGGTGACAATTGGATTAGTGTCTTATGTGGACCAGACGGCCTTGGGATCCCATAAACACAGACACATTCACACAGGTAGAAGCAGCCTGGGAGCACTTACACTTGCACTTCCTAAACACACATTTTATTTTAGCTGCCTGGCTTACTTTAGGTTTCCCCATTATGTTCAGGCAACAGCAGTGCAGCTCATCAAGCGCATGATGTCACCATTTTCATTTCTGTTTTATGATAGAGGATCGATAATTGAAAGTGTACTTATCTGTTTTCAATGGATGAGTCATCCAGTCCGCCGTGCTGCCCTTTCTATCTTTAGCCCTGCATTTATTTTTCAGCACAGTGTTTTTTTATTTGAACAATCTCGCAGCAGACACACACCTCCTCTTTAGGGAGACACATGGAAACGGTGTTTTATAGCTCTGCTCCCTCGTGCCCTTTTTCCTCTTCTGTCTTCCTCCCTGTCATTCTCTTTATCTTGCTCCCTCTCTCTTGCTCTTTTCTTGCTGTCCTTTCCCTCTCTCTTGAGTAGATGAGGGCACGCCATCATCACTTTCGCAGACTTAAAAAAAAGATGATTAGACAGATTTAATGCCACTGGAGCCAGTTTGGTTGTCTGGTCAAAGCATTTTGCGTCCACCAGTGCATTTATATACATGTGTGCGTGTCGTATATGTATGCATTTTATATGGGCTGTACATACGTGTGTGTGTGTGTGGTCATTATAAGTGCATGTAAGCATGTGGCTGGCTCAGAGGAGCAGTGGTGCATACACTACCATCAGTCAGAGCCCAGAGCCAGCCGTGCTTTAATGGCTGCCATAATTAAAAAAGCTTTTAGAGGAGGGTGTGCCACTAAAGGGGGCAAGGTGGGGGCGGCGCTGGGCTGGTTGGAGGCGCAGAGTGAATAGTGCAGGACAACTGCCTGCCAAAAAAACAGGCTAGTTTTGCACAGGCATACTGCAAAGATGGCAGAAATGGCAATTTCTTCTGACTCTGCCTGATTTTTAAACTCACTCAGAGGTGGTATTAAGCACCGGAATGGCTTGCTTTTCTGAAATATGTATGGTATGTTGAAATATTAAGACAACACCTCTCAGGTTTATATTGTACAGTGATGAACGTAGTATTCAAATCCTTAACCTAAACCTGCAGTAACTAATAAAGTAAAGTAAAGTCATCAGGTTGTGAACACAACATTGACTTATCATCACCTTATAAATTTGATATTCCAAAATTTGTTAGCAAACAGTTTCGTATTTACACATCCAGCAGTTACAGAGCAACATTTGCATTTGGAGTCATGTTTGTGTCCACCTGATGAATGTAAGTCCAATATTCACTCTCATTTAGCTTTCTTTGGTGTGTACCAACTCCCAAGGGAAATATCTGGCTATTTAGCTGCTAAATGCTCCACTATAGGTGTTTTTGGACCAAGCCGCTCAAGGGATTCACTGAGAGGAGCTTCCCCGAGAACTACATACCTTCAATGACTTTTTTCTGTTTGCATTTGCACCGTCTTGCAACATCTCCAGCTGGGAGATCGGCGAGCGGCTAGTTTGCTACGTTTCACAAGCTCTCTTAGCTTTTTTTTTGTAATATAAGAATAAATAAACAACTCTGTTACATGCCACAAACATATAAACTCAAGCAAAATAGCTGTCACGAAAGTACCGTTTGCAATATCAGTTCGAATCGGCTATCGTTCTTCAGCTCAGTGGATGTGCTTATGCGCTATTTGGTTATCTTTTGTGCTAGTGGGTTAGCTCGCTGAGCAGCAAAACGGCGTTCTAAGAACTACGATCGTTCGTAGTACTTGCGGTGTGGACCCAATAAAAAGGGGGGTTCTTAGAACAATGAAAAAGTTCCTCTGGTCTGAAAACGCCTTATGCTCAACAGCTAATCTCTAACTGTGTCTGTTTGCTGTTTGGTACTGAGCAGGTAGTCTTGTACAGTGGATTTTTGAGCACTGTTGTTGAAAACAGCAGCCTGCTGTGGCTGAATACGACGCTGTGAGAGTGAACCAAAAAACAGTAAAGGTGTGGGCTGGACAGCTAAACAATGAGCTGAAGCCGAGGGGAGCTGCAGATTTTGGTGATAATTCATCACTATGAGCGACTCCTTTCACATTGTCCGTACAGTAAAAGAAAAAATACAGGCAGCCGTCTTTCATAAACGGTCTTTTGTGCTGTAATGTTGGATTTTTTAGCGTGACGCGCCTGTGGTGAGTCAGGAAATTTATGCTGATGTAAAGAGGAAGATGGGAGTGCTTCAGGCTGTCTGCAGCACGGACTATAACCTCAGCAAATGTATTAGTTAATCCTATAAAAGATGTTACCAAGAGGTCATCGTGGCGTCTACTGGCCACTAGAGTGAGTCGAACATTTTAATTTTATATTAATTAACCAAAATTATTCTACCACTGTAAACCTACCTCATGTACGCTGCTGAACCTTCCTTGTTGCCATTAGCTGCTGTGTTTATGTCTAGAAAACATTTATTTTGCTGGCAAAGCTCTGTAACGTAAACACCATGAACATGGATGGAAACAATTACACGTCTCGGACATGCCCCCAGTGATAACGGGGTACGACTCCAACCTAAACGCACTGGAAAGCATAAATATTCATAAGAGGCAGGAGGGAGGCCGGATTAGATTCGGATATAAATGGGATTCAGAGGTTTCTTTATGTTTGAGTCATGATGGAGGAAATGCACGTAGCGATGTTCAGCTGCTGGTCGGTATACTGTACAGATGTTCATAATACATTACACTGGCTCCAGCTAGGAAATTTAAGTTAGCCAATTTTGACTGTTATTCATGGAAACCAGATTTGTGATTGAGATACTTCTGCATTGGTTAACTACGGTTTCACAGTACAAGTTGTACTGTAATCCAGTGTGTAGGCGACTGTCCATTAGCTGTACGTGTGGTTGTGATTAGGAAAGGTCCTTAAACTCCCCCAGGTTGTGAAAACATTTGAAAACACTTTTCATTT
This sequence comes from Sebastolobus alascanus, assembly GCA_916701645.2. Taxonomy (NCBI): domain Eukaryota; kingdom Metazoa; phylum Chordata; class Actinopteri; order Perciformes; family Sebastidae; genus Sebastolobus; species Sebastolobus alascanus. The sequence continues at coordinate 999,890 of CAKAOJ020000003.1, forward strand.
CCTTGGCTTGAACTGGAGAGCATCCCACACACACACACACCCTCACACACACACCCAGCACTCTCGCCTCCCCATGAAGGTAAATGATCCCACACTCTCACAGAAGTCCAGTGGAGCAGACTTTACTGTGACCTCTGGGGTCATGTAGAGGAGGTCTGAGCCTGGTGCGTACAACTACTGTGCCCCACAGTTTATCCCCACTGAACCTATTGAATATCACCATTGGGGGAAAACATCCCTGTGTTTACTGCTGCACCCAGAGGTAAAAGCATCAACTTGGGGGAGAAGGTGTGAGTTTTTGGGTTCAGGCGCAGGTCAGAGTTAAAGAAAGAGGTCGAGGTTAAAGGTCTGTGTGCTGAACTGTTTCTAGGGTGTCTTTACTCACATGTATTTACATTAAACTGCAGCTGACAGGCTCGTAAATGTACCCATGACGCAAATCTGCACATCCTGTATGAACAAATGATATATAGCTGTAAATTGTAGGAGGCGTAATTGTTTTTAGTGAGTTGAAATGTTTTTGTTTTTTTTACTTACATGTACTTCATGTGTATTATTTGGCCTGCTGCATATTTCTCATGTTTGTTTATTAGGGCTGTCAAAGTTTACGCGATAATAACGTGTTAGCGCAAATTTGTTTTAACGCCACTAATTTCTTTAACACATAACGCAACTTGCGATTTCGGAGGTTGTAGCAGGCTCAATTTTAAAGCTAGAGTGAAGGAGGCTAAAGGAGGCTAAATAACGCTTCAAACTTGCGCTAAATTTTGGCGCGGAAAAGCTGGCATGGCCTTTTTCAAAGGAGTCCCTTAACCTCTGACCTCAAGATATGTGAATGAAAATAGGTTCTATAGGTACCCACAAGCCTCCCCTTTACAGACATGCCCACTTTATGATAATCATATGCAGTTTTGGGGCAAGTCATAGTCAAGTCAGCACACTGACAGCTGTTCTTGCCTGTTGGGCTTGAGTTTGCCATGTTATGATTTGAGCATATTTTTTATGCTAAATGCAATACATGTGTTTGTCATTGTTTTGTGTTGTTAATGGATTACCAATAATAAATATATACATACATTTGCATAAAGCAGCATATTTGCCCACTCCCATGTTGATAAGAGGATTAATAATGGTCAATCCCATCGCGATTAAATATTCTTATCGATTGACAGCCCTATTTTTTACATCTGTTTTTAATTCAAATCATGCCACTGCTACTGCTGTCATTAAGCACTGCTCTCTGCCAATTAGCACATCATATTTAACATCATAAATATATCTAATTTGTGCAGTTTTATTTACTGTAATTTGTTTCACATTTTAAATCACTGGTTGTGAAATATTTAATGCCACTTATTGCTCTGCTATTATATACTGTATGTTTTTTGGGGGGCTGTATTGTATTATCTGCTGCTAGAGTGTCCCTTTAATTCCCTGTGGGGATCATTACATTTTCATTTTAACTGATGTTGCTTAGTGTTTGACATGAAGTTGGTGGGGTGTATGGGTGAACCGGACCCCCCTGTCTTGCTTCATGAATGGGAAATGGGTGGCTAAGAGGGTGGAGGTAGAGGTGGAGGTGTTAAAGACCTCGCGGCAGATGAAGTGTCTTGTTGGCCCAGGTGGGGGCAGAGGGAGTTTCTGGGTTTGTTCTTATGTTCAGGAAGAGAGCAGGCAGGGGCGCAGGATCTGAGCAATTACACTATTTGGGTTACAGGGGAGCTATTTATTTGCGCGGTTTGACATGTTTCTGTCGACTGGGGGAGCTGTGCAGTATGGAAAACCGATAGCGCTGAAGTGTATTTATTTATTCTGCAGGCGAAGCAGCCAAACAGAACAAGGCTTGGGAGAGGAACTGGAAATTAGAAAGTTAGAAAGCACACAGAGAGCGAGAAAGACAATTTACTGAGTTTTTCAAAGAGTTGGGCCTTTAGTTTTGTCCCAGCATGCTGTGCACTGAGTGAGTCCTGTGGTTTTGTGGGTGGTAGAGAGGACACGTCCTCCATCTGCCTGTGCGACTTCCCAGACCACAACACGATGCTGGCTTCTGACCAATAGTGAGCTGAGTTATGTTTTTATTCAAGATTCAATAAACAATTAAGGCCTTTATATAAAATAAACCTGAATTATCAACTTAAATCATGACATAATTATGGTCCTTTCAGTCAGTCTGCTATTCCTTGCACCTCTTAGTTACTGTTGCTACGACTGTCAAGCTTTCCATTCTTGAAATTCTTAGTATTTCTTTTAAACAAGGAAGATTTTAGACAAGGTAGACAAAAGCGGGCTTCTCCTTTCTTGCTAGCGACTGTTGATTTTGACAACTAAAATGACAACTGGCAGTAGCAGATTTTATTAGCTGCAGCTACTCTGACTAAAAACATTCATACTTTACAGAACGCTGACTGTCGTTGACATTGCGGCCACAATTGTCGCTGTTAACAAGCAATTTCTGATTCTTACAAACAGTCCCTTTAAGCTGATTTAGTTGAAAAAAAAAAAACAGTCAATGTTTCCAGCTGACTCATTTAAAAACTAAAATCTTGTAAAAGGGTCTTAAATATGCACTAGACAGCTAAATATATAGCTAATATATAAAGACTGAGGCCAAAGCTGCATCCTCACCAGCTGATGAGGTAGAAAACATGGAAATAAAAAAGCAGCATTGTTCTTGTACTGCAGCATAGAGCTAGTCCTAGTATTATAAGTATAAGGAAAACGATTGTTCATATTTTTAAACAGTATGTTTCGCTTTTCTTCACAAAATAATGGCTCCTTGGTCTTGATTGTGACACTATGTTACGGTTACTTCTGCGAATAGTAAGCTATAGCCGGATATGATAACATCTGTATCTTACATCAGAACACACAAGCTGTTTAATCCATTCCTTACACTTTTTCTAATGTACGTTTGGTTTTGAAGAAGTTCAGTTGTGACAATATAGATTCCCTCTGTAAAATTAAGTTTTGGTTTGGCAGGAAGTCAAGTAGTGAAGAATGAAAATAAAAGTGGATCCAAAGAAAGCCAGGCTCCCCAGCGTTAGATGTTTGGCCTCTTTAATCCATCATGGGAAACATACATGTGCATGCTATTGGCAGTTTACTGACACAACCTCACATGAGTTATCAGTTCAAACAGCTTTTGAGAATGTTGCATGTCACTGCCACTTGTAGCCGTTGACATGCAAAGTTGCCCAGTACAGTTTTAAAAACCATGTTGTTGATTTTACGGTCAGCCTCGAACAGTCCTCAGCCTCTCTCCTGCATTGTGTTTAGGTTTATAAGTATGTATGTGTGTCACAGATTCCATATGTTTCCCAACACACTGTGATACAACCACAGAAATAAAAGAATAAATCAAGAACAAAAATAATCAGATAAAAGGAAAATAAAAAAAAGTCTGACGAACTCTAACTGTACCCTTTCCTGTCATCACCAACATCATCGTCCTTTTTCCTTCTTTCTCAAGATCACATCTTCTTACTCCTTTATTTTACTCTCCCCCCCTAATGTTGCCCATGTGCATCTGACAGCCATTTTAAACCTTGAGGGCATACCTTAAAGGGGCTCTTTGTAAGAATCAGAAATTGCTTGTTAACAGTGACACCTGTGGCTGTTAATACAGCGACAGTCTGCGTCAAGTTGCTACAGTAGCGCTTGTGCTCACACATTGACAATAAAAATGCGATTTAAAAAAAATGTTTATACATGTAAAAACTTACATACAGTCCCTTTAAATATATAAATAATAAAAAAACAAAACATTTTGTGTATTTTTGCTTGTTAATAATACATCTGGAAAAGTTTACAAGCAATATGATTTTAATATATGGCTAAATCTTAATATATGTACCAGAGCACTAAAGACCCGGGGTTTGAAAAAATTTATTTAAGGGTTAAACCTTTGCCCTCGAGTTGTACTCAGTCCACTCCTGGGTAAACACAGCTAATCCAGCACTCGCTCAGCTACAGAGGATATGGATCAATTCAGCAAAGAGCAGGTATTATCCTCCAATATTATGAGCTTTTTATAATCATAATTCACGCTATTTGTAGCGTGTTCAGAAGAACAGGTCATGCCTCTCATGGTGGGAACGGCGGGCTGCTCTGCATTCCACAGCATGTGTCAGACATGAATGTGGCTTGATGGATAAAAATCAGGCATGACGACTGCATCCAGATCCTGCAGAGACGCCCTCCTGCCGGCTCGCAACACTAGATTACAGGTGGACTACCTGCTGAGCAACATAACAGGCTATGAAATGCTTCACTCTTGCACCACACGTCATTCCAGGGATATTGATACTTCTCATGATGCAGGCAGAACTTTGAGGAGCTGCAGAGCCTTGCCCCTTTATATATTATGTTTTATATTAGACTGTGTATGCATATGCTACAGTATATATGTGTGTGTGTGAATTGTGTCTGAGTGTGTTTCTGCTGATTATACCGGTCCTACGTGGTGACTAATGACAAAGTCGTACGTGACTAGCTGTCTGATAGGAGCTGAAGTTGTTGTCGAGACACTTTGTCACCCCGAGACTCATTAGGTGCTTATGATGTTGATGGTGACTCACAAGTAAGATTGATTATTCCTCATAGCGCAAATCAACTGCAGTCTGGCTATGTTTAAAGAATATGAAGTGGCTTTAGAGTCATTGTTTGATTGCGTTCGGGGCACAGGGTGGGTTTACTGCCGCGGGCCAACCTTATCTCAACATAATTCTTGCGGTTTGGCAGGAGATGCGTCACATGCACCCCAGCGCACCAGCTTCTGTCACGACCTTGTAGAAGCTCTCTCATCATGATTACTTTATTCTCTATTCTGTCAGTCTACAGAGCATGTCTCACCCTGTAGCAGGTTCAATCTGCTGCACTCACAGTGGCAATTCAGTTTTTTTTTCACTCTGCTGTATGTTCACATTCTTCAAATCTAGACTCACTATTGTCTACCCCATTGTTAGGAGTGTTTATGTTGAACCCTTAATTTACATTCCAGCTCTCATTTGACCGATGTAGATAAATGATTCTAATGATTCTTACATTTTCAAGCACAAACAACGCAGTTAATCGAGCAGCCAGCTAGACAGCTGTGTTTAATTTTCAGTGAATTGCACACGTTTTTCTTCAGGTCTGATCATAACAATAGCGTAGTCCCATGACATCTGTTAGGTTCAACATCACTTGTCTTTATTGTATTACATAAATTGTAGGGGATTGTTGTCTATAAGTACCCTCCCAAACAGTGTTTCCATTAGAGGTGTGGAAATTTCTCTATTCTAAGATGCATCGCAATGCGGAAATGAACAATTCTGCATCAATGTAGTGACGGAACATAATCAGGAGTTTGGTTTCATTTCAGCTCAATGTGAGTCTCTACTGCATTTTGCTGTCATTTTATTGTCATCCTCTGTTCTCTGTGTATCACCAAGGGTGGAGCGTTTTACTACGCCACCGCCGTAGTATCAGCTGGGAGATCAGCTGTTCGAGCGGCAGAGCATCGTAAAACACACTTCATTCAAACTCGACAGAAACAAAATAGAACTCACCAAAACCGTCTTGGTTAGTCTTTCCAACAATCACCAACTCTGGTTTGGTTGCAATAAACCCTTAGTTCGGCGAATTAGATGTGAAAATATGCCGGCTCTACATGCTGTTTTGCCCTACTGTCCCCAGATGTCCATTTGTCATGCTGCAGATTTCTGATCTAGTGTTACCAATAACTTTTATACTGATTGAAGTTGACTGTAGAAGTTATATCGGCACATGTTCACTACTGAATGTGTAGTAATAATTCTCTAATAGGTTTTGAGACCTCCTGTCTGCCATCAAGAGTTATATGGTGGGCGAATGAGGAAAAAATACCAAGATAATAGATTTTAACAGGTCAAAGATAAGCACAGTTCATAGTATATTTGTGTAGGTATATAGATATATATTGAATACCCTTTTCCTGCCTTTTAGTAAGAGATATTGTGAATGGGGAAATAGTGATTTAATGTGACATTTATGCTTTCTTGTAGATTACTTGAAGAGTACAGCATACTTGTAATGCACTGCAGAAGGATTTATGTTTTGTTTTTGTACTGATTATGTACTGAGGTGGGTCACATTGAAAAGATGTTGCTTTTTATATTATAGACTGTTGTACTCAGATTTTTGAAAGCACTTTCTACATACAAAGGGAGTTCAGAATTATCTGACTGCTTGTATTCAATGATGAAAAAGTAGACGTACTGTATGCAGTAATATAGAAAATTGAGGATGTGATACATTGAGATGCATCGAGAATCGTTTTGCATTTGAATCGTTGACAGGTGAATCGTAATCTAACCGTGAGGCCAGTAAAGATTCACACCTCTAGTATCCATATTTGTTTTGTTTAATAGTAAAAAGTAGGACCATTGCTGCATTATTAGTTTTAGTACGACTCAAAAACAAGCTCTCTGGTTGGCTCATTGTAGTTGCCACCTAGGCTATGTATAAGTTCAACATCCTCTTGTGTAGTGACTGACTTCCTGCTGCTGACAGATTTTTTGTAGTCGATGCGAATGCCTGGCAAGGTGACACAGATTTTCAGTTTTTTAATGAAAAAGTGCCATTCACTCTTACACAGTATTTCCAATTCTCATCTGGACCACATGGGATTATACTACAAGATTGCATCCTGAGGCATGAAGCCCACAGTGTATCTGACATGTATTTAAGTGGAATTTGCCGGCAGTGTTAATAGGTAAAATGTAACTCTTCACTTTAGACAGTTGTCCTTCTTTTGGTAAGGTTAAGAAATGGACATGATGGAAAATACTTTGTTTATGTGAGGAGAAGCTTCAATTGGAAAACGTTTGCCATAACCCATTAGGGCTGTCAACGATTATTCTAAATTTTCATATATTTTCGAACTGTAAAAAAAAGAAGAAGCAGATATTCGATTATGACAATTAATTAATCCATTTCAGTTTATTTTGATAGATTTTCTTGTTTTTTTGCATTTACTTGAACAACATAAAGAAATATAAAGTTATTTTAAGTTAGAAATGATGTGTATTCTTGAGTTCAGTTAAGTTAAATCATACATCCAATTTACAATTGTTATTCTGCACACATGCCGTTGTAAGTTTATATTGGCATCAGACATGAGTTACATACTAGTATAACTCTGATGAGAGAAAATCTAAATGTGAACAACAATTAGGAATTTTAACATTAACGTGTGCAGTGTGAATATAAGCCACAGATACTGTGTGTGGCATGGGGAACTGACCAGAGCAGAGCAGATCCTCGGCTTTTATCAACCCGTCACTGAAATTTAAACACTCTATTAGCACAAAGAGTCAATATTTGACAAGGGAGCTGAAGGAATCGAGGCACGTTGGTGAAACCAGTGGTGAGGTGAAGTTTTATTTACAGCAGCAGCTCCTCTCTTCACCTCCTGTAGGTAGAGGGGAAGGTTTTCATCAAGGTGATTCATCACGAGTGACTCTCCCCCTCCTTTCTTATCAGATGTTATTTGGGTCGAGGCCTCTGTCCTACTCTGGCAAACTCTGTGCCCTGCCCCATGATGGATAGAGCAGAGGTGCTGTGACTGTGATCCACAGCAACACAACCTCTCTGAAAGAAACCTCCTGCTTCCACGGCGCCAGAAATCCACTCGGCGATGTGGCATTAGCTGTGTTCTTTGATACGCGATGTAACACAACCTCTCTTTACTCACACAGACGTTTTATTGCAAATGTTAATGAGAATGGCCCTGAGCTTAAAATGTATCAATGTCACATCTGTGAAGAGTTTTTTTTAAACTTTGACTGATAAAGCAAATAAGTCCGCGACAGTGCAATCTGGCCACAAATGAAGCACTGTTCTGCTGGGGGCGCGTAATGGCTGTTGTTGTCGTTTATTTTTACACCCATTTTTGTTCCGTACACTTATGCTCACTTATTTGTTTTTCCATGACTTGAAATAGGTGAACACGACCTTGACTCCAGCATGCTGAGCCGGGCAGCCAATAGGGAAGGAGGGATAAGGGCACGTTGAGCACGGGTGGCCTCAAAAGGGGGATAGCAGTTAGATTAACAACTTGGGGAGATTTGTTTATGAATGTCAGGGAGTTTCTGTCTTGGCTTTGTGAGGGAGCCGAGGCCCTAATTTGTCTGGTTAATGCTGCTAATCCAGCTCCTGGAGATCGTCCGAGGTCTGCCTCGCCTCCCTGCCTGCTGTAATGCCTTCCAGGCTGCTGTCAGAGGGAGAAGAAAATTATTTTTATTAATCTGTTTTTAAAGGCTCACAGGGTTCTGCTGTTGAGGGCCATCAGCGTGAACGATGAGCAGGCCGAGACAATAGGTTTAGGACGCGCATTAGAGCACCTAATGGTCCTCTACATCTTCCACACACACACTTGCATACACACATCATGCTCATAACGCCGGCAATCTTCCAAACCAATACACACATACAGACAAAGATCCACATCGTCACAGCAGAGTGAACATTTCTCTGTCAGCATTTGATCACAAATGATAAAAGAACGAGTTAAAGAAAAGACATTAGACTGTTTTCATTTCATGCCTTTGTTTAGGAGAAAGCAGCCAGTTTCCATTACAGTCTTCTGTTTCTGTTTAAACTGAGCAAGGCGCCCATCCAAGACTCAACAGAACGGGAAAAAAAAAAGAAAACAAAACCCTTGGCTGGCAGCACCATCTATTGTGCAGCCGTTTGTCTTTGTGAAAAATCATCCCAGCATAGTTCCTTCTCTGTAATCCATATAATAAACTCACTTTGGGTCTAAATACCTGATGCTGCACAATAGTAGAGTTCTGCGTGGGATGGTTGCAATTGTCTGCGGTTCTGTTTACTGCGGTCGCCCATCAGCATGAAGCTCAGCTCGTAGTCGGTTCAAGTTAGCTACAAATAATAGATTTTATGACTTTTGTTTGGTTTCCGGGTTTCTGTGCAGATTGAAACACACAGCCGTCGGAGCTCTGAGTGGATTAGCAGTATTATTGCACGGGCAGCTGCTTGATGGACGTGCTTACAAAGTGGATTGCTGCTGAACACTAATGACTGCTGATTATCTCAATTTAAACCACTGCATCATTCACCGGAGTCATATACATATACATGCAACATCATCATGTTTCTGTATATATAGACTGCTACCTTTACAGCATACCTTGCACATTTGTTGAGTGAAATAATCAAAAGATGTTTCTGATTTGCTCAGACCCCCCGCTACCCTCCTCCTCCTCCCAGCTGTCTCCTCCGATCCCCTTATGCTTTCACTTTCCCTCACAGGAAGTGATTTACTGTCAAACACATTCCAACAGCCAACCCCAACTACACACACTGATCCATCCCAACAGACCCTGCGCTTTTGTTTTTCCCATTTTCTCGCCTCCTTTCTTCCTCTGCCATCCATGGTGGATCATCATGGCTTCAACCTCTGTTTTCTTTCAGGCTCATCTCTTCATCAGGGCGTCTGTGATCAGCTCTCAACCAAGAGCAGTTTTTTGTGTTCTGGCCTCTCGTTGGCGCTGGGGATTGTTATTCCATGGTGTGTTTGTCCCCATGTTTTGGCTGTTGGTGCTTTTGTTTGTTTGTGCTTCTCTCTTGTTTATTCCGACATGGATTGCATCGATTGGATGTTGAGAAAACCTGGGGAAATTATGCATCTCACTAACACATCATTTTCATTTTTCAAATTTACATTTGTGGTTCAAGCAGGTCACTTTTTTGTTATTTTTTTCTCTGTTGATATCTAAGGGCCCGTGTCCACCAAAGTGTTTTTCCCAACTGAAAATGCCAGGCGCTCTTCTGAAAACACTCAGCTGGGAGCGCTTGAGAGCGCTTTGGAGGCGCAGCGTTTTTTCAGCTGAGGCGCTTTGGTTGCTATGATATGGAATATCCACGGAAGTAAACATGTCAGCACAAGGTAGAGTGCTTGCTCCAACCTTGCTCTGGATGAAGGGAGAGGACGGATCCGCCGATCTATGTGGGATCATGAGATTTTGTAGGCGAGGAAACATCTCGGCGAGTGCGATCGTTCGGTTCAGATACAGATTCGGATCAAATCTATTATCCCACACGGGGAAATTCGTTTAGTCCAGTGCTCCAGACATGAGGATACCATAACATACACAATATACATACAATAACATACTCATAATAATAAACACATTTGATCACGTCGTTGTGGTAGGCTATTTGTCCCGCCCCTCCTCCACTGTGATTGGACGGCTGGGTAAAAAGTGACAATGACGAGCATAGCGTTTTACCCAAAGTTGAACATTTTTCAACTCCTGGCGACCTGAAAAAAACACCAAATGTGCAGAAAAGACGCTCAGCGCCTCGTCACACTGCTGGCATTTTTTACCATAGCGTAAATATGAGGAGCTCCCATTGAAAGCATTAAAAAAATATGCTGGCCTCAGGAAAAAACGCTTTGGTGGACACAGCCCCTAAAAGTAGTGTCAAAGAAATCACTTATTTGATTTTGGCAACACATGTAGAAATAGTGCATCCCACCACAATGTCATGACATTTTCAAATCTATACTAATTGTTCCAAGTGGGCAAAACTTTTTCTTTTCTCTCAGTAACTTCCCCATGTCCTCACTTTAACTCTCTTTTTTTGTCCTCTCTTTGTCCCAACTTGTTTTCCTCCTCTTCTTCCTCCTCTTCCCTCCTGTCTCTGCATCCGAGTCGGAAACATCCTGTTCACGGCTCCATATCGACAAAGACACAGCTGGTCTGGGTCTGCATGTGGGCCGGCTGATCCAGCTTTATTTATGTCTCTCTCCTGGTTAGGCAGCCCAGCTCTGGAGCAGATGGCTGCAGTGTTCAATTGGACTCTGCCATTGTACCCCTCGTAATTGGTACTTGTAACCAAGTGCCTCATTAATTATGCAAAAGGGACTGTTTTAATGCATGGTGAGCCGGTCTTAGTGAAGTCTAATACTAATCAAGTGAGTGCTTTGCTGCATTATGCATAAGAGAATTTGATTTATTCTAATTGTGGGCTTGTAACCGGATGTTTCGGGTCTGAATCTCTGGACAACGGTAGGCGGGGGAAATTAATGAGTAATGTCGCTTCGTTCCTCATCAGCCGTCCTTGTGGTGCCCTTCAGAAAAGTGTTTTCCACATGAGAGGCTGTAAGTGCGTCGGACTGTTTTAGAACTCCGATACGGTTCAGAAAAGTGGACTGGGATTCAATGAAAACAAAAATCTGGCGTTCACGTTAATTGGAAATGTGGTGCAGTCTGCAGCAGGTGTTAAAGCAATTTGTCCCATAATCTTTTTGTAAATGTTCTCCTACTGTTTCATAATGTGTTGTGGAAGTGTAGAGTTTTGCAGCTTGCAAGTCCATCATTCGGAGAAGAGATATCCTATCTGACTGCAGCTCTTTTTAGTGATAAACTTACCTTCATGTGCATGCATACTGTAGGGGGAAAAGTGCAAAACTACGTGCAGTTTCAGCGGGTTGTAAACACACCTCAGTGTAATTGATGCTCTCGATGAAATCAACTGTGGCAAAAACAAAAACAGAAGTTTCTTCTGTGCTTTTTTTCCTTGTTTGCAATATGAAATTACAAAAAAAAGCGGCTTTGTTGAGATGGAGTGATTTACAAAAACACTGTGGTTTGGAAATTTTTTTGGGGTATGGAAGCAATTTTGAGAGGGTGAAAAACACCTCTGAAGTGATCTGAACTTCAGAACCAGTTAATCAGCTCAAGTGTGAAAACACCTCCAAACCCTCAGCCACTCCAGTGGAGCTGCTAAATGATCAACTGGCTAATGTAAAGCTGGTTTTGTTGGAAGGTAAGCTGACTTAACCTTCCCTGCATGAGTGAAGTAAGAAAAAAAAAATGAAGGTCAAACACGCAGAGGCAGTTCACAAAAGTTAAATCCTGTCTTCTATTTCCACTTGAATCCTGCGTCGTTACCCACGGCCATTTTCATGTACAATACATCTGCTGGTTGTCACAACAGCCAGCCGTCCAGTTTCAACATGTGCGTTTGATATGCCGGCCGATTTAGTTGGTATGTAAACGGTTGTCGCTGGTGGTTTGACCACAATGCCGACCACTGCTGTTTGAGGCCGAAACATTACACCCTCCAGCCTGCGGATTCTCTCAACTGGAGCTCCCAGACCTGAGCAGTTGGCGGTGTTGGATGGTTGTCTCCTGAGGTTCGGCTGGTATTTCAACTCCGTGTTAATCTGTGATAATTAGAAAGATCCATCTGGGCTACAGGGAGCCAGTGGAGTGTGCCATACCCGTGTTCATGCATGAAGTACTCTGCTGGATGTCGTCGTGGCTTTCTAATCACATCAGGTATACAATATGTGGTGTAGGATGGCATGTTATCTATAAGGCTGCTCCTAAATCCACTTAGTCATAAGTGGCATTCAAGGTTGTTCCCATGTGTTCAATGTGTGCATATACACTGCATACTGTAAGTCATTTACAGGTCATGATTTAGCTGATTGTGGTGCTTTTTAATAGTCATATTAGTTCGATAGTATGTTATGATTTAACATTCTCTGAAAATGATATATCAGGCGGTACAATATCAATCCCAAATATACTCAAAGTAAAAAGCAGTGATTTGATTAGTTAATGAAATTCAACTCCTTTCAGATGTCTCGATGCTCTTACAGTCTCCTACATCATATAGCAGTCAGGTCAACTTCTATTAACGAAGAAAATGTCAACATAACTGCATAATCCATCATATCGTATTCATGTTTTACTGTAATATTATACTATTGATTCCCAAGAACTTGCTCTTGTGTGAATGTGTCTGTGCATTGCAGTATAAGTGTATCCTTACTGTACGATCTGGTTTTTACTGTACATCAGTGTATGTGTGCGGTGGGCACTGGTGGCGAGCGGAGGATAGCGGGTGGCGGGTGGTGGTGGTGGGGGGGGGATTCGTTGGAGCGTGACCTTGTTAAGGCGTGTGCCAGCGCTCACCTCATGTGTTTAATGTAACGTATGAGGCCCAATTAGATCATTGCAGGCGCTAATGTGAGAGGCAGCGTTTAGTACACAGAGCTCTGCCTCAAGCAAAACATAGTTAACTTTAAAGACTGTGTGTGTGCTTCTATCACTGCTCTTAAAAGGTTCCCTGTGGAGTTTCTGACCTCTAGTACTGTAGCTGCCGTTTTTATATGAGTGGGTCCCTCTTTTGTATATCTCGTGCATGCGGGATCGCTTCAAAGGATAAGTGCACGAATTTTCACGTCTGTCTTAAAACACTAGCGAGGTGCCCATATGAACATTGAAACAGTTTTTCTTGCTGTAATCGTTCCTCCTGTGAACCCTTCCTAGTGGGATTACAATGTAAGTGATGGAGGACAAAGTCCACAGTGCCCGTTCTGTACAAAAATGTATTCCAAACTTTCGCTGATAGCTGAAGCAGAGTCAGCCAGATTAGCCAGAGCAACAACTAAAATTTCCTCTTTGTGCTACTCTCCCTTTCCTGCATCTCAGCAAGGAAACTGTCTGGGGAAGCAACACATTCTCCGAGTTCACGAGTTGTGACGCGTTTGTTGATGTTGTCAGAAAGGAAAATTCATTTTTCGGTGCATAATAAGTTCATGTATTGTCATTTTAGTTGTATATTGTTTTTCTTCATAATGTTGTAATAAGTATGAGGAAAATGTTGATATTCCCACCGCTCGCATCCTTTTCCTCTGTCATATGCCTTTGCATTTACTACATTATGTTACCCACTTGCTAGCATGCTAAATTGTTAGCCTCTGTGTCTTCTAGACACCGACCGTAACGTTAATATTGCCGTTGTGTAGCAGCGGTGTTCTTCACGACTTGAACGCCAAGCATGTCGTGTACACGACTTCCCATGTTGTAAACACGAGTTCATGAGTTTCATTTGAAGGCACCATTAAAAGCATGTGCCGAGTTCGATTTAGATGTTGTCATAGCAACAACATGACTGACAAGTTGTTGGTTCCAGCACAACAAATGAGTGTTATTTCTAGCCCCGAGGTACGATCACGATGATGATGAGGCAAGCTTCCTTTTCTTGTACCGCTTACTGTATGATTCTAATGGACAAGATCGTTTTAAGCGCAACAATAGCGTGTGCATCATTTCTCGAGGTGGCTGTGAACTGACAGACTGCACATCAATTGCTTGTGGACCAAGGCCAATTTTGAACTGATTTCCATCGACAAAAGCAATTTGCTGGACTGATTGTGCTCAGCCTTCATCATGCAGATTTTTACTCGTAATTTCCTTAACAATAAAAACATTTTCTCCCTCATTTACATTTTTATGTTAAATCTTTTTTTCTAGTTTGCAGCTCCCATTCAGCTTGTCTAATTCAATGCACCATCATTTGCATGAAAATACAAAGGTGGAAACCCCAAGCTTCTGTCGGCAGCTCTCTCTCTTCAGTTATTCTTTCTCTCCGTCTGTGATTGCAGGCAGTGACTCATCCCTGTGTCTGCCATGATGTCCGCTCACACGACACATAGAGAGACGATTTTAGCTGCGGATCAGGTATGATCATGTCTCTCTGACAAAGATTGAAAAATGGGTTGGTGTCATGTCTTTGAATGAAGCTGTCTCTCTTCTTTTTTCCCCTGGTGGGCTGACAAATGTGTCCATTTCACCTGATCCCAGTCTGCGTAATAGCAAGGTTTTGTCATTCTTAGTCAGATGAAACACAAAAATCTCTAATGATGATTACTGTAATTGCCGCTCAATTTGTCTGCTTCCACCTCCCCTATCACCTCCAAAGCATCCCTCCTCCCCCAATCTCAATAATCTACCATCAGCAGACTTTTCCTGGGTTTTCTCAAGCAATTATGCAGAGCTGCGTGTTATTGGTTTCCATGGTGAGTTTCTAAGATAAACATCAAAGTATGTGATAGCAGAGTGGCTTATTGATTTAAGCAATCTCGGGGTTGCTTTCATAATGTGACCACATTTGACCTTTGACCCGTGTTTATGTTCTTTGACAACACGGCAGACTGTGGTTGTGATCGTGGTTGAAGCGAGGAGACTGTGGGTCTTTCCCCCGTCACTTACAGATTGTCCCGTCATCCCTCCACCCCCTCAATTCACAGTCTCCGTGTACCTCAGACCTCACCCCTATGAAACGCAGTCCCAGCGCGCATCGATGGTGATGACGTACAGTATGAAATTCTCTGCACATGAGGATAAGATTTTGGCAGATGTTTGAAAAGTCACAGCTCAGGTTGAAAGATTTATAGTCGCATGCTCACCGCAGTCTTGAAAAAGTACAGGCGTGCCTCATTAAAATGCTAAGCCCAGATTTATTTATTTATATAGAAACTTTTCATAACAAAAGTGACAAAGTGCTACACAATCAAAACCTGTTTATTACTACTTGGGTGTTATTTTAGTGGTTTTGGCCATCATTGCTATTGGTTATCCACTCACCGAAGTCATTTCTGAGCTCTTGATGACAACAAAGTCTGGCAGAAACAGAAGCAGTCAAACTGTCAGACTGTTTGTAAATAAGCCAACAGTTTATTCAGATTATCGAAACCACTGTCTTTGGAGTAAAACACAAAAGTAAGCGCAGCTGTAATGTTACTAATAAACCTGTCATTAAAGTATAAAGTATAGGGGGTCAAGTTGAATTAGGAAATCGTTCTTTGAACTGTGATGGATGTTTACAATGGACAGTTGGGGAAATAATTTTATCGCTCACCTTTGTTTTCTTTTCCAGATAAGGTAGACTTACCTGTGGGTTTGTCTAAAACCTGTCTGATGTTATTCTCTCAGATATCAGCAATTAACTTGGTGAGTAAAATGATATTTTTACCAATAGAAATCGAGGCCAAAACTATGAAACAAACACCCAAGTTGTATGTAATAAAAAAATAAGCACAGAATATCAATAGGAAAGTTTTAGACCCCCCCCCCTCTCCAAAAAAAAGAAAAAAAACTGTCCAAAAAAGACAGAAAATAGAAGTGAGTCTTGAGAAGTTCAAATAGGGGTCTTGCATCGCCCTTTCAGGGTTTATTTCACAACAATGACCGGTGTACCTTATCCCTTACTTAAACTTATTCAAAATTTAGGGGCAATGTCTCCCTTCATGTCAACCCAACACAAGTTGTGGGATCATCTAATAGACGTTGTTTAGCACATCTGAGAGAGACCTTATGTTGCTACATGGACACAATAATGCACATGTAGTTTCTAAATGAAGGAGTGAAATGTGTCAGCCAAGCTCACTGATCTGAAAACGTTTCTTGATGACTTCCATGGTGGAAAAAAAGAAGCTCTGACAAATGCATGACCCCTGAACGTTTACAGTAACTCATGTGCAGTCCTGTAATCTACAGAATATAACCACTACCCTCACAGAGGCCACTCTGCACTTGTTCATCACTGTGAAAATCCCCTTCTTCTTTTTGCACACAGTCCAGATTTCTCTGACAAACCGATCTCTTCATGCTGTATCTCTCCCCCTCTCTCTCTCACGCTGTCATAGCGCCTTTTCATCACTTTGTGTTTGCGATCGGAGTGGCGCTCACCACCACTCTGCGGCGGGCTGATGTGGTTTCAGCCCCCAGACATCCTCTCGGGGAGTGAGGGCCCTGTCTTTGTCATGTGACTTCCAGGCCTGTCTGCAGGCAGCGTGGGCGTTGGCAGAAAGGAAGAAAAGGGTACGACTCATGCAACCCGTGGGTCGGCTGTGGTTTAGGCTTTGTGAAGAAAGGTTGTTAAATTGGCTGCTTCCACTGACTTTTTTCACACTTGTCTGCCAAACACCACCAACTCATGCCTGACCTCCACTCCCACCGCCGCGCCCTCTCTCTATACCTTTAACTCTGATGGTGGGGAAACACGACCTTTAGTGTAATTACCCTGACTGCATCTCCCTCATTAGACTCCTGCGGTGGAGCCCATAAACAGCTGCAGTATGTGGCCCCCAGTGAGCCACACAGTATTTACCCTGGACTCCTCACCCACGCGTAACCTAAATACACATCACATAGCTATTAGCCAAACCTACTGCCATCCAGTTATGAGCACAGGTTTGCAAAAAAAAAACTGCTTTAACATCAAATTCAGAGCGGGCAATGAACCGCGATTTCATTATTACACCCAACAATCCTGGCATTGTGACAGTAAGCATTTATACTTCTTTCACATCCACTGCCAACATCTGCACCTCCTGAGTCTCAAAACAGTGAAATGTACAGTATGTTACACTAACATAGTCTGGAAATTTATGTATATATACGCTTGATTGTTAGGGGTGGGAATCACCAGAAAATACAACTTTCACTCCCCTCTGAACCCTTTGAAAATGAGTGTTATTTAGCATTTTTCTCGAAAAGCTAACACAACATGGTTGGTACCAATCCATTCCTCAGGTTTTCTAGTTTCATATGATACCAGTATCTTCACTCTAGCTTTAAGACTGAGCCCTCTGAAAGACAGAATAGCGGCCGTCGGATTGTTAAGAGGTTAATAGTTTATATAAGATTGGTATTTGCTGCCGTGTATCGATACAATATTGCCACGTAAACTATCGCGATACTGCGCTGTATTGATTTTTTTCCCCCTCCCCTTGTCTCCAAATACCACTGCCAGAAGACAATGGAGATGCACCAGGAGACACTTGTGTGTGTGTTCATGTAGTGATGCTGATGTATGGTTTGTTTACTCCTCATCCTGGAGCAGCTTGTGCTAGGTCACCTGCAGGCTTAGTCGGAGTGTCTTATTGAACTTCGGCTTTGCTCAAAAACCCCCTCAGGTTCACTACATCCCTCATTTTCATAATCACTAGACGTTTTGATTGTGGAGAGTCACTGTGTTTGACCATAAGTGCAACAGACTGAATCCATTAATAAAAAGTCAATGAGCATGGTCAATAACGCAATTTAGCCAAATACATGAATCAACAATAGTGTATTAAAGCTCTTGCCAGTAAGTAGGTCCAGGGGGGACGGCGTTTTGCTACGCGCTGTGAAAAATCTAATGCAATTATGATCAGAATAATGCCTGGTATTGACCGGTGTGAGAGGACATGAGGTGCAGGGGTGGGGCTGCTCTGGGGATGACCCCTTCCCACTTCATGATTGATTGGGTGTGTCGGAGCAATTCCAGCCCAAATGACTCAGTGTGGGCCTGTGTGTCGAGCTGCGTCCAGGCTGGGCTCACGTTATTAACTTACCCAGGAAGAGGGCACCGTAAATAGCCTGCAGTGGAGCCTCACTGGGGGACACTGCAGAAATAAAGAGGGGAAAAGCAGCCCCGCTAAACTCAATTTGTAATTTAATCCAGGGTGCTGCCATCGACCGAGATCTGCTCCTGCAATAGCAGCCAACCTGCAGCTGGGCAATGGATTAAAGCACGGACCAACTTATCATCCTCACTCCACTGCTGCCCTCTGTTTCCCAGATAGTCATGAAATTGTCTCTTTTTTTTTTCTTTGCCACACAAACAATACTCTTTCCCAAACACACATACATTCATCCTGTAGGTTCACAGGTTGCAAATATTGGAAAAAACACAGTAGTCTTCCCTAATTCTCCAAAGGTCTTCATGAGTTAGACTGAGAGGTCGCCATCATAACCATCACATCCATGAACACAGCATCCACAAAGCTAGAACCCCCCAAAAAGTAAAACATTTCCATAATATGGTATAATGTCATAGTAAAAAAAATCATATATTTTAGACAAGTATAAAAAGATATTTAATGGATCACTTCATACACGTATTATTTACTTATCATTAGTGGTATCTAGCCATGCAGATAGTTTTGGTTTTGTTCCCCATTTTTTAGATAACCATTTCGGAGATTTCTGCTGCCAATACATACGTTCTATTGCAGAGCAGTCTTTATTATTACCATTGATATTGATGACTCTGGATTATCATGAGCAACCAGGACCTTATTTATGGTAAGACAAAACGCTTTTTGAGTGTAAATTCAATCGACCACCATTATATTGTGAGGATGGCAGAGGTATCACATTACTTATCTAAAACCAGAAGAGTTTGCATGGCCAGATACCACGAAAAGTAAATAAGAAATTCGTTTTTTTAGGGCTGTCAAAGTTAATGCGATATCACGTTAATGCAAATTCGTTTTAACGCCACTAATTTCTATAACAAAACTTGCAATTTTTTGCAAGAAGCAGACACCAAAGCAGGATCGACAAGAAAAAGAAGCCTTTTTGGAAGCCCTAGTTTTTTTCTAATATCATCAATCCTATTTTAATCTCTTTTTTAGCATCTTTTCAATGTAAAAATGATGGTTGGGCTCTCGGTGACCCCCAGGCCATTGTTTCTTTAAAGCCCTCAGGACTGAGGTTAAGTGTGGTCCTTTTGTCGGCTGTGTTATGCGATGTCATGGCGGGGAGGCGCTCCCCATTCACCTCCGCTGCGTTTGATCTGAGCTCAGTGTCTGAGAGACGATACCTGTGTTAACTACCAGCTGTCAGCCGGGACCAGTAGCTCCCTCCACACCAGGGAGCAGCTTCACATCAGTCACGGATAAATCGCTGTACTGTAGCTCCACTCCCATCTACACCTTCTGCTGCTCCACATGTGAATGTGATTCCAGAAAAGCTGAGTGCATAGTCGCAAATGAGCGTGGGAGGCGCATTTGACGGATGCCTCTGTCTTGTCAGACGGGTGGTACCGACAACTCCCTGTTAAATAAACTTTATGTCTCTCTGCTGTTGCCCTGACAGCATTAGGGCACTATTTGTGACAAAATCAAGCTCTGTGTAAGCAGGGTGAGATAAACTATACATCAGCCTGATTAGACTCTGCAAACACACTTTGGTTGAACTGTTTGCCATATGGAGCAATGAAAGGCTTTAATATTTATGCGTTCTGCTACGGCGGTAAGGGTGAGAGGCGAAAGGGAAAACGCATGGCTGCTAGTATGCTGAATTCCCCTACAGAATTTTTATTAGTTGCGTGTTTTGCTTGCAAACTCCTATATAATGCTTGGAGTACATTGTGCTTTTAGTTTTATTATTACACCCTTTAATCAGCTACTTAGATTTATTTTTCTTTTATTCTCATAAATCCCTCTTAAGGGTTAACAGTTCATTGGCTGATTCTATGTAAAAGGCGATACATTATTGGCTGACCTAATGGAAGCTGTTATGCTTTCACTAACCCAACACAAACTCCTTCATCTTATTTCCCTTGGTAGATAAGGAGAATAGACTCGATTGTTGCTGTGAGATATAAGTGAAAGACAACCCTGCCATTTTGGACAAACCGTAATGGACTTCTTTCCCTCCCCCGTGATCTCTCTTTTCTGTGCGCCTCCCCGCGTGTAGTCTGTGTATTTTGTTCAGCCACACCGTACGACTCTCAGCTTTTTATCGGTTCCATGTGTCTCATGCCTGGTCGGGGACTAGGAGGGAATGAATTGATCCCTAAAGAAACAGCCTGCTTCAATTCTCTGCACCGCTTTAGCCAATCAGCACCCCTGCTGCTCCCACTCACTCTCATGATTGTCTCACTAGAGTTTCAGTAATATCTCCAGGAATGCTTGCGAGCACACAAACACTATCTATCCCTTCATCTCTCCGTCTCGTACATACAAACGTTACATGTGTCAGCCACTGGGCTAAGAGGAAACAGTCCCACCATGAGAAAGATTTGCCGGTCTCAATTGCGCTCTCACACAATGCAGGATGATTTGCAGACCTATTATTGTTATTTATTCGCTTTCAGTACCTTTGAAACAATTCTTTCATGTGTCAAATGAGGCGTTAATATTGACTCACAGTCCCCAAATCTCAGCACAACACATAGGACACAACACTGTAGGTCTTTCACTGTGGTCCTGGCGGTATTTATGGAAAAAGGCCAAACGGCCAATGAATCCCTACGATGATGTAATGCTGACCTCTGCCCTGGATGTATATGTCATTTTTATGATTATTGTGAGCATCAGGAATTACTCAGTGTTGGGGGTGGTGGTCATTTTAGAGATTGGGTTTGAGTCTTTGGAGGTAATTTATAGTGAGGCTGTGATTTCTTCTGAAATTGAAAAATAGGCTCATTTCATCAGGGGTTTCATTTCAGCTATTGAAGCAACCCCCCCCCCCTCCTCCTCCTCTTTTCTACCAACTGTCGTATTCCCAGACAACTTTCTTTTTTTGTGCTATGATTTATGCGCTGGCTAATCTGTCACAATCACAAGCTGGGAAAGATGTTTTCAGCACCATCGCACGCTGTCAGGGGCATGGGTTGTGATTTAGGGCATGTGGATCTGTTGCCGCTGTGAAGGGAGGAAGAGGTTCGAGTCGAACCCGGTCCACTCGCGACATGGGTCAGTGGAGAATGTCAAGGCCCCGGAGGAAGTGGAAAGATTTTCTTGTTTTTCAAGGTTTATTTTTCTACGCGTTTGGGGGGATGGAGGGTTGCTGGTTTGCAGGTTTCAATTGAACATGATGGATCAAACATCCTGGAAAATAAACACACACTCACAGAGACGCTCACTTTGTCATTCTCTTTATTGCACATCGACTAATTCACTCCATCAGTTGTGCACATGTTTGCAAAGACACACACATATTAACACACACTCAATTACCACCGCCGCTCCCCATGCCGTAACACTCCAGCTCCCCCGACACAGTCTATACTCTAAACAAACAGCCAGATGAAAGCTCAGGTACACATCAGTTAGCTCTACTCTAATGAGCTGACCAAAGGTAATGGATTGCTCATTACTGCAACCTAAGTGAGTCTTGGCTGGATTCGTTAAAAGGAGAAATTTAACTTTATCCATGTCTGGCTGTCAACTACAGTGAGAGTTTCCACTGCTCTTAAGGTGGCTGCCTGAGCTATAGGGTGAAAATGAGGGAGCTAAAGGGCTGTTAAGGATGTTTATGAATGAACATTTTATTTAGAGAAAAGGTCCTGAGTGAGATGTTAATGAATGATCGTAATTCTGTGGTTTTGAATTATGCAATCTGAGATGATAAATGCTGTGATGAGACATTAGATAGTACAGTGGTTCTCAACCTTTTTTGTGTCAAGGACCCCTAAATTGTTACACATTAGGTCACGGACTCCCATTCATTAAGATTTTGCTTCAGGGATCTCGATCTGAAAATGTTGTGGTTGTAAGATGATTAAGACCAGAATTCTATAGTTGTGAACTACAGTTGAGGAGATAACATTGCAGGAAGTGAGACCTCTAAGAATAGTCACTCTTGTGACTCTTACTCACATTGGGCTCACTTCTATATTGAATTAAATAAAAAATAAACTATTCCCCATTTTTTCTGGGGACCCCCTGGAACTCCCTCAAGGCCCCCTGGGGGTCCGCGGACCCCTGGTTGAGAACCACTGGGATAGTAGATGTGACATATGTTAGATAATACATGAAATATGAGGCAATAAATTTGAGATGGGACATGAGAGATATGATATAAAAGACGAGTGATGAGACAAAAGGGAGGAGATGTGAGGTATATGAGATGAGACATGAGAATTGAGATATGAGAAATTAAGTACGACGGGGGGGTGGCTATATACAGTATTTTGTTTTTCCGCTGTAGCCAGTGGATATCCGAGCCAAGACTTCTTTTTCCGTGCGCTACTCATTGTCTACAGTCCGATTAGCAACTCCAGATGCGAGATTGGAGTTGGAGTTGATAGACTACGTGTGCGACCGTCAGTTTACAAACTAATTTTAAACCAGTAAAAAACTAAATCATCCTCAGACGATAGCCGATGTGTTCCGCCTCTTTTGCTCTCAGTACTGACTGTTTACCTGCTTTCAACCAAAGCCTGCTCGAATGTGATTGTTCAATACTACTCGGACTACAAACGGTAACCAGAACAGTTCCGATACCAAAATCTTGGACCATTGTCTACAGATTCTGTATATAAATGTGAATCTGTTTATAGAGTTTATAAGATGGGTGACATGAGAAATGAGGGAGGAGATATGAGCGATGAAATGAAATATGCCCTCTATGAGGCATGAGAGCTGAGATATAAAAGATATGAGTGACGAGATACAGTATATGACAAATAACACGAGGTGTGAATTGAGACGAGACATAAGAAATGAGAGATGAGATTAGACAGTTCAGATGAGATGAAATAGGTAACATGAGAGATAACATATAAACTATGATATGAGCTACGAGGGGCGAGATATGTGAGATGAGACATGAAAAATAAGAAATGCGACGTAAGGCATGAAATTATATATTGAGATGAGAAATTATACATGGGAGATGAGAGACTGTATCTGGATGCTACACTAGTCAAAAATAGAGTTCTGCAATCGGCACGTTGATTTCGCAAGTCTTAAAAGTAACATGAAAAAGAAACAACAAAGAGGCAAACGCTTATTTGTGGCAAAATTGCAGGTGCAACTGTCAAAGTTATGAAGTTATTTAATATGTAAAGGGGAACTTGCTGATTATCACAACAGGAACATGATAACACAGTATACAGTTCCCTGATGTACGAGTTTATTACCTTAATTATGTAATGCTATCCAATAGGACAGCCCGGCAATAAAACGTATTCTTCCTCCCTCATGTACTTAATTTAAAAGTGGGTGGACAAAACATTAGAACCATGTTTCAATATTGCTCTGGATTGTATTAGACTGTACAGCTGTACCTAATATACTGATGAATCATTGCACATATAAGGTTTAAGGAAACTGCTGATTGGCATGCAACCTAATACGACCCACCCTGGTCGCAGTGTGTTTGTGTCGGTGATTTAGCTCCTTCGAAGTCTTTATCCTTTAGTCCTTTATATTTACGTAGTTTTGTTTACCTCATGTGAAATGGTTATGATGACTGGTGGATATAAATATAATCACTTGCAGATTCCACTGTTGTCATTGATAGATATTGCCAGTAACAATGTTGATATTTTTAGAAAGAATGGAGCTGCCCTACCTCCCTTTTCTGGCAGATCCTCCTTATGTCAGAGTGGACAGCTCTGTCATTCAGTCAACACCAGCAAAATGAGAAATTCCTCATCGCGACCCCACAGCCTCAACAGCTCGCGATCTCACACCTGTTCAGTAATGACGGATGCAATGAAGATGAAGGTCACAAAGTAAAGCACGACCTGTGTAACACTCTTTGAGGCGTGTGTGAGCCGAGTGGACATGTGGCTGTGTGCGGAGGGTTGTAACTATAACAGACAACTTGGCTGATGCTGGTCTGTTTTGAATAGTTGTCAGGTGTTAGACATTACAGTCCCCGAGCCCTCCCCCGATGTTTCACATCTCGCGTGGTTTCTAACACTTTCTGACACGCATTCGGCTCATTCTCCTAAGCGCAGAAGACAAGCCCGTGCCCACTACCCTTCCTTTCTCCTCCAAAGCGAGGCCGTCACGGCTGACACCTGCCCAGGAAGCGCTTAAAACAATTAGAACTCCCTGGAAAATCTAAAAAATGGTGCCTGCCAAGAAGAGAAAAAGAGATATAAAAGCATAGTTCCCATCCTTAGATTAAAAAACCCCAAATTAAATCAAGTGTGCCATCGGTGCGTGCCAGGGAGGGTCCCTGATGGCAGGCTTCTCATTCTTTTATTTCATTAATTCCCTCTCCTTGCTCAGCCCATCTCCTACTGTAACAGCCTCTCTGACTCATCTGCTGCAGGAGAGGGGGAACGGGAGGAAAAGCACCCAAGAGTGGAGGAGTGGGGGTGGGCACAGTGCCCGCTCGAGGCGGAGTGAGTCACGACGCACCGCAGGACCCATTCATCACAGTGTGGCGCTGGCACTGCCTGCACCTTGGCAGTGTCCATCACAGCCAACCTGAACAGCCGTGAAAATTAGTCTGCTTTATCTCTGGGCTCTTATGTTATTGTTGCCAGCTCCCCCGCCTGCGGTCCTGTGGTTGAGGATGAAAGGACACGAGCACAAGACCCTGGTCAGCTAATATCAGGACACCGTACACTCTGCACACAAAAAGGAAGGACTTATCAGTCTAAATGGCTTCAGCTACAATAGAAAAGAGCCACCATCTTCCTTACAACCCTGCCATCCCACATTTACTCTTTGTATCCAATTCATTTTCAATATCAGTTATGGTTCTAATGGACCATATTGTGGACAATACAACAATACGAGATCATCTTCTAAATGGCAGTGAGACTCACCGGTAATGGTTGACCTGCTGCCAAGAACAAGAAAGGTCGTAGTATGTTCTTGCGTGTACTTATGTAATAATTACACATTTGAAGTAGGGCTGTCAAAGTTAATTCATTTTAACGCCACTAATTTCTTAAATGCATTAATGCAACTTGCAATTTTTAGGGTGTAGCAGGCTCAGTTCTAAAGCTAGAGACAAGATAGTGGCATCATATGAAACTACAAAACCTAAGGAATCAATTGGTACCAACCATGTCATACTAGCTTGCCGCGAAGGAGATTAAATAACCCTCCAAACTTGCGGTGGTCCCTTGACCTCTGACCTCAAGATATGTGAATAAAAATGGGTTCTATGGGTACCCACGAGTCTCCCCTTTACAGACATGCCCACTTTATGATAATCAAATGCAGTTTGGGGCAAGTCATAGTCAAGTCAGCACACTGACACACTGACAGCTGTTGTTGCCTGTTGGGCTTGAGTTTGCCATGTTTTGAGCATATTTTTTATGCTAAATGCAGTACCTGTGAGGGTTTCTGGACAATATTTGTCATTGATTTGTGTTATGAATTGATTTCTAATAATAAATATATACATACATTTGCATACAACAAGCATATTTGTCCACTCCCATGTAGTAGTGAGTATTAAATACTTGACAAATCTCCCTTTAAGGTACATTTTGAACATAAAAAAAATTTGCGATTAATTTCGATTAATCATGGACAATCATGCGATTAATCGCGATTCAATATTTTAATTGATTGACAGTAATTTTGTCAAATTATTCAAAAACAGAGGACAATATGAAGACTCCCTAATGCAATGATGGTGACTTGGGTGACAGGAATGAATGTGACGCCTCGGGATTCAACTGTGAGAATGATTCCCTTTGTCTGAGAGAGATGTGCTTTGTACTGTAGTGCAGAGATGGTTAGACGTTGAGGCTTTCATTTGTTAGAGGAGAGATCGCTTCAGGTGTGTGACATCAAAGGATTTCTGGGCGCTGGAGTCAGGATTCCTTTTTAAAACTTTAAAAAGTCAAATAGTTTTCCTACCAAAGTGCAATGTTGTCATGTGGAATTTTAATCTTCTCTGATTAGATCATTACAACAGCATGTGTTACACAGATTATAATGCATGAAGCAGAAATAGAATACAAATAAGAATAGAGCAAAAATGCCAAACAATAGCATTTAAATCTAACATTTCATTTATAACGAAAGCACAAATAAGGTTTAACCAGTGGGCTACCTCCAGGTCTGAGAAGTGAAGCCAATGCTGAAGTGCCTTAAACCTGCATTCTTTCTAATAGCCAGCAGGGGGCGACTCCTCTCCTCTCTCCTCTACCTTGTGATTGACAGGTCGCTACCACGGCGTTGTCCGGTCTGGGTGTTGTCCGTGTTTCCGTCTTACAACTTTAACCCTTTCACAGTGTGTTTTCAGTTCATGAAAGTTAATATTAACATTTTGTTCGCCTCGAAATGTCTTATTCAGCATTCGGTTGTACTTAGCTCCACTCCTCTGGTGTCACTTCTGGTTGCAAAAAACAAGATGTGCCAAACTCGAGGCTTCAAAACGGCAGTCCACAAACCAATGGGTAAAGTCACGGTGACGATGTCCACTTCTTATATACAGTCTATGGGTATAACATACAGTCAGTGTGAATGAGTTCATGGGAATTCATGAAGCACAGCCAAGTGCAGAATAAAAAAAACTGAATATACTGAACAAATGTACAATATTAAACATATCCAAATGCATGTTTTCTTTAAGTAAAAATAACTTAATTTAGACTGATTTCACACATGGATTTGCAAAATGTGAATACAGTCCATATCCATATCCATAGCTCTCTGCTTCTGAAAAGCTTCCATTACCGCAGAGGATCCCTGCCGTCTTTAAAGAGGCTGGAGAAACAGTTGCAGCTGTTCTAAATCACTTCTCCTAACATCTTGAATCCACTGAATGTCAGATGTTGAGGATCGGATAGTGTTTGGGGATGAGACACTGAAGGCTTGTTGTATATTTTCTGTGCATCTCAGTGTATTGCGGGTTAGTCTGTGTGTGCTACTCATTAGTTAGTGAAACCACATCTGTGTTTCCATCTAAACAGTGTTCTTGTAGGGGATTAAGAACAATGCTGAGGTGGCATTGATCTATTCCCATGAGGTATGTTTGGAAAATGGATGTTGTCTTTATGTTGTTCTCTGTCTCTTTGGAGCTGGACTGCGGGATACTGTGCTCACCGACGAGAAGGTCCACTGAGCAGATGGAAAGTCGGCGCCATTAAATCCTCAATTCCACATTAGCCTGAATTGCAGTCGCTGCCTGGTGGGAATAAAATGGCAGACACATGTTGATTTAATCTCACCTTTCTTACCCCTTCACCTGACGTCGGCTGTTTTGTTTATCCAAATCACATGGCGGACATATGATGTTACATTTACGTATTGACTTTCTGTTGTCTTTGATCAAGCTGTCATGGCCAATTTTCTCAATTTTTACCAGATATGAATAATGCATCACTTCACAGTCATCCCCATTTGTTTGAGTCAGCAATACTAATTCAAACGGGATCGGAATTGTTTTAAAAAAAACATTTACAGTCATTTTCATGTGATGTCCATTTACAGCCTTGGGATGCTCATTGTTTACAAGTGTTCTCATTTTCTTGTGACTGTTTCATGGTCAGCTCAACAATGTGTGGACCATATGCTTCATCCAACGTTCACTTTTAACACTGAAGTTTTGTGCCAATCTGCTCATGACACACATCGGGTCTCACATTCCGCTCTGAGCCGAAAAGCCCTCCGGCGGTTTCATCCCTCTTCGTATAAAATCATGGATGGACATCACACGTCTTTAGGAGCCTCCACGGCACATCGCGGCCCTCATAAAGATTTCATTTACGGCTGTTGAATCACCCCTCTGTCTCTTTTGTTTACCCCATCATTCCTCCTCTCTGCCACTACCCACACCCTCATTGTAGATGACAGGGCTTTCTACCCAAGGCCACTGTGTTACTCACCACTCTCGCTTTTTTACTCAAGACTGGTCGGACTGTGTCGCTTCAACCCCCCTCTCCGCTTCCTCTGAACCCAACCACCCCGAACATCATATCCTCCCCCCATCATCTATCTCCTCTGTGCTGGTGTCTGGTCCACTTTAATCTTATAAAAGTGGATTTCTGATATAGAGAGGGAGAGGGCTTTTAAGTGGATGGTATTGAGGTTGGTATACAGTGTGGATGATGGGTGAAAGGCTGGGGGCAGAGTGATGTGATGGGTAGAGGGCAGGTGGTTCCTGTAATGGCTTCTGCTCCTCCGCCTCCTCTCACCCCCCCCCAAACCTCCCTCCATATCAGCCACTAATGAGCCTATATAGACACCCAGTAGTGGGTTATGATGTTGTGGTGAAAATGAGAGCTGGACGCAGAGAGAGAAGAAGAAGAGATAGAGAGTGCGGGTCCATCGGAGCGGCGCAGCACACCCGGTCACTTACTGATATTGATCCGCGTCCCAATCCATCTCAATTTCCCTCATATGTAGTCACATCCAATTATGTTGCGCTCCATCTTGAAAGCAGCGTGTTTCAGCAGACGCATCCGAAAACTGCGACAGCGTGATGCTCACATATATGCAGCAAAAAAGTGCTTGGGGACTTAAGGCTAAAGAAGTGCGTGTGTTTTAATGTGCACAATCCACTTTTCTCTGTCCAAATGCCTGAAAATCCCTGGGGTGAATGTGCTGCTCTCTTTGTTATAGCATCTCCATTTGAGGAGAAGATGAATGCGTTCCCTTCTTCATCTCCCCCACCCCACCCCACCCCTTCCTCTCGTCTTTCCCTGCTGCTGTCTGGGTGGTAAAACATGACTGCAGAGACGCATGAACCCAGGAGACACTGTCAGAGACGATGGCGTGTACTTTCCGTGTGAGTTTTTTGCGTGTGATGAATCGCGTATACATACGGAACAGTAGTCCTGGAGATCCATCCTGTTTCTTATTATAGCCAAGGATACACAGAGCAGGAGCCTCTCTGTCTTAATGACAGTGGTTGTTTCAACAAAGACAGAGCCCCTTGAAAAATAAGATGTCTAAAGATATAAGTGCTCCGTACAGACTAACAATCAGCCGCCTGTGAATCTTATTGTGGCTATTGTTCTCAGGAACAAGCTTTTCTTTTAAGATAATGAGATTGTCTCCTTTTATTGTCATGTATACAGCCTTTGAATACTTGGCTCGGCCTTTATACCATTACTCATATACGTATATTTCATTGATATTTAACCTTATTTATCCAATGATGGCACGTTTATTAATATGGGTTTTCTTTTATTACTCTTTTATCAGCTCTCACCACATCTGAAAATCTGTCATCTTTCCAAAGAGGCCCGTAATGGAAATAAGTCCAGTTTACAGTGGTTTAAGAAAGTATTCAGACCTGATGGCAGCTCAGATTCTCCAAATCCGATATGACTCAGTTTGAGAGAAACTACGCAAATCCAGGTGCTTGTAGAGACTTATCCAAGAAGATTTGAATTTGTAACTGCAGCCCTAATCTAACCTTAATGCCTAACCTTAAATGTTGGAGATCAATGCCTAACCTTAACTATTGGAGGTCAGTGCCTAACCTTAACCCTCTCGTGAGAGTCTCCCAACTCCTGAGTTAACTTCTAGACACGACCCTGTCGGAGCTAGAATGGAGCCCACACTGTCACTAACTCCCTGAAGAAATATTATCTAATTTTGTATAAACAAAAAAGCAATTTCAGAGAGAAGCAGACATAAGGGTCCACAATATGTGCAAAAGATTATTTGATTCAACTAAATTCCTGTATGATGTTTTACAGTATAATTTAGTGATTTATTTGTATGTTTTTACAGGATGAATGCAGTCTGGAATCTTTTATTATTGTTGAATAAATGAATCTATCTAAACTATTTAACACATTCTGGGCTGAGATTCTGTATCTAATTTGAATCTTAAATGCTTTAGGAGATGTTGCTTCATAACTCATAACATTATAATCCAAAAATATAAATGGGCCCATTCTCAATAATGACATTACTGTGTTAGGAGGAGACAAAAGATATAACTTCAATAATATTTCACAGTTCAACTTCATTAATTTTGCATTAGGATGGTGGATGTCCTGAGTAGTATATGAACCTTTATTTTTACAGCATTGTAAGAGTGGAAAGTCGTTGGAGAGTTTTTGTACTTTAGTTCAAGAAAGCCTGTGGGATGAATAATCCATCATTCATCTTGATCATCTGGGACTAATATATGTGACACAGTTTAGAGGACCTTAGTTACTATGACCCCAGTGAAAAACTGACCTGTACCACGTGACACGTCTATAAAAGCTCAGTCTCAAGCTAGTGCTGTAAAGTGTGCTTTCACTGATAGAGTTGTGTTCTTTGGGAAATGGCATTCTCAGGTAGGTTACCATAGTGACTGCAGGTCGAGACCGTCTCTTAAGTGGGAGTTATGAGACAGGAGACGGTGATGGTGGTGGGGGAGCAGTATCGAGGTGTTAATGGACTGAACATGCACATGGAACCGTCCCAAGAACTTAACATAAAACCATCCTAAAGTCTAGTGAGAAGACCAGACGAGTCAATGCAGAAAATATCACCCTTTCGGGTCATATTCTGACGCGTGTTTCTAATGTTGGAACAAAAATATCAAATCATAGCCAGTGTGAAGACATCTGTGAAGTGTAAAGGTGGCCTAATGGTTAGAAAAACCAACCTTCAGCTGAGTGAACAGGGTGCAAATCCCATCAGCAAGCATCAACCCAGAGAGCCAGATCAAAATTATAGATGCCCTGTGGAGTTTTTTGAAAATGAACAAAGTTTCTTTTTACATTCAGTGTTGCTCACCAAAATGCATTGTGTATTGCATCATGCCTTGAGGTCTAACAAATGTGTTAAATGCCTTTCCTTTTTCAAAAATTATTTGCAAAGCCAATTTTTTTTTAATTATTTTTTTTTAAATATGTTGAAACCTGCGTTGTTTACATCCATGTTCACTTGCTAGCAGTCTTCTTCTTCCCGGCCTTTGCTAGTGGATTGTTTCCTTTCTTGGCGCATTACTGCCAAACTGCCGGACTAAAAGGCAGGAACAGGCCGATTGCTTGGTTCCAGGTAGCCTCCCGGTATTTGCTGCTTGCAGCGTTGTCGGGGGCTCATGCCCATTCGGAGCGCATGACCGACTTCCCCAAGGAAGTGCTGCTTGCAGCAATGTCGAGAACCGCTCATCGCTCGTTGACTCCAGGGAAGTGACGAACAGTTCGGTTGTAACGTTAGTATATCCAGCATCCGGCAGCAAAATTGAGCCTGCATAGACCTGAAGCCCCGTCCCCGCAGCTGAACAGAATGCTGTTTGCTTGTTTATTCAAAGTTTATTAATATTGAACGTTTCGCGTGTCCAAATTTCACAAAATTTGAAGCACCCCATTGGGTCCCCAGCAATATACCCGTTCAAGTGTGAAGTAGAATGGATGAGTGGTTCTCGAGATATGCGAAGGGCATACAGACAGAGGTTCCTTGCTTTATAGTTAGGTGTATTAGCCCATATTTATTGAAGAAGTTTTACTCTAAATCATCCACTTGAGTGCCTGTAAGTGAATTTTTATGCCATATTGATAAAAGCATACTTTTTACTCTTACTTTCCCCCTCTTCACAACCTCCAGTGGGCGTAAGGGACACCAGAAAATCTCCTGTTATCATCTCTTCATCAAAATTTATGACCCAAACTAATCTCTAAGTGAATCTCCAGTCAACTCTAACATAGCCAGTCATTAAACAAAATTGACTGAACCTCAACCAGCTCCGTGGCTGCTGTTCTGTAGCCCCTGACCTTTGACCTCCCATTGAAGTGAGCAAGAGAAGAGTGAATCTCCCCACAGAAATCAATAATGTCCCCATTAATCCCAGAGAAGATTTTTTTATGCATGTCAACTAATATCACAGATAAGCCCAGAAGAGATGCTCAAAAATATGGATATGGGAATTTTACAGAACCCACCGGGGTTTTCTGGAATGGGCTCTCCTTTCGGTTTGTAATTGGGGGCCCTACTGTTTAATTAAATACTGTTTAGGTAGAAAACCTCAGAAAACATTCCATGAATCAACGCGGTGAATCTCCAGTTTATTGTCAGTGGAGCTTTTCAAGGCTGTAAATCATGCCAGTGTTGAGCTCCGGGAGACATTTGTCCACATTTACAAACATTGATTAAAGTATCCCGGGCCAATTGTGTTTCTTTCAACTTTGTTCTATTCCCTTTTAACTGAGATGAAACAACTACGATAGACGCAGAGTACTAATGAGGAACAGCAACAGCAGTGTAGCATATGTATGTCCATTTGTGTGCAAATGAAGCTGTTGTGTCATTTGCTCTGTCAGTGCTATCGATGCTACCTCTGTCCACATTGCATAAACATGCATGCTTTGCACCGGGATACCCACAGCGTCGATGAAATAAACATCCTACGCACTAACCATCACCTCTGGTTTCAACAACAAACACACACACAAAGATGTTTGGCAGTGTTGATATGATGCTTCACCGACATCAACGCGAGTAGAGGCCCGCTCAAGTGGTTCAGCGAGGGTTCGCTCTCACAGATGTCATGAAGGTGAAGCATCTTAATCGCCCACGCGCTGGCGTACAGTAAAGACATTGACTCACACATGTACAGTTCATAGAGCGCCTTTCTTTACAGTCAGCTAGAGAGATGTCATTCTGGATGGTGTCCAGGTGTGGAGCCTGCCTCTCCCACCTCATGTCATTAAACTCCCGGCCTGTGGGAAGGACAGTTTACTGGGCTCAGCTGAGTGCGCTGACCCCGAGATGAAGCCGTCAGGATCGCCTCTCTCAGATCACTGCTAACAGCTCACCGCCATAATTCACAAAGAGCCAGACGCAGCAGACGTCACTACGAACTTATTTATTGCTGATATTCTGCTGTTAAATGAGAATCTCTCAGGTGTTACGCCATATGCATGTGCCAGTGATGACATTTTTATTTCAAGTTGGCAGCTCGCTCACTCACCCGTTTCATGAACTTTGTTTTACATCCTGCTGTCAGTTTGGACAGTCTTGCCATTGTTTGTGCTGAGGGACTGAAGGAACTGCTGGAGGGCCGGCAGCATTTAGAGCTCCGTGAAGAGATTTCAATCAGTGCAGCTTACGTCATTTATAGCAAATCAGGGTTCAATGTTACTGTTTTTGTTTTTTACTTGCCCGGTGGGGTAAGTGGACCAGAAATGTACTTGCCCAAAGTCAATTTTCACTTGCCCATATACAAATTGTTTGATTTATTAGTGGTTATCAAACCCAAACAAATCTGGAGTTTCGCCCACATCCTCTTAGCGCCACCCAACTCCTGTTTCCAGGATAATTGAATTCGCTTGCGCTTCAGCTCATAAACTTTGTCTTTACCAGCCGCCATTTTCACGAGTGTACCCGATCGGTACTGCAGCTCTCAAGAGAGATGAGAAGGAAGCAAGATGGCTCACTCCTTAAGCTACTTCCATCATGAGCTCTGGGAAAAACGATGTGCAATTTTAGCAAGTGAGTTGCTGCAAAAAACACCGGACTTTCACCCAGGAGACCAGTGTTCGTACCCCGTGTGAAACCAGAACCTTGATTTATTTGTTACGTAACTTCCGTACTTAAGCTATGCCACTTCCGGAATTATTTTAATCCAAACCACGATCTTTTCCTGAACTTAAGTAGTTTTGTTGCCTGAACCTAACCAAGTTGTTTCCTGTGAAGATGGAAGTTTATTTTGAGAAGACTCTGCGCATGTAACAAATAGAAATTGACACACGTCACGTGTTGGTGGACATTGGTAGGAAAATGCATGAAAAATGAGGAATAGCTTTTCGGAAGATATCAAACGAACCGTTGTATGCGGATATGTTGCATATATCCAAAGGAACGTCAAGAGCCCAATTTTAATATCTTTTATAATGAAGTTTCCTGTTTCGATACTTATTTCCCCGATTCTTTTCTTTTCTGAATCTATTATTAATAGCTGTATTTGTATGTTATCTTTACAAATCTGCACAAAGGATTACTTATGTTATGACAAGCTGCGGTGGATCAGTGTGGATGATTTCTGGCAGACAGGGGATGAGTCAGAAACCAGGTCTGGTCGAGGAACCATTAACCAGGCTTTAGGAGGTGGGAGGGGGCCTGTCCCATGCCTATCAGACACACTGGCTGTATAATCCACACTGACAGCCTGAGGTCCAGCCTGAAAGGGTTTTCCCACTCAGCCTGCAGACAGGTGAGGTTTGATGGCTTCTGGGTCCCAGGAAACGCTGTTACTACCCGCTGAGCGAGCGGTAATGCAGCCCAGTGAACATTAACTCTGCAGGTGCCTGGTGCTGGACTCTGTGCAGTGAACCATGATTTGTTCGACTGATATCCTGTTGTACATCGAGAGAAATAAGTACAGTGTTTAAGCCGTGCAACATGTGTGGAGCCTCATATCACTCGTAATTGATTTGCGATGGATGGCGATGTGAGCTACAAATACAGGAAGAAGGCCTGCGAGGTTATTGACAGTGAAGAATGACTTGCCATGTGGTCGATGAAGCCATGCAGCGATATTACATGTAAAACTAATTTAGCCCGCTTCTATTAAGTCCTCATGTCAGGGATGTTGTATTTCTAGATTTGTTATGAATTGTCTATATCGGCTCACTCATGCCCTCTAAGTGGTTCCTTATTAAACGGAGATTTTCTTGTTCTGGCTCACTGGGGAGGGAATTGATGCTGTGAAAACACGCTCACCACAACTAGTTCTTCTGA
Organism: Sebastolobus alascanus; assembly: GCA_916701645.2. Taxonomy (NCBI): domain Eukaryota; kingdom Metazoa; phylum Chordata; class Actinopteri; order Perciformes; family Sebastidae; genus Sebastolobus; species Sebastolobus alascanus. The sequence goes on from CAKAOJ020000003.1 coordinate 1,034,844, forward strand.
CACGAGAAGGAATTGAATGAAACCAGAAAAGCCTAATGGTGATGTAGCATTCCTTCTTTGATAATATCTGAATGGGTGGTTAACCCTCGTCACTCGGAGCGCTGCTCCTGTTTGACAAGATGGTTGCCTCTCTAATTTGATGTGTGGTGACTTCTTCCACGTCGTGTTTTGACTGGGAGGGCCATAAACGCACATACACACGATTTCACACTCGTCTACATGCTTGAGATGTAAATGTAGTTGCCTCAAAATAGCATCACAGCTCTAAAGGCTTTGTGTTTCTTCAAGAGGCAGCAATACAGTACCTCAAAGCTGCACGTGTGTGCCTTCTGTTAACGGAGAGCTAATGTTTGTAAGTATGAGATCTTAGATCTCTTCCCTCAGGGTTGGACGTCTCATCTCATCGTCTCTTCCGCTCATAATTTTTTCATCATCATTTTTCTTATATTAATAGCCGTCATGGGAATAATACCAGTGATTGGTTTATTTAAAAGTTTGTCTTACCGTATACGTCTCCAGGCTATGCCATGATTAGAAACGAGTCCCAGTAACTGACATATGGGAAGCATCAACCCTCTCCAGGTTGTTACTTCCTTCCTCGTTATTTTCTCTGCCATGATGGAGAACCGGTGGTCGTGTCCATTCTTCAATGCCCTTGCCCATTAGAAAGGTCACCTCGGGTCATTAAGGGGGTTGGAGATAGACTTTAGACCAATGGAAAGCCAACAGGATATCGATTGCAAAATGTGTTGCTCTACCTGTATTTGTACTTGAGCTTTATAAGGAAGGAAAGGCTCAGTGGTAATGGCTTGTTTACACTGTTTGGAAAGCGCTGATCTTTTGATTCATGTAATTGGCCCCCGACTCAATCAATCAAGGTATCAATCAGCGGCCTGTGCTTTAAGTAAACATATTAATCGTTTTAGATTTCTGCTCTCCTGATGGCGCCCCAAAGAGAAGGTCAAAACAGCAACTCTGAGTGAGAATCCCAACCGAAGCTAGTGTTTCCATCATAAGCAAACACGCCAATTAGTTGAATAAGCAGTACAACTGTTCTGTTGAGATGCACAGGACAGAAAAGCTGCTTGGTGCTTCTCCCATCAAGGCAGGAAACGAGGGGTTAGAATTGCTCCTGGATGACTCTCAGCAGTGAGGTATTTGTTTCAATCAAATGAACCACCATTTGAGTCAGTATCAGCCCAATATCCAATCCTGTATCGGTATCGGCGCATCCCTTGTTTGAATAAAGTGTGTTTTACGATGATCAGCGAGGTAAAATGACTGTTGTCTGACTGGAGTCTGGTGGCTTTTAGGAGCACATATTAATTGTATGTTTTATGCGTTAATAAATTATAATATTTATCAACGTCACATAGCATCGCACCGGAAAAGGGGTGAATATTAGCGCGTCCTCCCGGGTGTCGTGTTTCCATCACTGCCGATCAGAGCTGGAGCCGATTAATACCTGTGACTACTGCAGAGGGATTTGCCCCGGGAATGAATGCCAATTGTAACCTCTCCCACTGAAGACAAAAGACAGATGTTAGTGTGTTTTTTGTCCAGTGGGAAAGGAGCTTTACTGTCTCTCTGCTCTGTGGTTGATGAATGTAGACTGCATCTTGATAATAAAGTTCAAGAGGGACAAAAAGATGAATCATCTTTTTTACCCCATCTTATTTGTGAACAGTTGTGAACATGCTTGGCAGAGTATAGTTGTGAACATGCTTGGCAGAGTATAGTACCTCTGACAGCACTGAATAAAAACAGTTGTCTTTCCCTGTAGTGTGGATGGGATGAGGTCACACCTTGTTGCTTCTCCTTGTTAAGTATTCATGCTTTAGTCATAGCAAAGCCACCATCCAATATCATTTTTGTTTCTGAATTTAAAACAAGATGACACCGCTCTAGTCGCTGCTGCTCCTTCAGTGTGTTTTCCTGAGCTTTTTTCCATCACTCTTTTAAACTCTACCTCATTTTCCTCTCATCACCATAAATACATTACTATAAATACTAAATTGCATCTATGAAATGTTGCAATCTTTCCACCAAATCACTGCCTTTGCATTACCCTCTTTCCCACTACTACCTTAATACTTTGTATATGCAGTTATGTATGTATATAAATGATAGGGTTTTAATTATAGGGACAGTACTTCAGTGTATATTGTTGTCCTATTTTTACGCTCTATTGTCATTTTTTTATCTCTACTATCTACATGGTATTTTATATTATTTATCAATCCTTGAAATCCATGGAAAAAAACCTGCAGTAGAACATGCTCACTCTCTACAAGTTGTACTGATTATATTATTGTGAATGTTAGTAATAATTCTATTTGTATTAACTTACTTCCACCGAAAATTCACTCATCCTACTTGTAATTAACTCTCAGAGGCTAACATTAAGACTTCGTTCCTGTCAGTGACTTTTACAAACAGTAAAACCTACATGAGAGTAAACAGAGCAGAGTAAAAGTGCCTATTGTTCTGTATGAGATGAGACCACAGTGTCTTTCTTTCTCCACCCACTGAGCTTCAAACTCAGCCAATGAGTTGATTTCTGTCCCAGAGCGGCTCTGCCACCCAAAAAATGTTTGTACAACTCCAATTGCGCTCTGCCTCTCTCACTCTCACTCACTGTCACTGACTTTGGTACTGCTGCTATTTTCTTCTGGATTCTTTACATGTGTGGCAGCTGAGAGTTGGGGCAGCAGCCGCCCTGGTGGTCTTTCACTTCTCTAATTGCAACCCCTCCTCCCCTCGTCCCACTCCCCTTCTCCAGCCCTCTCTGCTGCACCGTTCCTCCCCATCATCAGTGGATTTACAGCCCAATCACTGCTGCCGTGGAATGCAATATGTCGAGCGACAATAAAACAAGTAGTTTTCATAATGGATGCACGAGTGGGTCTGACCTTACAAGCGTAGTCGAGTGTTGCGCGTCGGCGGGCTGTCAGCTCTGCTCTGTGTCAGTCAAACTGCAGATCTTTATAAGGATTTGTCTCTGACATGTTACACTTATCCCTGCTCCAATGGGGTTGAAAGGACACCTTATAAAGTCAGGCTGAAGATTAAGTAGCTCCTGCCTTCATTACAGTGCAGAGACAGGCCACTCCAGTCATTAGACAGAGCCCCGCACTACTGTAACCACACCAAGGCTGGCTCAGCTCACAACACACCTCCTAATAGCTTTCCCAGAGTAGCCCCTGGCTGGCCCGGACTCTCGGATCTTTAAAATGAAACAGACGTGCCTACCTCCAGCTGGGCACGGTGTTGTACAGTACAGCAGAGCGAAACCAGGGGTCCGCGTCGGATTTAGTGAGCATTTAATGGAATACAGTGAGACTGGAGGTACTGCAGGGGAGTTTTTTCTCCAGAGCCAGCTCATGAGAACATAACCTTGGTGTTCATCCAGACATCCACTCCGATGCTTTCACCCCCACATGCATGTTCTTCACTCCCCTCTTCTCGGCTTCCTGCGTCCCAAGTGTGGTCGTCTTCACGCTCGGTTGCAGGGTTAAGAGTTCGATCTGATGTGGACAGCAGGCCTGTGCCACAGTGAGGGATTAAACACTGTCATCACCCTCTCCTCCCCCGGAGCTCAACGCTCTCCATCACACAGACAGCAAAGCCCAGTCCTCCCAAACCAAAGCCAAACACATGCCAAACTGCAGAGAGACAGACAGGTAACTCCTCTCTGATACGCAGCATATGTCGCCCCGTTTCCAACCTCAATGCACAGCCCCCGGCCTACACAGGATATAGTAATATTGGGCTTTACTTTGTTGGACTCTTTACTATGTCTGTGCATGGAAAGCATTGACCTCTCATCAAACTACCTCGTGAATTAAAGTGTTCCCCCTCTAGATCACAAGCAGACTTAAAGGCCTTACCAGTCCTTGAAAATGGAACTTATTATTAAAAATGTTTATATAAAAAAAGAGGCTAAACCAAAATGTATTGAACCAATAAAGTACCGCAATAATGCCCTTGGGTCTTTTCTTTTCATGTGACCCGTTTAAGTGCAAATATGTGAAGCCAGACCTGAAACCCGAGGAAATAAGCGGCCATATTGTTCACATATTTAGTGCTTTACACCTTTTGTCTCATGTCAGTGATTCTTTCTCCAACGCATTTCCTGACCACAGTGCTTGTAGTGTAGAATAATTGCATGATGGTTGACATTTTCCATGTGTGCATCGTATTGCCTTTACAGATTTAAAGGTATCAAAGGAGCGATACAGAAAATGGCTTTCAATCATTGAGAATTAAATCAAAAGAAAATTACCTCCAAATGCGTAAATTCTTCTTGTTAAGTTACAATAAAAATTTAAGGATTTAATAACGTTTTGACTTCTTTAAATTGGCTTGTAAATGGTATTTTTCCATCCGTGCTTTCTCAAGAAAGTACATTTTAAATTATGCAAAAACTGCTGAATCCAGCATGCACACACACACACACACACACACACACACACACACACACACACACACACACACACACACACACACACACACACACACACTGGCTGGTGGCAGAGGCGAGGAAGGTGGTCATGGTTCTTCGTGCCCACAGCTGGAAATCGACCACAAAAATTCCAGGAGGATTATCTTGGTTAAAAGCAGGGGTATTTTGCTGGCGAGAGGGCAAGCAATATTCTGTCTGGGAACTTTTAGCTACCAACCTGGCTGGTGGGCCATTTGAAATCATAAAATAAAATGTTTGACAGCTGTCTGAAATCTCAGCCCCTTTCTTTCCTCCTTCACTTCTTATCCTCAGGGACACTTGGTCCATGAAGTTCTTCAGCGATTTGGATCTTATCCCAGGCTCCAGTTTTCCCACACTAAATATAGAAAATATCACGTTCTTAAAGGTCGACACTGGCTGACTAAAAAGAGTCAAAAGAAAGACAGACCTTGGATTGGCACTTGTGTCTTGACTCCAAATCTCAGAATGGTAAAAAAAAAAAAAAAGTGGTTTATTTTGGATGTAGACCTACATTATGATGAGTGCAACATGTTCAATTGGGATTTGAGCCATTGTGTCACTAAGTTCAGTATTTTGGTTCAGAGCCGTAAATGAAAAAAGGAAAAGGAGAGTAGAGAGCAAAATAAAAACCAGGACTGTTCATTCATGTCCAAAGCTTTTACCTCACTGTTTAAATGTCACAGTCTGATGTCTTCAAAAACACATCCACCCACTGCCTGAGTAAATGCAATATTAGCTGTAGCCAAGCATACATGAAAAGGCATTTTACTGTGAATATCAAAAGAAACACCTTGGGTAATTGTTGTTGAAAACCAGAAAAATATCCCGAGCGAGGCCGTGACTCCATCCTGCACAACTGTTTTTAATGGAAGTAGAGCCCCACAGACTGTACTCCTCCACCCCCTCAAATCTGAGTCCTAAGACCATCGAGCGTCTTGTAGCACCTTCTTAACGCCGTTCAGGGTCGGGAGAAAATCAGATTGAGAAAGGAAGGGTCTCCTCTGGGGCGGGCTGAAGGTGTGAATCTGACATGAAGCAGGTTTAGTTAGTCAACCAGAAAGTATAGTGGTTGAAGTCGTGGATTGACATGTTGCACATTCAACTTTTATGTCCCGTCACATCACTAACAGTTAATAATGGCTTCTTTTTAAACTGAAAACATGATTTTTTTCCCCTAGCTTTAACCATAGCACAGTTTCCATGTGCAGATATTGTACAAAGAAGTGCTTTTTAAAATGTTGTCACTGAACATAACCTGCAGTTTAGCACAATTATCCAACATTTTCTGGTCGGGTGGCATTCCCTCCAGGAACATATGATTTTGAAATTGCAAATATTAATGTTGAATCCTGCTTTTTTTTTAAGGCTTTTTTCCAACACAAAGGTAATCTGATTTAGAACCACTTTTACAAGCCAAAGTCAAATCAAATACACTGGCTGTACCATTGTTGTCGGAGAATTTCAATTCCGCATGTTTCCTTTATCTCTGATGGCATATCATGGGCATTTTATGATTTTATAACAGTAAATATGTTACATATTGGCCCTTTAAGCCAAAACACTATCTTTTTCCCAAAACTTAACTAAGCGGTTTTGTTGCCTAAACCTAAAGAAGCTGTTGTGTTTGTGTTCAAAACGTAACATTTCATTCAGTTTTACATGTTAGAATGTGCTGCTTTTAAATTTCGCTTTCACTTTTACAACGTAGTAGGCGTAGCAGGCCCCTACTGACCCACATCTATGAGGCTTATGACGATTCATAACGCACACTTGATCAGCTGATAACAGTTGAATCGGGTGCAATAATCGCAAAAAACTCTTATTTGGCATCCATGTTTGCCAGAAAGTATGCTCATAAACCACTCATTTGTAATAGCAAATCCATTCTAAAGGAAAGCTGATGTCACCCGGCTTACATAAAAAAAACATGTCATATCTGGCAAGTCACAAAATGATAACGCTGTACAGTATGTATGAGTAAAATGTTCACCGACATCGTATTTAATACGTTTCCTACAATATCCGCTCGTGCAAAACAATATTCCCTTGTATGAGATTTATTAAACGTTTTTATGGTCATGTTTTGGCGCTCTCAGTGCTCTGTTATTAGGGAACAATTGCGGTCTTGGCTCAATATTGAAAAAGTCTACAGTGACTTGTAGCACGGGACAGGATGTTCACTTTTTTGACATTTAACCGGAACCAGGATCTCTCCCCAACATTACATGCTTTTGTTGCCTAAACCTAACCACAGACAGGACTCCCGTGACCTCGGTCTCCATGGTCACATTCCTGAACTTCATACACCCACTTTCCACCCTGACCACCTCCTTCCAACTTGCGTGCGGCACAACAATGTAGCACTTACTTTGCTGGAAAAAACACCGCAATGAACATAATCCAGGCAGCTTTAACATTTCAGATCAAAAAAACACATTAGCATTATATAAATCCATCTGTATAAAAATAATCACTGTTAGAACCACCTTCACAGCCCAAAGTCACATTAGGCCATTCAGTAAAAAAGATGCTGCAAATTAAGGCATACAAGGAAACTCTGCATACGTGCCACTTTAAGTAAAGTGACTGAAAATGGTAAAAGAGTGTTTGTGAGATTGTTCAAACCTGTCACAAGGCCACATGTAACTGGCGTTGACCTTTGTTTCTTCCTCTCTGACTGCTATAACGGAACTGTAACTGATCCTGTTTGGATGATATTGACCCTCTGTTGGGCCAGCGGTCTCCTCCTTCTCCTCCCTGCTGGAAGCACTGCCCCTATTGATCTCATTCTTTAAGTGTTACCATAAATTCCCTCCCCATTAGTTTAAACAGGACGGCATTTGGTCCACCCCATGATTCATCCGGACAGTCGTCCACAGAGAAAGAGGAGCCCTCTCTGCTCTTTATGCCGTCTTCTCCAGACTGCTCTTCTACAATGTGTTCCCTCCTCTTATATTACCTCTCCATCAGCCACTCTCCTTTTCCACCCTTTCACTCACTCTCTCCTCAGTTTAAGTGTTGTGCTTCCTGGATTCCTGCAGTACAAAGTGCTTCTATACGGGAGGGATTAAATTCACCCCTAATTTGGTTTTGATACTTTTTATCTGCGTCACTTGCTTGTTGGAAGTGTGTGGCCGCTGTCTTTGTTGTTGATAACTGAAATGGACTCACTGTACTGTACTAAAATATGTATAATTCTTAAAGGGAAATAGTCAGTTTACAGCAAACAGGCCCGGACAGAAAAGCTCTCCAGGAAACTGAAGTACTCTTCCTGAACGAGCTGTTTAATGGACTACAGATGAGTTTCAACAGTACACACACAAGAGCTGGGTGACATTACATTTGCAAATGCATTTTGCGGTTTGTGTGAGCTCGCTTGGGTGCCACGTATGTGTGGAGGTTTCCGAGTAGAACAAAAAAAGTCAGTTCAGGTTTTTTTGGGGGGTTTTTTCTGTTATTTTCAAATTAGGGCCTGTGTCCATATGCCATTTTTTCTGAGCGCCAGTGTCTTTTTTTCAATTGTTCCCAATGAGGAGAGAGCGTATGCGGCCACCTAGAGAAAGGACGCTGCACCCAGTGTCTTTTTTTGAGTGTTACGCCTTTTTTGTGCAGCCGCTCCCAGCGCTTCTAGTTCTAGAACATGGAGGAGAAGCTTGTTTTGTGTTGTGTCTATCTTTAGCTTTATGCTGTATGTCAGACAGACATTATCGTAACAAAGAATGAAAAGCCCATTTGTGGGAGCAGATCGGCCGGGCGGACACTGATTGTTGCTGGTGAGTGTTGTGCTTTTATCACCGTACGTGATGTGTCTGACGGATCGTCCACCTTGCCCTATGGCTGTCAGATTGAGCGGTGACAAGCTCATTCATACAAAGTATGAGGGCAGGCATCCTCCAGTTGGTGCTCATGGTGAAAAAACAATGTCAAAGAAATAGATAGTAGCCCAAATAGATAATAAAAATCAAAGGGGCAATGCTAGTCTATCATACAACGCTGGTTAGAGTGGTGATAGCGCTCCCCAGTGACCTGCTGTCGCTTTTCTGCCAGAAAAAGACGCTACATGGACGCAAGCCCTTACCTTATGATATCAATGCTCCCAAGCAAAGTCCTCAGAAACGGTTAAACACATGCCAAAAATTGTTCTAAATTACCGTTTGACCCACACAGAGCAGCAGACAGCAACAAATGCACCACAGCAATGCCAACGCTGTCAGATAATGACCTCTTGCTCCTATCACATATCTCATGATTACCCCTCTCCTCCGTCAGTCCTACAGCGTCTCAGGTGTCATGTGATCACTGAGCCCTGGGTTCAATTCCCCAGGTGAGTGTTTTTGAAAATCTCCTCGAATCATTTCGCCAAAGCGTTCGTTCGTAGCACTGAAGTGTGAAAACGTCCGGACGCACAAATCATTTCTGGGGTGAAGCCATATGTGAGGCTTTAAATGTAGAGACGGCAATAATAATGTTGGTCTGGAGCCAGCGTCGGCAACAGAGGGGCTGCTAGATGGATCTCTGCATTATGCACCTGAGTAAGGCTTAGGGTAAGCAGATGAAAATGCTGCATTATTTCCAATAGAGATTTCAATGCAGCTCACGAACCCCCGGGAGAACAATTCTCAGGGTCTGCTGTGGGGAAAAGAAAGTTGAATTTTATGCTGCATTGATGCTCTTGAATCATAAATCTTAACTGTTGTCCCGTTTTTTAAGGGAGGTGTGCAGCTTCGCAACATGCTTTCTTGTGTTTTTTTTTCACATTTATCTTCTTGTATGTGTGTTTGTTTGCACATATAGGCCTACATACGTTTGCCATCCGGCAGGAAGAGCTAAATTGGCTTCGAGAGATCAAAGCGGTAATTTAATCAGTCTTTCAAACACACGGCAATTTGTGCAGGAAGTTTTGATTAAAAAGCCTGTGCATCAGTGTAAGGAGCCTCACCCACCTCCATTGCAGCCAGTTAGCTGATTAATACCCCAGAGGACCCGGTAACCAACGGCCTGCCCATTACTACTGCTGTCTGAGAGGGTGAGGAGGGAGGGGTCGGGAAGAAAGGGGGGCGGATAGAGACCTGAACGGTGTGCTGCAATAAATCACCTCCATCCAGCACACACCATAATACTTTTATTTGTATTCATAAAAACAACAGGCACTTGAACATAAACCATAACTAGTGCAAAACACTGCTGGGAACTGTGTTTTTCCATGTTTACACACCACAGTTTCAAGTAAGAGCACAAATACTGTAGCAGCACCTCCTCTAAATGTCAGTAATTGCCGAAACAGAACAGAGCAGCACCTTAGTAGTCTTTCAACGGCACTCCCCTCATCTGTAAATCTCTCAGCACCAGTTTAAGACATTTAAGACGAAGCCAAATATAAACACAAGCAGTGAACATGTACGGAGCAGTTTGTTGAGTTTGTGTCAAATACTGCTTGGTTAAGATGTGGTTAAGGTTAGGCAACGAAAACACTGAATGTTCGGGGTAGAATGTCGGGTTAATGTTGCCAAAGCAAACTTTTATTAGAGCACTCTTCAAAACAGTAGTTACAAAGAGCTTTACAGATTAGAGAAAATGGAAAAGAAGGAACTCAAAGAGACAGACACAGGATAATATATAAAAAGAACAAGGAGATAGAAAAAACACAACATTTACTACTTAGATTAAGAAACAGTAAAAACAAAGTTTAATTTTACTGTTCATCATCAGTTAGTTTCAGTTGAACATTCTGTTGCTATAGCAACCACTACTGGCACAGTTCTATAGCAGTTTAACCATGGATGTATAAAGATAACTGGATACAGCGTTGGAGGCGGGGCCCCGTTCATTCCTATGAAAGTTGCTCAGTGGGGCATGAAGACAAAATGGCTCGACTTCCGACTGGAAAAGTAACCGTATCTTTCGGCGATCTTCCGCATCCATTGGGCCCATGGAGCAGGCGCAGTAGCGTCCACTCGGTCACATAGCTCGGTCACGGGATCAAATCCGCCACGCCGTCGTCATGCCAGCCTCGATCTGGGTCTCATTCACATGAACTGAGGAAGGGAAATAACTCTGGATTTGGCTACTACTTCGTAGTCGTTCCATTAGTTTGTGTTTTCTTCCATTTATTTCGTTACGAGCTGTTGTCAGTGTTTTGTGTTGTCTGTTGTTTACACGGCTAACTTGCTCTTGCTCAATGCTGCATTGGCTCGTGTTTATAACCAATCACCGTACGCTTTCATCACTCACGACACTCACTGTTCCTCTTGTGCTGGGAGAGTACCTAATCTGAAACAGGAGACAACGATGAGGCTGATTCCTCATCTTCAACTTTTTATTGGTTTTACACATTGGACATAAATCCTGTCCTACATCATCATCATCAATCCATCCATAATAGAAACCGTTCTATTATGGTTGGACCACTTCCTCCAGACAGAACAAAACTACAAACCACCTCCAAATAAAACAGACAACACTCTACTGTTAGTTTCCAATTCCAACATCTGGACAATTGGCTGCTAGATGACACAGTATTTTGTAACACAGGCATGCTTGTGTTTTGACAGAGACTGGAACATGCTGAAATGACCTTATGTCTTTAATACCCCAAACAGCCACCCGCCCGGTGCTGCTGTGCTACATATCCACCTCATTAGGTCCATTAATCCGGTCTTGTGCTTCTGCTGCTGCTCGTATGGACCTTTTTCATTATCTGGCTGATTTACTGTTCAGGATCACTGTGTTCAAGAGCCACTTGACTATCCTCAGAGGTCGGGAAAGGAGTTTGTTTCCCGATTTAGAACATTGCTCAGTCCTGTGTGTGAGGGCTTGACATCTACAGTACAGCGTATAATGAGGCGGCAGTTTGACTCACGCTGCACTGATCCGAGGTCACCAGCTCGCTATGATGTGATGCGGGAATTAAATGTCAATGAGTATTTAATCTATCGGATTCTGCGTGGAGGTGTTGCTGGAGAAGGTCGTGGGGAGTATAATGAAGTGTTGTTATGTTCGCTGTAATGTGTTTTTTAGTGGGCTGTTCTTGCGCGGGCAACTTGGCAATGATGTTAAAACTAGATTTATTATTCGGCGCGAAGTGGTTAAATGATTTTTACCTTTATGTGCACCAACTTATTCAAGGTAATTTGTTAGCTGTCGTTCTTGGCAGCACGTAAAAGGTTGAGATATAATCACTTCACTTTGTCCATCAGCCAGACTAAACACCACTATTTTTTACGAGGTTAATCAAGAAAATGTGGTATGGAGACACTCTAATCCACCGATCTATCTCTGTCAAATAGAAACTTTATATTGATGAGATAACTTCATATCTAAGTGGGGGATTTTTATAGGAGTGTATACACTTCAACTAGAGATCCTTAACCTGAGAGAAGTAAGGCTGGTGGTCCATTTCGTACAATCGTAAAAGAAACCCCTGACAGCTGCCTCTGTTCTCTGCACACACAGACTCACAGAGTCCACCCGCTGACCCCGCTCACCAACATCTCCATTAACCAGAGCACAGTGTGATTTCATTACATCAGACTTAATTGTGTTCGCTGCATCTCGACGTGCTCTGGTAGAAACAGTGGCGTGAGGGCGGCTGGGGGAAACAGAAGATGGGAACAGCGGTAGGGACGCAGGGCAGAGGGGATGTCAAAGCTTTTATTCACTGGCTTTTAAAAAGCTCTCTATTCCACACCACTGCATTTCCCCCTGTGCAGGGCTGAGAGCATTTCTGCGCTGGGAAAATAACCTCCAGCCTCCGTGCCGCCTCGCAAACAAACCACATCGACGTTACGTACTGGTCCCTGCACTACAGGCCAAATGAGATTTAGTATATTTACCAATTTAGTGAGGCAGGAGAGGCAGGTGATGGTTGTGGATGTTTATCAACTCATACTGGTGTGTGCTTTTTATTCTAGTGAAGGGAAATAAAAGGAGGGTGAAAGCTTTCCATGAATGGAGGGGAATGGGTTGAGCAAACAGTGAAAAGCAGGCATTGAAAATGAATATAAAAGAGGAGCATAGGTTCTCCAAACTCTTCACATTTAAAAAACTGATTCACATAACTACCTTTTTAAAAAGCTTGATTATATTCTTACTTCTCCTGACAGCTGGTGCCAATTACAACTATTGTGTAATCAATTTGGACAGCTGCAAAATAAGAGCAGTGGGAGCAGGACCTGGTAGAGACCTCAGTGTTTGGTATAAGACGAATTGGCCCCATCGGGAATAAAAGTGGAGGTAATTCTGGGCCCGTCTGTGCCCGACACCTGACATGGTTTGGTTTCTCACTACTCCGACTGGAGCTGAAACACCTGCTGGGACTTTGTGGAGTTTTGTTCACATGTCAGTCCATCCAGACACCCACTGCTGTTTCAACATTCACAACACAGCAGAGACTGAGGTCTGCTAATTTCAGGGCATGACCTTTTGTCTGTGTGTGTTCAGACACATCTGTATGCTGGTATGTTTACCTAATGTGGTACTTGTGTGCACCAGTGTAACTTTAGCTTGAATGGAGATTGGACTGATTTTTATAGTCGGTCTGTCGGTCCACCACTTTGGTCGAGACTGAAATGTCTAAACAACTAATGGATGGATTGCCATCAAATGTTTACAGACATTCATGGTCCCCATAGGATGAATCCTAATAACTTGACATTTGTGGTTTTTAGTGGCTCAACAAATATTGGATGGATTGATATGAAATTTGGTACACACATTCAAGTTCCCCCTCACAATGAATTATAATCACTTTGGTGACCCCCTGACTTGTCATTTAGCACAATTATCAGGTCAAAGTTCTTAAATTTCCAATACTTTGTACACCAAGTACTCAGCTGTACTTTGTGTTTAGTGCTAATTAGGAAATGTTAGCATGCTACCATACTAAACTAAGATGGTGAACATGGTAAAGATTATACAAGCTAAACATCTGCATGTGGACATTCGCATTTAGCTCCACTGTGCCTAAGTACAGCCTCACAGAGTAGCAAGCATGCCTGTCAGCGTATCCTCATACAACAGTTTGTATGATATCTTACAAAAAATTATTCCTCATTTTCATTCATTTGTCGTGCGTTTTCCTACGAATGTCCAGCAACACGTGAAGCATTTGTCAATTTCCGCTCATACATGCTTACAGTCTTTCAAAATAAACTTCCGTCTTCACAGGAAACGACTTGGTTAGGTTTAGGCCTCAAACTTCTTCGTCACGAGGTACGAACACCAGTCTCCTGGGCAAAAGTCAAGTGTTTTTTGACCCGCCCATCCAACCCGACCTCCGCCCTTCCTTTGTCGCTCTTTATACTTCCTGGTTCACGATTATGTGGATTACATACAAATTGGTTTCTTGGGATTATATACGAATTACAGTGCATTAGTTTTCGTAGGTATAGCTATGAACGGTGTATGAGAACAGCCTGTGCCTGTAGACTCTTAGTCTAGTTAAAATTTTGCTCTCAATATTTTAGACCTCCAGCCTTTGTCAAGACATTCAAAACAGTAGAACTGGTCCAGATCACTATTAACCTTTGATGAGCTAATCAGTAGCACCTGGAAACCACTTTGAGATAATATGGAACCTGCTCAGAAGTTATATTGCCTCGCTGCAGGAGGGAGAAAAGACGGGGAGCCATTTAAGGACGAGGAACAGGTGTGGCTGAGAAAAGGGGGGAGAGAGAGAGAGAGAGAGAGAGAGAGAGAGAGAGAGAGAGAGAGAGAGAGAGAGAGAGAGAGAGAGAGAGAGAGAGAGAGAGAGAGAGAGATAAACAGAGACAAAAATAAAAGGATTCACTATGTAGATCTGACAAAATAAAGATAACATCTACTTATTCTGCCAGCAACTGCAGCGTCTCCGTACTTTCAATTAGGCCTTTACAGTAAATACTTCTGTGTGGGATCACAAACTGTTCCCCGATCTGCAGTAAAAGAAGAATCTACCCCCGAACCAGTTGAAAGGCCTGTGGTTAGCGGATAGCTTTGACTGCACCTACTGTTAATCTAACGCTGCGAATGCTTTCAACCAGATCTTGAGTTTACGATTCGGAAACTATTTAATTGAAATTGGATCCAGGCAGGTTCAGAGTTTTGTACCTTTGAAGAGATGCGTCAGGGGATTTTATTATGCCTAATACGATGTTAAATTAAGGCAATAATGAAACCATTACTGATGACAATGCCTATTTTCACATTTTGTTTTAATCCGTTTTTACTTGTAACCATGGGTGGATGGAATACCTCCATGGGTGTGTGAAATCTAACCTTTAACAACAACACAGTTCATTGCAGGTAATGTTTTAGTATGTTTTGTGTTTCCCTATTACATTTAACCTTTTTTTTCAGTACAACCTATAAAACCACCATGTGCGTTACTGACCTTGAGTCTGTGAAATATAACCTTTTAGACACCTGCTTTGCATGGATTCAAGAGACAACTGTCAAAGGTTTGAATGCTCAAAAGCCAAAAAAAACTAATACTCATCTAATAATGCAAACATTGTCAACATATTTTTTAATTTACAAATCTGAAATTATTTTATTTGAATTTTACCTTTCTTGCAGCCTGCTTAACTTTTCCAATGAGCTTCAGGAGAATGTAGTATTCTCTGGATGGAAATAACCTTTGGATTTATGGGCCAAGTGAGTTCGCACATGCAAGAAAATTGACTTGGAAGGACTGCTCTCATTAATTTAAGTACTTCAAATTGGTGTAAAAATGCAATTGGGAGTAGATTTAAGAGACTTGAGTGAAGAGAGTTTTCCCCTAATTTATACCCAACACCAGAATTCCCACTAAACTGGATCCAAAACATCTCAGTTACTAGGGTTGGGAATCACTAGAGGCCCCACGATACGATATTATCCCGATATTTAAGTCACAAGATTTTAAACATTTTGCGATATGCTGTGAGTATTGCGATAAGATATATTGCGTTATATTGCAATTTATTACCTTTTTTCAACTGCAAATTCTGCAGTTTGTCAACGTCTGTTCTATCTAATAAGTTACACTTTCACTCTGTTCATCTCAGAGGTTTGAAAATGGCCATGCCAGTTTTTCCTCGCCAAAAAACTTAACATAACTTTGGAGCATTATTTAGCGTTCTTCCCGACAAACTAACATGGTTGGTAACAATGGATTCCTTAGGTTTTTCTAGTTTCATATGATACCTACAGTATACCATATAATACCTTGAAGACTGAGCTCGCTACAACCTCTGAATGACAGAATAGCAGCCGGGCCGTCGGATTGTTAAGAGGTTAATAGTTTATAGAATAAAAGATTGATACTTAACGTCTGTGTATAGATACAATAATGCCACACAAAATATCACGATTCTATGCTTTATCGATTTTCCCTCCCACCCCCATCAGTTACAGTAGAAAGACTGGGTTACACCTCTTTTACAGTCCTGTTTTTGATTGAGCCTAATGCTATATTAGTTCCACATTTGACATCATGCGGTTCTCATGACCTGGATAATGTTAGATTCACGGGTTGGCACGAGTTGATGGAAAGTGTCAGTGGATCGAGGTGAAGGTGAAGATGAGCTTGCACCATGCAGAGGAGAGCATCTGCTGTCTGTAAAGCTGCAAATACATCAGCCGTGATGGTGACAGCAGTGGATGTAGAAACTTTTGAACCACAGAATATGGTGTACACCTGCAACACATGCTGCATGTTGGAGGATGGATGTTATTGGAAATAGTCGCGTCAGTGAGTCTACGTCAGTGGAGACAACAGAGACGCCCAGAATACATTTCAGTGGATGATTTCTTGCGTGTACCTCAGCATTCGTTAGCTCTGACTTTGGCTTTAGACAGTTAAAGTTTATTACTATAAAGCCTCAGTGACCTTTTCCTTTTTCAAATCAAATGTCTGCCCTGCGCTGTCCTAATTATAGAGCCGCAGTAATACAAACAGCTGAGTGACGCCAAACTGAAAGTGCAGTTTACATAAGTAACGTTCTTAACTTTGCCATCACTGAGCTCATTATAGACAGAAATAGAGAGCTCTATGCTGCACAGATGCTTTCATCCAAACCCATTAATGCACTTTCTGCATTTACGTCCAGGCTCACTATAGAGACGGCGAGCTATCTAAAGTCGTGATGCGTTTGAGTGATTTCTTGAGGGTGGCATTTATGATGAACGTGTCCACTCTCCTGGACGGCCCTGCAGACATGAACTCAGGTCTTTGTTTTTGATCTTCCCCCGGCTGTCTGATGCATTAACTCGCTTCTTTCAGCATATGCACTCATAAATGAGTCACTTCATTTTTCATGCTGAGGAGCAGCTCTATGAGGCTCATTGTCAAATATGGCCCAGCAGCCCTTGCTGCACAATGTGACTCTTTAGTACATTAAGCCACCCATCTCCACGCAGACACATTTAAAGCCAGACGGTAACGTATTACTGTTATCACGACGTTGTGCATTAGCGGTGCATTATGCTGCTCTTAGCACGTAATGTTATTGTAGTTTGCACTGAATACAAATCACGTCTAAATGGTTTGCTCTATGAGGTGCTTGTTTTTAGGCTGTTGGAGAAAATCACCTCCTCCTTCATGTTTAAAGGTCCCGACACGCTGTGCAATAACAGTTCCCCTGTAGGTTCACTGCGTGTCACACTGTGCCAGATGAGTCAAATAAAATGTCGATGTCAGACTCTATACTATGTTATCAGTTTTGAGGTATGTTAGATTGAGATGCAGCAAAACAAAAAACACGCTTTCACCATAGTGCTTCTGTGCTCCGCAGTGTTTTCTTCTTTGACAGACTCCCTCCAATTTATTTTGTTGTCCGTCTTATTCTGTTTTGTCATTTCATGCTGCATTCAGATAGTTTGGTTTGTGGATGTTGGTCGTAGTAGCAACAGACGCACTGTGAGAATTTGGTCCTAAATTTCTGACGCTTCAAAATTTTGATGCAGGCTGTCTTTGGGCTCCAAAGCTCTAAATCGGTTGTTATTATTACTACGATACTTAAGTCACGATACGATCTTATTGTGATTGTAAACAATTTGCAATAAGATAAGATATATTGTGATTGTTTGGTTTGTCAACATCTGTTCTATCTAATAATAGATTTTCTCAGAGTTTTCATTCACATATGTTGAAGTCAGAGGTCAAGGGACCCCTTTGAAATGGCTATGCCAGTCTTTCCTCTCCAACATTTAGCGTAACTTTGGAGCGTTATTTAGCGTTATTCCCGACAAGCTAATATGACATGTTAGCATGGTTGGTAGCAATCGATTCCTTAGGTTTTCTAGTTTCATATGATACCAGGCGGGCCGTAGGATTGTTAAGAGGTTAATAGTTTATATGATTAAAGATCGATACTTGACATCCCTGTATCGATACAATATTGCCACGCAAATATCGCGATACTTTGCTGTATCGTTTTTTTTCCCCACCCCTACTCCAAATGTTGCTTGAGATTCAGATTCAGATTACTTTTTGGCCCATTAGATTTGCATAAAAATGGAAATTTGTCTTTGGCACTGGCATGTAAGACAACACATACCATGCACAACAATAGGCTACAAAACATAAACACACAATTATGCTCTCATTTTGTCCCCTTAAGACATCGTTTTCCGTCTCCATGCACCTTGTGAGAAAGCCCATCTGTACTGCGGAAGACGACTCAATAATGTCCTGTTTCTCTCTTGCCGTAGTTGCCTCGAGTGAATGACGTCATATCGACGGAGAGGAGAGAGAAGCTACGCTAGAGGCGAATGTGGACCGTCACCCTTAAGAAGCCCAGACTTCATTTCACACCTTGAAGGTATGTGAAGATGTGCCAGAAAAACAACTCTGCCTGTACAGCCCAAAATCACTCTGAGTTTTTAAAGCATTTTAATTGAAGTTGAGGGGGAAAAAATCCAAAGTGTGTCAACACATCTTAATGCCTTTACTTGACGTTGTCCATGACGCTTTTACTTTCATTATTTTAATTCTATTCTCTCTTAAATATGCTTTACTCATTGAGCCCCTTGAGGCAAATTCGTGATATTGGGCTGTATAAATAAAATTGATTTGACTTGACTAATCCAAATTTGAATATACTGTAATTCCTTTGCTGATGCTGATTTAGCATGACTCAGAGTTGGTTCAATATGACCTCGACGACCTTTTTTTTTTAAATAAATTTCTGTGGTCCGTGAAGCCAATGTTGTTGTAGGTTTCAGACTCCATGCCAATACCACCAGTGCCATAAAGCTAACAAGTGCTCATTTAGTTACTCTCCTCACAGCACTTAGTGCAATAATGCAGTTTTAATGACTCTCTCTAAGCGCAACTTAACTGTATCTGTGTTGCGCGGTGAACAGGACCTCTGGGTATTTTAGCATATTTACTGTTATAAAGGAGAGCTTCCATATCGTTCGCTACAACCTCTCACACCCATTGATTAGATACAGACGCAGGGTTTGTCCAGTAGCCGTGCTCCCCTGCCATCAAAGACAATGAGTTGCTTAGAGTGTGTCCTGAACTGCCGGCCAAAGAAACAGTTTCTCTGCTCCGACTGTTCAGCATCAGCCGAGTGCTGCTCGGAGAGAAGAAGTGTGAGACCAGACAGGAAGGGAGGAGAGGAACGCTGCAGTCTAATATAATACAATTTAGTAGGAGCACTTCCATAGAGATGGTGAGTGGATCCACGTGGGCTGACTAACGACAAGCACAGCTGCATCTGCAAATTTGCCCTATCCCCTCAGCTCAGTAGAAAATGATTGTCTGGCCGTCAGTTAGTGCTCCTTAGGTTCAGATTTGCTGGATGTGCCCTCTTCTTTTGCTTGCAAATTTTCTGTTTTTCCTCCGGGTAGACAACCACCACTGCGTCTATTCATAGTCATTTTCAGGTGACGTTTGGCAACAACATGTCAATTGCGAAATAATATATTCATCTAATGTCTGAGGGGCGGTTTCTAGATGGAAAACAGTTTTTCCAAGGGTTGCTCAGGCACTTACTGTGGTGAGATATTTTTGTTATATCAGATTACAGCTCTATGAATGTGTTATGGCGTAGAACCTCATTGATGAGTTCACCAATGCTTCACAGTTTAAGGCTGGCCCACACTAAAAGATTTTTCAAATCTTAACAGATGTTGAGAATGTGAGAGAGCCCACACATAGCGACATGTTATGTTAAATTTAACAGTTTTGTTCCTATCGTGTGTGGAGAGCAACGATTTGGCCAAAACAGCCAAAACACCACACACTAACAGATTCATTCATGAACAACAAGAGTCCCGACTAAAAATAAATGGAAATCACACAAAATCTCTTGCAATCAAATGAGACTTCAGTGTAAACAAACATGGCAGACGACAGGCAGGAAGAATTAGCGATGTTAGTTTTTGCACTACTTTGTACTGAAAATTCACAAAGGATGGATGGATGAAGTCATGGAGACATTTAAATAAACACTTGTGTTGCTGCCACAAATCAACAAGTTGCTCCTCCATTTCTGAGTCCATCTTATTACTACTTCCAGCTTGATTCTCAATTGGCTATTGTTCTTTCCTCAGGGTTCCCCACATACAACAGGATATCTGATCTTAATTATTGAACATGTTTAACATTTAGGATATGAAATCGGTGGGGCCAGGATGGACTTCCGAGCCGAATGGGGGATGTAAAAAACACTCTTAACATACCTCACACCACAGGAATATCTGGTTAGATAATCTTTAGAACCATCAAAAAAATCAGGTTTTGCTGATGATCGTCGGGAACGGGGAATCAGGCCCAAAATCGACTTGATTCTCGTGTAGTGTGTGCCAGTCATTACCAGTGCAGTTACAAATAAATGTGGTGACGGCATGCCACTTGGAAACCATTAGCTTTCCATCTGTAAAAGAGAGTTTATGTTTAAGACTGGCAAGCTTTAACGAGGAATTCTGACTTAACAGATGTTCGACCCCATTTATAGATCAACCTGTTCATGCAAAGCCAGCATGCTACAGTGAAATCCATTGCACCATGTCGCTTCTTCATTAGTTCCCATGCTATAACAACACAAGCTTTTTCTGATCAGACCGGGGAGTCTCTGCAGGTTAGTGTGAGGCGGTCAGTCAGTCGGGGGACTCTAGTTTCACACCCTGGTTCTTTTACTCCAGGAGGCCTGAAGGGAAACTAGCAGAGCTGTTCGGGGATCCAGTGACGCTTTAGGAAAACACGGTGTAAAAAATGGATGGGAACACTAACTTCTTCAGACAGATGTGTTGATAAGCCCTCAAAAGGAAAAGCTTCAGTGTGATGCTGTGAGAGGCAGCAGTGGAGGAAGGAGAAAATGAGACAGATGGGGCTAAAAAAAAAAAAGAACAAATACATGAAAAAGATTCAAAAATATTCTCTTCTCTGCCTTCTGCTCAGTTTGACTTGCAGCTCAGTCATATTCTCTTTCAGACTATCCCTTCATCCCTCCCCCTAAATTAGCAGCTGTCAGCCCCTCGCACTGCGCCGCTGATTGATGACTTCATCTGGGAGTTAACATGACACACTTTGTGTCAACTTTTCAGACTGCTGCACTCACGCCTCTTTACTCAATACCTTGAGCCAATCATTACTGTGCCGCCAAACACCGCTTATTGTTACCTGATCGCTCAATAGCCTCGACCCTCGGCCACGCAGCATGTGGCGAGCAGACAAAAACACTTTATTCTTTTGGCCAAGTAACAGGTTATAAATAGTGTCAGATGCAGAGTAAGACGTCTTATATTTGACTTTTGACCTAGTGGGAGAGGCTTCTCAACACACCCACATCCTCACGGTGTTGATGAAGCTGCAGAGCTCTGATTGATGACTGCGCATTCACACCGGTGCTCTGGGGTTCATTTACAGTATGGGGTTGTCCTCTGAGTGAAACCTCTCGTTTCCTGCAAAGACACAAGGGTGACGTACGGAGATGTTTTCTTTTTAGTGGAAAAATTCCACTCAGTCTTGAGACAGTTTTTATCTGAACTTTGTATTGTCTACTTTCTCCCCGTAATGGATCCTGCAGCCTCTCTGTGTTTTAATCACCACTTAATCTCTCATTAAGAAGAGTCAGCAATCAGGGATCGGTCAGCAGAGGATTCTAGTGGGAAAATAAAGCTTTTTTTTTTATGGTAAATATGTTGACGTGCCAAGTGCGTTGAAATCCAGCATTGTTTCGGCGTGGCTTTTCGGAACAATAAAAGCCGCTGTGGTCGGTGTGTGGTTTTCCCCAAGAGAAGTAATTATCCATTAGACCTGTCGGAGATGTTAGACGTTCTCTGGATGGTCAGCTAAAATGCATGTCTGGGGTTTTTGTTTGTCCTGAAAGTCAGCTCTTAATGACAGGTAATGAGCTCTTATACGTGACCTAAGTGATGGTAAGAGGTAACAACAACCTCAAGTGGTTTCATATTAATCAGTATATGTGCAATAGTATGTAGGGCACATTTAATGTTTCTCAGTCTTATTATATATATTGGGGTTGAATCTAAAAAACCCATTTAGGAAAACAACTTTTTAATTGAATTCCCTGTTTTTACAAGCTAGTGTGATTTTCATTTGCATGTGTGTTTGAGAGCAGCAACGTTTCCTCATAAGCTGGTATATTGGTTCTACAATTGCTTAATTCTTGTTTTTTACTGTATTAAATCTTTCACCATGCGTTCTTGGTTAGCTGAATGGCAGCCGTCCTTACCAGCAAATCAACAAAGCCACAAATATTGGTTCAGTTCTGGGTTTTATATTTGCAGATGTGGACTGTCTACATGCTATTCAAAGGCTACAGAACAGTGCAAATTTTAAAGAAATTCAAAATAAATGCATCACAGTAATCCATGAGACCAAAGACACATACTTCCAGGGACAAGTTCTTCAAACTATTTCTAATTCAAATGTTTTATGGCAGATGCTTAAAACTGTGGCACTCTTGTTATGACAGCGACGACAGCCATGTCAAATCATTTTTCCTTAAAGATCAACTTAAATATTTTACTTATGTATGTACTACCAGTGCTTGAAGTGGAAAAAAAATAATGTTGCCGTGTGTATCGGCCGGTATCAGCAATCTCTTGCTCCTATTTATTTATTTATTATTTCTTTAAGCATGTTATACTGTGTCAGTCATAATCAGCTGTGATTTTATTGCTATATTATTATACTTGGGCTATGCATCTTCTATAGTAGGCCTACAATACTCCAATAATATTCTAACTGAAACATTATTGGGTTAAGGTGGTGTGTTTGTATATTCACCCATAGTGTTAATAGTTAAAGTGCTTTCCTGTGTTATTTGTAGCCCATAGTATCTCTCTATAATATATTATAGGATGTCTATATCCCAGAACCAACAGCAGCCAGCCAGACAGGCAGGTATACACGTAGAGCTGAGCTGTGTGAGCTGTTCATTCAGGTTTTAGGAGCAGTGTCCCAGTCAGGATGCTCCTACATATTATACAGAGACACATTCTGAATTTCATCAGTGAATAAAAGATACCAGGAGATATTGGGTTTGGGGGGGTCTTCCCCCAAGAAAATCTGAAGGTTTTTTACTTAAAGCTATGCAATTTTACATAATTTTCAACAAGAATTATTAGGCTTGATAACGCCCAAAGTTAACTATTTATTTTATTATTTACACATATCACATCCTTTGTCTTAACATTTAATTGTTGTGGAAATGTTTGTCCTGTAAAATCATATTCTATAAATCAAAAGAACAGATTCAGGAAAACTTTTAAATAATGTTTAATTAATTATATTTGTTCATAAATTAATGCCGAACAGTTTACTAATTATTTTACAAAAAGAACGTGAACATTGTATCGATAAATTGCAGCACCGTCTGTACCGCCATTATGAATCTCCCAGAGAACCTGATATGGAGAGGGCAGAAAAGAATACCGGTAGCTTGCGAGAAGTGCCGGTGCAGAAGAAAAAGTCACGGGACGCCAGGGAGAAAAAAATGTAGAAGTGCCGGCCCACTTTCAGCACTGTCTACTACCAAGATACAACCCACCAACATGAGAATGTGTTACCAGACCTCTCTCACAAGTACTAAACCTCAGTACCAGTTGGTCCTTGTTCTGCATTTAAAAAAAAGTTCACTGATCCCCTCTAATTTGTTTTCACGCTAGTGTTTATTTTGTCTTGATGTCCACCAAAAAAATGTGTTTTTACTTTAACTGTAACTTTCCCTTATTAAATATTGGAGACATGAGCAGTATTATAAACTGCCATAGACGGAATAGAGAAGACACGACCAGAAAAGGGGCGACAGACATAATTTAATCAGACGTTCTGTTCTGTTTCATTTCATCCGTCAGCTCAGTCGCTCTTGCCCGTCAGACTACTCTTGACTGTTTTTGTGTGTTCTTTTCCACACGTTCTTTATTAATCTAAAGCTACATGTGATGGCATGTCTCTATAGACATGCTCTCTCCACTCTCCTCCATATCCGTTGAGTGTGCCTGCTGGGTCCTGCTTTGTTACTGCCAGACATCACAGCAGAACCTGTTTCAGTCAGACAGCTGTGTTAATAGGTGAAGTAACAGGTAGGAGATGGGATTTCTGTAAAGGCCACTGAGCTGCCTACTGTTTGGTTATGTTCTCTCTGTGTCTGCATGGGTTTATTCCCAAAGGCCAAAGACATGCAGGTTGGATGAATTGGAAAGTCACCTGTAGGTATGAATCTGAGTGTGTCTTTGTGTGTTAGTTCTTTACACAGCACCTCTTGGCCAATGCATGCTGGGATAGGTTCTATAGTCCCCCACTTCGAAGAGATATTACTACTTAAGATATTTTATGGCAACAGGAACAAACATTTTTTTATAGATGCTTTTCTTTGCATAGGGGTACCTTTGCCCTGAGGACAGTAGCTGAAATTGGTGATTTAAGGGATGGCTGTGGTTGTCTAAGATTTTCCACTTAGGTGTTGGACTGCTTTGCCAGGGATCACCCACGTGGTTATAATTCATCCTGAGGGAATCATGAATGTGTGTACCAAATCTCACGGCTATAATGCGTTCAATAGTTGTTGAGACATTTTACTCAAAACCACATGCCGATCTCTGTGGTGGAGCTGAGGATAAGTCAGGGGATCACCAAAGTTATCAGGGTTTATCCTTTGGAAAACATAGATATCTGTACTAAATGTCATTGCAATCCATCTAATATTTGTAAACCTGCTGGTGACTCTAGATGAAAAGTCAGATGATTTCCAAAGTCAATAGTATTCATCATCTGGGGAACATGAATGTCTGTACTAGGGATGCCGGGGTGAGGAAATATTCCCACTGGTTAATAAACTCGTGACAACATCGGTGTTACCGATTACGCCGGACATATGTAGAGCGCTTACTTTGATCTTTAACGTTAGATGGCTATGTGTCTGACCTCTCCGGTCGAGCTTTCGCTGAGAGGCTGCAGGTTTCCACCCGTTGCATGCCCGAACACCGTGTAACAACGACTACCGCGGCAAGCCTAGTCTGTACACAATTTCATGGCAATACATCCAATAATTGAAAGTGTTGGATAATTGGATGAGTGAGGGATGTGAAAAGGGATAGATCAGGAATCAAATGGGAACTGAGAACGGACAAAAGTTTGAGGATCATGTTGAGGAACCCTAAAGTCTCGTTGCTGTAGCATCTCCTGGCTTCTTCCCGTCTGTGGTTCCTTTACTGAGAAACAGAAAAAAACAAAGGAAACACAAGAGGGATAGTTTAGTTTATTACACGGCTTTGTTGAATACTCGATTCTGATTGGTCAATCACGCCGTTCTACGATCTGTTATTTCTTTATAGCAGACCGTTGCTATGGATGCAGTTCTGATGTCGGACCCTGGAGCACCGTTTTTGTGTCAAATTATTGATTTCTTTAGTAAGTAACCGTGTAATAAGCAGGATAATGTACAGCGAGCTGGTCATTGTTGTGAAATAAACAGCTTCAAACCCCTGTCGGGGTTTATTTCACAACAATGACCGGCTCGCTGTACATTATTCCTTACTTAGTTTATTATAGGATCCCCATTAGTTGTGCCCTAAAGCACAGCTAGTCTTCCTGGGGTCCACATTGGAGGGATGTTAGAACTGAGACAAATAGAAGACAAAAGAGTTGGACTCGCCTTATTACCAGTAGGGACAGTCGTGCTCTTTGTTCCTGAACCAAAATCACATTAGCCTTATTAATTTATTTGATTATCCAACAGTGCTGTTTTTTTATATAAAGTTTGCCTTTTAACATCCAAGAATTTTCATTGTTTGTTTTGGCCATTTTAGAAAGCTGTATATTCCTTAACGCTTGGCTTTTCAGGTATTAAAAATTGGTTGAGGGAAGCGAGTCGCTGTAGGCCATCTCCTATTCTCTGCCTTTTATAAATGATGGCTTCCCCCAAATAGAGTTTATTCAGAGAGGAGCAGGGAGAAATGGAAATAATTCCTTCCACAGCGAGACAGCCGTGCTTTATTGTCTTAGCGTAATAGCCTCTGCCCCAACACATACAGGAGATAATGCCTTATCATAAAACTGATTTCCAGGTCCATTCGCTGGACTGAGGTGTGCTGTGGAGCAGAGCGAGCTGTCTGCTTACTGTCACCCACGCTGCCAGCTCGCTCGGCACAAATGCAGCAAGACGTGCTGTTGGTACCCAGCGTCTCGAGCCCGAGGAGAAGGCTCTGTAGCAGCCCAACTCCTCGCTGGTTGCCGTCTATCTCCAACAACATCCCCTCCTCTCCCTCTCTCATCATGCACTCCTGCATATTTACAACTCCTTATTCATCAGAAACACTCCAGTTGCTGAGTTGCCCACATATCTTCTTCACACACCTACTGAGTAAACACACGGGGGATCCAACCTATCTATCTTTTTATGCATGTGTTGGATATTCGGTATTCATGTGGCGTAGAGCTGAAAGCATCTGGGCGCTGCAGCTGTACCAGCAGAGGGTCACTGCAAATAAAACATCCCTGATATTGTTGTTGACAGAAGAAGAGTCCATTACGAGGTGAGAATGGCGAAGTAATGAGGTAAACCTGATTGTTAAATTCGCCTCGCTTGATTCTGTTTGTCCCTCAGTCAGTGTTTATTTTGTTAAGAGGAGTTTTGAAAGACTTTCACTGTTTCACGTCATGTAACTGATATCAACAATGCTCTGTGATGCTCCGACCAGTGTGACGATGTAAGATCACTTTACCTTGCCCTGTTTTTCTGTATATCATCAAACTGGTGTGATGCCTCTGATCAGCCTCAGGACCCCGAGGTGCATGTAGGCAGTGTGGTTGATACAGCCGTCTGAACGCAGGGGAAAGGCTTAATTTGTCCCTGCAAATGCTTAAATATATGTTTGTATGTGTGTGAGCTGTTTGATCTGTTTGTCATATACAAACTCCCATCAGGATGAAAAGCCAAGATGATTAGAGAGGAGAAATCATGCCTTGTCTTGTAATCAAACAGAGGAGAAGGTGTGTCTCACGAACAGCAACACAGTGTGTGTGTGTGTTCTGTCTGATCATTTCTGTCTGCTTTCTATTAAAACTAAGTTCTGAGCACATAAAACCAGGTGAGAGAAGCTAGAGGGGAAAAAAAAAATTATGTACAGAATTTATTGTTGGCAATAAGTGGTTTCATGTTTCATTTTGCAACCCGTGGGTGTCACAGATAAATATACGGCGTAGCGCTGTTATTGTGGTTTGTGTGAATGCTACTCCATAACAAAGACAGAGTTATAGGGTGGTTGCATCATCTGTCGGGTGTATACAGCAAGTCAACTCTAGTTTATTTAGTATTTCTCAGCGTTATATACAGTGTCTCAATGAGCTTTACAGGCTCACAACAGCAACAGTTCCCAGCCCAAACTGTCTAAAAGGAAAACAATGAACACAATAGTGTAATCGTAAATAATATTACAAAATGTGTTTGTAATCAAACAATAGGATTAATGTAATCAACCCAATACTAATGTAGTAAATCCAGTATTAAGAAATCAAGTAAGACGAGTCAAAGGAAGTTCTGCCTGTTTTGTTGCATAAAGCTTGAGGCACAGGTCGGGTTCGGTTACTATTTCTAAATGTAATTTATTGAGAAATTTCCTTCTTTCGCTCCCTGACGTTTCCAGTTATCTGTGTCCATATGTATCATGTGTTGCAAGTACATACACAATGCCCTGTGGGAAGAGGGAAAGATGTAGCTAAAATGTAGTTAAGCTAAGAGTCAGTAATGGACTTGCTTCACATCCCAAATGTGTCAGTATCAGCTGGGTTTGGGGCAGAGTTTTAGACCCCTTCAGAAGTATTTGAGTTATTTGGTTTGATATTCATCTGTATAAATAGTAAATGGACTCTACCTTAGCTAAGAAATCGTTTTACGGTTTCCCTATTGTTCACAAATTCACATCAGTGGGCTATCTCGAGGTCTGAAAAGTGAAGCCAATGCTGAAGTGCCTTAAACCTAAATTCTATCTAATAGCCAGCAGGGGGCGACTCCTCTGGTTGCAAAAAGATGTCTGATTGTATAGAAGTCTATGAGAAAATGACCCTACTTCTCACTTGATTTATTACCTCAGTAAACATTGTAAACATGAGTTTATGGTCTCAATCGCTAGTTTCAAGTCTTCTTCAATAGAGCATGATGTTCATTTAGTAAATTATGGTCCCATTTAGAGTCAAATAGACCATAAAGCAGGGTATGCTTTAGGGCGTGGCTACCTTGTGATTGACAGGTCACTACCACGGCGTAGTCCGGTCTGGGAGTTGTCTGTGTTTTCGTCTTAGAACTTTAACCCTTTCATAGTGTGTTTTCACTTAATGAAAGTTAATTGTAACATTTTGGTCGCCTGAAAATGTCGTATTCAGCGTTGGGTTGTACTTAGCTCCACCTTCTCGTGTCACTTCTGGTTGCAAAAACCCAAGATGGTGACGGCCAAAAACCAAGATGACGACGGCCAAAATGCCGAACTGGAGGCTTCAAAACGGCAGTCCACAAACCAATGGGTGACGTCACGGTGACTACATCCATCAACCAGGTTTAGGGCAGAGTTTAAGTCCCCGTCAGAAGTATTTGTTGGTTTTTTATTAATAATAGTAAATGGACTCTACCTACCTTAGCGAAAAAAGCACTTTACTGATTCCTTGTCATTCAGAAATTCACACAGACGCTTGCCAGGAAAGGCACTGGCCTTCCCCTCGGGAGAAATTTGGGGTTCAGTGTCTTGTGCAAGACTCTGCGATATCCTGTAATTAATGAACACCCTGGTCTACCTCCTGAGCCACAGCCGTACTGTCTAGTACAATTATTTTTTTCAATATAGTAGAATAGATTGTTACACAGAAAGTCATTGCATAATTCTCCTGTTGATAACATTCTTGGTACCCATTGTGGAAGTGGCTAAAAGCAAACAAACATAAAAAGAGCATTAACATGTACTCTTTGAAATGTAAATTTGTTCAATTCATTCAAAAATGCTGCTGTCTATATTGGTACCCTTTGCTGCAAATTGTGCTTGTTGTTATTTCTCACATAATCTACCTCCACTGCGTTTCCTTCAAATGTGAGTTATTTCTGTTTATTTCCCATTGAAACGCTGTACTTT
This sequence comes from Sebastolobus alascanus, assembly GCA_916701645.2. Classification (NCBI taxonomy): domain Eukaryota; kingdom Metazoa; phylum Chordata; class Actinopteri; order Perciformes; family Sebastidae; genus Sebastolobus; species Sebastolobus alascanus. The sequence continues at coordinate 1,063,885 of CAKAOJ020000003.1, forward strand.
CTGTGTCCCTTCCTGCCTTGTTTACTGTGGAACAATGGTATTCTACTACATTTTTTAAAAAAACAAATTGTACTGGGCATAAAGTCGAGGGTGCATACATTACAGTGCCATATTTCATGTTTCTCTCTGTGGAACTGAGAAAAGAAAATCCAACCCTGCCCTGAAATTATTCATCTCTATCTTGATACGAGGCGACAGTCAAGTAATGGATGTGGGCAAACTGAATCCCACTGAGTCTCACTCGAACGTTTCATTAGTCAACTATGTTGTCTACACCGGTTTATAGCAGAGCAGGAAATAAGCAAACCAGATCCATGCATGAAAACCCATCGCTGAACAAAACCATATTTGAGTTATTGTAGTGAATCTAAAAATAGAGATTTAAACAAATACGAATAATTGAACTAAGACAAAAAAAATGTATTCTAGAAGTCATTTGTCTGGTTGATTACCTGTCATTAAAAGAACATGATTTATACAGTGAAGCCGACTATATGTTTACCTTTTCTATTGCAAAGGTGTAAATAGAAGAAGGGGTCTGTATACATATGGATTTGATTTATGGATTTGTACAGAGCTCAAGATATTTGTGGCACTGTGTGATACCTGGAGGGTCGTATTTCTAGACAGAGACAAAACACTCTCTCTTCTTGTTAACTTTATTTCCAGCTGACTTGCCTCACAAGTCCCACAGCAACAAGTGCAACGTGATAAATTAGAATAAGTCTGACTGATGAGGGTTTGTAGTTGGGCGTGTTTGACTTGGTGGGTCGGGTTATATCCACCAGAGTGTGAGGTGTTACAGAACGGGGCTCCCACAGCTGGCCGCCATCACTCTCAGGTCCTATTTTCCAGCTCCGGTTCTATCTCTTTAGACTCTTGTTCCTTTGTCTTTATACATAAAACTAAGTGAGTTGGGACAGGGTGGTCCCCTTGTTCCTACGTGGGATGCAGGCAGATGGAAGAGGCCAGGGGTGGATTGGTTGATTTGCCTAAGTGTTAACTGCTGCTGTGCTGTATCCAGGCCTGCAGCCAGCCATCCCACACTGATTTCTCACCCTGCAGAGACCTGTATGAAAACACTAAAACATAGTAGAGATCTTGGTAGAAATGGCCCCGTGTTTCCAGTTTATTCGGTGTATGCGTGCAGTGTTTTATTCCCCGATTACTTGTATATTTATTTGTCAGGTGTTTCGACATCAGAGTGAGGAGTTCAACCATTTGGAGTACATCGAAAAACACTCCTTCCTCCACAGTGTGGAAGGACGCCATTTTCCAAAAATATCCTCCCTCAGGACGCCAGTTCACATTGTGTGCAGATGTAGATTGAGTGAGTGAAGCCGCAGTCCAAGATGTGTCGATACAGATGTGTGTCAGTGTTTCGGCGTTTTAATTTCACTCCAGCGTGCTCTGATTGGGCTCGGGAACTCTGAGTTAGAGGTGAGACATGTACAGTTTTATGTTTTAAAAATGAGAGCCACATTTCCCATAAATCCTGGTGCTTCCTGTCTGAGGGGACATAACTGTTTTCCGCTCCTCCCTGTTGTCACTTCAGTTATTTTAAAGAGAAAAAGGAAGGATAAGAACTAATAACAGCCCATACACATTCAGATACAAGAACATGAAGTTGATAATATGCAAGAACATGAAGTTGATAATATGCTGCTGTAATATTGGAACTGGAAAAAAGTTGGTTGCTGAAGGAATACTTCACCAAAAGTCTGTCTTTTGAGTAGCAAATATGGCATGTAGGCAAATGAAAAGCTTGTAGCTTGCTCCAGAGAATGGCACGATGAAGGCAAGATAGCTGAAAACTTTTGGCAAATAAAGGGTCGTGTCTAGAATGTAGCTCGCAAACAGTAAACTCTGAAATCTGCAAAAACGAGTCTCGCTGTCCGATGACCTATCCTAACCTTAACTATTAGAGGTCAATGCCTAACCTTGACCATCTCACAAGCGTTTCCCAATTTGTGGGTTACCTTCTAGACACGACCCAAATAAAGTGCGAGAGGACTTGCGCCATGTCTCGTAAGTTGAGACAGGATGTGAACAGCAGTCGTACATGTCAAAGTCAGACACTTTGTAAACCCGTCCATCCACCCCTAAGAGGTTTTGCAGTGTTGTCATGCTTCTTCCGTCTTTGCACAACCAGAAAAGAGCTTCATCAGGTGAATGTAAACATGGTGATTTCGGGCTTTTCAACAATAACCAATGATGTCGTTTTTATAGAGAGGACAGCCTCTTTCTTTGCTTTGATGTAAGCAGAATACAGCTGTCGTCCTCTATGAACTTTTAAGAGCCACCATTCAAACCTGAGTTTTTCACACTGTTAAGACCGATTTTCTTCTTCTTCTTTGAGCTGTAAAACAATCAGACGCTATGTTGCACCGTGTAGTTTTCAGTACAGCAGGTGCTGCTGGAGGCTATCAACGCTCTTGGCAATATTTTGGTTTGTTCATGTAACTCTGCGAGTGTCTTAGACTGAATAGTGTCTTAGACTGAATTGAGTAATGATTTCTTGATTTTAAATTGATAATAAAAGCCACAACAGCAGCACAGACGTTCATCATCTTACAGCTGAAGGTGACGTTTCTTCATGGGTTGAGTCGTGTTTGAGTTTTATCGCCCCGAGCATATTTTAATGTGTCTTTGCTTTTCCTTCAATGAGCATGTCTGTTTCCTTTTATCTATCTAAGAATTCTTTTTTTTTCTCTGCCATTTCAGCTGACTAGCAGTCTTGATTAATCTTGACAGAGGGAAAAACGTAGTTTGATTAGTGTCTCCATATAAGTGCTCCCTGCTGATCAAATTAAAATTCTGGTCTATCTGTCACCCCCATCTCAGTGTGGCTCGCTGCTTTCAGGCCCTCATATAGAAACCAGTCAAGGAGGGAAAAAAGCTGCACAAAAACATTTCACACTGCTGATTTTGTTTTGTTTTTCCAGACCAACTTGTCTACGAAATCAGTGAAGTAAAAATTGAAGTACTGTTGTTAAAACTGTAGTGTTTTTCCCCCAAACTGCAGCAACTACAGACATTTGTGCTGGATTTGGTGACTTCCCCTCCTCTTATGTTCTTTATGTCTCTATGGAGGACTTTATCACTGAGGATTCATCTCTGACACGTAGCAGGAATAAAACTCTGTTGGAACCCAGAATGTTTAAGTGGTGATAAGACTGCAGGGAACCACACTCTGGGTCCAACATGGACTCACACATATGGTCCTGCTTTTGACTGTGGTTTGGCTTTCGGTCTGCCACGCCATACTTTCTGGTTTCAGCATTTTATTTTCATTTGCTTGAGGTAATTTTCACAAATGCTTTTGGGTGTTTGGTAAAAAGGGGGAAAAATACTAAAAGTGCATTTCTTTAGCTTAACATCAAGTCTGTGTAACATATTGTGGACATTTCCTCCAGATATTTTGTGGTCTATACAGTCAACTCGTGGGAATCATTTTAATAATTTAAAATGTTTCTCTATCATAGTACGAGCTCACTGAGGTTTTTCTAACCCTCTTATGATGCCTTTATGTATCTACAGTAAACCCAATATTGAATTGAAGGAATAGTCTGATGTTTTGGGGTAATATGCTTAAACGCTTTCTTGCCAAGACATAAAAGAGAAGATCGATACCACTCCCATGTTTGCACGGTAAATATGAAGCTACCTCCAGTGGCCGGTTAGCTTAGCTTAGCATAGCATACAGACTGGAAAGCGGGGGAAACGATTAGCCTGCCTCTCTCCAAAGGTCATGTAGTTTAGTGTAAAAAGACCTCAAATTGTTGTTGTTTTCAGGGATTGAAAATAGGATTTAATGTGTTAATTAGTGAACTTTAGAGGTGCTTGTAGGCCAGGCTAGCTGTTCCCCGTTTCCAGTCTTTATGCTAAACTAAGATAACCGGCCGCTGGCTATTGCTTCATATTTACTCGACAGACATGAGAGTATCGATCTTCTCATCTAACTCTCAGCAAGGAAGCGAATATTTCCCGTAATATCGAAGTACTCCTTTCACATGTAACATCAGATCTCTCTGTGCATGTGAACGTTAAAATGCGTCTCGTATCCAGATTGTATCTACATATGATTTAACCAGATTACAGTTACACCTGGTTTTAATCCGGGTCTCCATTGTCCCCATTGAGATCTGATTGAGATCCGATCGCTCTATCTGAATCTTTTAATATGAGACAGTGAGAAATGTAGACATCAGTTTGGCAGAGTTTTGAACAAATGGTGTGTATATGATATACTGTGAGTTGGATTATGTTGACTGGTCTGGTGGATGTGGAGGGCCGGTCTGAGTCAGTGGACTGGAAATTCTGGGGTGAAAAGGGCTATTTTTCATGTAGGTTACTTACTTCTTGAAGGAGGTATGATATGATTTGCAATAACTGCAGGACAATGGAGTGCAACGGTCTATTTAAAATTTTCAACTTTTTAGAAGCGAGTCTTGTCTGAGTCTGTGTTTCAGTCTTATGATGTTTTATTCTGTAATGTTATGTTATATTATTCTGTGTGTGTTTTTGTCTTGTCCTGTTTATTCTTGCACTGTCACATTGTAAGTGTGTTTGTGGACCCCAGGAAGAATACTGTAGCTGCTGCAATGCTGTAGAATAATAATAATAATAATAATAATAATAATAACCCAAAATGCATTTTAATGCCAGGTTTAAAGGGGGTCTTAGTTTAGCTACAAAGACAAACTGGACACATAATGCAATGACATCTCAGTTTATTGTATTATAGATGCTCATTTCATCTGCACACATTTTTGTTTTTTTTACATTTTATAGTGTATTTCTGTATCTTGTATCAACTCTAAGAAATTCACATTTACACAATGCAATTTACATTAGTAGGTAAGTACAGGTGACATTCAGCTTTTTCGGGAGCAGGTCCTGATCCATCTGTATCAAGTTTGTAACCGTGTCACAGAGAATCACAGTGAACCTCCCCGTAGATTTCATGTTAGGGCAGATTACATGTCTCGTCGCCTCTGAAATGGAGGTACGTGATGAAACTTACTGTACATGCAAAACCTCTGCACAGTAGAGCTGATTTCTATTGACTAATAGCATATGTGAGTTTTAGAGTAGACATCTCAAGTGACATGTGTATGTTTTTGTAATGCTACATGAACCTTTTAGTTGCCAGTATTTATAGCATGTTAACATACAGTATGTCTTCATTGGCAACCTATGTGTACTGTAAGTCTCTCTATATTAGTGCCAGGGTTATACAGTTTGCTTGAGTCTCCAAAGTTCATCTGACTTCTGTTTACTAAAAACCTTCATTAGAAATGCACATAAAATCATAAAATAAGGAAAAACTGCAAAAAAATATATAGTCAAACTTCTGAACTTAAAGACACCTGACACTGTACACAGGCACTTGAACTGTGGTACACTCTTTGAGTGCATTCATATTACATCTAATAAGTGCTACAAAATAACATATCAGTTAGAAAAAATACCGACTCCAAAAAGTGTAATACTATTCATAATATAAACCAACAGGAAAACGTAAAGACAACTTTACAGCAACAGAATGAGGGCAAACTTAAACCTTATCCTTGAATGTGTTTCTTGCATATTTCTGTTTATATTGGGGTTGTACATTCTTACATTGTGTGTCTCACTTCACAAGCTGCAGGAGAAAGAGAATAAGTCGGTTCAGGGTAGATGAGTGCGCTGCTCGAGGGTTGGTTTGGCTTCGTGGCGAGACCGAGGCGAGGAGTTTCGTTTCTTTAAATCAACACTCTGGTCACTCATACTGTAGCGCTTTGATGTCACCGCCACAGCGAGGATCAGGATGAATCACACCGGCTCCCTCAGTAGAGGAGTGAATCATACACTGTCGCTCTGTGTGTGTGTGTGTGTGTGTGTGTGTGTGTGTATGTGTGTATGTGTCCACAACGCATGCCCACATCAACTGAGGAGCTGTGAGCAACAGAATAGCAGTGTTTTATTTGTTTCCATTCATAAGGCTGCAGTTATACAGGATGAATCACAAGTGAAGGGACGGCAAAGTTGAATTGTCTTGAGATGTTGGTGACCATGTGACCGATCCATGCAGCAGGATATAATGACTCACTTGCTCTGTCTTCCCGACATTTCTTATCTATCTATTGCTCACGAAATTCTCCAAGCTCTGCTGACAAGTAAACACATCTTATTTCTCCTTTAAGGTAATAGTCTGTGCACGTATTCGCTTTCTTTGCCAGAGTTACATGAGAAGATTGATACTTTGTCTAAGGGGTTGTAGTCCAGCATATAACCAGCCTGTAAAATCCCAACGTGTCATGTTTTGTATTAAACAAACTGGGGATGTCACAAGAACCGATACTTTGGTACCAAGTCGATGCCAAAATTCTGAAAACGTGACGGTACTCGTTTTTCTACAGTACCGCAGCTACCGTAGGCACCATCAAGGCTCGAGACTAACGGCGTCCCAGCGTCTCGGGGACGATAGAAAATGTGTTTGGGACGCAGTAAACTCAGGTTTGACGCGTCCGGGGGAAGCACCCTATTTTTCCACAGATAATGCTCAATTGCAAACAACAAATCTGTGTTGCAATCGTCAGGAAGAGAACTTTTTAACGTTAGTTAGACTGTGCTGCTTACCGGCTGCTAACCGCTAACGTTAACTAGCTCTCGTTCTGCCTATTTCAACACAGGAGGTGCCATTGATTTACATTATGCGTTCAGGCTCTAATCAGTAAAAACTAGTATTGGGAGAAGGTAAATTATAACGTTATGATGTGTTCAAATGTAATCTTGAGAAATTTAGTTTTTGGTGAGAAACTTGAATAAATACAGTTGTCTGAAGGAGATGTTTTCACAGCAATATAAAATAGATAATAGAGAGGGAATTATGACCTGTTTAACTTCTTAACAAATTCAAATTGGTATCGAGAATCATTGAATTTCACTGGTATTGGTATCGACTTCAAAATTTCTGGTATTGTGACGTCCCTAAAACAAACTAGATGTAATGTGTTAATTAGTGAGCTTTAAAGGTGCTGGTGGGTGGATTTTGTTAGCTTTAGACAGAGCCAAGCTAGCTTTTTCCCCCTGTTTCCGTTCTTTATGCTAAGCTAAGCTAAGCCAACTGCTAGCGGTAGCTTTATATTTACTGTACATGAGTGGTATCAATTTTCTCATCTAAGTCTCGGCAAGAAAGTGAATAATTTCCCAAAATATCAAACTATTTCTCTAAATTCATCAGTGTCTGAATCATGTTGGGATCAGCTAATTAGCATATCAACCCGTATCTTTCTTCATTTTTCTTGTTTCAACGTAACAGCTTCTTTATATCTGTACCTGCCTACCTACCTACTCTACCACACATCTACAGGTTGTTTACAGAAATCCTCTACAGATCTCTCGATAATCTTAAAGTCACGCCACAACAAGAGGGACTCTGAGAAAGTACGTGCCCCTGTAGGAATGAACGCTAAAGCAGTGCAGTCAAACTCAGCTACAGTATACGTCTTTTACAAGATATCTATCTGCTTTTACAGTTACTGCAAGCAGCACGAGGGAGGCAGCATAAAAGTGGTCCTGTGTGATAAAAGGTGCCACCCTGCCTATCAACTAAGTGCTTTTATATCACCATGGTGATATAGTAAATGTCAGCGGCCTCGGACTTGGATAAGGGATCTGTAATGTCACGCTGAGGCTTCAAAGAGGGTCGCGTCGCCCCTCGGTTGTCCGCGGCGTTAACCCCGACGAGAAGTGGCTGAGTCGAGCCGAGCAGAGGGTAAATGAAGCTGAAACCCTGAGGTAATTACTACCTGCCTGTCGGGACGTCTCTCTAATGTGCCCCGTGTTGACGTGAGCGCCGCCGCCGCCGATGCATTAGCGCCCCAGCGCTGTTTATCAGGCTCTATCACGCAGACAGAGCTGTACGCAAGACTGCAAGAGTGAGTGTGTAGAGGGTGGTGGTGTCTGTGATATGAGGATAGTGAAAGGAGTGTGCCTCTGAGGGGTGTCCCAATTTTCCTCTCAGTAAGCGTAAAGAATGACAGATGGGATTCCTTTTTGCACATTTTTTTTCAGTACCGAATTCATTTAAGCATCTGTTTAACGAGCAGCTCCGTATACCGGGTCACCGATGACGTCATTAGACATCGTCGCAGTGAGTCAGCAGAGCTCCACAGTCCAGAGATGTTTCTCTCATGTTGCACATCCAGGACCGTGGAGGCACCCCGCTGAATCAGCCGTGTAACTCGAGCCACGAAATGAAAGTAATGCACCACAAACATGAGACAAACATTGGGGTGTTTTACATTATGAAAAGCATGAAATTACTGAAACACAATCCCTGGAGGCGCTGACAAGGGGTCTGTGTCGAGTGCAGGAAGAAGCGTAACGCCGAGGAAAAATAGTTGATTACCGAACTGGCTGCACAGCAATCGACCTTTCTTCCCAAATATGAGTCACTTCTTGTATCAGTCGGTGCAGCCAATCTCAAACAGTGACGCACATATTTTACAATACAACATGCCATGAAACGCGTCTGTGGTTAAATGATAAAAGAACAAGGAACTTCATAAGAAGCTGAGGAGTGACTCACGGCTTCCCCCGCTGCTTTCTGTATCGCAGATGATGGCGGGGGTCTAATAGAGCGAATCCTATGGAGAGAGACAGAGGATAATCTGAGAGTGGGACGCCACAGAGGAAGATGTGAGAGGAAAAAGGCCGGTCTCTGAGGAAGAAGGTCTCTTTGATGCACAAGGAAAAGAAAGAGGAGATAATGGAGAACCTTTCTGCCTATTTACCTTTCAGGCACATAATGTTTCATGGCTAGTGATTGTGGAATTAAGGGGGGAATGTGAAGCTTAAAGGGGCCAAGGAGACTAAGTTGGCAGTTAGTGAGAATTATGTCAATATTAGATACTGGAGTAGTCCGTTAATACGAGATGCTCTGGCGTATATCTATGATTATGCATCTGCAGTGACGTTGGTACAGATCGTGGTTGATATTGCCGTAGAGGTCGTGTCCAGGCACACACTGATTGATAGAGTTGGACTCTATAAGCAGGGATGAAGAGTCAGGCTGTGGCCCAAAGCTGCTGGGAGGTCCATACAAGTCAAGTCTTTGCTCTGTGGCCACTTCAGACATGAATCGGAGTCAGTTTTACATTCCCATGTGCTCCCCCCTCCACCTGCTCTCTTTTTGGTCCACGGTTCAATTCCCCACTCTTCTCTCCCTGTCTTCAGCTCCTCCTCCTCTTCCTCAGACTTCAGGGGGAGGCGTGTCAGGCTGGGGGCCGCCATCCACCCTCACCACTGCGGAGAGAAAGGAAAAAGAGATATGTCAGGCTCTGGAAGGGGACACAGGTGATGTGTGGTGATATTTAAATCTGCTGTGTTTCTTTTTTTTTAACATGAACCCCATAGAAATAGAATAAGAGTAGAACGGTCGTCGAACTGTTCGCCGTGGTCATTTGAGTAGTTGAAAGAAAATGTGTGTTAGCCGTTATGGTGAAAACACACGTCAGTAAAGGGTTTTCATAGAATTTGATGACTCACCTCGCTTATTTATGTTTGCTTTTTGACTTTACGGTGGCCTGTTTGTTTACTTTTGTTGATTATATGACTTTTGTATTTGCTTATAATGTTTACTGAGGTGAGACTCCTCCTATAAGCCCTGAGGGTTTTTTATATCTCCCCTGCACAACTTTCTTCTTCTCTTTTGTCGTTGTGTTTCTGCTGCTTTGTTTTAGTATGCAAACAAATGCACCGCAAACCTACCAATAGAAATATGAAGCAATTAAATCCAGCAGTCCTCTATTTCTCTCTTGAGGAAGGCAACAGAGGCCTCTTCTTGCTTCGTACTAATCCGCTGCTTGTTTAGTAGTTATTACAAATCCTCACCACTTGATGCAAGTCAGTTTATACGGAAGTTAGCCCGCTACAACAACACATTCTCATCCCAACTTGCCACATACTGACGCTTTGTCAGACCCCTTGGCTTCACTTTTCGGTCGCAGTAAACGCGTGCTTAATGTTGTGAATTAAACAAAAACACTTGCTTAGGTTTAGGCAACAAAACCACTTAGTTAGGTTTAGGAAAAAAACAACATGGTTGAGCTTAAAACTACGTTTGTACAGTGAAAATGTAACTTGATGTTGTGAAAACGGGACACGAACGAACAAATGATTGTAATGTGTAAGTGAAACTTAACGCACAGGACAGGAACAGCAGTCTCTTGGATGAAAGCCCTGTATTTGTTGGACACATCCACCTCACCTGCCACCCGCCCTATGTGTCTAATCGCTCTTAAGTACGTCACCACAGCACTTTTCCTGAGCGTTTACTGTTACCGCAGATGGGTTAACATTGTAGTTAATGGAAAACCCGGTGCGTTCATACCTACCGGTATTGAACGCCGACGGCCGTGACAAAGCATCAGTATATGAGGCCATGGGAATGAGAACGGCCTGGCTACAACGGTCACAGTTCTTTGCAATGGCAACGGTACACATAAAAATAGCCGCCGCTCTGACCATCCTGCTATGTTGATTTGAAAGACTCATTATATTTCTATGCATGAACCTTTTTCTTACTCACACATTTATGCATATTCTCACTTGTACCAGCACCGTCTTGTGTTTCCCACTGAGCAGCTCCTCCTTAGTAAAAGGGAAGTCGTTTGATTAAGGGCACCTTGATTCTGGATGTTTTTCATTGAATTCCCTGCCCACAAAGATTATAACTTCCTGTCCACCAAAATACTGTCTTTCTGCATTGAAAAACTCTAAACCCCCCTGATAGTCCCACATTTCCCTGCAGGGGGCTCTGTGGTGTCACTCACTCATCTGAACCTGCTAAACTGGAGTCATTAGCCGGATGAGGATGGGAGACAAATGCTCTCTTTTCCCACAAACCTCTTAACCTGCTGTCAATTGAGGGACGCCATGGAAACGCCTCAGGAATGCAGAGGCATTTCAGAGAGGACCCCCGAGTCCGCTGGGTGTTTTCTCGTCTTTATCAATGCACCCTTGTGCCAGGGAAGTGTAGTACAAGAGGGTTTATTTTAAAGCTTTAGAAGAGGGGGATTCTTTTGTCGACTCGTAACGTCATACCCTCCCTCTGTTTTTATTCCTTTCCCCTTCCTAAAAACCCATCGTTTTCCTCATATTGTCCTGTTATAAAATACACTTGGATTGCTTTACGCTGCCTCTCTGCTCCCTGTTTCTATCCACATTGATTGTGTCCGGTGACGGCCACAGTCCATAGCACTCCTCTCTCCTCCTTCCTGTTTAAACAGACACTCCACAGGCAGCAGCGGTGACAAAGAGCAGAGAGACACTGATGCTGGCCAGTGCACAGCCATCCGTAACACACACAGGCATTCGTACAGTGGCTTGCACCTGTACTTCTACCTCAGTGCAACATTCATTGCACCTCGTTTTAGAAGCAGCTGTGATGATGGTGGCCACATGGCTGCCCGATGTTTCCAGTTCTACCTCATTCCAGGAATCAATACAAGCTGTCTTTCACTGAACCAGTTCAATCTGCTCTGAAATGTGAACTCGCAGCAGAGCTTTGTTACCGACTTCTTCTTCTTCTTTCTTTTTTTAATCAGCACATTCAGGCAATCCTGATTGGACCCTAAGCCACGATAAAGGCTTTCAAATTTGCTGATTGGGATTGAGGCTGAGATGGCTTCTTGGTAATCACAAGAACTCCTGGGAAAAACTTAACAGACATTTGGATTGTTTTACTAATTTGAAAAACGTATTACTTGTTTAGTTACTTTACTTATCGCTCCCTGTGGACAGAGGTTCATTGCACAACTTATTTTATTACTTTTCCATTTAAACCCCCAAAACACATGGACACCTCCTTTTACTACCAGAACACCAACCACTTCACTCGCCGTCTTTTTGCATTTTTTTCGGGGTATTGTGTAAGATAATGTTAACTCTTAAATGTAGGGTCGGTAGTATTGTTCAAATTATTTTTTTATATTGTCATATTTTTTGAAATTTATTATTCAAATTCTCATTCTCATTTAGGGACTTTTGGAGCTCGTGCTGCTAGCTATTTTCGCGTGCTGCTAGCTGGGTTTTTCGGTTGGGTCATTTTTAAAATCTAGTGTAGTCTTGCTAGTTTCTCAAGATTACCAAGCCTGCCTTTAAAGGCCCTGAAAACTTATCTTCTCAATTAGCTTCTACAATGACAATGAATGGTTGGATGCCACATCAACACAGTATGTTCTGCCAAAGTTAGTTTTGTTTATTTAAATCCAGAGATTTATGCATTTGTTTTTGTCTCTGTGCTCACTGGTTTGAGTTCCATTTGTTAGATCTGTGAACAAGCATTAAGCATTAGCATATTAACAATCATCTTTTATCTAATCCCCAAATGCCTCCATGTATTTTCTTATAATTATATTATATTTAATTGTTTCTTCTTCTGCTGCCAAATATAATAAATTGCTTTACTCAACATGTCCTCATACAACTTGATAGCTGACTAAAAGTTATTCCTCATTTTTCGCGCGTTTTCCTACGAATGTCGAGCAACAAGTGACTTCCGTCTTCACGGGAAACAGCTTAGTTAGGTTTAGGTAACAAAACTACTTTGTTAGGTTTTTGGAGAAGATCATGATTTGGGTTAAAATAACACCGGAAGTGAAGTGAGTTAAGTACGGAAGTTGTGTGACAAATCAACGTTGACTTCTGGTTTCACACGGGGTACGAACACCAGTCTGCTGGGCGAAATTCTGGTGTTTTTGACCCACCCATCCACCCCGACCTCCTCCCTACGTGGCGTTTATCGCTCTCTATACTTCCTGATTCACATTTACGTGGATTAAATATAAATTGATTTTGTGGGGTATATACAAATCACAGTGCCTTACTACGTGTATGAGAACAGCCTGCTTTATACATTTGATGTATATTTACTGTTAAGTATGCACTATGTAACTGTATTATGTAGAGGGGAAAATCATCTAAAATAGAATAAAAAAAATATTTGATCAAACTCTGCAGATTCTAAAGCATCAGGAGAAATTAACGTGTTTGGGACATCTCTACTTTTGGTGGAGCCTTGTGACTTTCCAACAAGAAATGTTACAAAAATATGAATAGAATTTGGTGATTGTTTTCAGAGCTGGGTAACACAAAAAAAATGCGTCTCAATTTCACTGGCATCATTTTTCGATCTGTTATCGCACTACTTTTTAATCTCCGCGGTTCTTCAGATGCAGTGGAAATGCAAACAGGAATGTGCAAAAGGGCTTTTTAGTTCTTAGTGTAGTTCCTGAGTCACTAAGCTCTGGCTTTGGGACCCTTGAGGCCCATGGGTGTGGGCACGGCAGGCCACTTCCACTCAGGCCACAAAGGAGAAGGGTGTCATTAGAGGCGATTTCCATCACGTCTAAATGAACAAGGGAAACTGATATTGCCTATGCCTAAGTTTTATCAAAATGTGGGAGAAATTATGAGTCATCTATCCTGTATTACTGAAATTGCATTAGTAATTCGTAACCTGACTCAGCTACATTATTACTGTAACTTGCTGCTGGATAATGTTACACACTGAATGTGCTGTTGAGCTCCGGCAGGTCCCTCAGGCTCTCGTCCAGAATCACAAACTAAACTGCAGCCCCTCGATAACTGTTGATTGTAGTGCTGTAATAAAGACCCTCCTCCCTCTGGGTTTTCAGCGAGGCTTCATTTTATCGTTATTTCCTTGTGGCTTTCACATGAAGACAAAACTACTGATTTTACTCTTTATTCTGGTGAATCACAATCTGTGTTACTTATATTCAGGACTGTACGCCTGCAGCTGCACGATATTCAGTCCGTTTTGAAGCTAACATTCAAATTTGTACCCCTTCTTTGTCAAAATCAAGATTTCCCTCCTTCAATTGGCTTTTTGACTGACATATGCCTTGACTCCATTTTGTGTCGACTGTGAAGTCAGATACAGGACAGGGATGCACGGACGGCCGATGTGAGTGAGGGCTTAGTGTCTTGTTTAAATTTTAAACACATTCAATATGCACGATTCAGAGGGGGAAGCAGGCAGGGAGGGAGGGAGGGAGGGAGGGAGGGGTGCTGCACAGATAGACGGTTCTTTTTAATGGAGATGAGCAGATCGAAATGAGGCCGAGCACCCTTCATGTAGGAGCTCTCACCCCTCACCACTGACTCATACGGGAAAAACCCTCTCTGAATGTTGTCACTCAAAACACGGGACATTTTCATTGCTCCATTTCTCTTTTTAAAAGGCTTATTTGACTTGTTTTGACTGGAGGTGTTCCCATTATTTTAGCTGGCAGTAAAATATGGTTCACTGGAAGCAGGAAACCCCCCTGTGATTATCGTGGATTTATTGTGCATATTCTCACCCTCTCACTGGTTTTAACAGAACCAGTTGGTTGTGGAAGGACCAACGGCCCCCAGCATGAGAACATTTGCTGCCTTTTTAATGGCTTCCGCAGACGGTGCTAATGCCAATTAGCACGTGCTAAACGCTGGCGCTGGATCAGATTTTGAAAGGCAGCGAGAGCAGGCCTGGACACCGTCCCGTAACACCTGCTAATGAGCCAATCAGTTAGAGAGGCGACGGGGTTAACGGGGCGGTCATCTTCTCAATGATCCAATCCCGAGCCGTTCCTCCAAAAGAAATTCCTTCTTTTCTTGGACGTGCAGCAGGCTTTGCATTTGTAGAGTGGAAGAATGGAAAGAGGGACTCAAACAAAACACAAAACAAATTGAGCTTTTCCCAAGCCTCATTAGAATGTAATGGGTATCCCAGAAAAGACGCAGAGATGTGGATTGTTCGAGGGAGGATTTATCAGCTGTTTGGCTTGAGAGCGCATTATTATCCCTGTATAACTATTTTTTTAGGCTTTAGTATGATTCACAATAAGACTAGGAAGGAAACAAATGAGATCCTGAGAGGGAAAGTCTGAGAGAGAAGCATGAATGACTGAGTGAATAACAAGATCATGACCGAACTTGAGACTTCTTCTTCAGGTAAAAAGCCTCTCAGGTTTATGCGTATAGATCGAGTGAGAGCACCGGTTTCATCTCTTTAATGTAAGTGCTATTTGAAGGAAGGTAGACTGTTCCTGTAGCACTTGCTTTTATTACCCGAGCTGTTTAAAGGTTATCCCCTTTTTGTATCCGTACAGATTCCACAATGCACCTAGCCTCTTTTTTGTGTTAGTACCCAGTGTGAGTGATGCTGATAGATCTGAAATACAAATGTTGATACAGTATAAATCACCAATTTTTCCCTTGTTGTTGAAGTTGCTACAGTTTAAAGGGTGATGCTCATGATATTCTTTGTTTTCTATTGTCAACAAATTCCATGAAAAGACCAAAACAATAAATTGATCAGAATTAGGGCTGCAACTAACAATTATTTTATTGTCTATTAATCTTTCGATTATTTTCTCGATTAATTGATTCGTTGTTTGGTCTATAAATTATCAGAAAATCAGTGTTTCCTAAAACCCAAGATGACGTCCTCAAATGACTTGTTTGATCCACAACTCAAAGATATTCAGTTTACTGTCATAGAGGAGTAAAGAAACCAGAAAATATTCACATTTAAGAAGCTGGAATCAGAGAATTTTGACTTTTTATTTCTTAAAAAAATTACTCAAACCGATTAATTGATCATCAAAATAGTTGGCGATTAATTTAATAGTTGACAAATAATCGATTAATTGTTGCAGCTCTAATCAGAATAACAAGTATCGTCTTTGTAGCTGAAATCTCATATAACGTATTCCTCTTTGCTGTAAACCTCCACTGTTAACTATTAAAACGTTGTTTTTGAGTCAATCCCATGTACACCATCATGCCACCATAAATACTCCCTAGCGTACCAAATGTGTATTAATCCACGGCTGAATATAGTCCCTAACAAATGCACTATTTCATCTGGGTTGAGTAACATTTGATAAAAACTGCAGTGTCACCTGTTTTAAGAAAATACCTAGCCTTTTATAAATTAAAGTTTATATTTGTGACCCATTTTGGAACATTTACACCTTCAGTAGTAATAGTTGGTTTTGCTCTTTTCACGGGATTTTTTGACAAGAAAAATATTTTTTTAAATTCTGTGTTATCCTTTAAATACAAATATGTGATTAATTACGAGAGATTGGGAAATTGTGCAAAATACATACTGACCGTAAAAAGCAATAAAACAAAAACTGTTTCTCTCTCCCAATGCACTGCACTGAAGGAAGTAAATTGACATCATGGTAAATTGCTTTATAACAGATCAGTAAAGTGTATAATGTTGTTTTTATCCCTCCAAGCCAGACATGATCTACTGAGTTAATTTCACAAAACCTTTTAGGTTTTGTCTGGCTTGCAAGACTATGCGGCAAAGTCTGTCCCGCAGACATACACCCAAAATACTTCATGAGTCAAAGAGAGACAAATATAGGTATAGAGGAGTAGTAAGAGTAGTAACGGCAAATATAGATCAAACATATGCAGTTACGTACTGCCTTATACATTACAATTCTTCATTTTTAGTGCTGTACACCAAGATAGAATCTGTGTCAAACGCCTGTCAGCACTGAATTCTTCAGCCTCATATTGATGATCTATCTCAACATTTGTGATTAGGAGGCATACAGCCAAAGTAATGTTCAGTACCCGCTTCACATTCGTGCTGCTACAGGTGCCTCAATCATAATCTCTACATTCCTGCAGTCTTAATACATCATCCATGTGAGATTTGGCTGCTCTTGGCGGCTAGGTGTTAGTCCTGCTCTGAAGTGATATATCGTTTTTGATTTCTATCCCCAGAAACGTGTTGCTCTGAAGAAAAGACTTGCACACTGCTAGAAAACCACTACACCCAAAAATCTCTGCAGAGTATCTTGATGTAATCAACAATGACAGCTAGTATATCAAGGTGTGAAGCTGGAATGTATTCCGACTTGGATGAGTGTCTTATGTTAAGTTAGAGTTTCTGTGGTGAATATAAAGTCGTGGGTTTTTGCCAGGAATCGCTGTAACCAAAATAATAACACCTGGTCAGTTCAGAAGTTCTAAATTTAACCAGGCTGTTCTCATACACCGTTCGTAGCTACACCTACAAAAGTAATGCACTGTAATTTGTATAAGATAATTAGTATCTAATCCACGTAATCGTGTACCGGGAAGTATAAAGAGCGACAAACGCAGCGTAGGGAGGAGGTCGGGGTGGATGGGTGGGTCAAAAAACACCAGACTTTCGCTCAGAAAACCGATGTTTGTACCTCATGTGAAACCAGAACGTTGATTTATTTGTTATGTTACTTCCGTACTTAAGTTAAGCCACTTCCTGAGTTATTTTAACAAAAATTACGATCTTTTCCTAAACCTAACTACATAGTTTTGTTGCCTAAACCTAACCAATATGTTTCCTCTGAAGACAGAAGTTTATTTTGAAAAGACTGTATGCATGTAATGAGCAGAAATTGACACGTTGCTGGACATTCATAGGAAAACACAAAAAATGACGAATTCCTTTTTGTAAGATATATGAACCATTGTATGAGGATACGTTGATTTAACAGATATTAGATGCAAATATGTTGACACACTTTGGAGTTCAGTTAATTGATGCTAACACTGGGTGATATGACTGAAATCCATATCACAGTATTGATTATGATATTTTTCTAATATCAATAAACACTCAATGGACTCTTTATTAGGTACACCTGTACAATGTTATGCAATCCAATACAACAGCCCGTCATAATAGCTATCTTTACGAAGCTTTACGAGTCGCCCCCTGCTGAATATTAGAAAGAATGCAAGTTTAAGGCACTTCTTCCCACCGGCTAAAACATATCATTTAATGGTAGTGTCAAAAAAATGAACATTATAGGCATCGTAAAAGTAGACTGGCAGAACAGTTTTACTGTATTGCATTAGACTGTACAGGTGTATCTAATAAAGAGGACACTGAGTGTATATCACATCATGGCAAATGTATGCAAGAATTCCATATAAAATACTCAAATTGAAGTGGAATACAATGATTAAAGTTTTTTTTGGGGAGTTTTTCTTATTCGAATTGAGGATCTGAGGACAGAGGGTGTTGTATGCTCCCTAGATTGTAAAGCCCCTTGAGGCACATTTGTGACATATACTTGATTTGATTGCATTGTAATGCATTAAGCATTATATCACATAAAACATCTAAAATAAAAACCTAAAAAAAACCTAATGTTTTGCAATAATTGCACAACCACTAAACATGACACGCTACAATAATATTGGATTGTTGCCCAGCCCTAATTAATTCTTAGGTTGCATCATGAAAATATTCACATACTTGTGTTAATCAGAAAAATCAAGAGGTAGTTTTAGGCCTACCTATCTGTTCCTGTGTGCGTGCGTGTAAAGGCTGAGCCTGGACTTCAGCCTGTGCCTGCTGCTGCTGCTGCTGCTGCTGCTGCTCTTGCAGACTCTGACTGTCCACCGAGATGCCGCTGTCGCTGTGCAGCTTCTCTCCCTCCGGCGTCACCATCTGGTTGTTCGTAGCCGCG
Organism: Sebastolobus alascanus; assembly: GCA_916701645.2. Taxonomy (NCBI): domain Eukaryota; kingdom Metazoa; phylum Chordata; class Actinopteri; order Perciformes; family Sebastidae; genus Sebastolobus; species Sebastolobus alascanus. The sequence continues at coordinate 1,082,424 of CAKAOJ020000003.1, forward strand.
CGGTTATTAGCTGCCTGCTTATTCTGCTTGCAGCTATTCCACCTGTGGAGAAGTGCCATGTCAGAGGAAGAGAACGATCCGCTCGATATGATACAGTCATGTGATCCTGTCTGTATTTGGATTTCATAGCAATTATGAGCTATAAAAACAATAACTGATAAGTGAAAACAGCGTTTTAAATGACTGTTGTCCGATATTCAGAGGTAATGTCGTGCTAACTAAAATCTCAGTTATTACTTTTAAAGCTTTTTCTTGGAAAGATCCTTACTAGGGCTGTCAGAGTTAACACGACAAGTCAGCACACTGACACACTGACAGCTGTTGTTGCCTGTTGGGCAACCTGTGAGGGTTTCTGGACAATGTTTGTCATTGTTTTGTGTTGTTAATTGATTTCCAGTAATAAATATATAGCCTACATACATTTGCATAAAGCAAACATATTTGCCCACTCCCATGTTGATAGGAGTATTAAATAATTGACAAATCTCCCTTTAAGGTACATTTTAAACAGATAAAAATGTGTGATTAATTTGCGATTAATCATGATTAAATCGATTGAATCGATTGACAGCCCTAATCTTTTTTATCCTTTCCAAAACCAAAAACAACTCAAGAGCAGAAAACAGTGTGTTTGTCTGCTGTACCGTAAGCTGCAAACGTTAGCATGTCCGGCTAACGATTGCAGCTACAGTAACCGAGTGTTTCCAAGGGAGCAGCTAACTGCATAAGCTTGTTGGGTTTGAAGGTTATGTTAAAAAAAACTTTTCACGACTGGCATCGTTTGCCAAACACATCTTAAAGCCTTTTCTCTTGATGATAAAAGTGAAAAAATACTGTTTGAAAATACGTACATATGTATGTAAGCCGCCAAACAGGCTTATCATACTTACAATACTATGACTAACTAGCTCTACACTGCAATACAAGAACAATGCTGTTTCTTTATTTACATGTCCTCTAGTACGTGGATTATCAGGTGGTGAGGATACAGACTTTTCGCCTGGGATATGCAGCATAGCCTCAGTCTATTAGCACAATATCATGTATTTAGACATGAAGAGCATATTTAAGACCCCTTTTACAAGATTCTTTAAAACGAGCTTGAAACATAAAGTCCAGGTGGAGACAGCGTTTTCAACCAACTCATGGAGCTAACGTTAGCTCAATTAACTAGCTGGCTACAGCTGATAAAATCCAAGTGCCAGTCACCCGCTAGAAACATCCATCAGAAATCACACTGTTTCAGTTAAAGATCTATGAAATTCAATAATAAATCGTTATTGTAAACTGCATATGTGCTGCATATTTGCCTCCAAATAGAAAACTGTATTAAGATACTAATAAGACGTCATGAAAAAGCTTAACAGTTCTCTACTGATGCTTCTCTTTAGAAGATGAATGACTAGTGAATCAATGTTTGAAATATTCATGAGGTATTGAGTGATACAGTTAACACCTCCAAGTGTTTACTTATGAAATATTGGGTGTTATAGAGATTCACGTAGTCTGTTTTCTGCATGACGACAAGTACATGAGGATTATGAGCCAGATGTGTGCGTGACACTGCTGATAAATCTGGCACTCGAGTTTCCCCTGGTCGGCACTTTTCAAACAATCAATGTCACTAATGAGCTTGTTTACTTGTTTCAGACGTGTTTCAGCCCGAGCTTGTATCTGTCTGTGTGAGTGCTTGCATGTGTGTTTGTGTGTGTGAGCCTCTTTTTTTTTTTTTTAGAAAAACTCATTGTGGTACATGTGAGTGATTCTCTAGAAGTGGGTCAAAAGCTCTTTGACCATCACAGGCCTGAATATTTCAACAGGCACCTGACTGACATTCTTTAGCCCGGGGCAACATCTGGCACTCTATCCAACACCCCCGACCAGACCACTATCACCTTCTTTGTCCTACATTATATAGTGGATGAGGTGCTAATGTCTGTAACCACAAAGCAGCTTTTCATCTCGTTATTTTCTTCCAACTGACCTCTTAAAGACGATGTAGGCCACGAGGCCGACCACCACGGCGGCCAGGATGGAGCAGTAGATGGGGATGAGGTTTTCGTTGAGCCCGTGGCCGAGGAAGCGCGGAGACCCGGCGCTAGACGTGGTCGTCTCTCCTGGCATCGGGCTCTCTGAGCCATCGGGGAGGAAGTAATTGGTGAAGGAGGGAGGAGACGGGTCCATGTCGGAGGTGGGAGCGAAATATGTTGGGAAGAGAGGATCTGTGTGGGAGAAAAGGGAGCATCGGTGAGAAAAGAAACACGCCTTGCTACGACCGAGAAAGAAACTAAATTAAGTCTACAGCCATGCCAGCAGCTCTGTGAGGCTGTGCTGAAGTACAGTAGTGCTTTGAGCTAAATGCTAACATCAGCATGCTAACGTGCTAACACAATGACAATGCTAACATGCAGCTGTTTACAGTGGTACTTGTTTTTGACGTTTTTTAGTAAAAGTAGCAATACCACAGTGGAGAAAAACTCTGTTACAAGTGTAATTCCTGCATTCAGCAAAGTACCCATTATGCAGAATGTACATTACATTATTAGATGATAAATATTGATGCATTAATGTGTACATCACTTTAATATTAAAGGTCAAGCTAGTTTTAATTACTTTATATACTACTGAGTAGCGTGAATTTCCCCCCTGGAATCAATTAAGTCTAATCATATCTTAATCTATACATCCATATACATCTTAATCTATACCTCTTCATTTGTTTGTCGGTTATATTTTGTATAAATAATCTCAATTAATGGTTTTGTTTCCCCCTGCTGGTACTGCACCTTCATACACACATGTAATATTCAAAGGCAAAACGTGACACTAACACGCTGTTCTCTGGTGGACAGGCGGGTCTATTACACGCTTTGGCATCATATCAGGTTGGATCACTATAGTAGTACAGTACATTTCATCCTTAGGAACATGAACATCTGTACCAGATTTTATGGTAATTCATGCTCGATGTCAATCTCATACAGGACAAGTAAGAGGATCAGCTCTGGGGACCACGAATGTCGGTACAAGATTTAGTGCCAATCCATCTGATGAAATATTTTACCGGATAAGTGAAAACTTTGACGTGCTATTGATGCTAAAGGGAAAGTCGGGGCATTATAAGGATTCATCGTCTGGGCACCATGATTATACTAAATTTCAATCCACCCTGTAGTTGTTGAGATATTTCCATCTGGAACAAAGTGATGGACCAACAGACCAGCATTGCCATCCACAGAGCCTTGGCAAAGAAAACTCCTATCATGACGAGACACTTTGATATCTTCTCTGAGAGCTTGTTTGTTGGAGTGTAGTCACCAAGTCCCCAACCAGATGTCTGATCCACTGCACACATGTGGCAGCTGTTCCTGATAGACAGATGGGTTCTGGCTGAGTTGCTGTGTGCAGAAAAGAAGAGGAATGTTCCTCGACGAGGGGGGGCAGATATCTGTCACCCAGAAGCCCACCCCACACCAGGTCTGGGCCCTGCATGCACGCCAGGTCTCTCCTCACCACGTCCCCATCTATGTGATCGCTACACATTGCATGACATCAAGACCATGTGGATCCATGTAGAACAAAGTCCGGGGCTTTAGGGAGGTCATCACTATGAGTGTAGCTTTTGCTGAGGCCAGAGAGGCAGGAAGGCTCTGTGCTACTGGACGGGTCTGGTTTCTATCACAGCACAGCCTGGAAAGAAAAGTCATTTTCATAAATTGTCCTATTTCCTCTTTCTTTGTGAGCTCCATTAATGATTCAGTGTAATTTCCTATGTTGCAGCAGCGCCGTGCCCACTCTGATGGGCATGACTGGTCCTGGGAACACAGTTTATCCATCAAATCTCTCCTACACGTCCTGTCATATTAGACTTGTGTTTTGAAAAGCGCTGTAACTAACGCTGCAGTGATTCTGTCAGATGGTGGAAAGGCTCAAAGAGCAGTCTGCAGATTATTCCCTCCCTCGGGGTACGCTACAGCAGGCCGGGGAGAGGGCCTGTCCAGCCAAAACCAAAACTCCTCTGAGCTCAGCAGCCTGGTAGGGACGGAGAATGTGCAGCCTGGTTCAGATCTGAACCTGTAATTCCCAGCAGAACCTCGGGCTGCTCCTCATTAGCTCCGTACTGGCGCTCACAGGATTAACCCCGTGGAAACCCCCGAGGCTTCCTTCAAGGCCAAGGACCGGGACGCTCTATCCAAAATACCTCAGGGGTCGTCCTACTCTACATTGTTCTGTTTTTTTAGAGGTTTAACTCTAAAATGTGATAGATAAACCCAATACGCAATATGATTGCCATGTATTGTAACTAGATTTCACTCTTCTTTACTGATGCATGACATTTACTCATTCATTACTATTTTTAAATCATAGCTGGAATTTTAGAAGCTTAGGAATGGTTCAAAGGGTCGGTTCTCACAAAAAAACATATTTTCTCATTTACTGGCATCCATGCTAGCACTGCACACCTCTTAAATTTCTGCCTCTACCCCAATTCACTAGGGGGGGAATGAAATTTATTTTGCGCTGCTTCCAGGATTGAAAAAAAATACATTTTAATAATTCAACAGCAGTGTGTCTTTCCAGAAACAATGTCCTGGTTACGCTGGATAATCCACAGACCTCACTGTCAAGAAGTTTTCATTGGAACCACTTTGAACCGAAGAAATAGCCTGAATGAAAACTGTTGACAGTGTGATGGGGGACGTTTTTTAGCCAAGACACGTTGCTGTTAAATTTTTTAAATGTCATTTTCATTGCTTTTAGCGTGAAGGCATAAACCTCAGAGACAGATATCTCTAAAACCTGGCTGATTAAACCCTAAACCACTTCCAGAAGTTATTATTGTCACTAGGGCTGTCAAAGTTAACACGATAATAATGCGTTAGCGCAAATTCATTTTTAACGCCACTAATTTCTGTGAATGAAAATGGGTTCTATGGGTACCCACGAGTCTCCCCTTTACAGACATGCCCACTTAATGATAATCACATGCGGTTTGGGGCAAGGCATAGTCAAGTCAGCACACTGACATGCTGACAGCTGTTGATGCCTATTGGGCTTGAGTTTGCCATGTTATGATTTGAGCATATTTTTTATGCTAAATGCAGTACCTGACAGCCATCTTTGTGTTTATCTATTGAATAGATAAAAAATGTGTGATTATTTTGTGATTAATTACGATTAACTATGGACAATCATACGATTTATCGTGATTAATTATCTTAATCGATTGACAGCCCATAAACAGATGTCACCTAAAGCAGATTATCCACTACAAAACACACAGAATTAGTGTCCCACCATCATTAAATGTTTAAAAATGTAGTAGATTCCTTTAAATTAAGAAAAGGTCGATTTAGAGATTGGTGTGACCAGTGATGTGGTCAGACGCCAGGAAGAAGAAATTCAGTGGACCATCACGGACGAAGGCTGTCTACACATATATTCTCTTTTCACTGACATGGCACATAGTCAAGTTTCTCCACATTGATTTGTTGCATTATTTACGCACGGTTACTCGCTTTAACAGTCCGATGGGACCTTGATGGGCAACTTATGTGGACATATTTTGAAAAACTTGCGCTGGGCGTTAAGAGTCCACGTTGGTCTCTCCGTCTGCGAGGTCGCTGATGACGGGGCATTCCTGCCTCCCTTAGGGGGGATTGGTTTACAGAAATGGTAGAAAGTATCTTTCACGGACCGAAAAATACAGCACATGTGCGTGCCATACTTAGAAACACAGAAATAATGCAGAGGCCTATTTAAAGCGGCGCTATTGATTCGGATCCGTCTAAGAGGAGGGAGCGCTCGGAGGAGTGGAACACGGGTGTCTGTATTACACGCATTTCTTGACCTTTCCTGGGGTGTAGTCAGGTTTCCTCAGCTCCGCCATACATCATCCAGCTAATGCACGGCCGGTTAATGGTATTAGCAATGCAAGACGAGCTGGCAAATGGAATAAATTGTGAATGGGAAGGTGTGAAAGTCTGGAGTTATATCCAGTTAGTCAAAGTTATCATTCATCCTGCACCACTGTGAGTGCCTTTCTTTGGTGCAGTGATTGTTCTCTCCATGCAGATGTATACATGCATCAGTCGCACCGCCGTAAATTGTCTTTCTCATTCCGAGCCAAGATGACAGCTCTCCTGGGAGAACACTGACTCAACGCAGAGCTACAGCTTAAGTACAGTATACTACATCTTTATTGAAACTCCCCCTCTTTCCCACTACTTCTCTGGGCTAATGTAGAAAACACGACTGGATGTAGACCAAAGGATAAACCTGGAGCTCCAGAGGCTGCATACCTCAGCTGGAAACAGACTGGGCGCTTAAAGGCGGCGTTGGAGCTTTAAACAATTTCATTTTGGCTTCAGTGGGTTTAAAACACTCATGAAACAAAATAAAACTAGCCCGGGATTTTATGAGCGTGGGGCTGTGTGTGTGTGCGGGGAGATGTGTTTATTAGCGGGGTGTGGACGAGAGGGGGAGAAAAAAAAAGATTTAATTTTTATGAGCCATTGAGGTCTTTATGGTGGAGTTAAGCCCAGGGTCCTGTGCAGAGGTTGGTGTCTTGGCTTCTGCCAGTTCAGGGTGGAGATGAGCAACTATCAGGCGCAGCACATGCACAATGACCTCTTTATCAGCCGCCAAACACTCCCTCTCTGTCAGCGCAGCCTCTATCTCAATCTTCCTCTTGTGTTTGTCGCCGGACGCGCACACATCCATCACACACACAAATTATTCAAGTGAGCGCTCTGTCTTCTATTAGGGAGGGTTAATAGGGAGAGCGGAGCGGAGGGCAGACAGAGAGGCAGAGTGTTGGGAGAGAGTGAGGAGGGGGTGCAGATGAACAGAGGAGCTGCTGTAAAGTGCTCTGATTAGCAGGAGTAATTATACTGCAGCGGTGAAGGCGCTGAATGCACACTGGCCACCTTCCACCGCTCCGCTAGCCCAGCCACTCGAGGGCCGCTCTGGGAAGAGATAGAGAGAGCGAACGAAGGGAGGGAGGGGGTGAGCGTGATGAGCGGGGCAATAAAGAGAGAAGACTTTATCTGTTTTTTTAATCTTTCCCTCTCTTGTTCTCGAGGACAAACACTCGAACAGACGCTCAACACTTCAACGCAAATCTCCTCAACTGGAGATCGAAACTGCACCGTTTGGAAGAGCTCTGCCGAGGCCAAGCGGCCAGAGACCTTCGATGAAAACACGCAGGAGGTGTTTTCAATTTCACATCAAAGAGATTCACACATGTGCGGTGTCCGGAGATTAATGAAAAAAAGTTAAACTTGGCGGAGGGAAGAGCGTGCCTGTGCCGAGTAAGCCTGCTATCGGCTGTATTGATTTTAGATGCTCATAAAAAAATGTTTTGTGTGTCTGAAGCTGGAGAAGACTAAGCCTGTGAGTGTGTGTGTGTGTGTGTGTGTGTGTGCGTGTGTGTGTGTGTCCTGCAGTGGAGTGTGGGTGCTCATAGAGGTCATTCAGCGAAACCTGAGCACGAGCAGAAGAAATCCCAGGACTCGAATCGACCCCTCAGCATAGAATACCAGCACAGCACATATGCTGCAGCTCTCACTGTCTGTTTTCATCTCTATTTCTTCCTCTCGCGCTCTTTCTGTCTCTGTGATTGTATCATGTAATTGACACTGGGTGACAGCTGGATATGAACTGGGGATTTAGGGATTTTAAAATACCCCAATCATATTTCTTTACCGCATGCCGAAGAAAGATTGAGACAGCAAGATAGGAATTAAAATATATTTTCCTGACATAAAAAAAATACACAAACAGGATGAGAATCCCAGCGAGGCAGCTTCCTGTTTGCTGCAGAAAACACATTTGTGTGCAACGTAGACCACCGTGGAAGGCCTGGAAACATCATCACCACCACATGTGACTACAGCCGTTACCCAAAGGCCCACTGGTGCTACGTGACAGGGCTCTCCTTTCAAACGGACGTCACACAAGGTCACGTATCGTGCCATCTCCGGTCGCAACCGCCGCTGCCGCTACATTACTAACGCTTAGGACAAGGCGGGTCAAAGGTGAGACCAGCTGCATGGGTGGGCGCTAAATGGGCAGCAAAGGGCTTTATTGTGGCCTATTGTCCCTCAGATATGTCTAGAATACAGTAGATATTCTGCGTGTTTTAGGGGGCACAGGGTGCAGTTTGTTTTGATGGCTGTCAGTCCTGTCAAATGGCGTCCTCCATCCTTGCTGAGGAACATTGTTAGAATTCACCCGACTACATTACTGTACAGCCTTGGGTAGATATATGTGGAATTTGGGGTCTGGTGAAAAAAATAAGGCAGAGTTTGCAAGAAGCAGGGAAAATAGTCATTCTTGGCGTCTCACCATGTGAAGTTGGTATGCACACTCGCTTCCAGGACTTCTGCAGAGCTTCCAACTTCAGACTTGTTGCATGATTCAAGAAGTTTGAGTACTGCAGGGAATATGTTTTTTCTCATGCCCTTGCTTCTATTCTATAAACACAACTCAACGAGGCTGAACTTTGATTTTAGTTTGAGTTGGCACAGATGTGGACATTGCCAGTTGCAATGAACTTTTTTTTTTCTACAGCCATGCTAGCAGCTGTGAGGCTGTTCTTGGGCACAGCAGTGCTATGTGCTAAATGCTAACATCTGCATGCTAATATGCTCACAGTGACGATGCTTACATGCTGATGTTTAGCAGGGTGTGTTTACTATCTTCACCATCTTAGTTGAGCGTGTTAGCATGCTAACATTGGCTAATTGGCACAAAGTACAGCTGGGGCTGATGGGAATGTCATTAGTTTGGTCATGAGCCAAAGTATTGGACAAATTTGACCTGATGGTGGTGCTAGATGGAGAGTTGGGATCACCAAAGTTATTTCAGTTCATACTGAGGGTGCAGCCCGTTCGCATGAAAAGACGTATGAATGACAATAATAGGATAAAAAGTGGAAAAAGGCCGCTTATGGCGGGTGGATGGGGAGGTGGATGGGTCCAACAAACACAACTTTTAACCAGGAGACCGGTGTTCGAGACCGGTGTTTTGTTAGTTGCTTTAGTGACTTTTGTCACATGACGTGTTTTCCATACTCATGTAACGTTTCCATACGTATTTTACTTACTTATTTCAAGCCCAACCATGATGTTTTTCCTAAACCTAACTAAGTGGTCTTGTTGCCTAAACCTAACTGCGGACGTTACCATAGTTTTGTTGCGTGGCGTACAAATGACAAGCAAAAAGCGGCATACAAATAACTTGCCAGAAGCCTAAAATGCATCCTCATGACACGTGGAATGTCTTTGTAATGTCGTGCTATTTATACGCCTTCCCGTGAGACCGGGTTGGAGGGTGACCAAAATTTCTTAACCAAATTTCATGGCAATCCATCCAGTAGTTTTTGAGACATTTCACTGGTGGTGATAGAGGAAAACTTAGGTCGCCAAAGTCTGAGGGATTCATTCTCTTGACACGATGAATGTCACGTTTCATAGTTGTTGAGATACTTAAGTCTGGACCAAACAGGTGGACAGAGAAACAGCCTGACATTGTCGTCATTCATCATGGCTAAAAACTGCAAAAAAAACATTTATCTGTTTTTGCTGGAAGAACATCACATTCGGCCTTTTTTCTCCCTGTTGCCAATAAATCCTGGCAAAATTTGACCCGGTGGCACATGATTTAAAATGCAGAGCAGAGCCGAGCAGAAGCCACAGTTTGAAAGGTCTTGTTTGTGTTGGAAATAACTGGTGATGATTCATTTATGATAAAAGTCTAAATGTAGCTCCTTTGATGTTTGGTACACGTGGAAGGAAAGGTGGTAAGTCATCGTCTATGTTATTAGCCCCTCTTCCACCTCATCTACCGCTCCTGCTCTTATCTTTCCCCAGCCCATTTCTCCACGGCCTGTCAGTGCTATTACAGTCTATTAAAAGAGGAATTTACACCCTCCGTGCGGTGCTAACACATCCTCTGTACTACAACAGGGTGTTGACAGATTTTTGAGGTTCATTAACTTGGCGGATCCAAATACCTGCCAGCGTCTGAGGCCGTGAAATCCCAACGAAGTCAGCCTCAGAAAGAGAAATACTGCAGCTCAAGTATAAATCCCTACATTCATATCAGAAGCTGCTATTTAGATGTTTAAGAATTATAATGCACACAGGAGATCAATAAATGCCCTGCATTAGCAAGTGCTGCTGCTATTAAGCGCTTTCTTCAAAGCATTTAATCACTCCGCAACCTAAGTGCCTCTTTGGTCAAAGTTTGCATAATAAAACCTCTCATGGAAGGAAACAAGCTTTTCCCTGGAATAACCACAAACTTCCTCTGAAATCAGGGTGTGTTGTTGGGAAAAGGTTGTTTTTGTTGCGAGTGCTGAAGATGTCGATCTTGTCCTCACATATCTGACATTGCTTTAGAGAAAGATAGCAGATTTTTATCAAGGAAACTGAGAGCAGTGCCGCCTAAGACATTTTTACCTCCCAGATTCGAGCCTCGTGGCCCCCTGATGAGGCCGATTTCATGCCTCGTCTGACCCGAGGATTTACAGCTTCCTTAGTTATAAGCTGCCTCTACTCTGAGCTCGACTCTGCTCCTTGCATGTTGCCTTCTACTTTGTGGGAGAGCAGATTATTCATTGTCTCTGTGTTGACACTGCAGTCGTCTTTGACCTTTTAATTCTAAAGCTTTCAACCTCCTGCCATTTGAAAACATGACCAGCACCGACCTCTGACCTCGCCGGTTCCCACAGACACATGTGGGAGTCACTGGTGGCTGGTTCAAATGTGATTGAGACATATATGATGGCTCACACAGCTCACACAGCTTTGAAATTTCTGACAACCAGTGTGCTGCATGTGCTCTGCTCTTATTGTCTTTTAAGGGTGCTTTCACACCTAACCTGTCTGGTGCAGTTGGAACAAACTCTGGTGCATTTGTCTGTTTGTTTCAGGTCATTTTGGCTCGTGTGAACGCTGTCGGTTGAACTCTGATACGGACCAAACAACCACACCGAGCAGCTTGAAAAGGAGGGTCTTCGCTTCTAGGGGACTGATACAACAGGAAGTGGAAACAGGTAAACACAGAGGTGTGCTATGCATGTATGCTCCTACTTTATTTTGGGAGTCCCTCATTAAAATATAAATGAAATGCAAAGCAACTGTCCCTCCCCATTATATCGTTTGGTCTATAAAATGTCAGAAAATAGTGACAAATCAATCATTTTCACTGTCTAAATGTCCTAAGCCCAAGGTGACATCTTCAAATCACTTGTTTTATCCAACCAACAGTTTAAATCCCAAAGATATTCGGTTTACTGTCACATAAGTTAAAGAAGTTAGAAGCTGGAAGTAGAGAATGTTTAGAGGCATTTTTGCTTGGAAAAATACTCCCACGATTAATCGACTGTCAATATAGTTACCAATCAATTTTCTGTCAATCGACTAATCATTTCAGCTCTATTTTAAATTTCCCCGGTGAGTCTACGTGATGCTGATGATGCACAATGGCAGTCACCAAAACTGTCCAATGGATGATTTACCGGTCAGTCGTATGAGTTCATGTTTGCACCTCTTGCTTTGTTTGTAATAAGTCACACACACGTAATAGATCTCTTTCTTGTCTTTGGTCTGGAGCGAGTTACTTGAACTGAAGGTGTGAAAGCGACCTGCGTGTGTGGCAGACTTACTATGACAGATAGAGTCACTTTCTGGTGTGCACACAGCGAGCTGTATCTCACTGTCCTCGTCACAGATGGTGCAGGGCAGGCAGGGGTCGAGGGAGCTCTCCCGGTCAGAGTAGGTATCGTCCACGCACTCCTCGCACACCGTGTCGTGCTCGTGTTCGCAGTGCGCGTACACGCCCTGGCCTACCGGGCACACCGTACACGGCACGCACTGGCCGGATATCCCGTCGAAGAAGAAGTTGTAGTTGCAGACGCAGATGGCGTCGTTGGAGTCGGTGCAGGGCGTCTCCATCCGCATCAGGCCGCGGCACTCGGTGCAGGGCCGGCACTGCTCCGTGTGACTGTAGTTCTCTGAGAAGGTCTCACCTGCACACGAGAGGACAGGTCGAAAGAGACGAGACAGAAAAGTGAGAGGGAGGAAACGAGAGAAGGGGCAAAGAGTGAAGGGAGGTTAGAAGACGGAGAGAGCAGGAAATATGAGGAGATAAACAGAGGGATAAACAGTGAGTCTAATGACATTAATCATGTTTACTGCACATTCATTAGAAGGGAGGACACATTGATCCACTGGGCTCTTAGTGATTTGTGCTCCGGGACAAGAAAGGTGCTCTTGTCGGGGAGCGAGTCAGAAGCCTGCTGTGCTCATTACGATATCGATCCCAATGTGTTTGTGCTGCGCCGAGTAAACTGCTTTAATCTCAGTCATACACACAGAGAGAAGTGCAGGTGCATCGACATGCTCACACTGATGCACAGATGATAAAGACTTGTGTTTAGTATACCCAAGTGATCAAGCAATCACTGGGGTATATTTATAGGCTTTAGAGAGTGTTAATCAGTCAGTCTGCCAAAATGGGGCATTTCTGGGATGCTTGAAAAATAGTTAGTTCTGGTTCTGGTTTGTGTCAGACACTTGTTAAACTCTTCACAGGGTTTGGAGTGCTCAGATTGACAAATGTTGTTCTGCAAATTGACTGTGTCCTTTTTCTGGAAGGATGTAAAAAAAAAAAAAAGAATGAGTACCTTTTTAATCAATGCATGTGTCCAAAGGACGCCCATTTAAAAGAACGACTCCATTGTATTATATTGATTGATCTTTTTAAGGGTTGTGAGCGAAAGAGATAGCAGACCACAGCTGAGTTGTGGAGAGCAGTGTTGAACAGAATGAGGTAAAAGCCATGCTGACTAATTGCCTGCTGCTTTTCAATTACTTCAAACACTTCAGATTTGCTCTCCAGGAACGTTTGCATCGGGAGGATTTGGGAGAGTTCATTGCCGAGGAAGTGATGACCTCAAATTAGCTTAGTCTTACACTGAGAGTTCCTAGGGGCTCAAAGTAATCTATTAATATTGCATGTTCATATAGAATTATTTTCAGATATAATTGGATGCCTGCTGCTGAATTATGCATACGGTGAGAGAGGGAGGGGGGGGCCGTGAGTGTGTTTTAGTGGTTGAATGAGATGGGAGTCGAGTAGAGAGGATGACAGGGAAATAAATCTACAGCTCTGATTCACTTCAGAGGCGGCTTCACTGTTCTCCAAATCCCATTTCACTTTTTCCGTGGCGTGCTCAACATGAGAGCGGTCACCTTGCGAGAGCCGCAGTTCAGACACGTGTGACGTTTTACGCTTTGCTGCGTACAGACAACATTAGAGGGGTGGGAAAGTTCAGCAGGATGTTTAGCATCCATCCATCCAGCACAACAGTTCTACAATATGAGACAAGAATGCGTGTCGAAAGAGCTTTGTAAACTGTTAAATGACTGCCTGTTTCACTCTTGAGCAAGTTAACACTGGTTATAAAATCTCCGTAGTGGTTAAACGCTCTTTGTCTCACGATGAAGTAGATCATTCGTACTGGGTGTAACTGTAAATAAAGCCACATGACTCTGTCGAAGTGTGAGACTTTTTTTTGCGCAACTCTTATCGGCATATGCACATGTCTGAGTGAGCGTGTGTGTTTTTCATGAGTGCTTAGTGGGTGTCGTGTTGAGCAACAGCATATTGTCAGTGTGAAAAGCCCCGCAGCAATGTCCCAGCACTTGCTTTGCGTTGTAAGCGGCTCTGGCAAGTAAACGCTGGCACAGACTGACGCTCTAAACACCTTGTAAACAGCAGCGCGGCTAAGAAGCCGACGATGAAAGCTGTCACATTATACAGGCAGACTGAGTTGAGCAGACGGAGGTAATGATATAGAGACAGGTAGGCAGATCGGCGGGTAGGAGTGGCGGCTTGATTTGCTCGAATGAATCTCGTGACTCAATCGGAAACAGTCTTTGCGGGTGGTCTGGTGAAAAACATGATTTAGAGATCAAAGTGTTGATGTAGGACTGGCAGGGGAAGGGTCAGGGGATGTAAGTGAGTTCAGTTTCCTTCTCGATTAGACTCACACACCACTACGTTCAGGGTTTTATCTTCTCTATTCGTCATCACCCCTTGCTCTTATTACTGTCTGGAGGCAGAGCAACACCGACTGAACGATCTGGACCCGGACAAATAACAGACCTCAGAGGTAAACGATTATTTGAATTTGTGAGCTGGAAGCCTTTGTTTTTCTTTGCAGTCAGGCTCAACCGGGCAAAGCCCTCCTCATTCATTTCAATTATCCCACAGCGCGCAGGCTTCCTCGGCTAATTTTAACTTGCATGCATGAGCCCCTCTGCAGTCCTTGTGTGTGTAAACACGTCTAAATGCGACCATATGCACCATATGAGAGGTGTGTGTGTGTGTGTGTGTATGTGTGTGTGTGTGTGTGTGTGTGTGTGTGTGTGTGTGTGTGTGTGTGTGTGTGTGTGGCATAATTTATGTGTCAGCGCTTTCATGTGGGGGCTATAAGAAGAAAGTAAAAGGCCACCGAGAATCAGGTGGAGAGTGTCTTCTTTAATAAAATATTATCCTCTTTCTAATTGCCCCCAACTGAGAGATGACCTGTGCATCTCGGCAATCAGAGTTTTCATGTTCAGCAGTAAAAAACGGCCGTTGGTAAAGGGAGATGTGGCCGTGTACCGGGGGATGATGCACTTAAAATGTGCCACTTCAGCCCGTGAAGACCCCCCTCCAAACACTGATGGGTTTCGGCCCCATTAGTGTCATCAATAATGTAGCTGTGGACGGCCTTGAAACTGCCCCGTGATCTCCACAATCAGCACTTTAGGTGTAAGCTTTTAGCGAGGATGGCCATTTCTGCCACTCCACACAGCGCGTCAGGGTCCACGTTTCAGTTTTGCTCCTGACCCTCTGCTGACTGCGGATAAATCATCAGCATTTGGACAGCTGCGTGACGGCTTTATTTGTCTTTTTGAACATGAAACATTTTTGTGTGTAATTATCGCCGTGCTTCATTGGCCCACTTAGCTTCCCTCCAGATTTGAAACAGGTGTTTTAGGATATTACCAAAGCTATTATTAGGAGACCAAAGGAGGGAAGTTGTAATTTAACAATCAACAGTTGCTCTTGTATCTTGTGCTGAGGTGGTTTTTTTTGCCTTATTATGGTGCCATTTAGGGACGAAGCTTCCTCTGAAACCGCCACAGAGGGGGAAATCTCCATTTCTCCTTTCTTTATCCCTCATGATCCAACATTGGGAGCGATTCTTGATGCTCTCTGTCAGCCCTCACCAGTCAGACGAGGCTGTGATTCTACTTTCCTTCCTCCTCTAAATCCCCAGTGAGGTCCGGTCCAGTTGGCCAGCGGGGCTCTTCTTAAACGCTACGTTGACTCGTGAGGCTCTGGCTTTTTTCTCTCAGATCTTCAGTCAGTTTGCAGGGCAAGTTTTTTCTGAATGGTTCACTAAGTGAGGCCGGTCCGGGTGTCTTGTCTCCCATGACAGCAGAGAAAAGTGGAGGAGACTGATAAATATTTCAGCGCTGCTGATGCTGGCACTCGTCCCGCGCCGGGATCGGGAGGGGGGGGATTACACCGACAGGAAGTGGGGAATTAAGGGGGGTCGTGGTAAATAAAGATTCACCCATATTTACCGTGAAACAGGAAATGGATGTGTTGAATTTTACTCTTCAATTATTCATTCCTGCACTTTAGAAAGTGTATTCATAGCTGTAGTTTTCCAGGTAAGGTCAGTGTTTGAGTCTCTAACTTCCATATAAATCCCAGCCAGCCTTATTGTAGTGCATGTGCTCCTTTGGGCCTCAGGTACATTAAGATTTTATCTGCTGAAACAAAAACAATATTGAAACCAGTGAAAATGCATTCGTACCGGAAATTGAGTGCAACCTCTTGGGCATTTGAGCTTAATTGTTGAGTGTTTATCAGCAGTGAATACGGCTCCTGTACTGCAGAGCAAGATAATTGTTCACTGTTAGAGGCACAATAGGCTTTTCAATATGGTTTAATTAGCTGGATCAAATGAGTAAAGATGCATTGATGTAACAGTATGCATGATGAATGAGCAGATCGTGCCCTTTGGTGCCTGGTCTCTAATACCATTTTATCCGCTAATACAGACGATGAGTCATAGCAACAGTGAGGAGGAGGAGGAGGAGGAGGAGGAGGAGGAGGAGGAGGAGGAGGAGGAGGAGGAGGAGGAGTGGGGGTGGGGGGGGGTGGTGGGGGGGGGGGATGCTGGCTGAGAAAAGCGAGTACAGGATGGAGAAAAGAGGAGACACGACTAGAGTCGGTGGGATTCGCTGGTGTGGAGGGGTGGGGGGAGTAGGGAGTGAATGAGAAAAAATAACTACAGTCCTGAGGGCCAGCCCGCATTATAGGAAAATGGAGCTGCGGTTTACCATCTACGCATCGTCTGCCACTGTTTACGGCAGGAATATGAAAAGGAATATGACGCGCAACACAAACTCCTCATGACGTCAAACTGAAGATAAAGTCCAGACGCTTGTGAAGCTGCGACGTGTTTCTATACAGACTCCAGGCACCTCCACTCAAACAATTTCCTGCTCCAGTCTATTAACGTTTGCGAAGACTATTAATTACTCTGTTCACTCTCCATCTACTGGTGTGACTGGATTTTTAACAACACTGAGGCAAAAGCACGCCAATTTCACGCCACTACCTTCTCCAACATTGACTTTGTTTGACAGAGGTGGTGTATATGAAATTGACTCTGTCTTTTTTTTGTACCCTGTGGCACTGTCGCGCTCTAGATGTAGAGAATTGGCTTTCTGCCCCTGAACCCATCGCTGCGGCTGTCGTGTTCCTCGAGGCGAAGAATGAAAAACTTCAAAGGGGTGAAATCAGCCAGACTTGAGATTCTTAATAACATAACACAACACAGAGATTAGCATCTGTTGTGCAAAAGAAGTTCAAGGATAATCGGAGTATCCGTTTTCTCCTCTGGACAAAGAGCGTTCCTGCCAGCCTGCAAACATTCCTCCAGAATTTAATCATTTCCTACGAAATGACATCCAGTTTACATGCACCATTTGCCAGTGTTTACATGTGGCATGTGTGTGAGTGGATTAATGCAATCAATCAATGTTCAACGCAGCGTGCACTCTAAACAAGACTAATTTTGTGTTTCTGCTCTGTGTCACTTACTGCAAAGTCTCAAACTGACAATTATCACGTGGCTGTGCTTTCAAAAGGTAAGAAAAGGTGCAACATTTGTCCCACCGCAATTCTTCAGCGATGCTTGACCTATACTTTGACGTGTACTTGGAGCCCTGACATACACCAACATCTTAAAGGGCAAAAACAGCTGCAGGAAAGTGATGCAAAAAGACGCCTGAATCCAGAAGAACACATTTATTTCCAGCTTTGGCTCTTCTTCTTCTCTAGGATGTTGCGGTGTGGCACTTCACCAACCTCTGGTCTGTAGAGCGAGTGCTAATGGTTCACAGCCTGAGCCGAAGCTGCGAGCGAACACATTTGGACCCACTTACAAGCGGCAAACATATGAATTCCTGTCTTATTTCTCAGGACACTCCATAAAGGCAAAACAGACACTTCATACAGATGAGCAAATTGGACGATCGGAGTTTGTTTTGACTTTAAAGTTCGTCTTGTGTGGAGTTCAGGGCCCGAGCTGCCATTAAAGGCACAGAAAATGAAAGTGGATGTATAAATAAAGATGATGTAAGTGCAGAGACTTTGCATTAATCGGGTGTGAGCGTGTGTAATGCTGGTGATGACATGCAGTTTACATGTGTATACTGTGTTTTGATGGTCTCCAGATTGAATGTAATCCTTTTACAGTTGACACATTTCAGGAAGTTAGCATTTTGGTGATCTGACTGTGAGGAAATTTCATTGGAACCACATTGTACCAAAGAGGAAAATTGTTGACAGTGAGATATAATCGACATTGTTTGCGGGAAATCCTTGTTGCTCTTGAGTTTTTTTTAAACGTAATTTGTCATTTTGACTACCACATATGGGGCTGGCAGCACAAACTTCAGAGGAAGATATCTCAAAACCTCAGAACACAAAACTGTGTGGCAAGAAAATGAGGAACAGTTTATAATTGCTGTTAATGTTTTTCACATAGAAGTGAGATAATTTTACTGATTTCCAAAGTAAATAAACTTATTTCTCAGATTTTATTGAATGAAGTTGCCACTATTTTAATCTATTAAAGGGGACATATCATGCATACTTGTATTTGGGGTTTCAACTAAAATATGTTTAAATGCTTTAAAGCTGCGGTGGGTAGAAATGGAGCAAATATGAATAAGAAAAAAATAATATAAAATGATAACTACATCCTGACAGTAGTGCAACAGGCAGGTAATCTGAAAAAAATCATTTGCCTCTGTGTCCTCCGATGCTGCTAATGGCATCTGCAAGATTTCACAGACCGGAGAAAAACAACCAATCGGAGCCGAGCTTGAGCCGTGCTGTCTCTGAGTAGCTGTCAATCACTTGCGAACTCCGATCAAACGGTCAAACTAGGCAGCGCTGATCAAATATGAATCAATATTCTGTTACTGTAATTACTATTTCTCGCATAAAATTTTTTCAGAAACATCTTGTAGTGTACTGATTAGCTGTAAAATGAGAAAGTTTGTGACCCGGCCGCCATGTTGCGATCAGTTCAGGAAATACCAAGCACCGCCCACCAGCCGGAGCACACTTTCTCATTTTACAGCTAAACAGTACACTACAAGATGTTTCTTCTTTCATTGTTTAATGATTTATTAACCATTAATTAAACCATTTTTCTCAACTCGTAAAATGGTAGTTTTTTCTTTGTTTTGATCAGTATGTACAGTAGTTGACAGTCTTCACTTTAACTGTATAATTTAATAAATAAAATCTCTACTCACTGTCCAAACACTGGGCGCAGACGGTCTGCGCGGCGCCGCATTTCTTCACCACTCCCTCTCCTGGTGGACACTCCTGGCAGCATTCTCCACCGGTGGTGTACTTGCCGGAGTCACAGGGGAGCCGCACCGACCGCTCCGTCTTAGACGCCAGCGCTAACGCCACCTGGCACACCGGAACAGCGGTACAGTACATCAGAGCAGCACTTTCACACACAGCGCAGGGCCACTGTGACTTAAACATACACAGCAAAACAAATTGATGAAAATTACTGCCAGGTGTCCGACCTGTTCTTTAAATCCAACCGCTATCAGGATTCATCATAAATCATGTTGTGTCCACCTGACACACTTTGAACACGTCTAAACTGCCCTAATAGCTCCCCTGGAGGCACATCAGCTCTAATGGTAAACTTATGATGGTTGAGGCAGTGACCATAAAATCATGTGTGCACGACATTATACACATGCCCGTCCTAATTACTGTCTAAAGGTCAGAGTAGCTGTGAACGCCAACCCCTGCTTCCAAATAGCATTGGCACACACACACACACATACACACACACACACACACACACACACACACACACACACACACACACTTGTATTGTTATACTTGAGAGGACTTTTTATGGGAATAATGCATTCAATACCACCAAACTTTTACCATCACAACTGCATGCTTAAATCCCTCTCTTAGCCTAAATCCATCTGTAACACTAAATGCTAAAAGAATAACCTAATCCTGTAGCAGCTCCATAATGAAGTGAGGACCAACCACAATGTCCTCACTTTCCAAAAATGTCCTGAAGGTCTAAAACTCAAATTAGTCCTCACAAAGACAGCAGTTTTTCTAACTTAGGAGGACATTGCATTGACTTACCCTAACTTTAACCAAGTCTTGATAGCACAATTTAATGGTTTACTTTGTGGGAACTTGTTTGTTTGTTTGTTTTTTAACCCAAATGGGAAATGAGATATTGTGACTGTGTGAACAGATTTTGTTCACATCATAGACTGTATATAAGAAGTGGACATAGTCACCGTGACGTCACCCATTGGTTCGTGGACCGCCATTTTGAAGCCTTGAGTTTGGCTTTTTGGCCGTCGCCATCTTGGTTTTTTGCAATCAGAAGTGACACGAGAGGGTGGAGTTAAGTTCAACCGAACGCTGAATAAGACATTTTTAGGCAACCAAAAATGTTACAATTAACTTTCATGAACTGAAAACACACTTTGAAAGGGTTAAAGTTGTAAGACGAAATCACGGACAACTCCCAGCCCGGACAACGCCGTGGTAGCGACCTGTCAATCACAAGGTAGCCACGCCCTAAAGCATACCCTGCTTCATGGTCTATTTGACTCTAAATGGGACCCTAATTTACTAAATGAACATCATGCTGTAATGAAGAAGACTTGAAACTAGCGATTGAGACCATAAACTCATGTTTACAATGTTTACTGAGGTAATAAATCAAGAGAGAAGAAGGGTCATTTTCTCATAGACTTCTATACAATCAGACTTCTTTTAGCAATCAGAGGAGTCGCTCCCTGCTGGCTGTTAGAAAGAATGCAAGTTTAAGGCACTTCTGCATTGGCTTCACTTTTCAGACCCCGAGGTCGCCACCTTTTTTACACAAAGCAAACTGAGGTAATAAAATTGTTTGCACTTGAGATTATAAGACTCTTTAAGCTTTTCTATAACTCTGTCTGTATTTGCATATCAATCACCTGCAGCAGGCAGTAATTCTACTGTAATTACACATGCATTTGCTGCATGTTTCTCTTTCTTCCTGACACATAAATCCATACATTGTTTGGCTTAACTTTCTTCATCCTGTCTAATCTGTCTAATATACTCCAGTTATCACTTTCTTTCTCCCCCTCCTCTCTTGTTGCATGTATTCAGTCCTCTCTGATGATAAATGCCACGCAGCTCTACTGGCAAAAGAACTGAGGCTTGTTCCACTGGTGTGTACGCAACAATGTTAAATAAAAGGAATTCATATCCAGACGTTTTAGAACAAAGAAAATCATTATACTGAAACACTTTCATGTCCTGTGGCTCTTATTATGTAACGAGCAAAAGCTCATTTCCACTTAATTCACATTTGCTGAGACATCAATTCAATCTTGTCTCTCTCTCAATGGTCTCTCCCCTCCCTTCCATCCTCGCTCTGCTGTCCCTGCTTTCATTCAGAAACAGATGTACTGAGCAGCCAGCAGCTCTCTCTCTCTCATTCTCCCTCCTCTTGCTCAACATTTCTCTCTTTCTGTCGTCTGCTCTCTAGGTGCATTTCTCCTCCTGACTTTACAACCTACATTTCTGCACAGATCTCAGATTTTATTTGAGTGCATCATCAGGATTGAAGTCACGTTTTTGTCTGCAAAAACGAACTCTGGATGCAGTCCAGAACCTCAAGAGAGTTCCCCTCTTGTATCTGCAGTGGAAGGATTCATGTCCCCTAACCCTTTCCTGTGACATCTCCCTGGAATACCACTCAGCTCAAACACAGATTAATGGCAAAATCAGCGGGAAATTGGTCCACCAGCGGCGGGAACATGCGTCCACGCTCACAAAAACAACGTACGGTGACCCAGCTGTGATATGCTTGGTTTGTACTCCAGTGTGTCCCCAATTTCATGGTCAATTTGAGAGTTTATTTCTAAATTTAATTCTAGCAAAGTGCACCCGACCGTCGCCACCCTTTAAACCAGCTGTCATAACAGAGTGTCCCCTCACATCCAGGGCTGTTCACATGATGACTGAGCTGCGCAGCCCAATTAGACCAGCTGCTGTGGACATACCAGAGTGCTGGGAGGATGTGCCCTCTCTGCTCTGCGGGCTTTATCACCGTCGTCCTCCAATAGACAACTTTTTCCACATATTTCACGTCAAAATCAGCCGAAAAAGTAACAGCTCATGAATTTAATGAATCAGTTTACTTTCTGTAAACTGCAGCATCTTTATCTCTTCTTATTCTAATACCCCAAAATTAAGCTAAAAATCAGACGTAAATACGTCCTCTTGTTAATGCTATTAGAGTCTGGGCCAAGGCGCCTGTCAGCAGACTGCTCCTGGATGTCTGGATGCTTCCCAATGTGAAGCAGAAATCTCAATTTTCCAGAAACTAATCCGAGCAGGGCTGTCTAACTTTTCCTCCCTGGATGAAAACCAAGAGGGAGGTGTGTGTGTGTGTGTGCATGTAGCTGCATGTGTATGTGTGGAGCTGGAGGGGATGTAATATAAACTGGGCATAATATCACATGCAAATCAGTTGTTGTTTAGCTGCATGCAGCACCTGCATGTTTAGCAGGGGAAAAACGGCACATTCGTCCTTTAATATATTTTTAGAGGGAAACACCACAGCGCTGATATCAAATTATCATAGAAATATCACAGGCGTCACAAAATGTATTATAAATACCATGAAGAGCCCTGAAGTCGAGAAAAACTCTACAAAAGTCCCAGCAGGATTATTAAAGCACTATAATAAAGGTCTCTATACAATTTTAGCGCAAATTAAGCACCATATAGAAACGCCAGTGAAATGAAAAATCATATCACAAAGTGCATTAGGTCAATAAAAACTCATCTACAATCTAAAAAAGCAGCATTGTGAGAATATTACAACACACACGCACGGGCTAAGCTACTTACCAAAGCGCACAAAATCGGCAGCGATAAGGTAGTAGTCATCCTGCGTCGCCTGCTGGAGTCACACAGAAGCCGATGTTGTGCAGAGGAGGCAGCGCTATGTGGAGGAGGAGAGCCGCTCAGCGGGACTGCTCATTTTAATTCCAGCGGCAGCGGGTTTTTATCAATGAGTCCGAACCATCACGCGTCCGATACGGGACCTCGGGACCGGAGTCAGATGCGGCTGTAGGTGCACCCCTCAGCACCTTCACCTCCACCACGCACTGAAGAAGAGATGAAGAAGAAGAAGAGGAGGAGGAGGAGGAGGAAGAAAAGACCGTCCTGTCCGGAGTGCTGTGAAGCTGCAAGTGCACTGCGGAGGAGGCGAGAGGAGAGAAGAGAGGGGGGCACGTCTCCCCTCCACTTTATTACCCCTGATAGTCCTGCAGTAAGACTATACAACCTGCTCCTCTTCCTCCCTCCCTCTCTCTCTCTCTCTCTCTCTCTCGCTCTCTCTCTCTCTCCCCCCCTCTCTCTCTCTTTAATCTCACGTGAGGTCTGACTTAATGCAAAAGTGACATAACAATTATTTACATTTATTGTAAACATTACGCAGCATTACGCACCTTCACTTCTCTCTCTTTATTATATACTATGTGGCCAAAAGTATGTAGACACCCCTACTTTAGTGCACTTTTTGGTCTGGGGCTGTTTTTGCATCTATTGGGCTTGTCCCAGCAATTTAGGGTGAATCTTAAAGGACCAGTGTGTAACAATTAGGGGGATCTATTGGCAGAAATGGAATATAATATTAATAAGTATGTTTTCTTTAGTGTATAATCACCTGAAAATAAGAATTGTTTTTGTTTAGAATGAGCCGTTTATATCTACATAGGGAGCGGGTCCCCTCTCCACGGACCAAGCCCCTCAGGAAGAGCGCTGGGCTTTGATGCAAATTTTATAGTGGCCAAAACGGTAGAATTACAACTTCCGTGTCAGTCACGTGATGCCATTGGGCCCAAAAATACTTTTTCCCATAGACTTCCATTGGGAAAGAGACGTCTGTAACTCAGCGGATAATTTTTTTTTAGGTAAATCAACTTCCCAGTACGAACACTTGAATAGTCCTTATTTAACTCATTAGGTCCTAAAAGTTGTATAATGCACTAATAGCCAAATCCAGAGATATTTTCCTTTCTGTGTCCATGTGAATGAGACGGAGAGCGAGGCCGGAGCGAGGGCTGGGAGGCGGAGTTAAAGGAAACGCTACTGCGCCTGCTGTATGGGCCCAGTGGATGTGGAAGATCACCGGATGATCCGGGTTCTTTATCTCTCGGCAGTCTAGCCATTTTGGCTTCATGCGCCACTGAGCAACTCTCATAGGAATGAACGGGAGCCCGCCTCCAACGCTGTATCCAGTTCTCTTTATACATCCATGCCACGGAGTCCGCCATGTTGCTCCGCCATGTTTCTACAGTAGCCCAGGAGGGACAAACCAAACTCTGTTAACTTTTCCTTCTTGGGCCAGAGTCGATAACGTTACTCGCTCCCGTTGCCGCCGCTCTCTCTCTCTCTCTCTCTCTTGCTTCATCACTCACTTCCCACGTACACACTCACTCTACGCACTGGCTCTGCTCCAACTGGTTCTAGAGAGGGACAATCGCGTTTTCGCGTCGACCACCGTAGCTCTCCAACACGCTTGGCACACGGGAGAGGCATCAACTGGTTGCAATCTCCGCACCTCATCGCTAGATACCGCCAGATCCTACACACTGTTGCTTTAATGCTGCAGCTGTACAATAATATTTTGTGGCAATTGTTTGGGGAGGACTCTTCCCTGTTTCAATATAACAGTCCCCCTTATAAACAAAGCCTGCTCCATAAAAAAAAATGGTTTTCCCAGTTTGTTGTGGATGAACTTGACTGGACTGACCTCAACACCTTCATGATGAACTGGTCTTATCACCCAACATCAGTGGTTGACCTCACTAATGCTCTTGTGGCTGAATGGGAGCAAATCCCTGCAGCCAGTTACATGTTTAACAGTAACCTTAGACTGTCCACATACTTTTGGCCATACAGTCTGTGCTAGCGTATATTCCTTCATCACCTAATCTAATTTCCAGTGTTGACACTGTGCCAAAGGCTGCAGTCTGTGCCGCCGTCGTGCTGGATTGAATTATCTCAACGTGTGTTACTGATATTTTTTTCTTCCCCAAATATGTAAATGAGGCAGGCAAAATATTAGAAACACCTTTCCATAAACAAGACCACCACAGAGCATCAAAACTTGTCCCGAGAATTGGGTCACCACACGAACAACTAAAGAAACCTCAAGGACTGCAGGGATAACAGGTGTTTCTACTTTTCTATTCAGACCTATCTACTGTTTTACTCCCCATATATGATGAATAAGTTGTACAAAATCTCACTTTGTAAATTAGCTTAAAGATTTTATGTTTGTTCAAAACAAACGCTTGTGTGTCTTAGCTAATTACTGAGCAAACATCAAAATCCAAAGATATTCTTATCAGTCAGTTTACAAGGTGCATTCTCATCATGTACCACCAGAGGGCAACTCAGCTGAGCTCAGATCAGCAGCAGCTTAACAGTGATGGATGATGTTGTTGTCCTCACTGCACTGAGGGATGTGCAAAAGG
This sequence comes from Sebastolobus alascanus, assembly GCA_916701645.2. Taxonomy (NCBI): domain Eukaryota; kingdom Metazoa; phylum Chordata; class Actinopteri; order Perciformes; family Sebastidae; genus Sebastolobus; species Sebastolobus alascanus. Next base: position 1,107,626 of record CAKAOJ020000003.1, read on the forward strand.
CTTCATTTTCACTGATCTCAGGTTTCACGTGTTACTGTATCATACTGCTGCACAATATAGCACTGTATGTATTTACAGTCGCCTCTATTGAAACATGGCAATTTAGATTTCATGTATCTGTGTCCTGGAACTTTACTGTAACTTTGTCTGTGGTGCTCAAAAGTGTAGGGCTGCAACTAACGATTATTTTCATCGTCGATTAATCTGTTGAATATTTACTCGATTAATAGATTAGTTGTTTGGTCTATAAAATGGTGAAAAATGTTGATCAGTGTTTCCCAAAGCCCAAGATGACGTCAGGTTTTGTCCAAAACTCAAAGATATTCAATTTACAGTCGTAGAGGAGTAAAGAAACCAGAAGATATTCACATTTAATAAGCTGCAATCAGAGAATTTAACAATTTTTTTTTTTTTTTAATGACTCAAACTGATTAACCAATTATCAAAATAGTTGGCGTCTAATTTAATAGCCTACATTTTTTTTATAGCAAGACATTTATTTTTTACATTTTATTGTGATGATTTTAATAATATCCTTTCCATGACCGGCTGTGCCCTCCAGTATTTAGCACTTCTGTTGAAGAGATTGTAGTCTGAAGCATGTTTTTTTTTGGAAACCTGCTGAACATGTTGAGGTTGGAATCCATTAAGCGCTGCCTGCTGCATCACAGATGTTTTTTTTTGTCAAGATGATGCTAAATTTGGTGAGACCACTCCAAAACCACTAATGCACATCTAAGCATTGTAATTGTGTTTGATGCTCGTTGAGGTACTCAGCCTTTACACTTAAGGAAAACCAGTGTTGATGGATATTGATCCAAGACGATGTGACGATGAAGCAGAGATAGTCACCAAAAAGATGTATCTGCGTCGCACCTTTCCCGATCTCCATCCTGTACGATCCACCTGACCCCGCCACTTCCACCTTCTCCACACCGATCACCAGCTCAGGGGACGAGAGGCCGATGCCCCTGAAGAAGCAGCGGCAGCCACAGGGTGATTTAGTTACACTGTTGTAGATCTAAATGCTCTCCAGTATTGATCTTGGGACACATCAATTTCCCACTTCCTACATCCTCCTTTGAGATCACCCCTGCAGCACCTCCGACTAACCCCCATTCTGATGACTCTGACAGCGCTCCTTTCCATCAATACAGGCTTCTTTGATATTGTATTCACATGTCGAGCTCAGTAGTTATTGTCCATAATCACCACAGTCTGAGTAAAGCCACTGTATCACCGTGGTTGAGCAGGTAGTCAAAGATGGGCTCTGACTCATTTGTCAAATAAATGCTAATAATTAATATTAACCAGCCATGTTGTTGATATTGTTTGATCCCAACAACAGTGTAACAGAGATGTACTACAACTCCAGGCTGAAATGTATCCAGCCAACAGCCAGAAATAGAAAAATGTCCTCTGAATGTGAGCTCTATTAGTAGTGTTATGGATATATGGATATGTGCTGACAGGGACCTCTGGTAGGATACATGTATTTTTCTCTGTACGTATCACATTTCCAGCCGTATGATTGGTCAGCGAAAGGAAATGTCATGTCAGTCCCGCAAGGTCACTAATAAAATACAATCTTGATGAAGACGACTTGCCGCCCGGCGGAAGTCGTCACGGTGAGCGACTCGAGGGCAGCAACACATGAAATTAACTGGGACGCAGTGTGGAAACATCTTTTATAGGCCTCTCTCACAGCAGACATTTTGACTTGTCATAGTAGGAAGAGGTGTTACAAATAACACCAACGATGGCTCTGTTCTGTTCAGATGTTACAGTGACAGTGAGAAAGCATGAACGATACCAGGAACCTGAAATCACAGCAGCTAAACGGAATTCAGCCATCATTATTAATTTCATTATTTTCACCTGTGCTTTTCGTACTATGTCTAAATGTCTTCCGAGAAAAAGGCCTATTACTGCTGTTAGTTGTTAACTTTTATTTTACATTTAAAATACATTTCACTACGGACGGATGGATAAGCCGAAAACATAATGCCTCCGGCCACAGCTGTCGCCGTCGCGGAGGCATAAAAAAGTTGTATAAAGTATATAATGCGTGCAGCAACATCAAGATAGTCAAGTCTTGTTGTTGAGTCTGGTCTAAAATCTTTACTAGGTATTTAAGGCCCTGTCTTCACTTAAACATATATATTTGAAAACGGATATTTTCCTCTACGTTTTGACTTCTGAGTTTTAGGTCACTAAATGGACATTTTTGTGCCTTTACATGGACACGAATAACCCGTTTATTAGGCTTATCCTGATTTTGATCATATTCAGGATATGGTGTTTACATGAGCACAGAGAAATCGGGCAATTCATATATCCCCGTAAACATGATAAATACTAGTAATTAGGTTACTGATTACTGCATTCTATTTTCACAGGCGCTGTGATGTTTATAATACATCAGACCGGCAAAATGTCATCCAAAGTAGGGTCCGGAGTCTTCCACAAGCTGCTAACTTGACAACTGTGAGTACTAACTATAGACATGTTAAGTTTTTACAGTCATTATGATAATTTTGGGGGAGTGTCTTTTGAGGGAGGCCTGAAGGGTTGGGCTGTCCGTGTTGCTGACTTGGCATCTTTCTCTCTAGATTTAGGGACTTTTGGAGCTACAGTAGTGCTGCTAGCTACTTTCATTGGAAAATAGTTGGCAACACTGGGCTGAGTTTTTCGGTTGGATAATCTTTAAAATCTAGCGTACTAGTTTCTCAACATTTTCAAAGCTAGCTTTAAAGTTGAGAGACCTTCATTGTCATGGTGACAATAATAAACAATTGAAACAGGAAAGGAACAGCGGCCTCCTGTGTTAAAGTTCAATGTTTGTTGACTTATCCATCCACCCCGACCTCGGCCCTATGCAGACTTTGTTACAAGATAATACCTGACTTCTTCCTTTGCTCCCATTATAACTCCAACAGCCACCAGATGGCTTTGCCACTTAATGTAAACATGTGTCACTTTGGGGCACTTTCTAAATTAACAACACGTTTCCATCTCTTTGTGATGGACAATAGTGAATACAACAAAACTCATAGGTTTTCGTCAAATACATTGTTTTGTTAGACGTTGAAATGCCTCAGATCTGTATGTTACTACAGTATTTGGACAGAAACACATTGTTTGGGCTGTGCACTGCAGCACATTGGATTTGAAATGAAATAAAGACTGGGTTTAAAGTAATGACTTTCAGCTTTAAGGGTCTTTGAAGGTATTTACATCCATGTTGAATGAACAGTGTAGGAATTGTAGGCCTTTATATACATACTCCCACTAATGTTTGAGTACAACTTATATACTGTTCCTCCCACTTAGGTGCAAACAGCCTCAAATTATAGTTGAAAGTCACGTGTTGAACCACAGTCATCGTTTCATTTTGGTTCCAACATGTTCAGAGCCAAACCAACAGAAAGTGTGTCAATCTCTAAATGCTGCACTGTGCTTCTAATCAGTCTCAATAAACCCCTCAAACATCACATTTGTATTTAGAAGAACTTGCGGTTTTATTGCCTGTTTTTTCGGACTGGCTTTCCCCTGTCGGGTCGAGCTCGAAACGTAATATAATGATTTTTGGCCATGCATGTAAAGGCAATAAATGATCCACATAATCAATCACTTCTTGGTTGTCGTTTGCATCCCGATTGCAGGAGGGAAATAAATAAGGTCCAGGTTGTCTCCACTTTGTTAAAAACGTGGCTTGAGATCTGAAGGAAGCCGGTGAAGTATTCAAACTGGAGGAATGTATTTCTTCTCTTTAATGCAGTACTCGGTGGTGGATATAAAATACAGATGTTGTACTGTTTAGACACAGATAAGTGTAGTCAAGACAAGAGGCTTCAGTGTGACCCTGGTGTGATGTTACAACAGTGCAGTGATTTCTTATCTTTGTGCTGTTGGAGTGACGGATTGGAGCTGATATAAGAGTTGGATGGCCACTGTATAAAGTTATGGCCCAGCATGCATTGAGGGAACCGCTCGGGGAGGCGTATTGAGTCCACAGGGTGGACACCACATGTTTTGAACACTGCCAAGTAGGGGATAGGACATCACCTGTGACTGGTTACACATCTAAAAACAAGAGTTATAGTTCCCACTCAAATCAGAGGAGGAGATGCATTCACCCTTCACAAATCGTTTGCAAATATAAACCACAAAAAGTACACGCTGAAAGCTGGAGCCGAGCCAGAGCTGCATAGGGAACGTACACTTTTTCTCCTGGCAGGCTGTCTTTACGCTGTCATATTCATGGTTTGGGTTTTTTCTCCTTGGTTAACTTTAACTTTGAAAGATTGCCCACATCCAGAACGTTAAGCTCGAATATAAGAGGTTCAAAGAGAAGAATAAAAATAGAGATTTAAGCCCTATCAGAGTCATTTATCTGGCCGCTACAGCATTATTATGGGAACCAAAGAGCTTTTCTTACAGAAATATCCCCATGTATTACATATATTTATGTAAAACAGGTACAGTAAATGCCAACCAAACTTTTTCATCTAAAAATTCCTGGTTTATTTTTTACCCCAGACAAGCTGTAATCAATAGGTTTGAATATTTGGCCAATGAAGTGGTTTCTCCTTCCTGTGGCTTCCCTACAATCAACAACATTTCCTGCTGATGTATTGCAACCCGGTCTCATGGGATGGCGTATAAATAGCACGGCATTACAAGCGTGTCATGAGGACGCATTTTAGGGTTTTCGCGTATCCTTTGAACACCACCCAACAAAATTATGGTAACGTCCGCAGTTAGGTTTAGGCAACAAAACCACTAAGTTAGGTTTAGGACAAATGTCATGGTTGGGCTTAAAATAAGTACTTAAACTAAGTAAAATACATGCGGAAATAACGTAACATAAGTACGGAAATCACGTCACAAACATAACTAAAAAACATGTGACGAGTAAGTTATAATGTACAGTGAACTGACAAGACGCTTTGTGTCGGGGTGCCGCATCGCCCTGAAGGAGTTTATTTCACAACAGTGACCCGCTAGCTGTACATTATCCTGCTTATTACACGGCTACTTACTTAAGAAATCAATAATTTGACACAAAAAGAAATAACAGACCCTAGAACACTGTGATTGACCAATCAGAATCAAGTATTCAACTGAGCCATGTAATAAATAAAAAAATTAAAATAAAACAAAACACCGGTCTCCTGGTTTAAAGTTGTGTTTTTGTTGGACCCATCCACCTCCCCACCTGCCTGCCATAAGCGGCCTTTGTCGCTTTTTATTCTACATCACTAGCTCTGAGCGTAGCATATTTACGCGGATGAATTTACATTGCAGTCAGTACAAACAACATGGCGCACAAATGACACGCCAAACGCAAGAAAGGCGTTCTTATTGCACGCTAAATGCCTTGGACATTATCGTGTCATTCATACGCCTTTTCGTGCGAACGGGCTGATATATTTAGTATTTTATTTTTTTGGCTACCGGCACTTGCACACATTTTCAAGCTGTGTTACATGTTTAAAGACACGTGATTTTACCAGCTCTTCTAACTCTGAGCAGTGCTAAGTGAATTAGTGAGGCATAAATGAACTCCCCTGCTCATTACCGTAGGTGAGTGATTAATGACTTCCACTGTGTTTGGATCCTCTGAACAGGATTAACCCTAATTTCTCTTTATGTTGTTTTAATAAGGAGGTTGCGTTTCTTTGTTTGTGAAACAAACTGTCCCCCTGGGTGATGTGTTGCAATGACTCATGTTTACTGTACGTTGTTACACAGCCAGATTTCTCTCTCTCTGAGTTCAAGCGAAATTTATTGGAAACGCTGCTCTGCACAAAATCAAAGCAGAGAGTCAAAAAATGCATCATGCAGTTTCTCTCTCATCTGTTGTTCTTGGATGTTCAAAGCATTGTTTTTTAATACTTCCAATGCATTCCATAGTGAAGGACCAGGAGAGCTGACCTGCAGCCAACAGCTCATGTGGGACGCCAAGTTGGAGGCATACATCAGAAAGTATGAAGTAGAATTACTAGCATGAAAGTTTACATAAATTACACAAATTCCTGAGTGGATAGCAAGAAACAAACAAGGAATAAATCAAGAACTAAATGCCAATTAACAAGAAGCACCAAGTAGCTCCTGATTTAATCTGAATTAAACACTTCAGTTACTTGGGAACAGACTACAAAATACTATATAATGAACAAGTATGTATGATTTGTTCTGGATCAGCACCAACATGTATATTAATGTGCTCTACATATGATGATTACTTTTTAGCCATGCTAGCAGCAGTGATGTGCATGTGATTATCATAAAGTGGGCATTTCTGTAAAGGGGAGACTCTTGGGTACCCATAGAACCCATTTTAATTCACATATCTTGAGGTCAAGATATGTGGGGACCCCTTTGAAAATGGCCATGCCAGAATTTAGCGCAAGTTTGGAGCGTTAGTTAGCCTCCTTCCCAACACGCTAGTATGACATGGTTGGAACCAATGGATTCCTTAGGTTTTTCTAGTTTCATATGATCTAGCTTTAGAATTGAGCCAGTTGCGTTAATGGGTTAAAGAAATTATTGGCGTTAAAACAAATTTGCATTATTGCATTATTATCAACTTTGACAGCCCTACTTGTAACACTTTGGTCACCTAAAACGTCTTATTCAGCGTTCGGTTGTACTTAGCTCCACCCTCTTGTGTCGCTTCTGGTTGCAAAAAAACAAGATGGCGACGGCCAAAATGCCGAACTCAAGGCTTCAAAACAGCAGTCCACAAACCGATGGGTGACATCACGGTGACTACGTCCACTTCTTAAAGTGTTAAACTTTTCCCAACTTTTAGTTTGTCCGCACTTCGAGGCAGAATCAAACGGCCGAAGCTCGCTGAGTTCGGGAGCGGCCACTGTAGCTTTATATAGACAATGCATGGCAGCTCGCCGCAGGCCGCAGTTCGCCACTGATCTGGCATGAATTCGACACAAGTACAGTCTCACAGAGCTGCAAGCATGGCTGTAGACTCTTGCTTCCTTGTGTCATACATTCCCGGTAACAAGCATAAAACCCCTCTTGTCCCGTGACATATGTGGTCATTATTAAGACCATGGCTTATGTTCCAGCTTGATACAGTAAAACTTGTGCTTTGGGGCTGGCAAGCTTGTTAAAAATCTGGTCTGTATCTCTATTCATGTATTTCCTGTTGAATGAAAGTTATTTTTCTAATCAGAACAATAATTTAGACTGGAGTGAAAAAGGGTATCTACTCCAGCACAACTGCACACCAGATCTCTGGAGGTTGTTCGTTATGACGCGTGAGATAAGAGAGTGTTTTGGAGCAAGCGACACATTTTGCATCCAACTTTCTGAGAGTGAAATGTGTCGTTTGCTCCAAAAAACTCACTTATCTCATGCAGAAATAAAAAACGTTCCAGACATGATGGTGCGAGGTTAGATTCCAACTTGTATAACAATAAGAATATAATCTTAAAGGTCCCATATTATGCTCATTGTCAGGTTCATACTTGTATTTTGTGTTTCTACTAGAACATGTTTACATGCTGTAATGTTAAAGAAAAAAAAAACATTATTTTCCTCATAGTGTCTGCCTGAGTATGCCTGTATTTACCCTCTGTCTGAAACGCTCCGTTTAAGCTCATTTCAACGGAATTGCAACGGAATTGTGTTGCTAGGCAACAGTTTGGGTCCATGTTTACTTCCTGTCAGCTGATGTCATTCACATACACTGCAACCGGAAATAAACTGGGACACATTAAGAATGTTTACGTTTAAAACCGTGTAATGGTCTAAATATTGTATATTTTGTGACATCACAAACGGACAGAAATCCTGACGGCTTGTTTCAAACGCACAATTTCTGAATACGGGCTATGCGTATTTCTCCGTATATTGAACGTTTCAATACTTTCACAGTATTTATATAGCACTTAAACCTGTTTTATACTATAACAGACATGACAATCTCACTTTTTACAATATGGGACCTTTAAATAAATGCCATTAGCTATGCAAATGTTGTGAGTGAGAGCAAATGAGTGACCACAATTGTTCAGTTGTTCAATTTAGGTTGGCTATTCATTTAACTTCCTTCTTCCTACTCAGACTTTTGTGCACCCAATTGTAAAGTATTATCAGTTTACATTTAAATTAGCGGTCCTGCAGCTCCATCAGAGTGGTGCTCATGACTCTGATCCACATGTGCAGGACGACTGTATCTTGTCAGAAAGCCTATATTTTCCTGACAGAGTGGGTAGATTCTCTGCAGACCCCCGAGGCTCGTGTTCTGCCCCCCCCCCTCTGTGTCCCAGACAACCACAGGATGCAGCAGAGGTGCAGTGAAGCATCCGAGTCCAACTTTAGTGTCATATTGCTGACCCAACACACACAGACACTAAACACCAATGCTTTCATACCTAACAAAACCAGACTGAGACATACAGGGGATGGTATCGCTGAGCAGGTGCACTGTGACTTTCCCGTACAGCTGTTTAAAAAAAACAGTCTTCCCGTTTCTGTCTCCACATGGCTGGTGGTCGGAGCGTGCTTCACCCTCAGATCCCCTGCTGTCACCGTGTGTGGAGGCAGCAGCACCGTGTTGTAAAACATGTGACCCCCTCAGAGTAGATGACCCTGGTGTAGCTGGGAGCCAGAAGCTGAAAGGTGCAAAGACAGGTTGTATTTACACAGGTGATGCTCAGGAAAACTGTATACAGATCATTTTACTGACACACTCCCTGCAAAAAATGTCCATTTTAACGACTCATTTCATCTCATGTTTAGTTTTTGAATTATTTTTCTTGGTACAAGTGGAAAGTCTCTCTCAGGAGGGTGAGATTAGTTCTGATCTTAGTTCTTAGTTCAGATCCTGTTTCCACCGCAGGATTAGGAATTTAGAAACAAATGTGTTTATTTCAGGAAAATAAGACTTAATGGATCAGTTCACGTACCACTCAACCCCGTATTACGCCGTGTGTGTAATAGATCCGCCTGTCCACCAGATGACAGCGTGTCAGTGTCGCCGAGACGTGAATATTACACCCGTGTATGAAGGTGCAGTACTGGCAGGGGGCAACAAAACCACTTAGTTAGGTTTAGGAAAAACATCACGGTTGGCCTTAAAATAAGTATGGAAACTAAGTACAACATGTATGGAAACAACATAAGTACAGAAAACACGTCACAAACGTCTCTAACGTAACTTAGAAAACAAAACACTGGTCTCCTGGTTATTTGTCCTGTGTTTGTTGGACCCATCCACCTCCCCTCCCAATCGCCATAAACCGTCTTTCTCACTTTTTATTCTACGTCTCTAGCTCCGAGCATAACATATTTACGCGGATGAATTTACATTGCATTGAGTACAGACTACATGGCGTAAAAATGACATGCCAAAAGCAAGAACAGCGTTCTTATTGCTCACTTTTACCTACATTAATGTGTCATTCATACGCCTTTTCGTGCAACCGGGCTGCGCCTCGAGGTGTAAAGCCATGCACATAATTTGGATCTTTTGAGGTTAGTTATTAAGTGTTTTTTTTTTTTTTTAGTAAGAGCATTTTTGGATTATCCAGAGTAACCGAGAAAAACAATAATGTGTACTGGCTCCTCAAAATAATCACAGACCTCACTGTGAACAGTTGGAACTACTTTCTACTAAAGAAATAGTCCTCTGTGTTGACAGTGAGGTCTGTGATTATCCCGAGTACCCAAGATATTTGTTCTGGAAAGAAAAGCGCCTGTTGAGTTTTTCCAATTTCATTTTTTTCAGTGCTTTGAGCACCACAAACAAAATCCAATTTACTTTTTTTCACACTGTATCGGGGCAGCAGCAGAAAGATATAGATCTCTCAAAACTGGGGAAGATAAACAGACACTATCTGTATGGCTAGATAAAGGCTTTAGGTGACCAAATCAGGAGGGTACATGGAAAAATATGTATTGTAATATACTGTAAATGAACTGCCCATTTAACACTTATTAAATCTTATATTTTCAGTGTTGGGGACTACATAGACATTGCTCTGCTGTGCTGTAGCTGGAATGAGAATAGTTTCAAACATAATGCCAATAAAGTGGTGCAGGGATGACATGTTTTTGTAGGCCAACACAGAAGTTATAATCGCCCTGGGTTCCCTCAACAAAAGGCCAATGGGATTTTTCCATTCAGTTTTGGGTTATTGCAGAAAATAAACTCTGTGGCAAACAAACGTTTATGATACTTACACATTTTGTTCCATAAAATAACCGGCAACCGCCTTTTTGAAAACACTTAAAAGCTTCAAAATTCATGAGTGGGGTATTTATTGATATATTTTATGTCGTAGAACAAAACGTTAAAATCTCTTAAGCTAGTGTTAACCACAGATCTTATTTCCGGCATCTAACTAAAAACCCATCGACTTAGAGACGAGGGAACCAGAGGTGCTAAAATGCTAACTCATTATGGGGTTTCATTCTCACTCTCATTCCTGCACTACTCTATTCCCCTTTACAGTAAACAGAAAGGATCATATACTGTATACAGATCATCTGCTGTCCTCCACCAATAATTTGATTTAATGCCTAAAATGCTATTGTTGTCTTTTTGAAAGTCTGGAAATGAAAACTTTAAGACTGGACTAAGAGAAAATCATTTAAATGGTTCTGAGGGGAATGTTGTGTGGAATTTTCCAAGAGATAACTTTTTACCTTGCTTTAGATAAGATTAAAATTAGAAAACAAGCTTGATTAGTTTTTCAAAAGTTGAGACTTTTCAAAGTTTCTGGAAAACTGTTATGGTAAATCACATAAAAACCCCCGCCAGTGTATTTTGGCATTTCTGTGAAATTTCATATTTATTTGAGTAATTTCCAGGCTATGTTGATTAGTCACACTGTTTGCCAATTTGTTTTTTGACAAATAACTTAATTTTGTGCTCAAAGTAAAAGAAAAAAAAGAAGGTTGTTGCTAAATGGGAATATGACGCATGACTATAGTAGAAGCTGCAAGTCATATGTCATCCTTCTACGTCATGCTCGTTTGCGTCTGAGCAGCTGCAAACTGATAAATCTGTTTATCTGTCTGTCAGTTTTTCTTTCTAGTCAGTTAGCTAGTTAGGTGTAGTTAACTAGCCCAACTTGTTGCATTAGCAAACAGAGGGTTTTCATTTTATTTTTAGTTTCCTCCACCTTTGTTTCGTGTGTTCTTTATTTTCACATGGGCATTTGTGTGTGCCGAAATCCCACCGACAGAATTAGAAAATACACACTGACTGTCTGTCTCACTCGTTATCTTCTTTACCGTCTGGAGATAAATTAACAGAAAGCAGCCGATTCCGTTTTTGAGCCCGTGTAGTCTGACTGATAGTGTTCAGGGGACCAAATGATGCTTTACTGTCTGTTTACTTTTTCTTCTCCTTCTGCTGTATCTTATCATTTTTTTTGATAATCCAGTCTTTTAATTATCCCAGAGGGGCTACTTTAAATTTAATTGTCATGTTTCATTGTCTAATCATCCGAGTTATTGCCTTAATCATTTTGTTCCTCTTGAAAATGACAATAACGATAAGTTCATAAAGTGGTTTTTGAGAGCATCCATTTGCCAGTAAGTAATAACACAGTTCCTTTATTCCTCCTCTCACTGCAGTGAAGCGAAGCGCTGCCTCAGATGAGACCATTTATGATCCGCTGTAATCGAGAGAAGTACTTCTTATCTGCTTCCTTACCGGCTTTTTCTCCGTCCTCTTCAGCTAACCACTATAATCAGCCAAATGGATGAGCTGCTTCACTCAAGGTGACGGTGATGGAATATTGATGGCCTTGGTGTGATTTTAAACCTTGATATATTTCCTGCTCTTTGAGTGCATCGAGCACCTCGGCAGATAAATGTGCCGTTTCCTCGGCATCAATCAGAAGAGCCATTGTTATGACGCACAAATTGTGATTCAAATGTATTCAAATTTGAGAATTGCAATTATATTCTCGCTGTTTGCTCAAATAGAAGAAATAGAACATCTGCATAATACCCCTGCAGGCGGAGACATTTACATTTCACTTGCCTTGCACGCATTGTCTCATGCAGGCCCGACGTCCTGCGATCAAAGGAGTTTAACAAGGCAGGACATTGTGGTTTTAGGCTTCCTTTGGTCTGTACTGAGCATCCTGGGATCATAAAGGCCGCCGCTGTTTGACTTCTTAAGCACCTGGAACGTCATGTGGAAGGAGACAAGACAGGGGCCAGGAGAGAAATCGAAACAAATGAAAAGAGGTGTTAAGAGAAAAAGAGACGTTAGTAAAAAGGTGAGCTGTTGACTGAGAGCAACCCGAGGATGAGTATTGACAGCAGGGCACAGAAAGGGGAGTAATACGATTAGCTGGTTGGGTGGTATTGAATAGCAATCACAGATAACCTGATCCTCTTCCTCGATCTTCCTCCAAGCATCCTTTACTTCCAAAATGTGATCTTCCTGAGCTCCGGACTTCCACAAACAGCTCAATACTATTAAATAATATCGAGTAATGACGGCTTTAATTCAGATGCTTAATCACTTCTTGTAAATCCATTTGTGCATTTCGGCATTTCCTCGACTTGATTGGAGTTTATTACTGCATGCAAAGTTAAAGGTACAGTGTGTAGGATTTGGCGGGATCAATCGGTGTGGTTGCAGATTGCAACCAACTGAGTTCCCCTCCGCTCACTCCTCCCTTTCCAAGACTGCGGTAACGTGAGCCGCTGAGTGTTAAACCGTGGTAACGCCGTTCACTTCGCTGAGACAAAGAACGTACTGTATGTTGCCAAGAAGTGGAAGTCAATTGTTCGCTCCATGCAACATCGGCGCCCAGCAGCAAAGCTACACTTCCATCATTTTGGACTGAAAGCGACTACCGGACGCCAGGAAAACGTCCGCTTAAAAAGTGCCGTACAAAAGTAAAACAAAATTATTTCTATTCTATTATCATATTCTACAGAAATGGCCTGTGTTGAACAATAAAATATTATAAATATAATAAGAGTTTTCAGTCCAAAATGGCGACTGCAGCTGAAAAAAGCACTGGAGTTTTTGCTTCTATACTCTTTGCCTTAGAGGCCATCCTTACCATAATAACACTACTTTGGGTGCAATGGAAGTCAAACGGCAGCTGGTGGTACCACGGTTTTACACTCTGCGGCTCACGTTACCACGGTTTCACAAGCGTGTCGGAGAACTACGGTGGCCTTCAGGGAACATTAAAATGTGAAAGGCTCTCTCTACAGCCAGTGTTTGGTTTGTCCGTTTTGGGCTACTAGAAACATGGCGGAGCAACAAACATAGTTATGAATATTATATTCCATTTCTGCTAATAAATCCCCCTAAATGTTACACACTGTTGCTTTAATAGGTGCATTTGTGTGTCATGTGTGTTAGGTGTGTCGTCGTGTTCCCGTCCCATCATGCTTTTCGTTTCATTGGCAGTGATCAAAGGCCGTGACCTTGTGTGGGCCGGTCGTGTTCACTCAACCAGCGTACATGTCTGGCTGCTAATGTCTTGGAAATCCTCAACACAGACACAAAATAAACCTTTGCTGTGTGTGTGTGTGTGTGTGTGTGTGTGTGTGTGTGTGTGTGTGTGTGTGTGTGTGCGTGTGCGTGCGTATAGATGAGGCCATATGTTGTATTTATTGCGTTTACTATAATTCCCGGCTCTAAACATAAAATCTGTATTCATTCGCCTGGTTTTCTTCCTCGTTCTTGTTTTTCCCATTATCTCGTTTTCCAGGAAGCGCCATCACATATCTCTCTTTACACAACATGCATCTCAATAACCTCCTTACATCCCTTTATGTTGTTGTCATTCAAGTCAGACAGCTCAGGCTTCTCCTCTCAACCATACATTTTCTTCCTCGGGGAAAAAGAAGAACTGCAGTTTCATATACGATTAAAGTCAGCCATCCAAATATAATGTTAAAGATTGTATCGATGCCAGAATAAATTCATGGATCCCGCCATGTATAAAATAACCACTATTAGCATGTTAATGTGACACCGCTAATAAACACATGCACACACTAGCCAATAAATCAGTGGTTCCCACACGTTTTGGCTTTATGACTCCTTGCTGAGAAACCATGTTTGGATGCAGTTCAACCATAAAGTGATTTTCCCTCCAGAGACTGTTTCATTTCAATACATTTGGAGGCATAAAGAGGGAAAACTGTCCAGTAGCCGATTTAACAAGACAAATAAAACAAGATTGGAAGTCCACAGCCAAGCTAGCAGCTCTGAGAAGCAGTTATTGGAAACGGGCAGGAACTTTCGAAAAATAGTTGGCAGGTGATTTGATAAACTATCTGTCAATCAAACCCGAAGCCAGTCGGAAAAAGAGCGAAAATATCTTTTCCATCGAGAAAAGCCTTTCAGTGCCTTTCTTTGCTCTTCTTTCAATGAAGAAATACTCTCCAGTTCAGATATAAATGATGCAATTGCAGCATCTACGCTAACCTCTTCAGGAGCCACCATTGTTGTTTAGAGCGAACAGTTCAAACACACACCTAAGCCACACCCGCAGCTGCCAATAGCTCCTCACAGGATGCTGATAGGCCCGTTACTTGATGGCTAACTAGATGGATTTTCGTAGTTGTGTTTTGAAAAATTGAAAATTGCGAAAACGTGCAAAAACTCTGCAAGACAATGCCCAACAACCTATCCTAAGATCCTAACTCAACGTCAATGCCTAACCTTAACCATCTCGAGAAAGTTATTACAATTCATCCCGAGGGGAACAAGAATGTTTGAACCAAATTTCATGGTAATCCATTCAATAGTTTCACTAAATCCATGACTGTCAACCTCATGGTGCCTCTGGAGGAAAATCACCAAATTCATTAAGAAATATTGTCTGAGAACCATGAATGTCACAATGCATTCAGTAGATGTTGAGATATTTCACTGAATAATCTGCACACAGATAGTGGACGTGATGTCAGAGCACAGCTGTTTAGATTCTGTATGATATATATCTTATTTAAGTGCTTCTGACATATCGCAGTGATAAAACGCTGTGAAAGCATTCTGCCTCGTTGGCCGTCGTTGGGAGCTAAATGTCTGAAGGTGAAATCGACTTCAGGGTCAAACCACGAACCCAGTAAGCCTCCATTGATTTACAGAGGGCTCTCCTCTCATCCCTCTCTGTAATAGCTCTTGTAATAGCCACTTGCGAAGCAGATGGCGTCTAAATTTTTAACTTACAACTGTGTTGCATTTGCTCTTTTGTGGTCCCCAGTCGCGGGGGTTAATGATTTAACGAGTGAGACCTTCTGAGAAACAGAAACATATTCAAAATGGAGCTGGAATTCGGACCACTGGTGTGCAGTCATTTCCCTTAATTGTTTCCTGAACTTTGCCCTCGAGGTTTTCCCTGACCCGGCGTATCCTGATGGGGCTCGGTGACAGACGTGGATTTGGGAAGATGGAAGAGGGTGAGTCCACATGTGTGTGTGGTTGGTGCTGGTCCAGTCCAGGTGGCAGCAAAGTCAAATGTACCTCATTTACTTCTGACACACTCCTCCATCACCTCCTTGAAGCCTGGACTTATTCAGACTATTCCTGAACCATTCCCATTAAATTGCTCCCATGAATGTGACGTTGTAATGGGTTCTCAACGAGGCCAGAAGCTCCCACGTTAATGTCTCGTGTTTCCTTGATTGATTGATTGATTGTTTGATTGATTGATTGGAATCAGAGCTAAAGACTTTAGACGTAGGTCACTAAAACAAGGACTTGACGTGGACTTGGCTGCTGAGAGACTGATTCATGAAGATTTGACCTGATTTACATCCATCCTTCATCCGTCCATCTATTCTCCATCGTAAGGTAGCCCAGCTCCTCCTGGGGGATCCACAGGCTTTCTCAGTCCTTAAAGACTTCATTTGAAACTTTAAAGCAAAACCTTTCAAGACTCAAGTCTCTTTTGATCTGGTAAAATACCGAGATGGTAAAATAATAAAAGACAGCAACAGGTGGCCTTTGTGTAGCTACACATCATCATTAGTGCTTTGACCCAAATGAACAGAATAAAACAAAGATGTTTCCAGGATTTACTGCAATGACACCACTTATTGTAGATTGGGATTTAAGAGCAGATGTGTAGACTTGAGACAAACTTAAATGGGGACTTGGACTTGACTGCTGTAAAGGGTTCGGTATGCTTCAAACCATCTATGGTCGTACAAAGTGTCATCTGAACGTGAAATTGTTTATACCTGTTCTGAATGGTCACGCTTGAAGATGAGGTAAAAGCCTGCCGTCAAAGAGAGTTGCGAGACCTTCGGACCGTCTCTTCTTGCAGCCCGGTCGCACGAAAAGGCGCATGAATGACACGATAATTCCTTGTAATGTTGTGCTATTTATACGCCTTCCCATGAGATCGGGTTGCCCAAAAGACCCCACAACCTGTTCGAGATGCTGGAGATTTGACTTGAACTTGTCTTGATTTAAATGAGACTTGATTTGGACGAGCACCAAAACACTTAAAGAAAAAGCTCTGGTTGGAAAGTGTTGTTGGTATTAATGTGAAATTGACAACTGGATCCTAAAGAGGAAGAAGATTAAGAATAATGCCTCCCTGCCAACACTTCCTGTGGCATCACCAAAACCTCTCCCTGTTGTTTACCACAGCTTTGACCTGAATTTAGTTTCAGCCTCAGATATTGAGCCCTAACTACTCGATAACTTACATCACACAACCACAACGTGGCCTGACCACCTGATACAGCTGTTTCTGTACTGCACTCTCTGTTTCAGGCGTATAACTCTCGTGAAGCGATTGATGCAGACTTTCTTTATGGGCTGGAAAGGGTAGAAAAGTTCAGTCCTCCCGCTGAGGTGCACTGGTTGACACCGTACCGTGTCCCAGACATCGCTCCCCGGGGGACGTCATCGTATCAGAGCATGAAGGGAAGTGGAGGATGGATGATTCCTGTACACCAGGTCTAAATCATCCCTTCTCCATCCATGTTCCCAGCCTCTGCCCATCTCTCCGCCTGGTTTTCTTTTTTCCACCTGGAAAAATAGCAGGCAGTGAAACGTGATACGGGGCGGCGGGCGGGGGGTCGTGCCGGTCGCTGCTCTGTCCCGCTAATGGAGATGGATGTGGGCTCAGAATTGTCTCCCGAACAGCGTCCATGACGGAGAGAGAGAGAGGGGAGATCCATTTCTCCTGCGCTTCCTCCCAGGCTGCAGAACTCCTTTAATGAGAGGGAAGGAGGTGGAGGGGGGGGGAGCTGAGCACTCACGACTTGATTTGAGAGAAGGAGGGGAGACCGCGGGATGCAGAGAGAATGGGATGGCAGACAGAAAAGACGTGGGGAGACAGAAAAGGGAGAAAATGAGCGGCAGCAGAAAGGAGTGGAGGAATGACATGTTGACAACAGAGGAAGATAGATGATAAGACAGCAGGGAGAGGGGATTGAAGGAGTAATGATATTCAAAGAGGTATAATGCTAAGAGAGAAAGCCCCGAGATGAAGACTGACAGAGATAAATAGACCATGATTGCCTAAAAATCACTCCGTTGCTATTGTGTCTCCAGTAAGTCCATCCTCGAAATGTCTCCGTCCCTTTCCTGTATCCCCACGGTTGAGATTCCTCTTGTCTTTTTATCACAGTTATCACAACATTTTTGGGAGCTTTTGGGCTGAACCTCAGGGTTATCTGTCAGAGTAAAACAACCGTAGATGATAAGAGGCGGGAAAAGAAAACTTCACTTGTACGACAAGAGGAGAGGTATATTTAAAGCTGAACTACGAGGTTTTTATCAACACATTCTCACTCCCAACGCGTCAATTACCGCAGCTTGGTCAGTGGCCCTACGCTTCAAACTGTGACGCTCTAGGTAGCCCTCTAGCGTCAGTTTTGGACGTGTATTGTATACGAGTATTGTTAAATACATACAGTCTCTTTTGAAAATACACTTTCAACATAGGTTTACTTAGTTTAAAGGTTTACGTACGCAACAAAAGTACTTGGTTATGTTTAGGAAAAGATCGTGTTTTTGGTTAAAATAACAACACTTGTTACGTAACTGCCGTTAGTAAAGTACGGAAGTTATGTAACAACCACAGGAAAATAAGTCAACGTTGCCTTGGTTTCACATGTCAACGGACCGCTCAAACTGCAAACTCCAAACTCCCAAACAGCAGCGAGTCAAATGTATAAAGCATCACAATGCAGGCAGATTGTGTGATGACATCACCTCACATGACATCTGTTTATTCAGGTTAACATTTTTCATGCGGTTATCTCTCGCTGCCTAATGCAGCTTTAATAAAAGATAAACACAATGATATTGTTTGGGAGGAATGAACACATCGTATCTGAGCAGAGATACAACTGAAAATACTAAATTGATGCTCTCAGATTTCAGATATTTCACTGTTCAGATCAGGAAACTAGATCAAAGAACTTTAGCTACATCATAAATGGCCACCTGCCTCCTGGTGTTACCATACATCTTTATTGACAGCGCAGTGTTTACTCTGCCAGAGCCCTTTTAGCCTCTGCGTTGGTTTGTATTCCTGTGTGTGACTCACTTAAAAGCTCTTGATAAATTCATTAGTGAAAAACGGCAATGGAAGCCGCAACACATTTTCTCAACAAAGAAAATGGTCGGCGGGGTCGATTTCCTGTTTTTAACCACTGGTTGGCTGTAAACTGGGAGAAGCACACATGTGGACTCTCCTGCACAGATGAACACGGTTAATGTCAACCATTCAAAGCTTTAATGTGTGTACAGGAAGCTACAGGGAATCAGGGAATTTTATTTAGATCCTGTATCTTTCCTCTGGGCTGCACGGTGGTGCAGTGGTTAGCACTGTTGCCTCACAGCAAGAGGGTCTCAGGTTCAAACCCGGCTTGGGGCCCTTCAGTGTGGAGTTTGCATGTTCTCCCCGTGTTAGCTTGGGTTTTCTCCGGGTTCTCCGGTTTCCTCGCACAGTCACCCTGAATAGGATAAGCGGGTACAGATAATGGATGGGTGGATAGATTTTTCCTCTCATCTTTGGACACACCTAGTGTGCTTCCAACATGGGGTCAAACGCCTAATGACGATCACGACTCTATCACTTTTTAAAGTTCTTCATCCTCAGTTACATCAGCAGACCCTGTGTTGCCACACGTCTATAATGATTCCTTAATGTTCCCTTGACCCCCCACCAGCTAAACCTTTTAAAAATCTTTGGCCATTTCTGGGAACTACAATGCCGAATGTTGTTAATTTATCACATACGAGAGGCCTCTGTTCCCAGTAGTTTTAAGAATGCTGTGGTTAAAGAAACCACACCTTGTTCTATGGTCTTTTAGTAATTCATCTCTAACCTTTCATTATTTTTGCTTCTTGTGTGTCTGCACTCTTTCCAGGTCTTCGTGGTAGAGAGGACGTCATGTGTCTCAGGTTCTACTTGCTTTGGCAGCACCTGGAAGTTCCTCAACATCTTCCGGGATCTATATTCTTGATATACTGGTATGTTTACAATCTATCTACTTGATATGGTTGATTAATTTCTCCATATTGTCATTTTACTATTGTTATTTCTGTCTACGACATTGCTTGCATGTCTGTCTGCACTGGAAGAGGGATTTATCCTCTGTTTCTTCCTTTTTGTTGGGGAGTCTGAGCCTAAAGAGGAAGTTGAGGGAAGGATAGAGGGTCTCTTATACTGTACAGATTTTACTTGACCTGACCTCAACCCCACCCAACACCTTTGGGATGAACCTGAACGCCGACTGCGTGTCTGGCCTTACAGCACTAAATGCCAGAAGAGTGGAGGCTGTTATAGTAGCAGATTGATGCCCATGGTTTTGGTATGACATGTTTAATAATCACATATGGGTGTAATGTCCAAGTGTCCACATACTTTTGGCCATATAGTATGTCTCGGAGCTTAAAACTTACCTGACATTTGGGTCAACACACAAACAATTAAAGAAGTCTGAAAACTGGAGATATGAAGTTCATGTGTCCATAAACTTTTGGCCAAATACTGTATTGCACATTGTGTATATGAGAAAATGTGTCATTTTCCATTCTTCCATGTGCAGTGGTGGAAAGTAACTAAAGTACATTTACTCAAGTACTGTACAATTTTGAGGTACTCGAACTTTACTTCAGTACTTTAATTTTCTGCTACTTTATACTTCTACTCCATCTCAGAGGGAAATATTGTACTTTCTACTCAACTGCATTTATTTATCAATTTGCAGATTGAGATTAATAACACAAAATATAATCAACAAATAAATTGATTATGTATTTTTATCCACAAGCTATCCAGCAGTGTAAAGTACATAATTATAAATAATAAAGTAATTAAAATTAGCCCCACCTTTACCAGCTGCAATATTAAAGTGATGAACACATTAATGCATCAATAATTATAATCCAATAATATAATATACATTATTCTGAAAATTTTACTTTTGGTACTTTTGGTAATACTTTTGTACTTTTACTTACTTTGAATGCATTACTTTTGCTTGTAACAGAGTATTTCTACACTTTGGTATTGCTACTTTTACTTTTACTTAACCCTTGTGCCTCACTTTAAAGAAGTTTCTCTGATATCCTTAGAGCAGTGTTTTTTCAGATGGGGTCCGGGGACCCCCAGAGGTCCTTGAGGGGGTTCCAGGGAGTCCAGGGAATAATTTGTTTTCACTATAATTCCATCCATAAGTAACACAATGACTATTTTTGTCATTGGGTTTCATACACTTTCTGTAATAAAACATCTCAAAGCAAAAATCCTATCAGATGGGGGACCCTGGGACAAAATCTTATCAAATGGGGGTCCGTGGTCTAATTTGTGTCAGTTTAGAAAAAGTTTAGGAACCACTGCCTTTGAGGACAAAAATATCCCCAGTGATGCACAAGGGTTAAATAAAAGATGTGAGTACTTCCAGCACCACAGACGTGATGTTTCAGCAGCCACATAACAACCTACTCTTATACAACAGCTCCCCCTTGTGGATAAATACAGCAAATCAAACAAACACATTAAAACAGAAAATGTAGCTCCTTCAGTCAAAGACATGTTTTGTCTATTTGTTTTTTTACTTCTTAGTCAGACAAAAATAAATTAATTTTGACAGTATGAGATAACAATTTACTCCATCTTTGATTTCTTTGTATATCAACATGTATTGTTTTCGTCCTGTTTACTTTTTCCTCTGAGTTCCTGTATGACCTTCCAGCTGTTGTCCAGACTCGTCCTCAGCTCGGCCAGATCCCTCCTGATGTCCTCCAGGAGCTCCAGCTTTGAGAGTTTCCTGTCGATGGATGAGAGCACGTCCTGCTGTCCGGCCTCCTCCTCGACGGCAGCATCCTGCTCTGCTGTGGGACAGACGGAGTCCTGAAATGACCCCATGGTTTGCTCCCAAATCATCTCAAAGTACGAGTCAATGAAGGCTTCCAGCTCCTCCAGGCTGCTGTCGTCCCACCGGTCGATGAGCGCCTGCAGACCTCCCGACTCAGTGAGCCTCCTGAGAGTCCGCTGTCTCACTGCAGGATGGCAGAGGGAACGCACACGGACGCCATTTTCCTCCCCAAGCATCCCGCGTTGTGTTTGAGGTAAAACCAGAAGCATTGTTGGATGTGTGGATGAGAACAGACGGCGTTCACCGTTCAGGTGAAGATCGTCAGCAGGGAACCAGACAGGCAGATTTATAGTCCACCTCAGTTCTTCTTTACCACAGAACATAGAGGCTAAGCAGGACAGGAGGCTGTCTCTGTCCAGGGTGTTGAGTCCAGTCCGTCCTGCTGGTAGTGCCACTATTTGACCACCATTTTCTTGGCCTCCTGGGTAGTTTAGTGATGTTTGAGTGGTAGGATTAGCTGTTTCAGTCACTGTAGAGGAGATAATAAAGGCAGTGTGATTTCATGTGAGCCATAAAAATTCCAACAAATTTTTCAACAACCGTCTCCACCCGTCCTAAGATATAAATCTGCTCATCTCGCTACTGCTACCTCACTGTTTACACCATAAACCAGTTTTGATTTGATCCCTCCCCGTGTTACACCTGTTGCTGTACGTGTTGCTTACTCTGTGTTTTGTTTACTTCTCTGTTGTATGTTTTAATTAGTACCTGATAATGTAGCATAGTTTTGTTTTGTATAGTGCATATTCTATATTTGTTGCATGATTACATCCTATTTATACCGTGGGCTGGGTGAATACTCGATTCTGATTGGCTGCAGGGTGTCTTTTAATTCCTGATAATGTACACCTACTAAGTAGGGACTCCCTTCAGCCCCCTGTGATGCCATTCTCCCTCCATCCACTAGATGGCCTCAGACTTTATCACCTGTCCCAGTCACCTGTTTCCACTTTTCTCTCTCATCAGCCCTGCAGTATACTGTATAACCGGCCCATTTCCACTCATTCACTGCCAGATTGTCAATTGTTGCTCTGTGTGTTCCAGCCACCCGAACCTGAACCTGGTTCTGTTCCAGTTCCTGCTTTTGTGTGACCTGTTCCTGAGGTTCCTGCTCACCTGTCTTGCCCCCCCTTTGGATCTGTTTGACTGCTCGGACCGCCCTCCTGTTGCCAACCTGTAAGTCTGTTTCTGATTTCCCTTCATCCTTTTGAGTCCTCCTCCCTCTGTTTCCAGAATTCACCGGCCGTGACAAGGTTAGTGAAATGTATAATTTATCATCTCTATCCTCTATTGTCTCACAAGCCCTTCGATTTGTCTTGCGACCCCAGTGGGAGGTCCCTACCTCCAGGTTGGGAACCACTGATCTAAAAGAACCGTATCATTACAAATATCAGAGGAAAACAACATCCGTGCATTAGGTTTACTCACGGTCATGGGACAGCTGATGTTTGAAGCTCGTGACCATCTTCAAATCTTTTTGACACGGCGTTGCATCTTGTGAAGAAACACTTTTCCACATGTGATCACCTCTTTGAAGAATCGCCAGCCTTTCTCCAACCAGCGTCTCCTCTATCAGTTCGATGAGCTCGTTAACCTGAGCTCCGTCCCCCCGGTGTTTATTATCCATGACGTGATATCTGTTCCCACACTTCTCAACGAGCCTCTGCAGCGGCTCTCCTTCGCTCTCGATGCGCTGCTCGATGCTCGTGTCGCCCAGCCAGTCGCCGTGGCTGAACAGGACCACAGCTCTGCTCCACATCTGGCCTCCTCCTGCCTCCAGCTGTTTCTCCATGGCCTCCATGTGGGTACTACCGAATGAGGTGCTCACATTGACAACCGGGAGGATGGCACAGGATGCCACGAGGAGGTCAGAGGTCACAGAGAAGCAGCCCGGTGTGTCCAGCACTGCCACCGTCTTGCCGCCGATTTTGGCTCGTTTTTCGGAGCAGGAAGTGGTTCTGGTTTCTGTGTGGAAGCACTCTCTGCTCAGGATGGTGTCTCCACATGAACTCTTGCCTGTTTTCCTGCCGCCAACAAGCACTATTCTCAGTTCTTGGAGAGGGTTGAGCTTCTCTGTTGGAGAAAAGTTTTACAAATCAAACAAACTCCTTCTGGTTGTGTCCAAAAATCCAACAACAGCTAAATTAAATAGTGTTTATTAAATAAGTGAAAAAACAAGATCATGCTGACATTGTTTATCACTTTTAAGTGTATCTAACTCACCCAGCTGAGACTTCGCCATCTGCCTTTGTTTCTCCTTCCTCATCAGTCTCTCCTTGGCTCTCTCCTCCTCTCTCCTCATCTTCACCTCCAGCTGTTCCACCACTTCCCTCTCCATTTCATAATGCTGGCCAGCGTTGCAGCCGGCCAACGTTTCCTCAATCTTCCCAATCAGCTCTCTGACTTGAAATCCATCCCCTTTAGTTTTATTGTTCAGGACATGATACCTGTTGTTGCATCTTTCAACGAGCCACCGCAGAGGCTCTCCCTCGCTCTCGATGCACTGCTCGGTGGTCGTGCCTCCCAGCCAGTCCCCGAAACTGAACAGCACGATGACACGGCTCCAGATGTGTTCGCTGATCAGCTGGAGGTGCTCCTGCGCCGCCCTCCTGTAGGTTTCGGTGAAGGCTCTGTCCACACGGATCACCAGCAGGAAGACGTGAGGCCCCGGAGGGCAGAGAGACAAACCGAGCACCAGCTCCCTCCGGTCGAAGACGGGACTCTCGTCACAGAAGTAGTTCATCCACCAGCCCGGCGTGTCCACCACGGTCACCTGTCTCCCAAACACCGCTCCTGTTCCAACCTCACACCGGGCTGTTCTCCTCACTCGCTGGCTGCTCTCTCTGCTCAGGATCGTGTTCAGAGCGGAGGTTTTCCCAGAACCCTTTGCTCCCACCAACACAATCTGGATATTCGTTACGGGCCGCAACCTCTCTGAAAGAGTAAAGTGTTTTTCAGACTTCTATATTAAATCCATTTCCAAGAAAATGTCGATTCCTTTAAAACCAGGCTATTTGCTTAAAAAGTGAGTTTTTTAGACTTTAGGGTTACTAACTGTATAACTAATGTTTCAACAGCAGTACAAACACCAAAAGCAGGATTGTGGAGATTTCTTTGTAAAATGAGCAAAACATTTCAAAGATTACGATGAACTCACCTCTCATGAGAGATCTGTGTTTCTTCATCCTTACAAACCTCTGCCGAGCCCTCTCCTCAACCCTCCTCTTCTCCTCAGCAGCCGCCTGTAAAATGTTTTCCTGCGTTTCAAACACTCCGTCTCCATTTCCTGCGACAAGTTTCTGTATCTTCTCCAGCAGCTCGGTGACTTCGGTATCAAGGCTCGTGATAACACTGTGACACCTCTGACTGCACTTCTCGCTGAGCCAGCGGAGGGCCTTACCCCCCCTCTGTACCAGCTCTTCAGCTTCTGTGTGTTTGGACGTGTCATCAGAGGTGAAGACCACCATGCAGTGACTCCACACCCTCTCACCCAGCAGCGCCACGTGCTCCTCCACAGCCCTCCGACGCTTCTCAGAGAAGCCTGAGCTCGCCTTGATTGTGATTAGAAATACATGTGGGCCTGGTGAGCACAGAGAGACGCTGCTTACGATCTCCCTCTTCACCAGCTCAGATGTGTCCTGAGAGCTGAAGTCGCACCACCAGCCGGGAGTGTCCACCACCGTGAGCCACCGACCGGCCACCACACCCAGCCTCCGGGAGCACGAGGTCCTCTCTTTGGTGACAAACTCCTCTTTGCCCAGGATTAAGTTCCCCACAGAGCTCTTTCCGGAGTTTCTGCCACCGAGAAGGATAATCTTTAACTGTGATGTACACCAGCCGTCCCCTGACAAAGGAAATTAAATGGATTGATTCTCATTTGAGGAGGAAAATAACAAATGCATTCATGCCACGAGCAATTATGAGTCAGATGTATTAAGCTGAAACAATTAGTCAATTAATCCATTAGTCACTTTACTTTTAAATAAGCAGTAACCACTGTATGAGCGCAGTGAAAAGCGGTGGCTATGAGCTAGCTAGTGGGGCACGCTCACATGCATAAACATGCACTAAAAGTCACGCGCAGCAGGCCCGGCTATGTCAACAAAGCGAGGAGAACAAATCGTTTTTTGGTGCTATATTAATGCTCTGGATATTGTATAGAGCACGTTTAAATATTTTTGAGTTTGAATATATTTGTCAAAAAATTAAGCAGCAACAATTCTAATAATCGATTAATTATTTAAGTTGTTTCCTTTTAAGCAAAAGTGCCAAAATATTCACTGATTTAAGCGATATTAGGCCCCAAAATTAAAACTACAAAGAAAAGTACACTGATT
Source organism: Sebastolobus alascanus (assembly GCA_916701645.2). Taxonomy (NCBI): domain Eukaryota; kingdom Metazoa; phylum Chordata; class Actinopteri; order Perciformes; family Sebastidae; genus Sebastolobus; species Sebastolobus alascanus. The sequence continues at coordinate 1,133,338 of CAKAOJ020000003.1, forward strand.
TGATTTGGTTTTGTCTTGTGAATATTAATAAACTCAACAAATTATAATATTACCTTTTCTTAAATCATATCACACTTTGACAATTATATAAAAGCAATAAACTTTAGGCTAATTGATGTAATTAAAATGCACAAAATTAAAATATGACACTGATAACGACTACTTAACTATCACACAGTAGGAAGTTGTTTAAAATTAAAAATCAAGACATATACATGGATGTAATGCGGTTACTATGAGACATCAAGAATTAAAACTTACATGGTGACATCTCGCCGGTCGCCATCTCACATTCTCTACCATCTAATAACAGGTAGACTCTAAAACAAACATCATTTATTCATTTTTCACGTCCGCCTTTCCGTGTCCTTTGTGAAGAATGTGGACTAAGCTTCCTGTAGAAGGAGCGATACTGTAGGAGAAGTTTGTGTTTTATGTGTTTATGAGTCTGAAGGTCGTCTGTAATGAGTAATCAGGCACACATGCAGTGGACGGTAAGAACCACACCTCTCAGCAGCAGGTCGACAGTCCACTCCGAAGAGAAACATTTATTATTCACCAAACACAGTTAGTTCAGTTTGTATAATCCACTGAACATTACAATGTTATCAAGTGAATTGGAAAGAAATATGAAAAATCATCAAAATACAGGACTGTACATACAGTATATAGAGCTGGTGATTAATGATCACTGAGCTTTTGGGGGATCCATAAATTGAATCAAGTACAGTACTTAAGTACCAATTTGAAGTACTTGTACTTCAATGGAGTATTTCCTTTTCTACTTTACTCCACTCCAATCCAAATGGAAATATTTGACTGCTATAATTAGAATACTAGATTAAGATTTTAAACACAACACATGTGATGAGTTTATGAAATATGATGCTCTGTTGTAGATTAAACCACCATTACACAGCAGTAGTTAAATGTACCTCTACCTCGATGTCATGGTGCCTATTCTCTCCACTCCCAATATGCAGTTTACTTGAGTTAATGTTGGTTTGTATCATCTGTTCAACATTTATTTGAGCCGTGTACTTGTGATGTTTGAGAAATGCTCCACTTGTGTTTAGTCTTTCTGTTCACACAGGTTTTCTGTACAGTAGAGAGATCTTGTGGCAATTTTATAATCTGACAAAGAGGAACGAGACAAAAATCTCCTACAGTATTGTCACAGTTTTAATGCTCAGAGCATGGCACACAGGACAAGGGTTTGGTTGAAATGTGCACCCCGATAGGAAGCTGTTCTCCTTCTTTATACCTTGGCTTGGTCATCCCGCTCTGGTTGCTACTTTCAGTTAGTGTCTTGCATGTCTTTGTTCAAAAAACAAAAGGCTCATTTGCCTTCTGGTCATCTTCTGATGACATCCAGCAGGTGGGCAACAATGGCCTCTGGTTCCCAACCTGGGGTCTGGGACCCCCTTAGGGGGGCGCCAAAGATCACAGGGGGTGCGCCAGGATTTGTCTGCTCTGAGGTTGTCAAAATTAGATTTACACATGTAAAACTAAAATCATAGTAACACACTTACTGGATGATTTATACAAAACTCTGTATATAAAACTACTTAAAAAGATGTTTTGTTGCTAAAGCTGGGCTCAGACTACAAGACTTTTAAAATCCTAACCGATTTTGAAATCGGGATGCATCACACACATAAAGAGTATTTACACAGATGTTCTTCTCTCTAATCTCAAACATGCACACACTGCAAGATTAGAAAATAATGACACATCACACACTACAGGGTAGTATTAAGATTATCTTGCCAGAGGCAGAGACCTCACATGATCCCTCTCATGTGATCTCATATCAAAGCAGATGTAAACCACACAGAGAATGACGTGGTGCTACAACTTGCTGTAGTGATGCTTTGCAGTGAGAAAAAACAGAAGTAGAAGGCTAAACAAGTCGGAATGAGAAATGGTTGGGGAGACGCGGTCAGCAACTTTTGGAGTCACCAGCCGCCACTGGACTAAATGTACTTAGTTACATTCCACCCCTGTTAAAGCACAAAATTATTTACAAGAGCACAATATCTTTTAATGGACGCTGGCCTCTTAATTTTGCTCTTAACGTGCACCAGATTGATGCATTTAACTTTAAAATGTAAAAAATGACCTGCTACCCCCGAGGGTAGCAGGTCCGACAGGTATATGTAGAGTGGCTTACCACACCCTCATTGTTCATATTGGTTTTTATAGCTCCTTTCTCTGTGAAATGCAAAATCAAGCAACGAAGGGCAACATTTGGAAAGAGGAAGGAATGTTTTTTTCCTGTCTGCCTCTTCTGTCACTACACACAGTGGTGAGGTGTATGATGCTTTTACTGTGTTGCCTGATGCCTCTACAGTATGAATATATCTGTCACTTAATTTCGGAGGTATTCACTTTGTTTTATAACTGAAACAGCAGCTCCAGAATCAACCAGAAATGAGGGTCCGAGGCCCACCGAAGACAGTCTCATAAAATCCTGGATGGTACCATCTCCGCCCCCTTTTTAGCCAGGAAAACCCTGTAACACTATTAAAGTAAAAATGAATTAATTCATTACAAAAAAGTTGATTTAATGAAAAAAAACTCATTTAATACACTGAATCACTTTATTCAAATTGAGGATTTGTAATTCTTTTAAGGGTGATGATGTCAAAAAATAGGGGGTGGGCGTTCAGCTTTTCCTAGATACAAGTGGGGGGGGGGTTCAGGCAGATTAGGTTGGGAACCACTGGTTTAGGCCAAGATTCACCCAGTCAAAGGTTATATTGTACAAGATTCAGCATGATAGCGCACAAGGAAGTTACCACAATTATATTATGCATGATCATGAGAATTTCCTCACAATCCCCTCTTTTGATTATGCTTAATTAATCATAAAAGTAAACTCTTCTTCTTATTCTTCTCTTCTTTCTCTCCCTGATTCGTAGCAGCCGTTGGCTCTCGATAGGTTTTTAAACCACAGTGAGAGCGGCCCCCCCTTCGTCTGTGGGCACAGCGGGACTCTGAACCTCCGTCTCGAGGGGTGGCACCTTCCTGCAATGGCTGCTGTGTGTCCAGCTGTTTCTCCCTTCCACCTTAACAGCTGTAGGTGTGACGAGGAGCACTTGGTGGGGTCATGTCCAGCCTCCAGTGTTTCCTCTTCAGGTCCTTAATCATTACCCAGCCACCTGGTTTGAGGTTATGCTGCTGGCCCTCCATTGGTTGTGGAAGTGCTGCTTTCACCTGTGTGTGTATAGAGCACACAGTCTGTGTTTATGGTCTGTTTGGATCTGGTAATCCCAGTGTAGGTGTAGTCGTCATAGTTTGTTTTAGTCGAGTGAATGCTGTGTCAACATGTTTTGTCCATGTCAGATCGTCAGCTGGTCTCAGTCCATGGCCATGCATAATAGACAAGAGTGGAGCCTCCAGGGATTCATAATCACAGATCCACTGTCTACGGTAGTCTGTCATCCCTAAAAAATGACATTAATTGTCTTTTGGTAGGCGGTTTTGGAATTTTTAGGATGGCTTCCACTCTTTGAGCTCAATGTTTTACCGCTGTAAAAAATTGATGACCTAGGAAAGTTATGTTTTCCTGAACAAGGTGTAGTTTAGTCACTGGCCTTGTGGCCCTGGTCTGCTCGATATTTTAGCAATGCTACTGTGTCGATCTTACAGGCCTCTTTTGTTGGTGAATCGATTCTTAAAGCATCAACATACTGTATCAGCGGGCTCCCTGCTGGTAATTGCAAGTCCTCCAGACTCGCATGTAGCCATGAGCCATTGAGGTGAAAGTCTAAATCTTACCCTCAAACGTGAAAGCAAACCAATACTGAGTCTTGTTGTACTGGGACAATGAAAAATGCATTGTCCAAATCAACAGCTGAGAAGCACATGCTTTCTGGTGGAACTTGTGAGAGTATGGTGTGTGTGTGTGTGTGTGTGTGTGTGTGTGTGTGTGTGTGTGTGTGTGTGTGTGTGTGTGTGTACTATGGGTGCTCATGCATTTACAGCACTGCTGCATTCACGGCCTGCAGATCCTGCACAAACCTCCACTCTGCTGGTTGATTTTCTGGCCTTATCTTTTTAACAGGAAAAACAGGAGATCTTATGTTCTTCAGGTCAACCTATGCAAAACGCACAGTCTGTTTTCCCACAAAAGTGTTCTGAAATGGACATCTGAATGTTTGCATTAGGGGTGAATTTTGAATTCCTTCAATCTTGTGAACACTGTGTGACCCAGGGTCCCAAATCTTTCCATTGTACGTCGTGTGTTCTGGCCAGAGACACGTGTGGTGATGAGTTATGTACCTTAAACTTTTTGGCATCATCGTGCAAAAAATCTATAACAACCTTTCAGCATATTGTACTTCAAGTGCTCTGAGAGAAAACTAGACTTCTGCATTCATTTCAGAGAGAGAGCGTTCCTATTGGCTGTTCATTCAACGGAGGCAGCTGTCAATCACTTGAAACTCCGATCAAAGGGTCAAACTTTGAAGCAGATCTGAGATTACTGACCTGGGTCCTGAGGGTAGCAGGTCCAACAGGTATATGTAGAGTGGCTTACCACATCCTCATTGTACATATTGATTTGTATAGCTCCTTTCTCTTTGAAATGCAAAACCAAGCAACAAAGGGCAACATTTGGAAAAATGGAAGGAATGTTTTTTCCTGTCTGCCTCTTCTGTGACTACACACAGTGGTGTGGTGTATGATGCTTTTACCGTGTTGCCTGATGCCTCTACAGTATGAATATATCTGTCACTTAATTTCAGAGGAATTCACATTGTTTTATAACTGAAACAGCAGCTCCAGAATCAACCAGAAATGTAACATTTAGTAGAGTTATTTCAGGGAAAACCTCAAATCCACGTATTTGTGTCATGTTAAGCACTTCTCTGTATTTGTGTGTCGATGTGTGTGTTGATGGTGTTGGGGTTGCATTCACCAGACTCTGGAAACTCCTCCGCCTCCACCGCTAGTCATGCCTCATCTTATGTGTAGCCTCTGGCATTAGTGACAGTCACATGGCGTGGGGGCCCGGTGTGGGTCCCCTTTTCTTCCTTGATCTGTTCCAGTCTCTTGCCCAGTGGTCAGGGTCTCCACAACCCCAGCATCCGTCATCCCAAGGGCCTGCATTGTGTGTTCCTCTGCTCCGAGGGGGACCACCACGCCCTCTGTTTGTTCCCAGCAGAGCTTGGAGCTGTGACATCCGGAGTCATTCATTCGAGTTTTAGTTCACTGTTTCTCTCATCTGTATCCCAGCCTACGCAATGTTTTGCGTAGCTGCTTGCTGATTTGCTTATCCATACCTTCCAGGAAACAGTTCTTTATGGGAGTCAGTTAATGTGTCTGCTGGTGACATCATTCCATCATTTTCCTTGAAGATTTTCTGAACAGATAGTCTGCCACCATCTCACCAGGCTGTTGTTTGCAGACTTTTATCGTTTCCCATCTCATGCTGGCAGTTTTCTCATAGAGGTTGTCTGCATGTCCACGATATCCAGCGCCGGCTGCATCTCAGTTATAACGCATGTCTTCCTCCGGCCAGTCTCCTTGTACTCTCCCCCATTCCAGTTTCATGCTCTGAAGTAGAAGATTTCTGATTTCTCTCAAACTTGGTCTGCATTGCTGTACAGTCTGGGACAGTACGTCAACAGCTGCAACCTCTCTCTGGCAATTGAGCACATCTCGTCTGGTGTCCAGGCTCTGTAGTCATACATCACCTCAGCGTGGGTTGTCGAATGAGCCAGCCTCAGGATTCAGCACGCGAGGGGGGCCGCGGCCTCGGTTGCACTCTGGAGATAAGGAGGTGGAGCGGAGGCAGTGTGTTTATTTGCTGCCAACTGGTCTTGTGCTTCTCGGTACGAGTTAAGAGGTTGTTGGTTTTGACATCTCTGATGTGCGTCTGAAGCAGGGAAGAGAGAGTTATTTCTGTGAATGTAAGAGCTGAGGACATTTATTAATCCCCCCTTCCCTCTTGTGCCCCTGTTTGAAAAACTCTCAGGAAATCCACATTTCTTTACCCACAAAGGAAGCTGTTTACAGGAATCAGCACCGTCAGACTTGTCAGTCAAAAGTTTGCCACCACTTTTCCCCATTTTTGTTGTTAAATTGCAGTCACTCACTTACCCTGCAAACAGAGTTATCTCTTAGACCTGACATTCATTGATATTATTCATTATTTCCTTTATTAATGGGTCGTACATGTTCCAGATAAAATTGTTAAGGTCTATCCAAACAGCAAGCCGTGGGTATCAAAGTCCATTATAGTGCTATTGCATAAAAAGAGAAGGGGCTTTTAGGGAAGGGGACATCAGGGAAATCAGGGCAGGAAAAAGGAAATATATAAGGATAAAATCGAGACACAACTCGGGATGAACAATTTGGGCTCCGCCTGGGACGGCATGAAAACTATTATAGGGCTTAAGGATGGTAGTAAGGATAATGTAGAGCTTAACGGCTACAAATCAGACCAGCAGCTGGCTCAGGATTTTAATTAATTTTGAGATTTGATTATTTCGGTATTGAGTTTTAAAGTTGAGTGATAATGATTCTTGTGACCTGATATCTACATAATTACATATTTGAATCATTACAATTTGAATAATTTACCCTCTGTGCATGTTTAGTAGCTCGTGTGTTCACCTAATTGAGTTGGAACAGCAACACTAAATACACATTAAGCACGGTTATATATGCTTCATTTCAAAGCTTTGTTTTCTGAATGATGGTTAGAGTCATGGTTTTATACAACTGTTATGGTGTATTGTGTGAGTCACCCCGTGTGGTAATCTGATTACACACAGCTTTATTTAGGGATGTGCACCATGTGAGCCCATTATAAACTTTTGTTTACTTTCTGACACAGGGCCACAGCAGGTGACTCATATCGCATGATAGACTTTAGTTGTACAAATTCCATCACAAATTTTCAATTTAAATTACCAAAATAACTGGGTGAGTGAATGAAAAGAGAAAATAGTTAAGCTACAGGAAACTAGGAAGAGGCCATAAATATATTTGGTATGCTCATTGGTGGAATATGACTTAGTGCATTTACTCAAAGAGTTTGAATGCAGGACTTTTACTGGTATTGGAGTACCACCAGTGGTGTGTGGCCCAGTTAATGTTTGTGCTGACTTGTGTAAAGTTAGAATAAGAGAGTAAAAGACCAAGCTTCCTGTGATGCCTTTTCAAAATAATATACCCATGACGACCATTCTTTTTATTCTTAAAAACAATACAAAGCTCAAAATTAATTCAGATATGCTTTCAGGAGTAATTACAGAAATGTCATCAAAATGTGGTTTTCACTGACAGTAATTGCCAAATACACGCAGAGAGTCACATATCGGACAGCTTTGAATGATCTTAATCAGTGGTGGAAGAAGTACTCAGATTCCTGCATGTAAAATGTAAATGTAAAAACCCTGCATTTAAAATCAGCGAAATGTACTTTTAAAAGTAAAATTATTTTACACATTTTGTTCATCAAGATAATCTCCACAAATGAACACCACTTTTATGATTTTTGAAGTGTGAATGCAATCGGCAGAAGTAAAAAGCTAACGTTAGGCTAGCAACAAACTACACCACGGTGGCATGAACGCGAGTATACACAACGAGGCTGTAACGGCGGACGAGTCGGCGTGATGATGTTTCATAGTCCCATTTAGTCACATGTTAGCAACCGCCTTTTTTAAGACACACAAAGGCTTCAAAATTCACGAGTGGGATATTTACTGATGTTTTTTATGTCGTAGAGCAAAACCACACTGTTAACCACAGACCTTATTTCAGGCATCTAACTAAATACTCAATAAAAAAAAACATTGACTTCCAGACGAGGGAACCGGAAGTGCTAAAATGCTAACTCATTTCCGGGTTTTAGGCAAAATGTATAGAAAGGAGGCTGGGTCGTGCGTCATCAACGCCTCATATCTAGCATGTGCAGTAAAATCTGGCCTGCTGTCGCCGTAATTGAGCCAATCGCAATGCACGACCGCAGCTTCAGTTACACTGAGCATGTGTTATACCCCGTACCCCATACCCCAAGACCCATGTCCGCCCATGACCCAGCCTCCTTTCCATAGGCCTTGGTTTTAGGACTCATTCCTGTAGCACTCTATTAGGAGCACCGGAGGACACAGAGGCACATGATTTTTTTTTCTCAAATGACCTGTCTCATGCACTACTGTCAGGATATAGTGACCGTTCTATAAAAAAAATATTTATTTTTTTTAATCATATTTGCACCATTTCTACCCAGTACAGTTCTTGAGTAAATGTACTTGCACCAATCGTTACATTTCAAATCTCACCGTTTATTCCTTTATACTGTAAATGAAATTGCCTCCCTTTGGGTTTCGGTCTGACTAGTTTCAGCTCTCTCGAGTGACGTCTCCGAGTTTAAGCCCCGCCCCGCTGCCCGGTCCTGTGTTACAAAACCAGCCAACACACCGCATCTCAAGCATATCAGGCTCAGCTCCGCACCGCTGACCAGCCGGACGAACAACAACAGCAGCTACAATGGGGGTGAAAATTGAAGTCGAATACTGGTAATTGCATCTTTTTATCAAAGCCATTTTTATTTTGTGAAAGTGTTTAGCTAACCTGCGTCTGTTTGTGTTTGAATGTGTGCCGTAAAACCTCCTGAACAGACGGTTATTACTGCAGATTAGCTATTAGCAGCATTAGCTCACAGCTAACGCGAGCTACAAACAACACGTATTGTGCTTTTAAAACACATGTTTTTCCCCTGTAGTGGTGCATGAGGATACGAACCCCGCTATCGGGAGCTCGCCTTGGGTGTTAAGGATGAGTTTCCCGATGCGGATGTGTCCGGCTTCGTGGGAGGTCGAGGTAATGTTACCGTTATGTATTCCTTATAACTTTCAGCTGAGAGAGAGAGCTAGAGATAATTGAACTCTGACCAGAGATTTATTAGTGTCTAATCTTTATCATTTAATGTGAAGGCTCGTGTTTTTCAAGATCATTCCAGAGAGGTTGACGTTATTTCTGTTTGTATTTTGCAGGCAGCTTTGAGATTAAAATCAATGGGCAGCTGATCTTCTCCAAGCTGGAGTTAGGGGGGTTCCCATATGAGAAGGAGGTGAGTAAACATACAGATTTAACATCCCCATGAAATTTAGATCACAGTGGTGAAATATAACCACGTTATAAAAGTGTGATAGCAATCTGGCATATCCCAGATTTCAAAATCAAGGAGGACAAAATACATATACAATAATTGTGATGTGAGCCAATTAAACAAGTGAAATAGCATTTCACTTGTTTAATTGGCTCACAGACATGTGATATGTAGATATGAAGGGCTCATTCTAAGCTTACAAAAACACAACGATTCTTATTTTCAGGTGATTATACACTAATGAAAACATAGTTATGAATACTATATTCCGTTTCTGCTAATAGATCCACCGAAATGTTACACACTGTTCCTTTAAATAAAGGATCTGGATTCTCCTTCACCGCTGGTAAATCACAACAATAACACTATATTTTATGTTTTTCTCTCCTGCCACAGGTTCTGGAACAAGCCCAGAATGCCTTCGACGGCAAACCTATGCAGAAGATCACCAAATCCCGTGCACCCTGCGTCATCATGTAAACCTCCCTCAGTCCTGCAGCATCAAGACAGGCCAGTGCAACTGTATACTGCCAACACCACCTCAGGTCTACCCCCAGCCCTGCTAAAAATGGGCTGGGATAAAACCTTGTTTCATACAAACCCAGCAGAGATGCACTACGGCCAGTAGCTGCTGTCTTTGACGCAGATCACCAAACGTCTGGCTCCCCCTCTCTGTTCTCATTGTGGCGCTCCAGGCTGTTAATGATTACTGTAGCCTAAAAGGTTAAAGGTTATAGTATGATGAATCCATTCCTGGAAGTCCCTTATTATAGGAGCTGAGATGGGGAGAAGATGTCCGAAGGGTTGAAGGCAGTTCACTTTACTTCACTACAGCCTCATTGGCTGGCATTCTCTAACTGCCTACTTGTTTTTCAAGTCTCTGTTTACTGATCTCACATGCAATTACCAATTTTCATTGAATGCAAGGACCGTGCAAAGTAATTGCATATAATTTTTTAAAGGGAGACTTCCTGTTTCTGCCTCTGCACTGCTCTATGCTGTATAATCTGACAGTAATCTGTTCTAAGATTTGATTGAACTGACTGAATTGATAACTCAAACCCTGACTACTGTAAGGTTTGTGGAGAGTGAAGCAATGTTATATCATTTGTGGTTGGTGAATGCAAAATTAACCTTTTACAATAGTTTTCTTTCTTTATCCATATCAAATTAGAATAGTTTTAAACTTCTGCTGCCAGTTTATTTTAATGATAAACTGCGGTTATTTAAACTGGTCAGGTACTAGAGCGATCATCAGAAGTGCTTCTGAAGACCACCACCGACTGGTCTGTCAGCTCTCACACAATTGGATGTCAGCTCCTTCACTACGAATCATCTCATATTGCTCACTCAAGATGTCAAAACTGTAGGCTTTAAATAAAGGTAATGGTTCTTTCAGCGCTGATGTTTGTCACTTTTTCATGACGTCATGGTGTCTTTTCTCATTTTGAACATACTGTACTGATTAGAAACGGACACAAAGGTTTTTTAATTGCACTTTAATTAGCCTTTACCTCATGTACAGTAAAGTGTACCTATTACCTAAGAATTCCCAGCTGGGTGGGGTGATGGTGTAACATAGCTGCACCTTTGGGAGGCGTCGAACATTTGTTATCAGGTTTAGTCTCTAGGTAATGTTGGCCAGCAACTGCCAATTATTTTAGTGCACAAGTTGAACAAGTTGTCTTTATGGTGGCGGTCTGCATGGAAACAGTCAAGGAACACTGGACATAAACAAGTGTAATTTTTATGCTCCAGTTCCTTTCTGCACCTACACAGATGTGACATTTTAGACAATAAAAATTAAGATTTAAGTCAAACTTAAATGATACTTATGATTGTTGGAATGCAAACATATAATTTAACAAAGAAACTCTTGTTTATCGTTGGGGAAACAACAAAAAAGACTGACCTTTTCTTTCAATCATTTTAGTTTCTGTTAATATAGGTTGCACACTTAATGTTACCCTAAAAAATAATGGTAGATAACACATATAACAAGCCCAGACAACAGTTAACCATACAATCAGATCAATAGATCAAAAATTAAAAAATGGCTTTTCAGTATTACAAAACAAAACCGGATGGTTAAGGTTTGCAGTTCATGGAAATCATGATATTCTTTTATGCTTTGAAAATCCTGCATATCACGCGGAGCAAAAGATAAATCATTTAATTCTGCGGTTTCTACCACACTAGTTACACTAAGGGGCGCCAACGTCAACGAAGACTGCCACCTTCAGTATTTGGCCTCTGGCGTCCTCTAGCTCAAAGAAAGGATACTGAGGTCAAACACACAGAACTCAAATGAAGACGCCAGTATGCAGCAGTCGGAAAAACTGCTGCAACCCTGGAGGGTGTTCTCACAATATCCTCTGCTACAAATTGATTTTGTACTGAATGCAGTAAATAATGAGAATATTTGTTTTTGCAACTCAGACCTCATATGCAGGTTACATGCTACTTTTTAACCACTAAAGTTGTTGTAATTTTGCCTATTTGGCTAACAAAAGGTAAATACAATCTCAACTGAGAACATTTTTAAATTAATGTTGTGTCAGTGGGAATATATAAAATGAGAAGCACTGATAAAATACCTTATCTAAATACAGCTTGAGTCTATAAAAAATAAGCATTTATTAGTAATTTGACTTGAATAATTGTATAGTTGAAGTGAAGTCACAATAGCCCCGTTTCCACTGCAGGAACTTTCCCCCTGAACTAAGAACCTTTTGAGGAACTCATTGCATTTCGACCACAGGGAGCAGGATCTAAATTAAGTTCCAGGGACATTTTAAGGGGCCTTTTTATCCCCCAAAAAGGCCCTGGTGGTGCTCTATCGATTTCGGACAAGGGGAAAGCATCTCTCTTTGTTTGATAACATTGTAAGTAAAGTTAGGCTCTGCTGTCGGCCTCCAGACTCATTAAAAAAAAAGACAAAGAGAAAAAAGGCTGCAGTGTGTTTACTGCTGTGACCACCAGCAGTCCTAGTCTGATGTCATGCTGCTTTTTCATACGTCAGAGGACTAATTTGCCTAATCTTCACAGGTCTTAAGACCGCGGTGGAAACTCAGACAACAATGGGCTGAAGGAACCTTTTAGTTCCTGGAAAAGTAGTTCCAGGGACTAAAAGTCACAGGAACTCTTTGTGGAAACTCAACAAATGACTCACACTGTACTTGTCAATTGATTGCAGGTTGTGTAGTTTAGTGTAGTACTCTGTGACTAGGTGGGTCTTTGGTGCTGGCTCTGGCTCTCAGTGATAACTCACAGCAGCCTGCTTGTTCTAAAGCTGATAGAGCCCTTCTGTGCTGCCTTAGTTAGTCCGCCAGTTAGAGGTTTGAAAATGTACAGGGCCTATAAAAGTATTCAAGTTGGACCTTACAGATACAGGTTTATTTGTACACACTAGGACTGGGAATCACCAGAGGCCCCACGATACGATATCACAATACTTTAGACACGATACGATCTTATTGCGATAAGACATATTCCCATTTATTACCTTTTTTCTACTGCAAATTATGCAGTTTGTCAACATCTCTTTTATCTAATAAGATACAGTTTTCACTCTGTTCATCTCAGAGTTTTCATTCACATATCTTGAGGTCAGAGGTCAAGGGACCCCTTTGAAAATGGCCATGCCAGTTTTTCCTCGCCAACACTTTTTCGCCAACAAATTTGAGGGTTATTTAGCATTCTTCCTGACAAGCTAACATGACACCAATGGATTCCTTAGGTTTTCTTGTATCATTTGATACCAGTCGGATTGTTAAGAGGTTAATAGTTTATATAATAAAAGATTGATATGTCCGTGTATCGATACAATATTGCCCGCAAAATATCGCGATACTGTGCTGTATTGTGTTTTCCCCCACCCCAAGTACACATGCACATTAATTATGTGACTTCTAAATCCTCCTATTAAAGGGAGGAAATACTTATGCAAACATGTATTTTGTATTAATTTTCTTTCTATTGATCGGTGTGAAAAAAAAAACATTAACTCTACTTTGATTCAATGTTGTAAGACAATAAAACTTGCAGCGAATGCTTTTTATACGCACTGTAGCCATGTGAATTTGGTGTTTTGTCTTTATTCGACAATAGCAATTTAAATTTGACTCCTCAAAAGTATCATAATCAACTACATGATGTATTTCAGCCACTTAGGTTTCCTTCGCATCCTTTTTTTTATTCTTTAAAAAGTCGAAATCACATTTCGCCCACATGCCCTGGCGCTTACATTGTAGATGCTTTATGTTATATCCTTTTAAACTAGATTGTTACACATTATATTATGTTATTTTGTACATTTTCATTTCTTGCACTGCGTAAAGTAAGATTTCAAACTGTCTTTGTATCTCAATTTGTCTGGATATGAAAACGTCTATATGAAGACTGGGAGTGTCTGTATGCTGTATGTTGACACATGGACGCAGCAGATAGCTTCCACAAACAGGTGATAACAGGACTGAGCCACAGTTTCTTTAGCTGGGGGCCTCTCTATGGGGTGTACAGGATGTCTGTATTTTCACTGTGTGGTAGTCATCGGTATAATCACTTTGATGCCCTGACCTTTCATTTAGCACATAAATCAGGTCAAATTGAATGTCCAATATGGTTATGACCTGCAAAACTAATGACATCCCCCATCAGCCTCAGTGCTAATTAGCTAATGTTAGGGTGCTAACACTCAAATATGATGATAGACAGTGACATTTTCTCAACATTGTCTGCATTTGTCCTGTAATTACCTAATGCCCATCCCTAACAAACAATTCACTTCCTCCCTGCATTCCTTATTAGTTTCAGGACTTGTGAAATCAAGCGTTACCCTTTCTTTTCTCACGGATTTCTCGACATCAAACCCGTGACGAATGCTCATTCTCGTTGCCATTTTCGGTTACTTATCAGATCTCACGTGACTTGATCAAGATCTCCGCGCAATGGACTTGTTCCTGTTAACTCACTCAGTAGCCTGTAGCCATGGAGTTCATCTGACTACATGCATTTTACAAACAGCCATATGTTGCGTTATTGAGACTGGAGGCTGAAATCAGTTATCAGGGGCGTTAGAGAGAGAATGGAGGCTTTTGTCCCTAAGAGACCTTTAGAGATCATCCTATACCTCATCAATTTTTTTATTTACCTCTTTTAAAGAAAGTTTTTCTATTTTTTTACCTCAATCCAAAAAATGACTTTCCTCCTTATCAGTTACTTTTGACTATATAGTGTATATATACACTACCGTTTAGAAGTTTTATTGATGTTTTTCTTCTTTGCTTCAATAATGGCTATTTTAACAGAGATAAAAACAGTGTCATTCTGTGTCAGTGTCACCACTTACCTACAGTTGACATATTTTACATAGCAAGACCTTTTTACGTCTGATACATATGTTGAAATTGATATTACTACATTTATAGCGGTTCTACATAATATTCACACTTTGTTTACAATTATGTCAAAGAGCATCTGCTAACTTCAAATAATGCTGGTGTGGAATTCAATTAATTATTATGAGAACACAAGTTACACAAAATTATGTTTATTTTTTTCGGATTTTTCTCTTGTTTTCTTTTATCTTGTGAGATATTTAATACTTTCACATCTTCTCAAAATATCCTTCTCTGTCTGAAAAGGATAAATGAATGGTGTAATTGCTTTTGTCCAGACTAAGGTACCTGTGATGAGGCCTTACAGAAGTAAATATGGCTTCATTCAAACATGACAAAAAGGTTGGGAACCTCCAGTTTAAGGTACTGTACTCTCATTTATGCTGCTTAATTTCATCAACTCGTGTCTGACGACAGATTGTTTCTATATAAGTCCTTTAGAGTAGACCAGAGAATATTGACAATGTTTTCATTTTTTACTGGTTCACATCCCCTTGTCAAAAGGTGTTGTTAACCTGGCCAAACATAAAGATCTCTTGCACAGTTTAATACTGAACAAAAAGGCATATAAGATTATCAGTGACCACACACCTGTGTTAAGTTAATACATTTAACATTGCCTGTATGTAAAACACATATAAAGAATTGTGGCTTTATTCCAGAAGCAGTACAATAGATGTTATGTATAAGGATGTGAATCGCATTGAATTGAATTGTCATGACTCCAATAAATTATTTTTTCAGTCTTGTAGCACCCTCGCACATAATGGTGTTTTTACAGTTTTACGTTGTTTTTTGTTAGTTGTAATAATCTGTGTTTGTTGTTTTCCTCTTTCACCAGTCATCAGGGCATCGTTGTGTCTTAGTATCAGTCCTCAGACTGGGTTGGACCACCAGCATCCACCTCCACTCAGCTACAGAAGATGTTTAACCCTGTCGCTGCCATGTCACATGTACCGTACATGAGACAAACAAGGTGAGTTTGAGGACAGCAATGATAAAAAAAAAAGTTGAGTTTAATGTGTTTATCTCTTGACTTTGCTCAAAGATAATCAGCAGCAGAGGAACTACCCCCCTGAGGGAATCCCCAGTACGTACATAAGATGACGTACTAAGATGCTGTACTCCTGATACTGTATGTTGCCCCCCTTTTTAGCCTCTTAACCCCCCGTGTGCCCCTCAGAAAGGATGAGGTTAGGCCTGCAGGACCAAACAGGTTCCTCTTACTACCCCCGTCCAGACTTGGACCTGGTTCATGCTGGGAGGGCGGAGCGGGCAAACTAGGGCTGGGATATCCCTGTCTCAAGGTGTCCCTGGTCGATAGCGCTCTTTGGCTGTCACACAGGCCTTATCTCTGCCACCCCCCCGCCAGGTTGCTCAGCAACCAGAGGGGTTTTGGGGTCGATTTCTTAAGGTCGACGTAGTTTCATATAGGTGTTCCCGCTCCGCTCGTTCGCTCTCTGTACTCATCTTTTTGGTTTGTCCCGGCTCAGTTTGTCAGCGGGCTTGTCTAGGCCGACAGAGCAGAGATCGTCCTGTTTCCAGTGCTGGAGACCAGGTGGGAGTACCTGCATGCAGGTAAGGGGTGTGGCCTCCTCTGGACAGGGGCCAGACACACTATGTGACAGTACTGGACTGGAGGGTAGAGGTCAAACAGGACGGATATCTGAATGTACCCTGATAGGAGAGGAGCATATTCTAACCTTTAATGTCTTTGCAGTGCTTGTAAGATAAGAGCGGGAAGTTGTTTTCTTGAGCTTAAATTACTCTTTAGGGAAAGAATATTAATCTTTAAAAGGGCTGCCGTCTTGGTCTTAGTTGACTAAGATTTCTGTAGTCGATTAGTCGTTTTTTTTATGCTTTTTTTACGCTAAATGACTTATTTCCAAGAAACTTATGAGCACATCTCTGGTAATCACAAGATTAAAGTGGTGCATTTGTGTGATTCTTTGTGGAGAAACACAGTTTCACAGATCTTGATCTCTTCACAGAGTCTTAGTTGACTGAGAATTTCTTTGGTCGAAGGCAGCCCCAATCTTTAAAAAACAAAGATGTTTGTTGTGCATATTTTCTGTAAAGACAATTCAAGCATGTTTAAGTAATTTAAGGTCAAGGTCAAATGGGATTATCAGCTTTGGGTTCTCATCATATGTTGCACTTTTAGAAATATTACACCCGCTTATTTTGGCTTTGTGCTAAAATATCTGTATGATAGAACTGTTCCCACTAAATGGCAATTTCTTGTTAATGTGCAGATGTGTTTCTTTCAAGCATTACTATTACTATCATTCCTTATCAATTTTGTGCATGTGTAACATGAATGTGAAGATACTTGACCTCTATTTAGGCTATCTGCTAAGAAAAATTTTCAATTGCAATTTCACAAAAAAAGCCACTGTGAATTTTGTGTATTCCCGTCTAAATGTGACAGTTTTGCATTACTTGCTGTTACAGTAGCTGCATTTCAAGTTTTTCACTGTACTGTTGCAGAACAGAGGTGTCTGGTTGAAGAAGGGTGTAACCCAAAGATAAGGCTCAGCATGTCTTCTATTTAAACTATAACGAAGTTCACATTCTCAACGGCTGGTTGACTATCCGTCCTGAGCCGTGGCTCTGCAGGCTTAGCATGTGTGTGCTGGTAGGTGGCGGTACCCTCATCAAAGTTGCCTTAAACAGGGTCAAAGCAGGCCTTTTAGGTCTCTGAAGTGGCTGAGCCTAGTTGACTACAGCATAATGGTACTTTTACTATGATTGATGCAAGAATAAGATATATATTTATAGTGAATTCTGTGTTTTGGATGCTGTTTGCATTAAAAGTATGTCAAAATCCAGGGCTCCCAAATCACCAGTTAAAAGAAGAAGATATAATATTAATGGTCCCCATTGAGTCGTTGGTTATTTCTAATTGTGTGGTATCTCATATGATTATTATATACTTGTTTTTTATGTTCATTCATTCTTTTTCTGTCTTAGGGAATGCATAAAAGTGCCCGAGAGTTCAACATCTGAAAAACATCAATGGAAAACAATTTCAGTTTCGAGGTTAGTCCTGTTTCCTTTAACATCTAACAGTTTCTCACAGAGGAAAGGAATCTTGGAAAATTGGTCAGGGTGGAGACCGTGGAGTTTGATGTGTTCAACAAATCTTAGCAGTAATACATATTTTCCCTTCATCGTTCAATTTTCATCCAACTTTCTTCTGTTAATTCTTCTTCCTCTCGTTTAGGGCAGTGATGTGTCTTATGAAGACAACGACTCAGCCTTCCCCTCTCTCCTGAGACTGTGAGTCCTTTCTCTCATTTAGGCCTCTCTGTTTCTGCAGTACTTTATACGTACATATGCTGTTAATGTACCTGGACACCTGATTCTGTTAAGACAAAAAGGTAATTGGTCTTTCCTACCCTGAACTGAGCATGTCAGGCTCCCAAGATGTGCACCGCCCAAACAAGTCACTCCAATCAAGTGATTATGTTGTTTAATGCAAAAGGAGTCGCATTTAATGATGAACCCACAGAGAATCAGTTCCCCTCAGCTCTACAGAGCATTTTAGCTTCTTTTGGCTCATTGTTTTAGTTTTAAGGACCGTAATTTTCATAATTTGATTCATTTTTTAAGTAAAAATGCTCTGATAAACCCACTTAAAAGCTCCCTTCCCAGTACTAAACAGACTAGCTCATGAACATGATGCTGCATGTAGCAGCTACAGAGTCAGATATTTCCCTCAGAAGTTGGTGGAGACCAAACCAGAGCGAAAAAGAGAGTGAACATTGGACTTACATTCATCAGGTGGCCCCAAATACTAATTCAAATGAAAGCCACTGTATCTCTGGAGTGTTTAAATAGCTAACTGCTAACACGTTCACCATAACAACTGATTAAGGTGATAATGTTTTGTCAAACAGCTTGTTTGCACTGCCCCCAAGTGGCCAAAAAAACTCAATAAATGCAGGTTTAAGGTGAGGGTCATGCTGAACTCAGGTCATATCCTCATGCTTATAACTTGCAAGCATTCAATCCATCTGACAATTATAAAAAATACTGAGTATTTACCAAAATTACAATAAAATCAGGGTATAACGACATATTTAAAACTTGGATCTCATGACATGAATGATTATTCACAATTCAGAAAGTGGTTAATAACGTCCCTATAATGTGAAAGCAGCATTAGCGAGGAGATATCTTGAATGCGGCTTGAGGTAAATATGCCCAATATTCTAAACACAGGGCATGAAACCCAGCACTCCAAGCAGTCAATGATAAGAAATTTGTTGAGCAATCTTGACCTCTTGTGGCGAAGAACAGAATAGCACTAATAGTAGAATTTCACAGTTATGGAGAACTTGATCAGCTTAAACTGAGACCTTCACTTGGATGGATTTAAATTTTATTTTCAGGGTTCAAGCTATTTTTCCTTTATTTGGGATCATATTACACAGCAGTTCACACTGTCATCTTTTGCTTTACTTTTACAGAATCATCCAATTTTTTCAGCTTTTTACAATGTCAAAATAGTACACAAAATTGGAACATGGGGTGTTTTTCATTTGAAAAATAAAATAAATAAATACACAAATTCAAACAAAAGAAGGGTGTTTCAGGGTAATAAACATTTTCCACTTCTCTCAAATTTCTTCAAATGTAGTTTCCTGAAGCCTCATGGAGAAATTGATTCTTTCCATTATAAAAAAAAAACATAAATTATATTATACCAATCTTCTGTAGATAGGGTGTCTTTGTAATTGCTTTTCTAGCAGCTACACTCAGTATTCCGAATAAGGATTTTGTTTTAATATTTGTGGATGTAGAAGTGGAAGCTCAAAAATGAGTTCATCCCAATTATAAGCATTTTTTCCCAAATATAGTGACTCATTTTGTATAAATCTTACGCCGGTAATGCAGGAGGACAACCGCTCAACCTGTCTAAAAAACTTTGCTAAGGTGCTGGAAAAATTAGTACATAAATGTTAGAAAAGGTATCCGCACACTTAGATCTATGCAGTGTTTCAATTTATTCTGAGCTCTGATGAAGGTCTGACAGACCGAAAGCTCAGAATAAATTGAAACACTGCATAGATCTAAGTGTGCGGATACCTTTTCTAACATATAAATCTTACGCCAAAAAGTATTTACTTTAGGACAGGCCTAAAACACGTGGTAGTGATTGGCTTCCTGGGAGCCACAATTCCTCCAGCAGCTGGAAGAGCCAGAGTGGTATAATAAAGTGTCTACTAAGGCTCTTACGGCTAAACGTTCCCCATGAGGTTCAGCTTGATATCCTCCATTGATATTTTCAATATTTTGTCCAGATTTCCTCTGCAATGCAACTGTTCATTTGGATGGATTTCAAGCCGTTTACTATCTACAATTACAGGCTTCAAAGTCCTTTTAACTTACAGACACAATTATGGGAGTGCATTTTCCCCAAAAATTACCCACATTTCCTCTCCCTATCAGGGCTGATTTGAGGTGAGACATTAGGAGGTGTTCTTGAGAAGCACTCATTCTTAGTCTTTATTGATATTTCTGTTTCTCCACACACCGCCAGGACTCCACCGGATCAGAGTGCCATCTATGACCTGGAGGGGAGGAGGCAGGAAGAGGAGGAGGAGGAGAATGAACCTATGGAGGCCATCGTCATCCCCGGTGATTCAGAGGGTAGGTTCCCCTCACGGGCCATGCAGCCGCTGGCGACTTGACGTTTTATATCTGTGCACACATCACTTTTCTCCAGTGGTGGAATGTAACAAAGTACATTTACTCAAGTACTGTGAGTTCAAATTCGAGGTATTTGTACTCTACCTCTACTCCACTACATCACAGAGGTAAATATTGTACTTTTTACTCCACTACTTTTATCTGACAGCTTTAGTTACTTTGCAAATTAAAAATGTTGTATCCCCTTCCTGTCCAGTGAAAACCATGTATCTCCATATGTGGTGATTTTTAATTTTTCTGATAAACTGAAGGATGAAGTGTTTCTTTATGATTTGAGAAAATTCTACTTCGCCTTAAGCTAAACAAACTATTTTTAAAAATCCTCTTTCTGAACATACGATGATCTGATAGAATATGATGCATTGCTGTAGATTAAACTACCCAACAGTATATAAAGGAGTTAAAATCAGCACAACCATAAGCAGCAAATGCAAAATACACATAATGCAGTAGTAATATTAATCCAGAAACATCATATATAAGGGATAATGTACTAGCCGGTCATTGTCGTGAAATAAACCCCGACAGGGCGATGCGATGTGGTCTTGCATCGCCTTGAAGGAGTTTATTTCACAATAATGAGCCGCTAGCTGTACATTATCCGCGTTATTACACAGCTCCTTACATAAGAAATCAATAATTTGACACAAAAATGGTCCTCCAGAGTCTGACATCAGGACTGCGCCCATAGCAACGGTCTGTTATACATAGCAACGGTCTGTTATAAAGAAATAACAGACCGTAGAACGCTGTGATTGACCAATCAGAATCGAGTACTCAACACAGCCGTTTAATAAATAACAGTAAAGCACTGACAGGGAACATTTTATTACACAATGATGATAATACTTACATACTTTTACTTGTAGTGGAGTATTTGCTTATTATACTTAAGTAAAGGAATCTGAAAATCTTCCACAAACTCCTTTATTTCAGCTTATCTGAACCTGAACACCAACGCCACGACGAGAGGGGATGCTCAAGTTAGTCGACATTCTTCATACTTATCAGATATAAAAGTTCATTAATGTAAACTAATATTGTCCACTGGTGTGTTTATTAACTAACCACATTGCATTACCGCAGGCCTATGTGGAGCTGAATGAGCTCCAGGGCAACACCTGGCAGGAGACCGGCCGCTGGGTGGGCTTCGAGGAGAACTTGAACACTGCCACCGGAAAATGGGGTCCTTCTCATGTCTCCCACCTCACCTTCAAGAGCCTGATCCAGCTCCGCAAGACCATGAGCACAGGTGACTTTTAGATGAAATCTGTGCATACGATGGGATAAAATCAATTTTAGTTTGATGAATGCGACGAGTTAAAGGCAACTCAAATGTACTCAGGTGCCGCCATCCTCGACCTGAATGCCAGCAGTCTGTCTGCTGTGGCTGAGAAGGTGGTCGATGAGCTTCTGAACAAGAATGAGATTCGCCCCAGTGATCGGGATGGCCTGCTGAGAGCTCTCCTCATGAGACGCAGGTAACACACCATTTCTCTGTTTCTTTCCATAGCCATAGAAATTGTCTGCAGCATGCACTTTATTCTCATTTTATTCGTCCTTCCAGTCAGTCTGAAGCAGCCGTGGTTAATCCCTCTGGAGACATTGAGATGCAGACCTTTTCTGTAACGAAGAAGGTATATTTTTTGTTTTTCTAACACAGTTTTATCTACCTTATCATTTGGGTGATCATCAGTTTCATATTATAACATTCTTCTTGCAGAGAGACACCTCTGACAACATGGAGGCCTCAATTGTCCTCTCAGGTACGTTCATGTTATTCAGTTATGTGTCTCCATGTCTGGTTCTGGAGCAGATGTGGCTAAAAGAGGGAATTTTTTTTCAATAGGTGTCCTGGACATCCTGCAGAAACCAGTTGTGGCTTTTGTGAGGCTGGCTGACTCTGTGGTGATGACCTCCTCCCTGGAGTCTCCTGTCCCCGTTCGCTTCGTCTTTGTGCTGGTGGGCCCCAGCCAGAGCGGGATGGACTACAGCGAAAGTGGCCGCGCCATGGGTGCTCTGATGGCCGACTGGGTGAGAGAGGAAAACAATGAGATCACAAACCAATGAAGAATATTTGTGTATTTATGGTGCATGTGAATAAAATCTTTCTGCTCTCACAGGTGTTCTGTCTGGAGGCCTTCTTGGCCCAGACGGAGAAAGATCTGACCAACGCCATCGCTGACTTCATGGACTGCAGCATTGTGATCCCTCCCACTGAGATCCAAGATAAGGACATGCTTGAGCCAATCATCAATTTCCAGAAGAAGATGCTGCGTGACAGAGTCCGTCCTCTCGACACCCGTCTTGCCTTCGGTGACAGGGTCAAAGGTCGGCATATTTCTTACACATTTACAGTTTCTCACAGGCTTATAATAGTAAACTGAAACTAAAACGAAAAAAACAAGGGAAAAACAAATATAAATAAAATAAAAATTAATTAAATTAATTATTAAATTAAATTCATTTCAGTTCTAGTTTTTTAGCTATAATATATCACGACCAAATTAGCAAACGCACGCTGAAAACTAACTAAAACTTAACTAAAATGAAATAAAAAAGTTAAAAAAAAGATAAAATAAAAACTAATTGAAAATTCAAAACTATTAGAACCTTAAACAACAAAAATATTTCAATTTTGTGTATCCACTTCAGGTACATGACAGAGAAAAGAACAGGGTTGGTGGGGAAAAAAGGTTGCAAAAGGCACTAACAAGGTTTTATGGGAAATGTGGTCTACATTTTGAGATAAGCTCTAACATTGGTACATAAAGCACCTTTAAATTGTATTCACTTACCCATAGAAAACTGAACAAACAGACAAATGAAGCCTCCGCTGGAGAAATGAGAAAAACACGTATAAAACAACCTTCTCTTAAAAGCAGTAGATTTAGTGTAATCAATATTAATCAGTCAGTTTGGTTTGTTTGTCCAGTTGAGAAAGCTCCAGTGGCGCCTCGGGAGGACCCTCTGGCCCGTACAGGCTATCCTTTCGGTGGGATGGTGAAGGACCTGAAGCGCCGTTACCGCCACTACATCAGCGACTACACAGACGCTCTGAACCCTCAGGTCCTCGCTGCCGTCATCTTCATCTACTTCGCCGCCCTGTCCCCGGCCATCACCTTTGGAGGGCTTCTGGGTAAGAGAGAGATCCAGATAGAGAGTTGTGTCGGCTCAATTCATTTGTTTCCTGACCTTTGATATTATTAATAATTCTCTCTGTTGCCAGCTGACAAAACGGAAAAATTGATGGGCGTGTCAGAGCTCATGATCTCCACCAGCATCCAGGGTGTCATCTTCTGCCTCATCGCCGCCCAGCCCGTCCTCGTCATCGGCTTCTCTGGACCACTGCTGGTGTTTGAGGAAGCGTTTTACGCTGTACGTATGAGTTGTCAGATTTTGAAATGAATCTTTTATGAGCCATTTTTTGTTTCTTCATCAGCATCTATTTTCCATTCCATGCTAGTTCTGCAAGTCCCAGGACATTGAGTACATTGTGGGCCGTATCTGGGTGGGGATGTGGCTGATAGTGATCGTGGTCATCATCGTGGCCGTGGAAGGCAGCTTCCTGGTCAGATTCATCTCCCGCTTCACTCAGGAAATCTTCTCCATCCTCATCTCTCTCATCTTCATCTATGAGACCTTCGCGAAACTCATCAAGGTTTCCTCCCCTCATCATCTTCACATCCTGTAATGGCCTCATGTGTTGTCTCTTATTTTGCTTCCTCTGACTTCTCATCTGCTGTCGCTCAGATCTTCAAAGCCCACCCTCTGGTCCTGAACTACGAACATCTGAACCATACAGTGGACGACCCCTTCCACCTAGTCTTCGTAGAGCACAACGTGACCGATCACGAAGGAAACACAACCACTCATGAGAAGGAGAGGGAAAGGGCCTACCCCAACACTGCCCTGCTGTCTATGTGCCTGATGTTTGGCTGCTTCTTCATTGCGTACTTCCTCCGCCATTTTAAGAACGGTCATTACTTCCCCGGCCCGGTAAGTTCAACGTCCTATGTCCAGAGATTGTGTAGTTTTGAAAAGACTAAGTAGGCTCTGTGATTTTGACCATGGTGTGTCCTGGTGTCTCACTAGCTCCGTCGTTTGATTGGAGATTTCGGTGTCCCCATTGCTATTTTCTTCATGATTGCTGTGGATATCAGCATTGAGGATGCTTACACTCAGGTGAGTGTTGTGTTGTGTTGTGTTGTGTTGTGTTGTGTTGTGTTGTGTTGTGTTGTGTTGTGTTGTGTTGTGTTGTGGTGAGTTAAGTCATCTCAAATAAGTTCTAGTAATGCTTATATTTTCTCTAAAAACAAAAAAACTCTTAAAGGAAGAGTATTTAGCATTTAGGGGGATCTATAGGCAGAAATGGAATGTAATATTGATAAGTATATTTTCTTTAGTGTATAATCAACGGAAAATAAGAATCGTTGTGTTTTTGTTACCTTAGAATGAGCCGTTTATATCTACATACGAACCACACAGTGGAGGTGACAGTGGATCGTGGTATTCTTTGTAGCATTTCACAGTATGTGTGTAAATACACGTGTGCACTTTATTCCAAATCTTGACTATGGATAACATAACATGCTAATCAATGTGTTATAATCAAGGACACACTGGTAAATAAAAAGGTTGGCAGATTATGACCTTCAGTTGGAGCAAACAAACACCAATAAACAAAAAAAATATATATCTTTCTGCTCTTGTTTTATCACCTACATTCCTTTGACAGTACTAATCATAATGTATAATAAGAATTTATTTGCATGTCTGTCTAAAAATCTTTGTAAAACCCACTTCATAAAAAGGAAGTTTATGTTTCTGGTTACAATCCTCTTTATATTTTGTCTCTCTAAAATACGACTGAACTTAAACTATTTCTGTTTATTTGTCTTTCTGTGATTTTTATGGTGATAAATGAGCTGAATGAAAATCATCCTGTCCCCTTGTAGAAACTGGTTGTGCCAAAAGGCATTGAGGTGACCGAACCCAAACTCAGAGGCTGGTTAATCAACCCCCTGGGAGAGAAGAAGGACTTCCCCATCTGGATGATGGCCGCCTGCTGTGTGCCAGCTCTGCTCGTCTTCATCCTCATCTTCCTGGAGTCCCAGATTACCACGTGAGCGACGCCATAGTTGAAATAATGGCATTCAGTCTGCACTATCACTTCAGGTGAAGCTAATGAACCCTGCTGTTGTCTGATTGCCAGGCTGATTGTGAGCAAACCTGAGAGGAAGATGGTGAAAGGATCCGGTTTTCATTTCGACCTGCTCATCCTGGTCATCATGGGGGGCATCGCCTCTATTTTCGGGGCGCCCTGGCTGAGCGCTGCCACCGTGCGATCCGTCACCCACGCCAATGCTCTCACTGTCATGAGCAAGGGCCCGAAACCAGAGATTGAGAAGGTGCTTGAGCAGAGGATCAGTGGCATCCTGGTGGCCATCATGGTTGGTAGGTGCTGCCATCTACAGTGCTGACGCAGACACAGCAGGCTCAGAGTAAATCCCCGTTTTCCTTTAATAATCATTCACTTTCTGTGACTCCCAGGTGTTTCTATTTTCA
This sequence comes from Sebastolobus alascanus, assembly GCA_916701645.2. Lineage (NCBI taxonomy): Eukaryota > Metazoa > Chordata > Actinopteri > Perciformes > Sebastidae > Sebastolobus > Sebastolobus alascanus. The sequence continues at coordinate 1,159,153 of CAKAOJ020000003.1, forward strand.
TGGAACCTCTTCTCAAGATGATTCCTATGACGGCCTTGTTCGGTATCTTCCTCTACATGGGTATCACCTCTCTGAGTGGAATCCAGATGTGGGACAGGATGCTTCTGCTTATCACACCAAAGAAATACCACCCCGCTGACGCCTACGCCACCAGGGTACGCAGCCTCCTCAAATACAGACCAGAACTTCACTCTGTTTATAAATATATTTTCATGTGGAAGACCCTTATGTCTGAAAATGCAGTGTCCGTTCCATATATCTGCAAATATTTGCACACTATATTGCTGTATTGACTAAAATACCAGAAACATACTTAAACATCGTATTGAATGAGTCTCTTTGTGATCATTTCGTGTCTCTGTATTCATTTTAAGTCTCTTTCTGGTCATTTTGTCTCACTTTGTAGTCATTTTGAGTCTCTTTGTGGTCATTTAGTGTGTCTTTGTGGTGATTTGGCTATCTTTTCAACAAGAAATGTTAACAGTCACTTCAAACAAAGGCTCTGGCCCAGGGCCCCCTGACCCTGAGGCCTGTCCAGTAACCCTTCCATGCACAAGACTGTCACATTGGATTGTATTGGTGTTCCTATGTTCCCTTATATTTCAGTGTTTTTTAGCAGATGACAGTCTCCCTGTAAATCATCCTAACGTGAATTAGCATTTTGTACATTTTCACGTTAGTCTTTGGCTCCATCCATGTTCCCCTGCTAACGCTCTCCTTTGCTGTCATTTGTGCAGGTGGCTACACTGCGGATGCATCTCTTCACTCTCATCCAGCTCTTGTGCCTGGGTGTCCTGTGGATGGTGAAGATGAGTGCCTTCTCTCTGGCGCTGCCTTTTGTTCTCATCCTCACCATCCCTCTGCGCATGTTAATGACCGGCACGCTCTTCTCTGCCATGGAGATGAAATGCGTAAGTACCTCTCTGCATCATTCACTACAGTCTCAGGCACACATTATCGTGTTGTTAGATATGTAGGTTTCTCTGTTGTAACTCGATTTGTTTGTGCTGCAGCTGGACGCAGATGATGGCAAAGTGACGTTTGAGGAGGAACCTGGGGTAGATGTGTACAATGAGTCCCCACTGCCATAAACAACACCATATCATTAATGCTTCAAATTCTTGACTGCCAGTAATTATGTGAACATTTAACATCAGGTATCTTTAAAACTATGTATTTGTAAACATATACAGTTTCAAACTTTTCTGTTCTGTTATTTATCTTTAAAGGAAATTACCTCTCATTTCTAGAATTCATACATTAAACATACTTAACTTAAATATTGAGTTATCTTTTCATCCAGGAAATTGGATTTCTTTAAATGAGAAGTATTTTACCTCACGACGTGAGGTAAATCCATTCATAATATTGTTTTTTCTTTTAGTGCATAACTACAGTATAGCTTTAAAGTGACTACCTGTGCTGCCACATTGTAGATCTTTCCATGTTATAATAATATGATTCCACCTGACCAAATGTTTGCTATTTAAATTAAGCAGATTTGATCTATTCAGCTCTTTACACACACACACAAATAATGCATTTTAATGGGATTGTACCACCAGCCTTTGCCCCATACAGTAGCCTTTGTTTAGTCTCAAAAATGTTTTCAGTTGTGTTTGCCTCATTTGATATATTTGATATGTATAGAAATATGTGTAATACACTTATATCTGATTTTAAGTATGAAATTGCTTTCATGATAATAAAATGGGAGTAGAAAGGGGTAGATAGATGATATAATCAGGGCAAAACTTATTTGTAAATGTATCTTATTATGCCTGTTCTTGTGTGCTTGAAACACTGTACATGCTTGATTGATTTTCAATTTATTAAAAATAAAAACATCCATTACGGGCTTGTTTTCATTAATGCGTTAGAAAATACAATAGTTCACATCACACACAGCTCACTTTTATCATTTTATCCTCCAATTAACAGGAGAGGGGTGTTCACTTGAACCAAGAGGCCTGCCACTCAGCTACATGCTGCATTCAATGCTATCAAGTAAAACTCAACTTCTCCATACTACTACTTGGAAAACACCATAGACATTTTCGTAAATACTTTTTTTTACCTGAAATAAGAAATTAAACTTTATGACAAGTGAACTAAATTAAGCAGCATTGTGTTTTCCTGTGCTGTGGCTGTCAAATTTTGCTCAGACGTACATTTTTTTTAATTTTTTATTTAAATAAGATGCGATTAGGTCAAGAGTAAACCTTAAAACAGACTGAGAAGGTTAAATCATACAAATCCTTTACAGATAACAATAACACTTCAGAATGTGTCATGTATATGCAACAGTGGGAAAAAAATGAAGTCATTAAATAAATAATCATGTAAATAACTACAGACAATGAAATGAAATTGTGAAATAAGCAATACGTTTTTAAAAAAATCAGCTATTATGTTATTTCATTCTGCTTACTGTCAAAACACTTTATTACAAGTCAGCTTTATTTCATTTGAGCAGTTTCTATTTATCATTTATCTTATTTCATTGAGCTACTTTCATCAAAACTGTCTTTAACTGGCAAATCAAATGTTGCAGCTAGACAGACAGTAGAATAAATCAATAAATCAAAAAACGTTGCTATGACAAAATAAATATTTTCCTATGTATGATCATATATATGTGTTCATATCATTACTTATTACAATTATATCTTTATTTATTTGAAAATATGCATGGCATAATTATATATATAAATAATTTATATATAGATATAATATGTTATATAATTATATATAACATAATTTATTTATAAAAATAAAAACTGATTAAATTAAATTTTAAAAAAACTTTACTATAACAAAATAAATATTGTATGTATTGTCACGTATATTTGTTCGTATCATTATTTATTACAATTATATCTTTATTTATAACACTCCATACAAACAGTCAAGCTTCCATGCTCTTGTGCGATGATATCAACATTTCCAACAGCCAGGGAACGCAGCACAGTTTAACAAGGCCGAGTGCCTGAAAGTCATTTGTTTTCCCTGAGTCGGACTGACTGGATTGGACGGCCCGTGGTTCCGCCCACAAACACACAAGGTGGAGTTGAAAAGAAACAACATGCTGGGCCAAAATGAAGCTGTCAAACAGCCTCTATTTGCTAAAAGAGGAATCGCCGAGCAATGTGAAAATGCATGGAGGCTGCTTTGTTAGACCTACTAGATGGTTGTCTTTAAAAGTGGACATCTGACGTTGAAATATAAACTTTTGAAAAAAAAAAATATTTGTATGTTAATTATATGTGAGATGATAAATAAGATAACCATTGGCACAACTTCATGAAACTTTCCTGATAAAAATATTCGGGGTGCAAACTTCGGCTGGAGATCAGAAATGGTCGGCCTACGGGAGTGGAAAAAATAACCGCCCTCGGTTTGTGTTCAGAAACAACGGTTGCGAGGTCGGGGGGAAAAAAATGGATGTCTCCTCGTAGCGAAATGGTTGGATGGAGAGAGAGGAGCTGCTGCTGCTGCGCGTTGAGTGGAGGGAGACGGCGAGTGAGATGGAGGCGGGGGGGAAGGACCATCTCTGCGGGGACTGGAGCCCAGGACCGACGGCGCAGTGCTGGCTATCGTTCAACCCTCCCCTTCTTCTTCTTCCTCCACAGCGACACCCAGGCTCACGCCGAGAGACAGGTAAGCCAACAAAACGACCGCTCGGTTTTTCATTTACGGTGAAAAAATTGCGCGATAAACAAACTAGAATGCGCGTCTAAAAAAACCCGCTAAATATACCATTTATGTTTGCTTTTGTTTACTTATAAAGCGCCTCGGGTCGGTAGCTTCTTTGTGGTAGCGGAAAAAAAAAACGACCGCTGTGTGAGGGTACAGACGAGGGCGGCCATAGCCGAGTTTCTTGTCCTCTACAGCGGGGAAGAAACTGCATGTAAGACCTGGAGGTAAATGTGGTATTCACTCAAAATTACACTAAGCGACTGTTGCTATGCTAATTCCCGCCATCGAAACTCGACTTTTTTGTGGTGTAAAACCGGGGTGTTTTGCGTGGGGTGAATTAACGGTGGTTTCCTCCACCTCCATGCGGCTGTTGGCGGAACAGCCAGCCGCCTCTCTCGGTTAGCCATCAGGGATCTCGGTTTAATATCTCACCGTGCAGAGACTCGCCCTCTCTCTCCCCCTCTCTCTCTCACACCGAGTAGCCCAGAATCCACCGACGACCGAGCTCGGGAGAACCCGCCTTCTTGTCCTCGCTTGTACGCTTTTTGGATCGAGGGGAAGAAGGGAGAGTCTACCAACGCCCTGGCTTTAGTTTTAAGCTCCGTATTTTCGTGTTTGCAGTGCGCCATTGGACCTTGTCACGGTAGGTTTCCCCTTGTAGAGCAGAGAGCTGAAGCATGGCGGACCTGGAGCCGTTTGTCGCGCCAGTGAAGCCACTCAGCCTCGGATGTTTAACGTGTTTCCGTTGAGCTCTTATCTAACAATTTAGGTACAATTTAACCGTAATATCGTAGCCGAAACTGTTAACAGCTACCGTAAAACTATTTTCGTATAGAGCGAGCTCGAGGCTGCCCTGGAACATTTGACCGTTAAAAAAATATTTTCCATTTTCTTCTTTCTTCCTGCGCCTCCGCGAGTCCTTCCAACCCATCACCGTGACAATTACCTCGGACTGAATCTGTTAAAACATTGTCAAAATACTATATTTATAAAGTCTATGATACATTTAACGGTTGCTAAAAATGATTAACTGTTTAAAATGAAATGTTGTAAACACTTAAGTTCAGGTCTAACGTTCCCCTCAGGAAACGGATATTCTTATTAAATGCATACAATCTTGGACCTTTTTGTGTTAAAAAATGCTAACATTTTTATTAAAAGTATGGTTATAAAAGTCCAATTTTAAGCTTCATTTGGTGCCAATTCGCCCTTGGCCGTAATGCTTCAACTCCCAATTTCTTTTTAAATCATCCATATGTTGTAATTTTCATGAAATTTTAACAAATATTTGATGTTCAAACGGCTCAAAATGTACGTTTTAGCAGCTCTTTAGCTACACATCGATGGTTGTATAACGTAGTTCGGTCACCCAGACGACACCACGGTGAGCTGGAGCCATCAAGGACACGATGAACAACGAGCAGTCCGCCATCATTGGAGCACAGCTCGGCTACGCCTCGCTGAAGAATGCACTGGGTTTTTTAACTCTAAATATCTCAATATTAAACGCCAAAATAACCGAAGAAATCGGTCAAATACCTTTTAAAACACATTTATTAACTGTAAGCGAATATTATATGAACTTTCTCGCTCCAGTTTGAGTAAACATTTGAAGAAAAGATTATAGGGTTTGCGTGGCGGAGCTAGACCCAGCGGTGATGAGGCGCCTCTGCCGAGTGGCGCATTTGGCTGCAGTGCTTCCAAAGCCACCATTCCCCCTTCGTCGGAGACCGAAAGCAGATCCCCCCGTCCGTGGTCAGCTGGTCGCCTACAGCTTGCCTGTCCGTCCATTCGCTTCCTCCTTCCGTGGATCCTCCCCAACCTCCGCTCCGACAGAAAATCCTCCATTAACCGAGCGAGAACCAGGCGAGAAAATGGTCGCCGCCGCGGTGTGTTCACGATACTTTTGGTGGTGGACTAAAAGGACATAACGTTAAAGTCTGACTGGCAACATTAGCTCGACGGAGACTCGTGTTCTCGGTGCTAGTTGTGCTAGTTGAATCCCTCCGCAGTGTTATTTGAGATTTGAAGCCGTCACAAGCAATAGCCTATGTCTCACCATGTAGCGTAAACGTTTAAGGGGCGGTGTAATGAACATAAACCATTTTGTCGAGGCAAATTTAAATTCCACCACTTGAATACATCCGAGTTTTACTTTTATATCACAGACTAATCACCTTTTTATGAATCATATATATATATATACACATGAAAATATCATAAAATGTGTTTTTAAAAAAAGAAAGAAATAAAGAAAAGTATGAACCTATATATTATGGATTTCAATGTTTTTCTCTAATGTTGTTTGATAACTTGATTTTTTTTTGTTGCTTTTGTAGATACTAAACAGTGCACCCACAAATGAATGGGGAAATGGAGGCAACCACCCAAGACAAAGGTGGGATTTTGACGTGTGGAAATAATTAATTGACTATTCATAACACTTATGCAATACAATTTGCTATTATGTAAACTTTAGGTATTTAGCCTAAAATAATAAGTAAGATATAATGTACAGTGAGCCGGTCAATGTTGTAAAATAAACCAACATCAGAACTGCGTCCATAGCAATAGTCTGCCATAAAGAAATAACAGACCATAGAACACTGTAATTGACCAATCAGAATCGAGTACTCAACAAAGCCATGTAATACATTTTATTAATGTACTTTACAGGTCACCTTAGCAATTATAGTGGTGACACCCATTGAGAATAAAACATACCATAATGTATGATTTAGTCACTGAAAACACAGTATTACATACTTTCAGTCACTATGTTAATATATATTATAGGGGTTTCTTTTCTCAGGGGCAGGATAATTAGACATGATTCAAGACATACAAGAGGATATTATAGCTAGTTTTGTAATTTAGCAGAGACTTATCATTTTTCTGTCCTTTTGTGTTCAGTGTGGGCCCAGGATGACCTTTTGAAACTGCTGGAGTCCATGAAAGTGGCCCTGCCTCCGAAAGACATGACTAAATACAAAACGTCAGAGTCCCACCTCGACTGGCAGAAGGTGGCCTTCAATTCCTTCACAGGAGATATGTGTAAGCAGAAGTGGCAGGAGGTCTCTAAAGAGGTGAGCCACTTTAACTTTGTATTTGTAGCGTATTAGTGTGGTGTGTAGTATTTGTATGAATTGTGCAACAGTCCGACTTGTCTGTTAGATGCCAAATGTTGTGTCTTGAGTTTATTTTTTTGTCTACTTTAACCACAGATTCGTAAATTTCGGACTCTGACAGAACTGATATTTGATGCCCAAGACTACATCAAGAACCCTTACAAGGGCAAAAAGATAAAGGTGGGTCATAAACATATGTTTTATTCAACTAATGAACAAGTATCAGTTATGAATAAAACTCATAAGTCTTTACATTTTTATTTTTCCCCCCATGATATACAGAAACACCCAGATTTCCCCAAGAAGCCCTTGACTCCATACTTCCGCTTCTTCATGGAAAAGAGGGCCAAATACGCAAAGCTGCACCCTGAGATGAGCAACCTAGACCTAACTAAAATCCTCTCCAAGAAGTACCGGGAGCTGCCTGAAAAAAAGAAGGTCCGTTAAAAGCATCTGAGGTGCAGCTCAAATAAATTTGATTCTGTTTCTGATCTCATTCATTTCTAACAGAAACATTTTCTTTTCATGGCTACAGAAAAAGTATGTTGAGGACTTCTTAAGAGACAAAGAAACATTTGTGCACAGCATGATGAAGTTCAGGTAAGATTACGTATTACTAGTATTCATGATTACGTCTTATTAGCACTGGGGATATCGGGTCTGCACCTGCAGCATGTTTAACCTTTATGCATCACTAGGAACATTTTTGTCTTTTTCATTTTTAATTGTTTGATCATTTTGGCTATGTTAATGCATATGGTATACATTTTGGCATTTTTAACTTTGGGAGTTGAACCTCAGTTCCTATAATAAGTCTATAATAAAATGTGTTGCCAAAATACAGACACTCAGACCCCTAAGGACAAAAATGTCCCCATTAAAACCACAATGTGTGACCCCATGGCCGTCCCAGCATTAAATCATGCATTCTGTTATATCAGGCTTTCAATCTAGAGCCCTGACTTCAAAATTGTACTTTTTATTATTTTCCACCAGATTGAGCCATTTTCTCATGTTTTTCCTATGGGGCAAATACATGCTATTTTCCTGGTTTCCTGCACAACAGCATAAAAAGCAATGTTGTTGCTAATCATTGATTATATCCCACACTGTGACATAAAATCTCCCCTAGCATTTAGTGTACAGAAAATAATTACATTTTTGTGTTTTTTCAATAGTTAAAAAAAAAGTGGCATTATGTAAACAAATTTGCATTTAAAGGGTTAAACTTCTGAAATGAATGAATGAATATTTGGTAGTTATGGACTCAGGACTGAAGTTGGTTAAGAGATTTAACTCTGTGAAAGTGGAAAAGTATATTAATTTATTACACGGCTTTGTTGAATTCTCGCGTTCGGCGGTCTGTTATTTCTTTATAACAGACCGTTGCTATGGTTGCAGCTTTGATCTCGGACTCTGGCGGACCATTTTTGTGTCAAATGATTGATTTCTTAAGTACGCAGCCGTGTAATAAGCGGGATAACGTACAGCTAGCGGGCCCCCTTCTTTTATTTCACAACAATGACCCGCTAGCTGTACATTATCCCTTACATATAGTATTTCTTAGCAGTTTTTTGACGCAGACATTTTGTCCTCTTAATGACATCAGTGCAACTTTTTTTAAAGGGAGGCACAAGAGACTGATAATTGTGCTTACGTGTTGTGTAAATGTAGAGAACTACACCCGGACCTCATGGAGAGCATGACCAAGAAAGGTTCAAATGCACCAGAGAAGCCCAAGACACCCCAACAGCTGTGGTACAACCATGAAAAGAAGGCCGTCCTCAAGACACGCCCGGATGTAAGTTGAGGCATTTACAACGCAATATGCAAAATTGTATGATGTGGCAGATGTTAACTTTCCGTGTTTGACATCAGGCAACCACCAAAGACATTAAGGACAGTCTTGGTAAGCAGTGGACGCAGCTGTCTGATAAGAAGAGGCTCAAATGGATCGCCAAGTCCCTGGAGCAGCAGAAACTGTACCAGGTAAGACTACACTGCTACACTGATGTGTGATGTGTTGTTGATATACAAGGGCTGTTGTGATAGAATAATGAAGAGCAGTAATGACATACAGTCCCGTCTTTCTTCCCTGTGTTTGCAATATTCCAGGGGACGATGCGGGAGTACATCCAGCAGCACCCGGAGTTAAACATGACCCAAGAGGATATCGTCAAGTCCACCCTGACCAAGGCTGAGAGGCACCTGAAAGACAAATCTGACGGCCGACCTGACAAACCGCCTCCGTGAGTCACAGCCGCTAATACACCGTTGACACATCTGCTGCACGATGCTGGTTGTAGGCCACTGCCGAGTGAGTGAGCTATTTGAATATAATGTCTGTGCATGTGCTTTCAGAAACGGGTACTCGATGTTCTGTGCGGAGTTGATGTCGAGCATGAAGGACGTACCCAGCACCGAGCGCATGGTGATGTGCAGCCAGCGGTGGAAGCTGCTGAAACAGGGTGAGAAGGACGCCTACCAGAAACGCTGTGAACAGGTGAGTCCACAATCGTCACGGCAGATAATTAAAAACAAAACTTCAAATTTGTCTAAAAATGTCATATTTGTTTTTTTTTCAGAGGAAGAAGGAGTTTGAAATTGAGATGAACAGATTTCTCAGTGTAAGTCTTAATTTTTGCTTTCTACTTCCAACATGTTTTTTTTGTCGCAGCCATCAATGTTATCATTTGTGTGCTATATATACATTTGTCTGCATGAATTTCTCATGTGTATTGTCCCTTCCGTATGGATCTGTAGAGTTTGTCGGAGGAGGAGCAACACCGGGTTTTGTCTGAGGATAAACTTTTTAAGAAGGGTGGACCCAACAGTCCTGCCAACAGAAAGAGGGCCTCTAAAGCAAAGGTAAGACCAACTTTACACTCTTCACATTTGCTCAGATACAAGCTGTGATTTCCAGTGTTAGATATCATTTTTCCTTTTTTTTTTACCACTTTGATCACAACAATTTTATCCAAAGAAATTAGACTCTTAAGCCTGGTTTCCACCAAAAGTTCCCAGTACGTTTAGTCCCTGGGACTAATTTTCAAGGAACTAAAAGGTTCCTTCAGCCCATTGTTGTCTGCGTTTCCACCGTGGTTTAAAGACCAGAGAAGATTAGGCAAATTAGTCCGCTGATGTATGAAAAAGCAACACGACATGTCTCTCTCTCTTTTTTCTCTTTCTTTTTTTTATGAGTCGGGAGTCCGACAGCAGAGCCTAAATTTACTTTCAATGTTATCAAATAAAGAGAAATGATCTCCCCTTGTCCTAAAATGGTCCTAAATGGATATTAGAGTACTTCCTTGTTTATGAATGAAGCGTTACACGAGTTGAAGCAGCAGGGCTGTGTGTGTTTAACCAATCAGCGACGGTCATCCCTGCAAACTCCACCCCGAAAGTACCTGTACTTTCAGAACGTACTACCCCGCCCACCGACCAGGGCCTTTTTCGGGGGTAAAAAGGCCCAGTAAAATGATGTCTCTGGAAGTTAATTTAGGTCCTGGTCCCTGCGGTCGAAACACAATGAGTTCCTCAAAAGGTTCTTGGTTCAGGGGGAAAGTTCCTGCAGTGGAAACGGGGCTATAGGAGTATAACACGTTAAGCTCAAGTCCCATTCCATACATGTTTTATTCTTTGTACTATTAAACAGTAAAAGTTCAATATTGTATTGGTGTTTAATTTGTTACTTAGATGTACTAGTATCCGTTTCTGACAATCCCTTTCTCCATAACCCGTAGGCCAATCCAGAGAAACCCAAAAGGCCAATTTCAGCCATGTTCATCTTCTCTGAGGAGAAGCGTCCGAAACTGCAGCAGGAGCGGCCGGACCTCTCCGACAGTGAGCTCACACGACTCCTGGCTCGCATGTGGAATGAGCTGCCAGATAAGAAGAAGGTAATCTAATATTATACTGGAAAAGAAATATCACCTCAACAGAGCGGATCACAGGAGGCAAATCATACCGATTTCTTTTAATTTTCAAATAAACGTTCTAATGATGTTGCTCTCTTGGTCATGTAGGAGAAGTATAAACGCATAGAAACGGTCCTGAAGGCCGAGTCAGAGAAGAAGGAGAAGGAGGATCGTAGTCGTCTGCCAGACCCGCCCAAGACCGCACAGGACATCTGGCAGCAGAGCGTCATCGGAGACTACCTGGCCAGATTTAAGGTACGCATCAAGTCTCAAGAATACAAACTGGTAGTAGCCCGTTACACTATAAACACCGGTGATACTAATACACTGGTGATACTAAAAATATGTCAGGCTTTATTTGGTGTGGTAACATAAAATCTTACTTACTTGGAAAATACACATAAAATACTCTCCACAAGTGCGTTTAGTGTGAACCTGTGTATTGCAGAGTGACCGGCCAAAGGCACAGAAAGCCATGGAAGCAACCTGGAGCACCATGGAGAAAAAAGAGAAAATTATGTGGATCAAAAAGGCAGCAGAGGACCAGAAAAGATATGAGGTTAGTGTCAATTCACTGGCGAAGTCCAGCAGAGCTCCACAGCATCTGTTCACAGTAACAGAGCGAGCTAACGAGTGACTTCTCCTCCACAGAGAGACCTGTGTGAGATGCGCTCGCCTGCAGCTGCCATCGCCTCAGGGAAGAAGATGAAGTTTGAGGGTGAACCCAAGAAACCACCATCGTAAGTCCGTCACATCCAAATCGTCTGTGATGCCTGTTGTGTGTATTCTGTTGAAACCTTAAAGTTGTGATTTTTTTACGCTCGCTTTTGACCGTCTAGAAACGGATATCAGAAGTTCTCTCAGGAGATGCTGTCCAACGGAGAGCTGAATCACCTCCCGATGAAAGAGCGCATGACTGAGATCGGCAGCCGCTGGCAGAGGTTAACGCTGAAGGACAAGGACCGCTACAAGAAGATCGCTGAGGAGAAGCAGAGGCAGTACAAAGTCCAACTGGAGCAGTGGCTCGCTGTAAGAAGTGGTGGTTGAGGAGGAGGGAGGGGGGGGGGGGGGTTGTAAAGACATGTTGAGCACTTGACTTATCTAACATACACTTCCATTCGTCCACAGAGCTTGACTTCACAAGAGAGAAACACTTACAAAGAATATAATTCACAAGTAAGTCATGGAAATTGTACTGCAGCTCTGTAATGTTTTAAGCTCTCTAATATCTTACGTTGGCACTTTTAAAACTGTTTACCTGCTTGACGTTTCAGAAAAGGAGAACTACTGCAAAACCAGGAGGCCCCAAGGCAAAGGCCAAGAAATCTGTAAGTGCAGACTCTCTTTCTTCTTCTTCTTCTTCTTCTTCTTCTTGTCTCATAAATCAGCTGCAGTGGTGATGTTGTCAGCTATACATATGCCAGAAAAAAATTTAGTATGTCCCATACTAAAAAAGTATAATATGTACTAAAAGTATGCGATTTGGAACGCAGCCCTGAACATCTCTCTTCCCACAGGACACGGAGGAGGAGGACGACGACGATGAGGACGAAGATGAAGAGGATGAGCGGGAGAAGGCTTCCTCTGAGGCAGACTCATCCAGCGAGGATGAGGAGGACGACGACGACGATGATGTGAGTTGCGTTTGTCTTTGCCAGTATGCAGAGATAACGACAAGAAGTGGAAGTGTTAAATATTAGGGCTGTATATCGATTCAATTATTTAACCGCACGATTGTCCATAGTTAATCACGATTAATTACACATTTTTATCTGTTCAAAATGTACCTTAAAGGGAGATTTGTCAAGTATTTAATACTCTTATCAACATGGGAGTGGACAAATATGCTGCTTTATGCAAATGTATGTATATATTTATTATTGGAAATCAATTAACAACACAAAACAATGACAGTTATTGTCCAGAAACCCCTACAGGTACTGCATTTAGCATAAAAAATATGCAACAGACAGGTGTCAGTGTGCTGACTTAACTATGACTTGCCTCAAACTGCATGTGATTATCATAAAATGGGCATGTCTGTAAAGGGAAGACATGTGGGTACCCATAGAACCCATTTTCATGCACATTTCTTTAGGTCAGAGGTCAAGGGACCCCTTTGAAAATGGCCATGACAGTTTTTCCTCGTCAAAATTTAGCCCAAGTTTGGAGCATAATTTAGCCTCCTTTCCGACAAGGTAGTATGACATGGTTGGTACTAATGGATTCCTTAGTTTTTTTCTAGTTTCATATGATATCATCTATCTTCACTCTAGCTTTAAAACTGAACCCGCTACAACCTCTGAAAGATCGATTGCGTTAATGCCTTGACAGCCCTACTAAATATATATCTTTTATTGTCGGTTTGAAGAAGGAGGAGGATGACGATGATGAGGAAGACGACGACGAGGCGGAAGACAAGGAGAACAAGTCGGAGGACAGCAGCAGCGAATCGAATTCGCAGGGGTCGTCGGACTCTGATTCGGACTGAAACGGGCCGGCGACGTCTTCTTGAGACGAACTGAGCAGCGCTGAGCTGAGCCAAGAGTCAAGGGAGCTCTGCCACTGTGCCAACCCTGCTCTCCTCCCACCACCAGAGGGAGCCCCTGCATCGCCTCATCCACTTCACACTCACCCACTTTATGTTGCTGCGTCGGTGATCTACTCATGGAGGGACCCTGCCCTTGTGTCCAAAATCAGTTTCATTCCCTCCCCGCTGTGCGTGATGGTCATCTCACAGCACGGGCCGCTGACGTTATGCCAAAAACAGCATCCCACTGGTTTGGTGATGTCATGGACTTTTTCGCCGCTGGTTTCAATCTTGACTTACAGGTTCAATGGTTTAAGGTTTTAATGTCGAGGGTAACTCATTACCTGCCAGTGGTTATTTTATTATTCTGGTAATTAGTTGAAGACAGGTGGCATGAACAGGCTTCATAGAGCCAAAGAACATGGTGGAGCGAGAGGAGGGGAGGGGGGGGGGTGTGCAGGGTACTGAAAAATTGCACTCTTCAGAATGTTTCCTTTAATTTTTTTTTTTTTTTTCCCAGAGCATTGTCGCGTTGTTCTCTATTCTCAATTTATGATGTAGATTTTATCATTTGGTTCTTAAAGAGGTGGTATTTTTTCAGGAAAAAAATCAAGCCATTATGAATGTCTCTTTTTGTTGCTGGAAAATTTCCGAACTTGTTACTAACCCATGTTCTCATTTAAAGGATAACAGTGCTTATATAAAGTATTCACCCCCTCTTGGACTTTTTCATCTTTTATTGTTTTACAACATTGAACCAAAGTGGATGCTTTGATACTCTTTAGCAAAAAAAATTGTCTTTATACTGCAGCATTTATTGCTTTCTAACTGAGAGGAAACCTGACCACAACCAGCTTTGATGTCAGGTGTGTTTTAATACATTTCAACAAAAAACTGACATTGATCTCATTTAACTCAACAACAAGCCAAGTGACTTTTTCTGCAATGTCACAAGAAAAACAAATCTCTTCAAATGTATCTAAATGAAGTGCAAAACCAAAACAATTGATTACACAAGTAGTCACCCTCCTAAATATTTAGTAGAAGCATCTTTGGCAGCCTTGAGTCTATGTGGATTGGTCTTTTCGCATGTGAACACTGCATTTCCCCTGGTTTCTTTTCGCAAAACTGCCCAACCGAGGTTTATAGGGACTTTAAGTTAGCAGCCAATCACAAATTACCTCTTGGATTTAACCTCACTAATGCGCTTCTTGCACCAACACAGCCTGCTCTAAGCAGATTTACAGCTGTGCCATATTCTTTACATTTAATATTTTAATGATTGACCTTACTGTAGTCTGCAGGCTATTCTGTGCCTTGAAAAGCTCTTTGTATCCTTCCCCTTGAATGGTAGTTTTCAGTAAACTTGTAATGTATTTGGGATTTTCCTTTATTTTTATGGTGTAGTTTTTATTACAAAACATACTGTTGGAGCTTCCAGATACATGTGTATTTACTGGTCATTCTTTTAATTACACAATCCATTCAACTTATAAAAACATTTGTCTGCACCAGTCAATACAATCAATCATTTTAGTTTTGTGAAGATTGTTTTGTTGTTGAGTGTCAAAAAAGCCTGATTGCATCCATTTTGCTTCAGAGGTGTAAAACAGAAGCCGGTTCAATACTTTTTATAGGCGCTGTGGGATCCGTTGCCATGTGTCTGTGATTGAAAGGTGTGATTTATAACCGACATATTAATCCATCAGTCTGATACAATTCTGTTTGGCTCCTTTAATTCTGGCCTGACAGTAATAAACAGTGTTTATTGTTTGACCAGAGCAGTTTGTCATTGAAGGGATACCACTTGAGCTCAGTTTGTCTTGTGTTTTTAAAGAATAACGTCATACAGTTGGTGTATGTTTCTTCTCTGAACCGTTGTTTTACATTTATTTGAATTGTCAATAGGTTTGTTTTGTGTTCCGATCCATCTGGAATCATTTTGTGGATGTCGAACTGAATGGTTTTCATCAATATTTTTTTGAATTTTAATGGTATTGACTGTAATCCGTATGGGTTTTAGTCTAATGCTTAATCCCAAAAAAGTGTGCACTTAATGTAAATCTGTCCCTCTGTGTGAGTTTGTGTGCATGCATGCACAGAACTGTGTATATATGGGGGTGTGAGTGTGTGTTTCTTTGCTTTAACGTGTGCTGTTTTTACTGTTTTGTTGCAAACCATGATGTGACTGCAGCGTGCATGTTTGTGCCTGTGTGGGGACGTCATACCAACACCATGAATGTAGATATTGTTAATCTTTTTCTTTTTTCTTTTTTTCCAAAGGTCTTTGGTAAATTTTCTGCTCGGCGCTGTTGTGTCATTGGTCACCTGAAAACAGACTAATGACAGGACTTCCATGACTGTCATTTTGGGTCCACAGACAGATGAGTGGCAACTATTAATAATCTGTTAGTAATGGACTGATTTTGACCATTATGAAATAAAAACCAGCGTGGACTATTTAAATAATCTGGGGAGAGAATAAGAAAAGTGATTGCTGATATTGATGGATGGGAGTTTGTAAAAGGGATTTGGGGAACTGAGTTGCCAGAGGAATTGGGGTTAAAAACTGTTGTAATTTTTCCTGTAAATACTGTTTTTGTATTGAGTGCTTATCGTTTTGTTAGTGCTTTAATTTGGCAAACCCTCATCTGTGACCTCTAAGGCCGGTGAGTTTTTCACTCACAGGGGAGAGTTTTTGGTTTAATTCACCTGTTTTAGTTGTTTCTTCTCTCCCTTCTGTTGGTTTATAGAGATATCTAAGACAGCAAAGCTTTACAAGTTTGTACTGCTGGTCATTTGACAAAATTTGATGTTTTCTATAGCTGAGGGTGTTCTTATGTCCTTGTAGTTCAAGTATTTGGGCAAATAAAAAAATGATCTTTAACAGTTAGAGATGTGTGTTCTGTTTTAACCTTGTACAAGCAGACAGGACTAGGTTCACAGAGTCAGTTACCATGGTAACCACCTCTACCTGGAACTGAAAACCCAGAGTTTCCCTCATCTCAGGGTTAACTAACTCAGAATTTTCACTAAAACAGGGCGCAGATCTTGCCATGATATAAACAAGATCTTGCAGAGTGGTTACAACACCTTTAGTCCTGTATTTTAGCTTTTTTTGTGCATCGTTAATGGATATTTCTAAATAAATCCAGTAATGAATTCTAAAATACTATGATACAAGTAAAAATCCTACATTAGATTTTTCACTGAAAGTATAATCAGCCAATTATATTCAAAGCGTCAAAAGAATAAGTATAATTTCTGCAGAATATTTTGATAATTATTATGTATTATTAAGTAGTATTTTAATTATGTAGATGGTTAAGGTGGGGCAAATTTTTACTCATTTATATACGGTTGGGTAGCACCTTACAGTTGGATCCTGTTTTTGCCAAGAAACATATTAAGTATCATAACATGGAAATACTACATCAAAGTACAAGTACATCAAGGTTGTATTTGAGTAAATGTACCTGGTTACTGTCCATCACTACAATTAAGTTTATTGAAAACCTTTTGTACAAGTAAGATAATAATTAATTTCCATACACAGACTTGCTATGTTATTCTTTTTTAATAACAAGAAAATATAATATCCACATTTTTAAAGTGAGCTAAAATAAAATGTTAAATTTAAAGTTTAAAGTTAAATTTTGCTTAATAAAATACTGCATTATAAAATCATATCTGAGAATAAATGATTTATATATATATATATATATATATATATATATATATATATATATATATATATATATATATATATATATATATATATATATATGTCTACTCGGCTTTTGGCCATATAGTGTATACTGTTGTTACAGATTACCTCATTCAACCGCTCAGGCACAACTAAATGATAACAGATAACGAGAGAAATATCATGGTCATTTATTAATGTCTCCGAGCTGTCAGTAATACCGGAAGCACGCTGATTGTACCTTCAAAATAAAACCACCAATACGACGTTAGCTGCGTCAGACAAATATCCTAGCAACCTCAGCTTTTAATGACTGGTCTACAAAAATACTTACTAAATATATATACAATATAATAGATAATGCATCCTCTACCATTGGTAAGTATTTTGCTCACTAAACATTTGACAGCTCATCTTCGGACGCAAGGCTTTTATTGTTAAGGGTAAACCGGAAGTTAGTTGTTTTGTTTTTATCTGTGTTGGCCTCCTCGGTGTCAAGCGAGGCTGGAAGCGTTAATTTAACGACACCTGCGACAACAAACAATTTAAACGAGGGGTTTAGTTTCACCGGCGATAAAAGGGGGGGATGTGGCTGAAGACCAGGCTTCTTATTAACGTATTTTTGTGGACTGACATGTTTGTGTTGCCTCTCTCAGAGAAACTGCCCGAGTTTTCAGGTTGCCAGGGTAAGAGGAAACAATTATTTTAGGGGGTGAAATTACAAACGTAAGATCACTAACGTCACATTGTATACGGGTATTTCAACCCCAATAACGCGTTTCTGCCATCTCAAACGAGCTAACAGGGCTAGCTTGCAAATGCTAACACTAAAAAGTAATTAAAGTATTGACATTAAACAGTGTTTAGTTTGCTAAAAACTGTCATTAACGTTGTTTTTTTCCCGTTAGCTAACCGTTAGCCGTTACGTTTAAAATGTATCTAGCTGTTCCTGCGGTGTTTATATTGTAAATAAAGACGCATGTTAACCTCAGGTAACCACACCTGACGCAGATATCTTTATTAAGAAATATACATACTTATTACTGTAACTACACGTGATGTATCTGGTATCCAATCAAATGTTAATCATGCTATTTATGTAAGTTACACTTGTGAGTTCAAATTGTACTTTTTCTTATGGGATGGATGTTTCCTGCAATGTTTAATTTAAGGAAAAATATAGTTTAACAGCCAACATCCGACACATATGTTGCTAGTATAATATAATATAGTATTTTACCATACTATATATATATACTATATTATATTTGATATTGTTTTTTATATTGCTGTACTATGTATTAGGTTATACTATTATTACATTTTTATTTTATACTTTATCTTATATCCCTTACCGTATTATACAGTGCTATATCATACTATATTATGTTAATATGTGATACTGTTTTATTAGATAGATAGATAGATAGATAGATTGACTTTATTGATCCTCAAAGGGAAATTGCGGTGTTACAGCAGCAATTTACATAGATCACAAAAACGTGTTTAAGGAAAATATAGTTCAACAGCTGACACATATGTAGCTAGTATAGTATAATATAGTATTTTACCATTCTTGTCTTGTCTTTTCCATTAGTTTATATATTTATATTTTCTTCTCTTCAACAGAATGAAGACATTTCTGCAACAAGTGTCGACATCTATTTCAAAAGTAAGTATTTTAGGTTTGATTCATAAACTGAATCCTTGGTGACAGATTGGATTAGTCTCTCTCTCACTTTAATCTGTTACCTGCTGTTGACCATGCTGACTGTCTCATGATTGTAAGTTTGTCTGTTTTTTTGTTCAAAATCCTCAGGTCAGCATCTCATTACCGTGCTATCAAGATTTCCCATACAGATTTTCAAATGAAAATGGAGGATATGCCCCTGTCAGGCCCAGACAACACCAGGCTGGAGGTGAGTGAATTATGTATAATTTGTAATAAATGTAATGTAATTTATTGTTGTAATGTTTTAACTGTGTTTTATGTGGTGCCCAGTTTGAATTTGGTTTTAAATGATCTTATTACAGGCCTTGGTCCATGACATCTACTCTGAGCTGGTGGAAGATGCCTGTTTGGGTCTGTGTTTTGAGGTTCACCGTGCTGTGAAACAGGGCAGTTTCTTCTTGGATGAAACGGACCAAGAGAGCATGAAGGAGTTTGGTTAGTGCCGTGTCTTCCAGTTTCTTCTGGCCCATTTGTCCTCTCATTTTTCTTTGGTGTGTTTCCTTATAGTGTGTGCCTTTTATTACTCTTCCAGAAATTGTGGATCAGCCAGGCGTGGACATATTTGGCCAAGTGTACAATCAGTGGAAAAACAAAGAGTGCGAGTGTCCGAACTGCAAAAGATTGATAGCAGCTTCTCGCTTCGCCCCGCACTTGGAGAAATGTCTCGGCATGGGACGCAACAGCAGTCGCATCGCCAACCGCAGGTCGGTCACTGAAGGTCATTCAGGACTGATTGTTGTATTGATCCAAAATGGGTATGATCACATTGTTTGATTGTTGTTGTTTTACCCTTTTAACAGGCTAGCCAGCAATAATAACATGAGCAAATCAGAGAGTGATCAGGAAGACAATGATGACCTCAATGATAACGACTGGTCGTATGGGGCAGAAAAAAAAGGTGAGCATTTAAATATGGTTTAACTTTAATTTCCACTGTGCTGAAAGAATAATGAAGTAAAACTTCATGTTGCTTCCACATAATATACAAACTTCTTATTTCCATGTTACAGCCAAGAAGAGAAAGTCAGATAAGGTATTTTTGTATTTATTTGCCCTTTTGCAGACAATATTAGAGTAAAATGATGTATGTCTTAATGTGTATAAAGAGGATAATCTAATCTGAATGATTTTCTTTGTGCAGAATCAAAATTCCCCAAGAAGATCCAAATCTCTAAAACATAAAAATGGTGAGTCTATCAGCTGTTTTGTTGAAGTTTTGGTTGATGCTTTCTGAATGTGGTGTAAATATTTAAAATGATTCTGGTCTGAACCTGGACCTGGTCCGTTCAGCAGTCTTGAAGCCTAAGCATCATTTTGTAGATCAGGACGTTCTGTGCTCACAGTTTCCTCAGTCACAGGAAGTAGAATATGGACACCTGCTGTCAGCGTAGAGAGATTCTAAAAGCAAACAGATCAGCTTTTTAGATTTACTGATCCAGGGCCAAAATGTCTAACCTGACCCTGTCGTCATTGTTAAGGGTTTGGAAAAGCTCAGACACTTTCAACAAAATACTTGGCAGGTGATTGGATGAACCATCTGTCACTTAAACTAGCAAAACTCACTGAAGGCCAAAAACATCACCTTAAGTGTTGTTCTTTGCTCTTCTTTCAATGAAGAAAGGCTCTCCATCTTATCTTGATAATAACCTACAAAACCAAAGTGTAAAAAGAACAGTTTGTGGTTTTACAGGGGTTTTATGGATCAAGCTCTTGCAGGAGTTTTTTTATTTACAAGGGAGGAGCAAATATCTGATTAACTGTAAGCTACTTTCCGAGTATATAACTTAAACCCTCTTGATTGTGACTTGAAGTCCAATTTTGATGATGGTGCATATGGTATGAATAAGAGGATCAACAGGTATGTTTTTTTTCCCAGGTGAGCTTGGAGGCAGCGTCAGTTCAGATCCTTACAAGGTGACAAACCTTCCTTTTGTTCATGTTGTCTGCAAGACTTCAAAGTTCTTCCATCTTGTGTTGTATGTCAGTGTGAAGTATTGATAATGGTTCTTGATCTGTCTTTCATTTCAGTACAACTATAATACCGGCATCAGTTATGAAACTTTAGGCCCTGATGAAGTCCGATCCCTTTTAACAACGGTGCGTAGCCCTGCATGAATGCACCCAAGAATATTGATCTTATTTCTCTGGATAGACGGTTGTTTTTAATTCAACAGATGTTGATCATTAAAGTTGTGTTTGTTTTTTACAGCAATGTGGGGTGATCTCTGAGCACACCAAGAAGATGTGTACCAGGTAATTACTGTATAATCCACCGGCACATACGTAAACTAGTGATGAAACTTCTCCAATCTGGGAAAACAGTTAGCTGCTTTCATGGTGCTGATATCTGAGATAATGCAGGATAGTTTCAGGTACTGTCACGCCTGGCCTTATGTTGTTGTCACCTTGTTGATTCATCCAAATTCAGGGAGAGATCAGTGTCTTTATGTCCCTTTATGTCTTTATGTTTTGCCCCTTTGTGAAACTTTGTCTTAAAAACTAGAAACTGAAAGTCATGGCTGCAGGTGAAATCTGGAAACATGATCAGTTTCATCTGTGTATTCATGAAAATGATCATGTATGTTGGGACTAACTCAGGGGTACACAAGTGGCAACTCATTGTATTTCATTGTTTAAAGTCTTCTGGACTAGTGATTGATTTGTTTTACTCACCAAAATGAAACACCAAAGATCTAGATGGAGATATCTTTAAGTGGAGGACCCAGTCAGTGACCAACCTCTAACATTTCATAACCTTTAACACCTAATTTCTGCTCGGCTCCCTCTGATTGGTCACTGATTGTGTCCGCAGCAGTCCGTCCCTGTGGCTGTATGCATGAATGCAGACAGGGTGATGCGTGAAGCTCTGTCAGTATAATGCCACCTTGTGTACCACCAGGTCTCAGCGATGTCCCCAGCACACGGACGAGCAGAGGAGGGCCGTCAGGGTGTTCCTCCTGGGGCCGTCCGCGTGAGTGTCTTTACCCCCCCCCACCCAACCACAAGTGTACTTAACAAAAGTCATGTTTGAATGAGTGTTGTGACCCTCATGGTGCAGGTGTTTGCTGATACAGTTCACTGTTGCCAGAGTTAGGAACAGAACAATGCTGCTGGTCAGTGTTGTGAACACTCTGGTACACGGGTGCCTTTTCTACAAGTAACAGCTCTTTGACAAAGGCAGAGTTGTGACTGTCCTCTAACAGAAGTGTTAAGGGGAGACACTGGCAAAAACATCGTCTTTCATGCACTGGTCAAATTTGAGATTTTGGGCTATTTTGCTTCCATAACGTGTCTGCTTTCAGACTAGAGCGAAGAAAACATCTAAAATACACATTGAGGTGTTTATTTTACTACTTTGTCTATTTGCATCTGTACATTTCTTCTAAATTCACCAAAAGTTAGCATCAGATAATGCCTCATTTGCATATTTAAACATAGAATTTCAGAAAACTTGTAGAACAAGAAATAATTGCCTTAATGTAAGTAAACAACTGGGGAAGTTTCATGGTGATATCTATTAGTTACCTTTTTTTTTTTTACCTTATTCATCTGTACTGTCTTACAAAATGTATGGAATTTCACTATACATCAAAAAATTAGTTGTTTTCTCAGACTCTGAGCCAGAAATCTCCACTTCAGTAGCACTTACAGACACCAAACCTTCCAGTTACAGTCCCGTCTATAGTCTGAAGGTTTTTACAGAGGGGTTCGTTCATATATCATTCATAGCCTGATTTATACAACATTTTATTCCTAAAAAGATGGCGAAAATTGATTATTTTTTTTTTTTTTAATGGCTGTTGACAGTATTTTACTGATTTATGGATTGATAAAAAGAGATATCCAAAATCCCCTCTTTAAAAACCTTTGACTCTAATATGTCAACAAAATGAAACAAGAATTTTGAACCTGGCTTCATCCAATGTTCACATTTCTGTTCTGGAAATTTATGCAATTTAGCACATATTTGATAAGATAATGGCTCATTTGCATATTTAAACATCATTTTTTAGAAAACTTGTAATAATTGCCTTAATGTA
The DNA here is from genome assembly GCA_916701645.2 of Sebastolobus alascanus. Classification (NCBI taxonomy): domain Eukaryota; kingdom Metazoa; phylum Chordata; class Actinopteri; order Perciformes; family Sebastidae; genus Sebastolobus; species Sebastolobus alascanus. The sequence goes on from CAKAOJ020000003.1 coordinate 1,181,905, forward strand.
AGTAATCAAATGGGGAAGTTTCATGGCGATATTTATTACCTTATTCACCTGTAGTGTCTCCCCTTAACAGAGGGTGCAGCTGGTGACCTTTTATCATTAAAAAGGTCATACATTACCCCCAGGGGGTTTTCCTGACCCGTGTGGGGTCTCAGTGGAGGAGCACCTTTGCCACTCAGCATGTGACACATGATTCACCAAACTCTGTGGTGATACCAGCATAATTCGCGCTGGCACTTTTATGCCTCCCATGCATGAAACTTTCAACCACAACCCCCCCCATCGTGTTTCAAGCTTTAGAAAATGTTGATCAGTATTCAGTCATAATTTTAGATTATCATGTGGTTGGAAATTTGGTTTAAAGTGTAAATTTTCAATAACGGGGCTCTCTGGTTTATCACAAAAAATGAAGCCTGTGTATTTATGTTGACAAATTGTTTTGTCCTCACCAGTCTAACCAGTCAGTATCTCTGTCTGGGTTTCATGTGACAGGCCGTCGCTGCCTGATGTCGACGCTGTGGCGGAGAGCGACAGCTTTGACATTCCAGATGGACAGACGCTGATGAGCCGCCTGCAGTGGGAAGACTCCCCGGACATCTCACCCGCTGACTCCGCCTCATCTAAAGCCAGTAAGGAAGTAACATGCATTACACTGAGAGTAATAGTTTGATCAAATGTAGACAGCTGATGGATACATTTTCTGTCCTCCTCACAGGCACCAACCATTCAGATTCAAGGAGGCCCAAGAAAAAGAAGAGGACGTCTCTCGGTTTGAACAGCGTTGGAGGTGTAGGAGGAGGAATAGGAGGAGGAATAGGAGGAGGAATAGGAGGAGGCATAGGAGGAGGAATAGGAGGAGGTATAGGAGGAGGTATAGTAGGAGGAGGAGGAAGTCTGACTGGAGGCAGCAGCAGCAGCAGCTCTCAGAGTAATATGAGCTTATCGACCAAAAAAAAGAGGCCCAAACTCTCAGCACCTTCAATTTCAAGTATCTATGATGACTTAAACTAGTCAGAGCTGCTCTCGCCTCCTCTAGTAAGTCCCTCCGTTCATACCTACATTTACAGGCCTGAACAGGACGGGATGAAACTTGACTTCTTATTCATTCGGCCTTGACAAGTAAGTCACTTTTAATGAAAACTTCTCCATCCGTAGTATGAACAGAGTGTTAAAACAAATTGTGGTTAAGAGTCACAGAGACTTAGCAGAGTATCTGCAGAAACTTGTTGGGAAAATGCCACCTTAAAGCAGACTTTACCTAGTTTTTAACCCTGTGGATTAGAAAGTGTGTCTATATGCCGATAAAGTCACCATATATCATAGTATCCAGGCAGGAATTTCAATTTACGCTGTTGCACTATATGGCTAAAGGTATGTGGACACCACAGGGTTTCCACCAGCACCTGGCTGCATTCAGCAAACACTGATGTTGGGTGATAAACGGACTGGTCACAGTTAGAGTACCAGTTCATCCTAAAGGTGTTGGGTGGGGTTGAGGTCCGGGTTCTGTGCAGGCCGGTCTAGTTCATCTAAAACCAAACTGGGAAATCCATTTCTTTATAGACCTGGCTTTGTGCGCTGTTAGATAAAATATAATTGTATGCTTTAGAATTAGATTTTCATTAATTTAAACTACACAGCCAGAGGGGCGTCCACGTACTTTTGGCTGTAAACCGATCTAGGAATTGTCTCTAAATGACACCATCACCACACTCTGTGTCTGTGCCTCAGATACAGTGGATATTCTTTTACAATTTACAAATTACAACTGAGTTGTGCAATTTAATAGGAATATCATTTATTTTATTTTATGGTGGGAAAAAACTATACTATATCACTTTTATACTCCTTACACCCTGAAAGGTCTTTTTCACTGCAGGCATTTTGACGTGACATAGCAGGAAAACCACAGGCGCATTTAGTGATATGATTAAGGGCTGCACTCCATTTAGCTTTCCTTATTTCACAGCCCTGCCACTGTGTACTCTTTCTCACTGACAGGCTTTACTGATACACTTCAATGTTACACAGCCATCCTTAACAGAACCTGTGCTTTTACTGCTATGAAGGCTGCTGTGAAGTACTTTAGTACTTTACTGCTTTAGTACGTACTGCAGCTGCCCTTACAAAGTACGTACTGTTTAACTTTGACCCTCTTGCTCATATCCGTTGCACTCCGTAGCACAAAATTTGAAGAAAAAAAAAGTATTCGATTTGGAAGGCAGCCTATATTAATGTGCTAATTAACATTATACACACAAGTTTCAAAAATATGTGAAGTTAGTAGCCTACTTCCACTTGAATGCACTGTCTGTCATTGCGGCTTCTGTCAGTGAGCTGTCATCTGTCTGCTCTCTCCCTTGTTTATTTCATGGATACGTCACTAGTTACGTATCTTCCGCTGTGCAGAGGATTGTGGGTCAGAATAGCCAGAAAAGCATGCTGGCTTGCATACTGCAAAATACAACCGGATGTAGTAGGACATCCTGGTATTTTTGGCATACTGCATTTGACATACTATGTATTGGGACATACTAAATCTTTTCACACTAAGTAGTATGGGTATTGGAACGCACAGTATACTTGTCCACCCTTTTCTGGATTTTTGTACAAAATATCCCTTAACATCTAAATTCCTGATGGCCCTTTTTTTTTTTCTTAAACTGACCTTTTATTGACTATATTCAGTCAGAAAAAGCTTTTTCTTGGCCTCATACTTTTCCTCAAAGCATGAAAAGTCTTTAATTTGACTTTCTCAAACCTTCAGGTACTCTGTTATTGTTGCTGATCCTGTGACCCGTCCCTCTTTTTAAGACTCTGTGTTCATTTCACTCCGTTTTGAGGAGACGTGTGGACTTCCACTGCTTTTAATTCAACACTTGAGACGTGTATACTGGAGTACTCATCAGTGGCTTTTTAATTCTAGCATTGTATTGCACAGTTGTGTGTGTGTGTGTGTGTGTGTGTGTGTGTGTGTGTGTGTGTCTGCTGACTTGCATTCAGTGTGAACGTCCTTTTTCCTGTAGTGTGTTTACGTGTGGTAATAGAGCGAATGTGTGTAATAATTTCTATTTTCATAAAACTATGCATCCTAGAATGTGACATTCTCGTGAACGTATGTGCGCCATTTAAAATATTTAACTTGTTTTGTTTACATCAACTATCTATTTAAGTTTTTATTTCTAACTGCTTATAAAGTGGTGTGTATATTATTCGTGTGTAAATGCAGATTTTGATATTTGATGAGCCAGTAGGCTTTTGGGGCACATGTACAAAGTAATCATGAATCCAACGTAACTTTCTTTCCTCGGTACTAAACCTGTTTTGTGTATTTTCTCTTAGTTTCTGCTTCTAGATCCCATTAAGTAGATGAGTGCTGCAGTTCTGCTTGTCATTCATGATCATGAGTGATAAGTCTGTAACCTCTACAATGTCTTATGTAAAAGTCGTAAGATATATTACATGCTTTAGAGGCACTATTTCACTACTCTTGTACTTGCAGCTTTTCACAGTTTATGTCTTAGAAAAGCTTTTTTATTTGTTTTTCTTCTTTTCAATCTCAAAGACTTTACAGTTTCAGATAATATTGTAGAGTCAGAAGTGCAGAGTTGAGTACAAGGATGACGTGTTTTGTTTGTATACAGCAGGACATTATCGCTGTAAAACTTAGGGACTGTATGAAAATGATTAGGGGGTAGAGGAGGTAAGAAGGGGGAGGGTTAAGCTGCCAGTGTACTGAAAATAACTCTTTTTTTTTTTTTTTTTTTTTCCCGTCACGATATCAGTGTGCACGCAGCACAGTTATCCAGCTGGAATGGCAGACGGTTCGTGAGGCAAAGTATCAAGGGAGTAAAGTATAAAACAAGACAAAATTTCAACTAACGTTAATCTAATGTAGTTTTAAAATGTCTTTCCATAAGTTTTCATATATGGAAAGACCCAAAATGAACACTGTAAACGGACTACTTGATAAGGGGATTATTTAAACAGCATTGTATAGGAATGATTCACTGTAACAATGAGCACTATAACCGGTTTCCACTGTATTTTATTTCCAGGTATTGAGGGAAGGGTGTTATTTTTTTTCTAAGTCAAGCGGAGGGTTCAAGGAAAATATAAATAATGGGCAAATAAATATAAGATTCAAGCCCCCTCCCCACCCGAATAATTTTCGTACAGTCCCTAAAGTCAAGTGCATTCAGTTGTTTCTCTCAAGTGTCATGAACGTGACTGTGTAAAAGCCTTATTTAATTTCCAGTACGGTTAACAATTTCACATCTGTTTCTGTGAAGGTCTGTGGTAACTCTGATCGTGCCCTTTTGAATCTTTTCCAGTAGTCTTGTGATGTGCACTAAAGATAAATGAACTGTTATTGAGATACTTTAGTAGGTGTGATTTAGGTTCTTAAAGCCACTTTTCGTGAATGAAGCTAACAGCTGATGTTCTCTTTGTGTATCTGTGTGCAGTACGAGTGCAATAACAACAAACGCAACATTGTGAGTTTCCAATATTCTTCATGCACAAGCACAAATCTGTGCATGTGACTGACTGTTGTATATGGTCATAATGTGATTATTTTTTCTTCACTTCCATGCATACTGGTGTTTGTATCGAAATAAACACAAGAGGCTAACTTCTTTAGACTATAAACAGAAACAGGTTTGGTTTGAAATGCTTTAATTTGAGACATCACTGAAGCCAGAGCAGTCCAGCATAATCAGGAGGGTTCAACGTCCCGCTCCAAATCTGTAAGTGCCAGATGCAGGTTCATCTGATTCATTCTATCATTTTATTTACAGAAAATACACAATATATTTACAATATCTTCTCAAAAAGTGTCTATTTCATGTCTATTGAGTATTTAAATTAGCCTATTTCTACTTAGCAACAGTTGTTGAGCAACAAAAATATCTTTTCATTCCTAGCACTGAGGCAGCTGTACAGTACAACCATATTCGCTTACCCAGAGCCTTCAAATAACACAAAATAATGGTAGTTAAACTGGCACACACAGCACAAACAGTGAGTGGTTCCAACAGATTTTAGATTCTTGCATCTATCAGTTAATTTTACTTCTTTTTTTTTTTACACAAACAGTGGCCTATAAAACAAAAGACGGACAAGAAAGCATCATGTATCTTTAGCAACAACAATAAAAGAGCTGACGAGATAAAGCCAGAGTGTTTAAACGTGGTGTGAACCACTAAGTCATGTTTGGAGAGGAGCTAAAGTACGGTTCAGTTTTGGCTGAACTTCACTCACTGCAGATTATTATTTACTCCACATATACTGTACAATCACTCATCTGTTGTTTTGTCTTGGTACATGCACAAACAGGCTCACCCAGCCACCCACACACACACACACACCAATCGGCTGTGGCATCTGCACCGAGCCCCGTTTTGATTAGTCTCTCCAGGCATCGCCCACAGCTGTAGTTATTTTTATTTCACCTGACAACATCCAGCTGTAAGTGTGTGCCCTCTCTCTGCCTTTTCAGCGGCTGTGCATCCCAAATATCAGAAAGCTGAAGAACACAGTGACTCCCACGAGGGAGATGGTCGCAGGGGCGGTGAAGAACTGCCTGTAGTTGATGCGGAAGTACCACACCACGGCCAGTATCACCACGAACACGGGCACCACCAGGCTGCTGGTGCTGATGGCCACGCCGGCAGCCCTGAATCCTCCGGAGGACCCAGACCCGACTCCTGCCCCGGGCCCGGACTGAGCCCCTTCCTCTGGGGTATCCTCGTGCAGGGCCTGGGAGATGTGGCAGTGGATCACGCTGTTGTGTGTGATGTTTAGGGATAACAGAGTCTTCTTGGGATCCTGCAGCAACTGGCCTCGGTAGATGAGTTTTATTTGATGCTCCCGACCTGAGAAGTATTTACTGTAGAAGAAGAGAGAGAAAGCGGAGTCGTTAATAATACAGCATTTTGTGAAATAGGCTTATTTGCTTTCTTTCAGAGTTGGATAAGAAGAACAATACAATTCTCGTGTCTGTGTGATAAATATGAAGCTTCAGCCAGCAGCTGGTTAGCTTAGCTTAGCATAAAGACTGGTAGCAGAGGGGAACAGCTAGCCAGGCTCTGTCCAAAGGTAACAAAAATTGGTATGCGGATGTTGTTACCTCATCCCAGCAACTCTAAAGCTCACTAATTAACAGTGATGTATTGTTTGTTAAATTTGACAAAAAAAACAAAGTGTAAAAATGACGCGCTTGATTATTTATTGGACTTCCTGGAGTGTCTGCTGGTCGCCTGGCAACTTCACAGTGACGACAAGGCCAAGACATATGGCATGACATGGGGTCGTGTTTACCGTGTTCACGAGAAGAGTCCATATGAACACGTGGTTTTCACGACCTCGTAAGTGGAAAGTTTCTGAAAGCTCAGAGTTCACGAGTTGTGACGTGTTTGTTGATGTTGTCAGAAATGGTGGAGGCCATGGAAGTTCAATTTTTGGCGCATAATAAATTAATATATTGAAGTTTTTGTCGTATATTGTTTCTCAATTTTATAATGAGGAAAATGTTGATATTCGTGTAACTGGAGGTGCCAGGCTAGCTTTCCCCATCTGTTTTCCAGTCCTTATGCTAAGCTAAGCTAACCAACTGCTGGCTGTAGCTTCATATTTATCAAACAGACATGAATGTGGTCTCTATCTTAATATGAAAAGAATATTTCCCAAAATGTAAAACTATTCCTTTAACAATCTATGCTTGAAGTCTGTAGGTGATTGCTTTACCCTTTCAGTACTCCCACTGTATCCTGTGGTTCTACAACAGCTACTTCCTCTGTGTCATTTAAATACTTCAGACGGACAGAGATGGAAGTGGCAGTAGTGGTAGTGTTAGTGGTGGTGGTGGGGGAGATGGTGCTGGACAACACTGGGATATGCTTTATAATCTTTTTATCTTCCTCCTCCAGCTCCTCCACCTCATCGTCATCCTCCTCATCATCCTCCTCCTCCTCATCTGAAGTATGCAGTCTTCCAGCCTGTGGTTGTTTGCTCTGTATGTCCAGCAGGAGATCAGTCCTAACCCCCTCAGCTCCCTCCCCAGTCCCCTCGCCCTCTCCTCTCTCGGGCCCCGGCTCGCCGTCGTCAGGCTTGTTCTCCTGAGAAGGCGCAGGAGTCTGCTGCTCCGGGGCGTCGGCGCTGGGAGACCCAACGCTGTAGCTGTCGTGGCCTCCCAGTCCGATCAGAGAGGCGTGAGCGCCCACGGTGAGGATGGTGCCCAGTATGTGGTCTCCCCGGTCTGCCACGTGGGTTGAGAGCCAAGCGAAGACGAGGGCCAGGACCAGGAGCAACACGCCACCTGCTGCCGTAACCTCATCCTCCATCCCATCCAGCATGGTCAGTGCACACACTGCCATCTCTGTCCTCCAAACCTGAGGACAAGACACAACACAACACAACACGTTTATTTATACAGCCCCAAATCACAAATCTGTACATCAATGCAGCAACTAAGCAAAATATATATGCAAAATTAAACGCAGTCTAATCCAACATGTACTATTCTCTCATATGATGTGAATACCTAAAATTCTGTTTGAATTTATGGGAATATAATCTGTCTTTGCATATAATTACCTCTATGAAAATAAGTTATTTTCACAAATAGTGACATATATTTGTCTAGTTATTTAAATTAAAACTTCACTAAAAAAACGGCACTTTTTTCACACTAACAACACAGTAGGGTTGGGAGATATAATGTTGTATACTGTGACATGATATAAATAGTCAACCGACGAAATTTTGCATTACAGTTTATTATTGAGGCTGTCTTCGACAGTTCAATTCAGTTTTCGACTAACACTCGTACGATTTAATCTACAGATCTGTAAAACTGAGCTTCTCCACATAGAATCACACAAAAGCACCACCTTAAATCTTGTGTTTACCAGAGATGTGCTCATAAGGTTCTGAGAAATATGTCATTCAGTATGAAAAGCATAAAAAAAAAAGACTAATTGACTAAAGAAATCTTAGTTGACCAAAACAACCATTTAGTCGACTTATCGACTAAGAGGGTACAGCCCTAGGTATTATCTCTAGTTGTATTTGAGGGCAATATTGTTAATCAATAAGCAGGACAGCTTTATGACAATATTAGATTTACAAGATTTATACATAAATGTGGCAAAGTACTTTGATTCACCAAAAACTGACATTCTCCATTTGCTTATTTTTTTTAATCTATAAACAGTTTCTCACTTGAATTTTACTACATCATGATATTATATTATGACTGCAACTAATGATTCATTTAATTAAATGAATAGTCTGCCAATTATCTTTTAAAATAATCTATAAATTGTCAGAATACAGTAAAAAAAAAAAAAAAAAAGGTCCAAGGTGACCTGTTTTGTCCAACCAACACTAGGAAATTACTGGTATTTTTTAAATCGATTATCAAAAGGGTAGGGATTCATTGTCAGGGGGTCAACTAGTTCATTAATCGACTAATTGTTTTACCTCCACATAATGTCATTATATAAGATTACATTTACATATGCCAGAAGATAGAAGATGTCATCCATACGTCCCACCCATGGCCTAAATGATGACAGTAGAAAAACTTTAATTTCTGTTTTTGTGAGGAAATGAAAATGAAACCATCCTAATCTTAAAAAAAAGCTCTGACCTCTTAGCAATGATAAAGTTGTATTCTGCACATCCGGTCAAAGCTACTTACAACACACCCATTACTCTGGTTTCTATATATAATAACACTATAAAGACAGTATTTTATAGCTCTAGTAGCTGCATATAAATGTTTTTATTACAGGCTGTCAGATGAATAATCCTGTAACGAGGTGTCAGCATGTGTAAAAGTCCTATGTAGGATGAAAGTTAGTGAACGTATAGATCCTCAGCAGCTCTCAGTGGCTGGTCAACAGCTGTTTGTTGTAGCTGTGAAGCTATGTGTCCAAACACCCAGTCGTCACAGACGTGTCAACACTGATCTCTTCTGCCACGTTACTCATTATACTCGACATTTAGACTCAAAACATGTGTCGTTATGTAACCTAATCTTCTGTGCGGCTCACTTGTTGTGTGTGTTGCTAGTTAGCGAGCTAAGTTAGCTTGTAAGCTAGCCTACCTTGCTAGCTTAAAAAAAAAAAAAAAAAAACGACCTTCGGCTGTTTACGACTCTCTAGGCTCAATTTTGTTTCAACAGTTTTCAAACTGAACGCAGAGGTCGTGTGAACGTCTGTGTTGTGTTGGTATTTAACGATCGTACCTACCGGTTGTATAAATCAGAGCATGTTTGAAGACGAGGCTCAATGCTAGTTAGCAGCTGCTCCTTAAAAAGCACATAATAAAAACACAGAGGCGACGAGACGCAGTGACGTCAGCGCCCGGCAGCGGGGAGCGCTTGTTTTGGAGACGGGACGCGCCTGTTGCTCCTCCTTGCTCATACAATAACATCTAACTATACACAATATAATAATAGTGTGGTATATGCTGGTGATTTTTGGGCACCTATTCACAGTGGTGCAGGTACAACTTTGAGGTACTGGGACTTTACTTGAGTCTTTTCTTTTCATGCCACTTTCTACTTGTACTCTACTACATTTCAGAGGGAAATATTGTACTTTCTACTTCACTACATTTATTTGACAGCTTTAGTTACTTCACAAATTAGATTTTTTTTTTCACATACAAAGAGCTTATAAAAGAAAAAAATAGTTGGCAACTAATTTGATAATTGTTAAAGTCATTTTGCTGCTCTTGGATAATTTTGTGCTATTGGTTGGGCAAAACAAACATTGCCATGGTGTCACTTTGGTCTCTGGGTAATTGTGATTTTCAGAATTTTTACAAAACAAACAATCAATCAATTAATTGAGAAAATAATCAGCAGATTAATCCGTAATGGAAAATAATAATTAGTTGCAGTCTACAAAATAGTTAAAACAAATAGCTCCACCTCAACCAACTACAAATGTAGTATTAATAATAATAATAATAATAATAATAATAGTAATAATAATAATAATAATATGTTTATTTAGTTAAGCATCTTTCCTAGAACACAATTCACAAAGTGCTTTACAAGAATAAAAAATTATTGAAAACAATAAACCATAAAACAGTAAAAAAAAACAAAAAAACAACAAACAATAAAAACAAATCAATACGAAATAAAACAATCAATAAAAAACAGTAAAATCCTGCTTTTACATTAATGCATGAGTGATAATAATGTCATGATATAATATATAATAGTATAACAGTCACATTTTCTGCATCGAGTACTTTTACTTTTGTTACTTTAAGTACATTTTCCTGATTATACTTACATACTTTTACTTAAGCAACATTTTCAATGCAGGGCTTTTACTAGTAACAGAGTATATTCACACTCACAGTGTGGTAAAGTATTAGTACTTTTACTAGTTATCTAGTAAAGGATCAGAATACTTCATCCAATGCTGCCTATTCAGTATATGTTTTCTATCTGCACAGAGCATACAACATTATATCCAAGATACATTCTGTATATTAAGTCTGTGATTTATCTTTATATTTTAAACGGATGTTGAAGAAGTATTCACATCGCTTAAGTTAGAGTAGCAATATCACAATGTCAAAACATTAAATTATGAGGCTTGCATTAAGTAAAAAATACACAAAATGTAAGTATCAAAATTGAAGTACTTGTTTGCAGGCAGAATTGCCTGTCAGTGTTGTATTATTAGAGTATTGGATCATTCTTAATGTGTAAGAAGCATTTTAATGTTGTTGCTAATTGAGGTACAATTTTAATTATTTTAATTTCATTATTTCTATTCCATCTAATAACAAAATCTAATAATCTATAACAATGGGTCATACGTTATAAAATTAGCATATGTTTTGTATTTAAAATATTAATCTGGTACGTAAACAGTAACACCTTTTAAATTGGAGTGAAGTAGAAGTACAAAGTAGCATATATATTAATTTACACACTGATTTCTTCATTTATATTCTGGCCAGTTTTATGGAAAATGCAAAAATAACAAAAGCATATTACTACCACTGTTGCTTTGAGTAGATCATGGAATTCAAAGAAGCTTATTTTTGATTGCCCTTTTAATGCAACAGTAATGTCGTAATATTTTATGCAAGCACTTTATTGCTGAAATTAGATAGATAGATAGATAGATAGATAGATACTTTATTGATCCCGAAGGAAATCTAGGCATCCAGTAGCTGAGACAACAAGTCCCAACACCAATACACCTTAAAAAGATACAATCAAATAGAATAAAGTGAAATAAAATAAAATAAAAATAAGATAACATAAGTACAGCAGTGAAGTGACAGTGTGCCAATGGTGCAAATAGTGCAAATGGTAGTGCAAATATAGCAGAGTATATTATGGAGTATGATATAGTAGTGCATAATGCAGTGTGACTGTCTTATAATAAGTTAAATCCTCCTTCGCTGTGAGGAGTTAAACAGCCTATGGCTCGGGGGACAAAGGAGTTCCTCAGTCTGTCCGTAGAGCAGGACTGAGACAGCAGCCTGCCACTGAAATTAGTGTTAAAACAATAATACCAACCAACCAATACAATATAAATCAGTTTAAAGTAAATAATAATCCAACAGGAGATAAAATAGTATTTATTTGCATTTTCTTACAGAAACTCCATCTGAAAGTATTTCAAGTTGACAAAAACAAGTGTTAGTTTAAAAAAAAAAGTAGCTGTAATCTAAAATAAATCTTGTTTCTAAAGAGTTAAAAGTGTGTATATATACAACATGAAGTCAGTGGAGCGTCCCGTCGTTACGCAGCAGCAGGTAATCCCTCACAGAGATGGGAATGTCCAGTTCATTGGCCGCTGGGAAACACCGGCCTCCGAGGAGCAGGCGTAGAGCACATCGACAGAGATGCTGCAGAGAGCGAGGCTGACCGCTCTGCTGACGCACCAAGTCAAAGAAGGAGCGGTGCTCCTGAGGCAGCGAAGGGACAAAAGATAGACACTATAGAGCAGTGGATGGTAAAAACAGGAAGAGAGGAGGAGATTTAAACACGGCTCACCTCGTATATCTCAGTAGACAGAGAGTCCATCCACTCACAGGGAGGGATGGATGTGTACGAGTTCAGCATCACCTCCAGAGTGGCCGGAGAGAGGACGCACTGCTTCAACATCTGGAGAGAGTAGAGAAAATGTTTCTACAGTAGCCCAGAATGGACAAACACTGGCTCTAGAGAGGGACATTTGCGTTTTCACATTTTCGCGTCGGCCACCGTAGCTCTCCAACACGCTTGGCACACGGGAGAAGTTTCAGTTGGTTGCAATCTGCAACCTCAACGCTAGATGCCACCAAATCCTCCACACTGCACCTTTAAGTTTATGAAGATATTTCCAGTTTGCTTATGAGACTTGGACTGGATATTGTTTGATCTGCCTCCCCATTGCCTGTTTGAACAGTTCTTCTTAATAAGAGCATTAACATAATGATACATAACAGCATAATAATTGCATTTTTTCCCCCCCCACAAAATTTGTTCCTGTTTTATTCCTGACATATTTGACATATATGGTTTTATCAATTATTGGTGTGGTAATTAACTCAGTTGTGGAATTTAGGCTCTCCTTATGATTGGTTGCTACAGCCTGTGGCTTCGGTGTAAAGATGTTTTTATTTCACATTGTGAATTTGATGCCTGACAAAGGTTCATGATCAAAACCTTGTAATGATAAACTCAGTGTTGACAGTGTGCAGGTCTTGTGTAAAATAATGTTTCCATCCCGATAGAATGGTGTTTCCCAGTCCGCCTCTCCACGGTCGGGGTTAGGGCTTAGGTTATGTTATGTTATGTTATGTTTAGGCATAGCAGAGATAATTGGTAGGGGTTAGCAATAAGGAATTCAATCATTGCTTTTACCATTTACTCACCTGTCGACCAGGTGTGCATTGGAAAACAACTCATTTTACATGCATCAGTATCATATTCTGTCAGTGTATTTGTTGTTAACCTTTGGTGAAACAGGCTGAGCTCCGTGGTTCAGAAGCGACCGTGCTATTGCTTCTGGTTGCTGGCCCGGGTAATCTTCAACCACCTTAACGAACAAACAGAAAAGTGTTAATCCCACTTCCTGTGTTTATGTAAAAAATAATATCTTGTAATAATATAACTTGATCAATCCACCCGATTTGACTGTCATCAGCTCATTAAGTATCCCCTTATCCCTTCTTTTGGTGATCACCCATGTGATGATAAAACCTTCTAGTAGGTGTAGCAGGCCCCTTCTGACCCACATCTATGAGGCTTATAACCACTGATAACGCCCATTTAATAATCAACTGATCGATCAGATTCTAAACTTCACATCTTTGCTGTTTCACAGACCTCTAACTAACCCTGAGATCCACCAGGCCCTCATGAGCTACCTGCACGAGACAGTCCAGTGGTGTGTATCCTGCACAGTTGGCAACATCTGCCTTGGCTCCGTGCTGCAGGAGGACTTCCACAATCCGGGGGCTGCAGTTTGAACAGGCGTTGTGCAGAGGGGTGTGTTGCTTCCTGCCTGCAGTTCTGGGGTCAGCTCCTGCCCCCAACAGGTTTTGAATCACACGTAGATAGCGGCCGGCGTCGGAGGGCCTCTCGGCGCCAGAGCAGGCAGCGTTCAGAGGCGTCTCCCCCTCTTGATTTGTGGCTAACACGTCCGCTCCGTGGCTGAGGAAGAGCTCCACGTGCTCCTCCAGGCCTCGCCGGGCGGCCACGTGCAGAGGTGTGAGCCTCGACTCCCTCAACCTGACGCTGACCTCTGCACCCCCGTCTATCAGCAACTCAGCACACCTGGAACGAAAGGCTCACATCTGCATCTACATCGCAAAAACATCCAATTTATACTTTTCTCTCTAACATTAGTTAAAGTTTTCTTGAAAGAAAGAAGCTGCAAGATCTTTTGGTTCAGGAAAATTCTCAGTGTCAAAGAAAAATTTAATTTTCTGACATTCTTGGCGAGCCATTTGTCTTATTACTTTTACTTTTACTTACTATTATTACTACAGTAGGAGGAAATTACGTTTAAAGATAAGCATTTTTGCACAGTAAGAGAAGATTAACATGAAACTTCAGTTAACCCATTGGTGAAAAGCAATAAAAACAAATCAATAGATAGGCTGATAGGCTTAATAGAGATTAATGATATTAATATATAGTACAAATGGTTAGTTGCTCCTCCATCACTCACTGGAATGACTGGGCGGAGGTGCAGAGGTGAAGAGGAGCGCTCCCGTCTGCAGCCAGCAGGTTAGGATCTGCTCCATGAGAGAGCAGCAGCTGGACACAGACAGAGTGGCCCCCCGTACAGGCATCATGGAGGGCCGTGTGTCCTCCGGGGTCAGCGTTCACCTCGGCCCCACGAAACAGCAGCTCCTCCACACATCCTGAGTGTCCTCTGCCGGCGGCCAGGCGTAATGCTGAAGTCTGCTTCACCTTGGAGCTCAGCGTCCACATGCCTGACAGAGGAACAGAGAGGCTGTCAAGAGTGTGTTAAGTGAGATTATAAGAAAGATGTTGAGCCCGTACCCATCTCTGGAGCCCACAGCATCTCCTCCTGCACCGTCTCCATCAGGGCGTTGACCATCGCAGGGTCCTTCAGCACTGCATACACTCCTCTCATGTCCCCACACATGAAGGTGTTGTGGACGGCCGTGTCTCTGCACCGGATCTGGGGCGGAGGGGCCCGGACCTCCTGGAGCCGCTGCTGCCTGGGAGGAGGCCTGGGGGCCCGGGGCAGCGGGTCCCTGGTCATGGCTCTCCTGTGAGCCAACGCTCGCCGAGCATCCTCCCAGTCCTGAAGCTCCTGCTCCAGTCTCAGAGAGCGCAGTGAGGTAGAAGTGAACGGAAATGTGTCCTTCGACATGGCACCTTTAAAGTGAGCCCACCAGACAGTTAACAAGTTGTGCCAAGATGGCGAGTTAGAAAGTAGATTTTCCTGTAAGTCCACACATTAAACTCTAAAGCAACAGCCTCTGAAGCACTGGGCAGTGACTGCTCAGAGAAAATGTCAACCCACAGCTTCTACTCACCCTTCACTGGAACTAGTGTGAGTCACAGGGGTCCAAGCAGAAGTCAAGTTAAAACTTTCATAATTTAAATCAGCCTCGCGTCCCTTTTACTTTTCTGTCAAATATCACAACTCAAAGTCAAACGTCCTTCCTTTATAGACACAGTCACAAGCTTGTCGCTCAAATACAACTTCAGCACTAGTTATTAATAGATCAGAATGCAAGTTGATACTTGTGTTACCCCAAATGGCCACCAGACAGCAGCATTGATCCGGTATTTAAAACAGTCACCTCAACCAAAGAACCAACAAATGTCAAGATAGAAGTTGTAACACCACTTGTCAACATTTCAGTTATAAACATTCCAAATGTGTTCCAGTTTGTTTCCTGTTGCAGTGAATGACATCAGCTGACAGGAAGTAAACATGGATCCAAGCTGTTGCCTGGCAACATTTTTTCAGTGAGTTTAAAGTGTCTATATATGTGAATTTGAATTTCATCACCTCCCAACGGGAAGCAATGCTATTCCATTGAAACTATCTATTGAAGATCACAACTTTTAAAATGTTTGGTAGACTATTACAATGTTTGGTTTGCAACTTTTTCATGAGCATTGTGTGATATTGTAAGTGTTGAAAACCATACTTGATAAAACATCAGAGCCATAAACAGCTTCCATCTGATTTAAAGTCACAATGAGGAAATTTCCTGTTGAAATTCAAAATTTGGACATGCAGTGAGGGAGTCGTATGAAAATAGTATCTAATATATGTTTGGAAAATTATTCACCCTAACTTTATATTTTAGGATAATCTGTTCTGGATGTAAAAATGATGGGATTTTGATTCAAAATAATATATTTTTTCAATGTCTGTAGAGATTGGAGCTGGAGTTGCAACAACTGCAGAAAATCAAGTACTGCTTCGTCCAACAGCAGATCAAGTACCTGGGCCATGTGGTGTCTGCAGGTGTGCTGGCCATCGACCCATATAAGGTTCAAGGTTCCTTATTTGTCATTTATCAATTCCATCAAAGCAGTCATTGGCAATGAAAATCTTTGGTCTCAGGTTCCTTCAACAATGCTCAACAATAAAATATGTATATATAAAAGGGGAACTCACACAAGTAAAAGCAAAATGATAATCTAAAGCATAAAATCGTGCAGTTAAAATATAGGGCTTAAATGTTTAGTAAGTAAGTATAAGTAATAAAATAGTAGGCTAATGTAAATGTATGTAAATTTGTAATTTTGTGGAAGACAGTATTTCAGATGGGAAAACTGAATGTAAACAGGATGTAGTGTGCATGATGAGAAGTAATATATATGTAAAGTATATAAAGTGCCCACTCTTTTGTGGACACCTGTGTCACCTTTGATGGTGATATAGCTTGTGGTGGCACATTATATACAGGGCCTTGTTTTTATCTGAAGTGTGGATTTTGGTTTCTTTTACTTTTTCACATGAGTAGAATATTCCCAGTGCTCCAACAGGTGAGTGTCTGTGCTCTCCTTTTCCTTTATTTTATTGTTTTAGCATATGTTCGTAATATTTAGCCACTCCTATGAGTTAACATAGTTTTAATTCAACATAAGAACAAAGGAAAACGGAGTAAAATCGGTGCAGTTTAGCTAAAATCAAACAAAAACGAAGAGTAGGGGTGGGAATCATCTCGCTCTGCTTCAATACTCTTCGTAAAAACACTTCCTACGTCATTACGTCGAGTTTGAACGTGGCGGCGCGCTACCAAGCAGCAGCTCAGCCCACCTAAAGTTTTCATGTAGCTCGCTGGTTAGCAGCGTTTTCTTGCTAAATTAAAGGTATGAGAACGAAACACATTATGTTTATCCGCAGTTTTTGAATGGCCTTAAATGTGTCAGTAAGTTTTGGAGTCCGTACGGCTTTCATCGCGATATCTCATGACTGCGATGGTAAGTGAACCAATCCAACAAACTAAAAACAGTCAGAGCTAACTAAGCTAACAAATGCTAACAAGAAGTTTAATGCACATAGGTAGCACACTTTATGACACGTTTTCTTGTTTATTAGGTCATCTTCACGCGTTAAATAGTGTATAGCTGCACATGCTGTGAAGACATTTGTTGTTCTCTCTGTTTCAGACCTGCAAATTAAGTGGCCTGTTCAGCATTGGTGATGACTTTGATGATGAGGTGATTGCCAGCAGACACACCTGATTTGATTTAACTGTCAATGCTCACAATCTGTAACCTAATGATCCCCCTTCTGTTCTCCCTCTCTTACACTGTTTGTGTGTGTGTGTGTGTGTGTGTGTGTGTGTGTGTGTGTGTGTGTGTGTGTGTGTGTGTGTGTGTGTGTGTGTGTGTGTTCCCCAGGACCTGCTCGGGACAGACTGGGTTGTCCACTCAGCGTCTGGACCAGCCGATGTGGCAGCTGCTGTGTCATCCTGCACACTGCGGGCTTCCTCTGTCTCTCACAGAGAGCCGGAGAAAAACTGCCTTCGGCGAGCTGGAGAGAGATCAGCCGCCCTGTGTAATGGCACAGCATCAAGCAGCAGCAGCACGCACACTGCTGCTGGACAAACTGTTGCTCTGGGTCTGAGGCAGCCGTCCTCTTCCTCCTCCTCTTCCTCCTCCTCCTCCTTCGCTCAGCCCCGTCCTCCCACACTGAAAACCTCTCAGCCTAATTTGGCATCGAAACAGAGTCGAGAGAAGCCCTGCGTGGCTCAGGATGATTTTGATGACTGGGATGTTGACCTGGCAGACCTGGATGAGTGTGACCGCCAGATGGGGCAGCCTCCTGCTCCAACCCCACCTGCTCCCGCGGTCCATCCTGCATCTTCAGCCAAAACGCTGCGACCCCCAACTTGTGGGGGGATTCAGACACAACCTAATCGGACCCTGAGAGACTTCAGCACTCCACGCCAGGCTTCTGGCTCATTTGGTCTTAACGTACCTCCTCGGACCTCCTCCGCTCCTCTTCTGCGATCTCCAAATCCCCGCCCTGCTTTCCTGCCAGCCCCTCCACAGAGTCCTGGTGTTTTCCCTGGTCTTACTGCGTCTACTCCTGCCCCAAGCTCCATTTCCAGGACACTAAACAGGCCTCAGAGACCGTGGGCAACTCCCGGACCCTCCCCTCAGGGCCGTGCCCTCTTTGAGACAGTCTCCCCAGCGCCCTCTTCCTCCCCCTCCACTCTGAGCCCTCATCCCCTTCACACACCGGTCCTCACCAACCGCCTGGTCCAGCTGGTATCAGCCTCCAATAAGCTTCCTCAGAAGAGGCCTCGCTCTGAGGCTCACCGGCCCAGGACCCGACGCTTCCCCGGCCCCGCTGGATTCCTGCCACAGCAGGTTAGTCTCATCCAGCGCCGGTGCTCCCCCCTCTGCCATCTGAAGTTCCTGTTTGTGTCTGCCTGGTTGCAGTGTGTTGACTTCTTTTGAAGTTAAAGCATCAGGGCAGTGAAGTCACATGTAATCTCAGCCTCTTGGTCAGAAATTACACTGAAGCTCTGTGGCTTTGTCACCTAAGCTCTAATGAAATGACTGTCAAGGAAATCTATCGGTTATGTGTATGTTTTTCCACCATGGTGCCGTGTCGTAATTGAATTTTTCTCTCTCAGCCGCAGGGTCAGAACCTGGACGACATTGTGGTTTCTGTCCCTCAGACTCCTGCTCACGGTGTTGTGGCCCGGTCGCCAAGCCAGGTAATAAAAGCACAAAGCATGTTAAAGCTTGTTTTAACTTTATAGGGATTTTTTTATCATCTTATGAATTGATTATTTTCTCAATCATTCTATAAATTGTTTGGTCTATATAATGTCAAAAAAAAAATGCCCGTCACAATTTCCCAAAGCTGGAGTTGACATTCAAATGCCTTGTTTTATCCGATCACTAGTCCAAAACGCAAATGTTCAGTTTAATATCATAGAAGACAAAGAAAACTACCATATATCCACACCGGAGAAGCGGGAACCAGTGAATTTTTGTCATTTTTATGTAAAAAAATACTTAAAACGATTACTGGAATATCCAAATAGTGACAGATTAATTTTATGTAAATTGATTAATCAAGTAATTGTTTCCTTTAAATGACAATCTAGGTTGGTGCATTGTGTCACAAATACTCTGTTGTGTGCTCAGTGTTGCCTTCAGGTCCTCCTTGGAAATACTATTTTCAAGTCTGAAAGTGTTTTTTATTTTTTTAATTTTTGTTTTTTTATCATCAACGGGAACAAGCCCTTTCCTCTGCCTCTCACCCAGTGCATGCTGGGATAGGCTCCACCTCTTTGCAACACAGAACAGAATAAGTGAGCGTAGAAACTGAGTGGACGTGCGTTCACAGAATTTATGTTTTTGTCAAGTTATTGTGACAAGAGAAACAATAAATAACCTAACTTTTGATAAAGGAACATCTGTATGTGGAACAGAGAAGCAATGACTAATAATTTTCCTGTCTGCTGCTGAAAAGACTTCCATTATTTCCAACATGACTTTTGTTTAGACTTGCCAACAGCAGCTCATAGAAAAAATCTCTAGGTTTTACTATTTCGTAATTACAACATGGTTTGATATTTCTGTCATGAAGTTAGATTTTGATGTCCTAAATCTGGTCCTTAAGGACGCATTTTGTCTTTATATGGATGTTATACCTTCAAAACCAGACATTTAAAGGAACAGTGTAGCATTTCGAGGGATCTTTTGGCAGAAATTGAATATAATATTAGTATAAGTATGTTTTCATTAGTGTATAATCTTCTGAAAATAAGAATTGTTGTGTTTTCGTTAGCTTAGAATGAGCCGTATCTACATGTATAGTATACCTGATATTTTGAAGCCAGGTGTGCGCAGTAACTGTAAGTCTTTGTGAGTGTATAAACAGTTTGACTCGATTTAAAGGGCTCCAGCTCTCAGACCGAAGAAGACGAGTTCAGCGGCGGTGCCTGGGCAGCGATGAAGGCAGAGATGGGATTGGATGAGAGGAACCCGTCATGCTTCCTGCACTCCTACAGCGTGGTCATGGTGCTCCGGAAGGTGATTATTACCAATACGCATATTTTGTTGTTTACGTACAAACATAAACCACAATGAAGACGACGTGCGAAAACTACATCCATTTTCATTTCAGTCCAGTTCAAGCTTTTGTAATAAGTGCATGTTTATTTAGGTCAAGCCGTTGTTTTTTTGATTTATATTCCATCATAACAGACCCTGCGTCGCTGCTGGAGGTCTATTGGCATAATCAGGACAAATGGAGGAGCTGTAGCAGAGCTGTTTTGTAATTATAAACAGTGCGATCACTCATCAATCACTCTAATGGAGACTCTGCTGTTACTCTGCTCTCCCCCGTGCGTCGACCTCTGTAGAATAACTCGCCAGCGCAGCGAGCACTTACACGTGTTGGTTTCTGTCGTGGCTGTTGACACAGGCTCCATTTACACGCGTCACTGGCAGGACGCTGGCTGAGCTCATTCAGGTTAAGCCGTTTACATGAACCTCGGCTTCCCAAAATCCCTGTTTGCATGAATAAACAAATTAACACACAGCACTCACCCCCCCCCCCCTCTTCTGTTGACTGAACACTAACATGTTACATCTAATGCAGCGGAAAGAGAGGATGATCCCAGCAGTAAATTGTGCTCACTGCTGTTTATTTATTGACAAACCTGGGGATGCTGTGCTGATGGTGAGAACAGAGGCCTGTACTACGAAGCGAAGTTCAACATACCCGGGGTATCTTCTCATTATCTGGTTTAACTAACCCAAACAAACGAGAGTTATCAACTCGGTAAATCAACCGAGGTTTTCTCAATCTGGATATGAGCGCGGTCACATGAAAGGGGCGGTGTTTGCAGCATCTGACCAATCAAAAACATGGACAAGTCTACTGTCAGCAGAGCGGCATGTTTTACAATTGAAGAGTGAACTATTAGACTAATATTAGACAAGTACGAAGTTAAACACATAATCCAGGCTAAAAGTAACCCAGTTACGGGAAGGACAGCTGGCAAAAGAAAGAAATGCCGATGTGTGAATATGTAAATTATATACTAATTAAATACTCTTTGCAGTCTGTTCAAATGCAACTTGTCGGCCAAGACAAAGGCCGACGTGAGGCAACGCAACAGTCGGCCTTCAACATCTTTGATGTCAGCTTGGATCTTTTTCTGTTTTCGACAGATCGATATTTTAATAACGTGTTCACAATCTGTAGTTTTCATTTTAGAGGGAGTGCCGTGATAATTTGTCTAAACACGTCCCAATTAAGTAATCTATAGTGGTGTGCATCGCTGTTCCATTCTCAATGAGACCACCAGTTGGCGCCAAAAAGGTTTTTTTTTTTTCTACAAATGTAGCATTTTTACATAATTATCTAAACACATGTATGACTTTTATTTACAGAAATGTTATAACTTGTATACATGTCTCAAGAAAACAAACAGCATTTGTTGTTGAGGATGAATTTCATGGCGAGAATACACACAAATAAGTTAGTTATAAGTACATTTTAAAACCGTTGCTGGTATTTTACTTGATTTCTTACAGTTTTATTGATAAATTGATGTCTTCCCAGCTCAAGTAAAATGTTTACGGCTTCAACTAACGATTATTTTGTGATCGATTTAATTTGAGGATTATTTTCTTGAATAATAAGTTTATAAGATGTCAGAAAATAGTTTTAAAAAAATCATTAATTGATCATATTATTATTATATTATGATTATATTATCATATTGAGTCCATGGCGGACGTATTGAAATTGCTTGTGTTATATGACCAAAATCTCAAAATATTCAGTTTACTATCGTATATGTCAAAGAAAAGCTTGAAATGTTTGACATTTTTTCTTGAAAAAAGACTGAAAAGATTAATTGATTTTCAAACTGGTTGCCAATTAATTTTCTGACACTCAATTAATCGGATCAATCAACCATTACAGCTCTAAAAGTGTTTACACGCTACAGTAATATGGGTGGAAATCGATGCAAGCTCACCTGAGTTCTATTAAAAAAATGTCAATTATACCGTACTGTGTTGTTTGATTCACCAGCTGACGTGTTGTTTGTTTTCTCCTCGTCGATGCAGGCTGCACTGAAGCAGCTGGCGAAGAACAAAGTGCCCAACATGGCCGTGCTCCTGAAGAACATCATCCACACACACGCCGATGCCAAGGCTTTGTTTAAAGACCCAACAGGTAGTCCACACACACACACGCACAAAATGATTACACTGGCTCAACTTGTGCACGATAAATAACGGAAATAGTGTGTTAAGTGATGGTGAATAAAAGAGAGAGAGAGAATTGGTTGGCTGATTGAGCTCCACATGGTACGAATGCTTGATTAACACACACACATATACATGTATAAATAGTACACACTCTTCTGCTCCTACAGCAGGAAGCCTCTTTCTTGTCTCTTTTTCCTTCACCCTTTATCCTCCTCTTAAGCTGAGCCGGTTGCCATGGCCCCCAGAGAGCAGCCTCACGAGGTGTGCTGATTATTAACACTCAGGAGTGGATGTTGTACTCAACACTGGACTTAAGTGCTTATTAGTGATTCAATTGTAGTAGATTGGCATCAGCAGTGGGTGGGTTTAAAGTGCTTCGTGACACCACAAGGGAGCGTTTTGTCAGTAATGTGCCTCCCACCTGCTGAAAGGTTCGTCTCCAGCAGTCATCTCACAGTCTATATTTACTAGTGTTGACAAGATGAGCCGATTAATCGATCGGCAGGAAAATTAATCACCAAATGAATCATTTGTCAAGCATAAATAGTACAACATTTTATGCTTCCTGCTTCTTAAAGGACCAGTGTAACATTTCAGGGGATGTATTGGCAGAAATGGAATATAATATTCATAACTATATTTTCATTAGTGTATAATCACCTGAAACTAAGAATCGTTGTTTTCGTTATCTTAAAATGAGCCCTTCATATCTACATAGGGAGCGGGTCCTCTTCACGGGTCGTGTCTAGAAGGTAACCCGCAAATTTGGAAAAATACCAAAATATAGAGAAACAATTTACATTTGTGCTTTATTTGTATGTTTCTGTACACCTGATGTTACTTCCAATAAATTATTACAGGAAAAAAATCCCAATATATTTAGCTTTGGAGGTTTAACAGATGTTTATTTTAATGCTATTTTATGTTTCTCCCCCATTAACCTATGTTATGAGAGGTGTCCAGTAAGTGGAGAGTGCATAAGGACATCTTGGACCTGCAAGCGCTCATTGTTTTTAAATGACTCTGTTCATTTCTCTCATTGTTCATAATATGTTTTGACTGAAGGGGAGATTCAGGGAACAGTTCATCGGCGTCTCCTGGAGGACCGCGTGGAGGAGCTGAAGGTCGGAGCTGTACTCCTGCTCAAACAAGTGAGACTCGCCGCTTCCGTTTCTTTAAACTTTAATGACGGTAACTGCAGTTTAGTATTTTAGCTCAACATTACAAATCTATTTATGTCTCTCTCTGTGGACAGGTGGGCGTGTTTTCTCCCTCCCATCGTAACCACTACCTGAACGTGACACCCAACAACCTGCTGAGGATCTACGCCCCGGACGGAGTCAGTCTGTCCTCCACTCAGCTCCCCCCGCTCGTCCTGGTGAGCACCACGACCGTCAGCTGAGAACAAGAATAGCACGGTCCAACAAATATGAAATCTGTCATCCAGAATAATCCGTCAAGCTGTCAGCTGTCCCCTCAAAGCATTTCTCTCTCTACCCAGGAGCCGATGTCACCCTCTGGTCCTCCCGCCGCCGTCCGCCGGGAGCCCGTGTCTCAGATGCAGCTGGTGTTTGATGAGGATGATGACGAGGGACAAGAGGGAGGCGAAGACCCCAAAGCCCCAAGAGACACTAGAGCCGGCTCCAGCAGAGGCCCCCAAGAGCCTCCTGGGAACCCAGCACCGCAGGACTCAGGCTGGGATGCAGGTGGGGCATCTAATATGTAATAACACTTGTGATGAGAGAGAGAGAGAGATTAATTCTAGTCACATCCTGACGGTTGCCAAGCGTCAGCAGCAACACCGCCTGGTAACGCTTTGTGATATTAACATTTGACATCGCTGACCCAAACCCAATCCAACTGTAGCGAAACAATGAGGCTGCTGATTGCATTGTTCTGCGCTACAGCTGCAGCTAACCAATGATTTCAGTTTCTGCTTTTTTCTTTTTATTATTCAGTCAGTAAAACGTAAAAAAATAGATGCACATGATGGTTCACAATACAAGGCAGCAGAGTCTGAATTTGTATTTTAAAATTACATGATTAGTCTGATCAGCAGCCAACTCATAACTATTCATCTAATAATCATATGAAACATGGAGGCGAGCCAAGTTCAGCGTGTGAAACGGCTCCCGGGGCCTTAAAGACCGAGTGAAATGAAAAACACATTTTCCCAGCTTTAATCCTGTGACCCTGTGTTAATTGTTCATTTACCTCTTGTCGTATGCCAAATATAGGTCAAAAAGTTCAGTATCAGAGTATTTCTACATCAAAATCACTCTTTCAATCTTTGTTGCTGTACAAAAATTCATCCAATCAAATGAGACTAGCTAGCCACACCAGTCACATAAAACTGCACTTCACTGTTTGTGGATCGTAGCACCTAATAGAACAATATGAAGAGATGGGAAGAGATGTGTTTTTGGATCTCAGTGGGCAAAAACTTTGTTTTCATTTCCAAAACAATATTCCTGAGGTCTAATTCATTCAAGGGAAACTGCACATTTTTAACCGGCTCTGTGTCACTGCAGCGTGGCAGTACATGCAGATGAGTGTCCGTCAGATGACGCGAAACGACCGGCGGGTGAGCGAGGAGCTCCAGGCGGCGTTCATCTGCATGTACTGCTGCGCTGCAGTGACACAGAGCTGGTTGACAATCGGCAACGTTTCCCTTTCATCTCTCCTGATCTAACAGCAGGTTAGGGTCCTGGTGGTTTGTGTGTGTGGAGCCAACAGACCTCTGTTGCTCTGTATCGTGCTAAACTCTAAGCCCGCCCACTTTTTAGCAGCCCAATCAAATGCGAAGGATTTGATTTAAATCCGGGTCTGAAAAGTGAAGCCAATGCTTATTCAGCGTTCGGTTGTACTTAGCTCCACCCTCTCGTGTCACTTCTGGTTGCAAAAAAGCAAGATGGCGATGGTCTAAACTCGAGGCTTCAAAACGGCAGTCCACAAACCAATGGGTGACGTCACGGTGACTACGTCCACTTCTTATATACGGTCTATGTTTAAATCCCTCTTGTAACTGTACACCGCTCAAATATTCTGTTTCAATGTGACTTTAATCAGTCAAAGACTCGTCCAGAGTCAAATATTCCAGCCACTTTTACTAAATGGATTGTCATGAAATTTTGTAGAGATAATCAATTGGCCCAAAAAACTACACTACTAAAAGTGAGAAAAAAAATCTGATGATCCATTTTGTCAGTCTGAGGTCAGTTGTTTCCTCTTCTGTGTTTATGACTTAAGAACAGGTGAAAAAAAGTTATTGCTAGGTGATTTTTTGTTGTTGTCAGGATAATTTTTTAAGTGTTTGTTGTTGTAATACCGATCTCAACCACAAGAGGCTGAACTGCACCATTACCCCATGTTCTAAATAGGATTAAAATGTTTTTTTCCAGGTGAGTTAACTTACATAACTTGCTAACACACAATATATGTCCCTTGTTTTTAGAGTACATGGGGAAATGTTGTAATAAAAAAAACTGCCAAACTGGTTTCTTAACTAAGTCAAACCGCTCCCCTCATTTCATGTCCTCTTCTGTCTGAATGCTCAAAACAGTCTTTTAAAAACTGTTTATTACATATTTACATGAAAACTTTCCTTTTCAACAATAATTCCAGGCAGGTAATGATTTCTCAGTTTTCCACCAGTTGAATTGGAGTGGATTTGATATAAATTACACATTATTTCATCATGTTCTTTCCTTACCTATCTCTTTGTCTGTGTGTTGTGCAGATGATGACCTGGATGAACTCCTGGGAGAGTTACCTGAGGACACCTACAGCCTCTGACGTTACATCAGCAAACCCCTCTGTACAGACTGTCACCACTAACTGAACAACAGTAAAGATGTTATCCTTTGTTTTCTCTTTAAAATGATAATTATCCGACTACTGAAGAACTTGTGAAAATGTGTATACTGTATGTTGTAAAGACTTGTTTTCCTTTCCTCGACTGTGTTCGATATCCAGTTCATAAATAGCACAGAGAATCGTCTTGAGTTAATTAGTTGTTACTGTGTCATTTCTATGCATCACTGATGAGTGATGTGTTATAAGAGGCAGTCTCTCGAAGCCAACACATGCTCATTAATTAATTACAAAAGCTCCGAAAATCAGCTCTGTTTGATTTCAGCTTCTTGTATTCTCCTAAAGAATATAATTAGTCTGAGATTGTTTGTGTGTTGGGGATGCAGCCCCCTCACTTTCATTGTTAGCCATTGTTGCACTCTACTTCAGTGACCTTGAAATAAACAACTAATCTACACAGCATTGATTTGCTAATCAGGCAAAATGAAAGCGAGGTGAGGCTTCTTTGTTAGTTTTTGTCCTTGCCCTCCATTTTCACTCGTGTCTGTTTCTCCGAGCCTCAGAGCGTAGAGTAGATACGCTGTGACCCAGCTTGTTTGCCATGCATTAAGAGGTGTGTCGGAGGTTTCTTTCGGGCAGGGATTGCAGGCAGGTAGTCTCATGTGGTTTTGCTTGACCAAAGAAGTGTTTACCCAGCCCGTGTCTGCAGAGAGCCAGAGCATCAGGGTGGAGTCGTACTGTGACTAACAGGCTCTTATGGAGGCTTTCCCAACAGCATCCTCCACTACCCTGCCTCACTGTAAAAGATCCAGGTTAATCCTCTCTGCCTCCCTGTCATTTGGCGTATAATGCATCTGCTTAAATTGCCTGGTTTGTGTTCAAAAGAGAGGGATGATGAAATAGGGTGCATTTTCAGTCATCTCAAATGCTTTTTTGCTCTCAGTTATTTGGCTGAAATAAATACAGTTTACAGTACAGTCTCTAAGAATTTGGACAGTGACACATTTTCAATTGTTTTGGCTCTGTACTCCTGCACATTTGAGCTTGAATTATAGCCAACTGTACAGTGGCTTTCTGGTTAAAGTGCTGACTTTCAGCTTCAATTTAATGTTTTTTATATCCATATGGGGTGAACAGTGTTGGAATCGTAGCCTTGTCATCGTCCAACTGCTTCAACAACTGGGGGAGATTCATAAAAGATAACTAGCTATAGATTTGTTGTTCATTTGTTCCACTGTTAACACAAATTTCTCACTTACCCTCAGTGGTATCTATCCTTCCAGACAGATCTGGTTGTACTTGTCCAGGTTTTGCATCTCTTAACTTCATTTGTGGTGCTCAAAGCACTGGGAAATGTCATTAAAACAATTCACAGCAACATATCTTTTTCCAAAAACGGTGTCCTGGTTACTGTAGATAATCCACACCCCTCACTGTGAAACAGTTTTCAGTAAAGCTATTTTATCCTGCAGATAAATGAACAGTGTACATTGTGTTCAGTGGATTATCCAGGACACTGTTTCTAGAAAGAGAATTTCTAAAATGTAATTTATTTAAATGTTTTAAGCAGCACAAACCTTTACTGTGTTGGAGAAACTATCTGCACATACTGTAGGTTTTTTTTTTTTGTCATTTGGATGGATCAACCTTGATTTGTGGATGTTTACATCCTTATGTGGTGAGCAGAGCTGAACTTGTTAAACCAGTATTGACATAAAATGTAAACTGAAAGTCAGCACTGTAACCTCACATCCACCGACTCATTTCAAATCCAGTTAACATGGGTACACAGAGCCAAAACAACAAGAAATGTGTCACTGTCTAAATATTTAAAGAGTGCACTGCACACAGGGTAGATCAGTTGTTCCCAAGCGGAGAGTCCCAGGATAAATGTTGGGGCCGATGACCCCCAGAGGTTCCTGACCTTTTTGGCTTGTGACCCCTTAAAACAAAGCTATGTCTCTTTCTTTAGAGGCCTAGAGGTAAAAGTATCCATAAATTAATAAAATTTTAAGATTGAATAAAATTCTGAAATTCCTCTTAGTGCAGAAATATTTTATGCTTCTCTATTCTCTAAAGCATCGCATAACAATGTTTAGAAACCACTGCGCTAGATAATTAAAGGGATGATAAGGGGAATTTTTTTTTTTTTTTCCAAATTGACTTTAATATAATCTTTTTTTCATGAGAAATGCTGATACTGTCTCCTCTCAGGCCTCATCAAATCCTTCAAATTAAACAATCGTAGACACAAAAATCACTCTTTAGTAAATTGCTCTCACTCAGGCTATTAGATTAGATAGATTAGATTCAACTTTATTGTCATTGCACAGAGTGAAAGTACCGAGAAAACACAATGCAGTTTAGCATCCAACCAGAAGTGCAAAAAGCAGTACATGTGCAGAGTAATGTATAGAATACACAGTAAGGGTTAGATATGAATACGCTAAGATATATGTGTAGAGAGGGGTTACAAGTAAACTTTATTAAGATGGGTGACGATCCAAAAATGTTGGGAACCACTGCAGTGCATTATTGTATATGTTACATCAGTGTTGATGCCAGCAGGGGGTAGCATTTAACACCCTCGTTGGCAGTTCAGGTCCTAGTGGACATAATTAGTCAAGTTCATGAGACATCCAACACCCAGTTAAGAGACCTGATGATAAAACTCTTAATTGGAGGGAAACTTAATTTGACGAGAACAAGGCTCGGTGAAACTGTCTATCTTAATGTGTGTGTGCAGACACTGCTCCTTCCTTTATCTGCACATCAACCAATTAAGACCTTCACAAAAGGGGAGGGGGTCGATTCCAGCAAGTCTGCAGCTACCGCTCACACGTCTGGAATAATTTGCCCTTCAACTTCAATCGCCTCTCGCCAGAGGTAACAATCAACTGGGCCCAGTCTTGCCAACTCTACTTACACATCCTAATTATCTCTCTTGTAAGAGCTTATTATTTTTCATAATCCATTAAGATAGTCCGAAAGTGTAATTACTCTTTCAGTATCGTCATGCATAGTCTAAGAAGTGCCTACTGACCCCTGAAAAAAATTAAAGTTAAAAAAAAAAAGATTCTTATCTGTGGTTTACTCGGGGTTAGAGTCCCAGGAGGAAGGAGAACTTTCTCATCTCTGATGTAAAGTACTGTTAACTCTCTGAGATTTGGATAAAGAGGCCTGAAATATCCAGCACCCATCTTTTTTAACAAGTTCAGCCGCTAGTATCGTGGTTGATCACTCACAATGGGAGGAAAATGGCAATCTAACTTCATGGTGAAAGACTCAAACATGCTTTTAGTTTGTTACAATAGAAGCTATGAAAGAAAAGCAACACAGCCCATTCATAAAAACTGACTAAAAACAAGGAAGATTATTTACACTAATAACAACTGGACCAATGTCAGGTGTAGTGTAATATAACCTTATTAATTTCTGGCAAATATGCTGTAGGTGTTGGATAAAGAAATCAGTGAAATAGATCCAAAAGTGAGTTCAAAAACTAGGAGAAACATTGGTTGACAAACCTTCTCACCTCGGGGTAAATTTAGTAGCTATTCTAGAGCTTTTGATCATATAACATGATCTTCATCGGCAGATGGAGTTTGCTCACTTGTCATTGAATTTTATATGT
This sequence comes from Sebastolobus alascanus, assembly GCA_916701645.2. NCBI lineage: Eukaryota > Metazoa > Chordata > Actinopteri > Perciformes > Sebastidae > Sebastolobus > Sebastolobus alascanus. The sequence continues at coordinate 1,211,580 of CAKAOJ020000003.1, forward strand.
TTTATATATATATTTTTTTCTGAGCACTTAAATGACATCTCATCATCTCATGTTGGCTTAAATGTTGAGGTTCAACAGTTGACAAAACTATCTAACTTAAAGGTCCAATTAATAGCTACTCTGGAAGTTTTGATCATATTGAATTCATGTTTATAAAACAAAAGTATGTTTCAAAGGTAAAGAATGAACTTTCATATTCAATTTTTAAGCCAAAGTGGACGAGAAAAATTCAAAGTTATAGTGCTCAGAAGAACATATCCATGACAACTGGGCAACTCAATCTTCTGATAAAGAACATGTGATATGATTGAAAGCTCCAGAACAGCTACTAAATGGACCTTGAAGTGAGACCGGTTTGTCAACTGCTGTTTCCAAGGTCAAGAATGAACTTTGAACCCTAAAATTAGAGGAAACATGATAAAGAAATAGTGAAAATGTATTGTTAAAGTAGCACTCTCTAAGATTATCATTTAAATAAATGTCTGTTAAGTAACTATCCATCGCCAAATGAGGTAACACAATGTTGATTGAGCCTATGGCCCACTGATGAAGTATTGCAATATTTATATAATTGCAGTATTGTTATTATGAAATGGGTGTCTGTGACAACATTCCCAGAAAAGCAAAGTATTTCTCCATTGTATACACACAAAAAGTGTAACTAAGCAATTCTGAAAACTTGAAGCTCGTGTACATGGAAATATAATTTTTCTATTCTATTTCTATGCTCATGTATCAAAAAAAAGACTCTAGACTGCTGAACCCTGAGCACAATTGGATTGTTCTCACTCACATAGAAAATCAACCAGGACTGAAATCTCAAGGATTAATATATTCTATTCTCTACATATAATATACAGTGCATATATTTACATAGGCTACAGTGTACTAGACTTACTTATAGATGGGTGACACATTAATGGAAAAACCCTGAATACATAAATTGAGAAACACAGACAACGCAGGGCAGGAGGGTGTCTGAAACTGTTTGATGAGTATTAATTTTATGTGAATAATTTGCTTTGGCCTTCACAGTCACCAGATCTCAACCCAATTTAACATCTACAGGAGATTTTCAAGCAGCATGTTGGACAAGAAAACACCAAAGAAGGAATAAATAATGCAAGAGTTCAACAGACTTTGAGAATCTATGCCTAGATTGTGGCTCTGGTAGTCCATGGTGGGCTTACTGAGACACTCTTGGGTTTTCCTTTAATTTGTCATCTGCATGCATACATTTGCTTTGACACCTCTTAACTGTATGACTGATTATCTGCTGTCATTGTTAATCCAAGTCAAGAAGGCAAATGTATGCCTTTACTCTGCGACAGAAAGAATAAGCTCAGACTCATATTTCAGAGTGTTGCACTAAGCGTTTTAGCATTAATACCTCGCAAATTAAAAAGAGAAGAATATGGTAAGGCTAACAAGGCTTCCGCCTATAATAATCCTGTGGATGGTAAATTGGCTGGATGGATAAAGGCAGATAAGATTGCTAAAGCATAAAGCTTTATTTTCAACCCTGGAGACTGTTTAATCCCTGTAAAACTACGCTCATTACCTCGGTGGAAAAAAAGGGTAGATTTCCTTAATTAAGTTGTTAAGAAACCAGCAAACCCTGCAGCTGTCTGCGACCACAGCAAATTTCATTTGGGAGAAAGACTGTGATCGACTGACTGTGTGTGTGTGGGTGTGTTTGAAAGACGAATGAAAATAAAATACTCTTCAGTCATTCTTCACTTTTAATGAGTTTCTGTGGTGTTGCAAATTGCTGAGCTTAGTCTGAAAAGCGTGAAGTGATGAGCAGATACCCCAAGACATTAAAGCCTATTATACTGTGTATAAGAATACAGATTCATCATAAGCAATACAAATTTCTGCATTGTTAGTCCTGGACTAACAATCCCAGAACAAACTTGGTGTGGTATTGATATTCTTGGCTACAAAGATGTGTGATTTTATTGAAAAAAGTTGTGAAAATGTGAGATATTTGTTTGGTCTGTTACAAAAGTCCATTAACTGCCACAGATCTAGTCCCACTTTGTGCCTCTCATATACCCATGTTTTCACATTAGAGGCTGTTGAACAGATGATTACATTGGAGTCACTGTTTTTTTTTCTTAATAAGATAAGATAAGAGTTTTTACATGTGTTTCACACTGAATCAACTTGTTTTTTTCAGTTTATTAGTTTTCACATAAAAAAAATAAATTTGTATACATGAGTACAGAAAAACATTTTTCATCTTTTTTGTTAAGGGAACAGACAAACAAAATCAAGTATAATACTACGATAATACCCATATTAAAATCATAATCAAAAATAATATTGTTAAACCATTTCCCAAATTGTTTAATTAAATTTCACATCACATTGCTCATCATTCATCATCATAAAGCAGTTTTATTGTGAGATTCGTTTATTTATATTTGTCTTATTTTCTATCTTGATTTGCTTTTATTCTCTACTCAAAAATCACTTCCGGCCGCCATTTTCTGACTGACGTTAGTTTTTTTTTTTCACCAGACCCGCCGGTGGCAGACGGTTTACGGTGGATACAAGCTCATTAGAGATTGTCTGTATATTGTTCAGCTAACGACGCTTTAAGTGTACTTTCCAATGCGCCATTAAAGGATGAATTTATGTGGAAGACGACGAGAAGGAGGAATTAAAACGACGAGCTCAACGTCACCAACCTGCGGCCGAACCGTGAGGTCCAATGGCAACAGGTGAGCTAAGCTAACGGCGATGCTAACATTAGCTATTATTAACGTTGATATTTCGACCGGAAGGAAGCATATATATCAACGTTTAACCCAATAAAACACATTACAATAATTAGAATACCGTCGTTGTAAAATTCTGGACGGGTAAGAGGGTTAGCTAATTAAATAATAATGTACTACCGAAGTTACTAAGTTTGTTAAGCTATCTGATAATTAGCATATAGCTAACAGTTATGCTAGCTGACGTGTATGAAACAAGGGCACGTTCAAGTGAAAAGGGTTCTGGTTGAACCACATGTTTGCAACGGGTTTTAAGGTAGGTAGGTTGATAGGTACGTTTTCTGTTGTTCGGTGGGTGTGTCAGACACCCAAATCAGCAACGACACCCACCATATTAGAAAAGGCTGTAAAATAAGCTGACACAACTTGCTATAATGGCTGTTGTATACACACTGATGCACATACTGCGTCATACATTGTGGGAATTGTATATAACGTTAAGTAAATTATTCGTATTCATGAGTAACGTAGCTAAGTACATTTCATTTCATTTCATTTCAAAATTTATTTCGAACATGTAAAATAATTATAATAATAATTAAAAAAAAGAGAATCATTTTACAACAAGTGGACTGCCAGGAAAAAAGCAGTATCCACATACAATGAAAATCATAAGCAAAAGAAATTGTCAAACACTTGCCTTGGTTCACATATTCGAAAAGGAGTGAGAAGAAGTACAAACTTATTTAAACCCACCCCTTCTCCATAACTCATTCATTAATAAGCAACCAGCGTCCTTATTGAGCTAAACATATAATCTAAGTTATTTTTCCTAAACTTGTTTAAGTATAATTATTACCTTTCATCTCTGTCATATAGAAATATAAATTAATTACTGATATAGTTATCCTTATCAAAATATAAATTCATTATCAGTCAAGAATACCAAATCATTACTTATTATTGAGCAAACCAGATAAATAAATAAACAGTAATAAATAAAATACATTGTTAGCACATGTTCATTTTACATTAAAGGCAGAGCTAAGTTTTGCTACGTTTTGTGAGGCTGAATGTACCCCAAGTGTTAAGCAAGGAACATTAACACTAAAGCTTGACAATAACTATTTACTAGGAGAGAGATAACTAGTTGCTCTGTGTACTCAACGTAGATCAAAAACGTGTCGGGTTCTCTTGGAAAACAGGGAAAAATCAGGTTAAACAGGAAGGCAATCCAGGCACTCAAAATCTTACAAGTGTCATATATTATTGTATTTCCTTCCTGTTTCTAATAACTATTTATTATTGATTAATCTCTTCTGTTAAATCTGCATTCTGTTCACATGTCATTATTATTATTATTAGCCAGTTTACACGTTGAAACCATGTAGCATGACTTAATTAAACTTTGCACTCCTCAGACTTATGCCGGATAATGGGAGGTTTTACCTTAGAGCTCTGAAGACATATTTTTCTTGGACTAGCTGTAATAAACCTATGTCATGTGGGCTTGTTACTTTTTAATCCCTTAATTAGCGGAACACAGTCAGTGATTGCCTTATAATTTTAGAAAATGAGGTTCTCAGTTGACAGCCAAAGGGCACCTTAAGTTGTGATGCGTTATGTTAATTAATTCCAGGTTTTTATTGTGAGACTGCCTGCTTGTTGCTATGTTTATAAATATCAGATTAATGACTGTAATTGACATGTTTGCATGGCATGTAACCCAAGCTTTTACAGAAGATAAGTGTAGTTGGGGCTGGTGTAATGTGTGCATGATGTAGTGTCAACTAGTGTTGCTGATTATGATAATAATCCACATGACCTTTGTTTGAACATAATCATAGTTAATCTCAATATGATACTGCAAATGTAACATGTGTGTGTGGGGGCTTTCTTTGTAATTCAGCCCGTCATCCTGTCAGCTTTCACTGATTGCATGCTCAAATGATGGCATTCTTATGACTTTTAGTCACTTTCCCCCTAGAGCCTGATCCACTGATTTTACCTTATCACAGATATATTGTATCTGGGTCTTTTTTGGCAAATAAGTAACATAAAAATCACACTATAGAAATGCCAGAAAGACCAAGTTTTAAAAAGGCATTTTTTATTGGAATTTAATCTGTTGACATTAAATAAACTTTCGTGTTGTAAAGATGAATTATTTATTGGTGACAAAATTAATCCGAATAAGCTTTATTGGCACATACAAGGGCAGTTCCATGAACAATTTTCAGCAAGATAGATAGAGGAGCAGAACTTTTGCACACCTGTAGGTCAACAGTTGCATAGGGTAAGACCTCAGGTCGACAATACAGAGCAAAAACACTCCCGCGCACTGTCTTTTTCACTTGCAGTCAGAGAATTTTAATTGTAACGATGTTTTGGTACACAGACCTTCATCAGATTATCAGGAAAAATAACCTGATGAAGGTCTGTGTACCGAAACGTTGTTACAATTAAAATGAAGTGAAGAGGACAGTGCAAGGGAGTGTTTTTGCTCTGGGAAGATAGATAGAAATAGACATACAGATAAAACAAGGACAACAAATCTGAACAAAGATAGGTAAAAATAAACATTGAACATACATATTATGTAAAATGTACATACAAGTAGGTGAAAATATAGTCGATAAAACCAACTGTATTGGCAGGGAATCAAACCCAGGTCAACTGCTTTGAAGGCTGCTATGCTAACCACTATACCACCAACGCCTGTAATATTGTATCATATATATATATATATGTAAATATATTATTAGGATGTAATTTGGTCTTATTTATCCTACATACTCAACTATAAATTAGGGCTGTCAAAGTTAACGTGATGATAATTCGTTTTAATGCCACTAATTTCTTTATCGCATTAACGCAACTTGCAATTTTTAGGTTTTAGCGTTTGCTCAGTTTTAAAGTCAGAGTGAAGATGCTGGTATCATATTAAACTGGAAAACCTAAGGAATCCATTGTTACCAACCATGTCATACTAGCTTGTCACGAAGGAGGTTAAATAACACTCCAAACATATGCTAAATTTTGGCGAGGAAAAACTGTCATGGCCATTTTCAAAGGGGTCCCTTGACCTCTGACCTCAAGATATGTGAATGAAAATGGGTTCTATGGGTACCCACGAGTCTTCCATTTACAGACATGCCCACTTTATGATAATCTCATGCAGTTTTGGGGCAAGTCATAGTCAAGTCAGCACACTGACACACTGACAGCTGTTGTTGTTGCCTGTTGGGCTGCAGTTTGCCATGTTATGATTTGAACATATTTTTATGCTAAATGCAGTACCTGTGAGGGTTTCTGGACAATATCTTTCAATGTTTTGTGTCGTTAATCGATTTCCAGTAATAAATATATACATATATATCCATAAAGCAAGCATATTTGTCCACTCCAAGTATTAATTACTTGACAAATCTCCCTTTAAAGTACATTTTGAACAGATAAAAAATGTGTGAATAATTTGCGATTAATTGTGAATAACTATAGACAATCATGCAATTAATCGTGATTAAATATTTTAATCGATTGACAGCCCTAATATAAATACTATTTATATTTTGTTTGTGTTTGTGTTATTTGTTTGTTTGTTTGTTGTTTATAATTGTTATTGATGAAATTTAATATTCAGTTTCCAATTTCCCTTCTGTGTTTGTTTATGTTTTGTGTTTGTTAAAAACAATTAGCGGCTGATATATCGTTATCTGTTTATTTTTAATTCTCAAATTGTTTGGTATCATCCCCAAAAATCCACCATTGTGCAGTTTTATTTCTCTCTCTTTTTTTAACTTTTCTTTCACCTGTAATTGATAATCTGAAATTCTGATTTATTGTGAAAGACAATGTTGACAACCTGTTTAATTCCATTCAGTCGAAATATACACTGAAGCAGTTTTCTATTCCCTTTCACTACGTTTTAACAGTATCACACCCTTCTTTTATTTTCCTCTCACTGCCTTCCACCCTGTCTCCTTGAATCTCCTCACATACTGACTCTACTCTCTGATTGATAAACACATTGATGCTCAAAAAGATAAAATGGCTCAAATTGCAGATATAGGTGCACAGTTTCAGTGTTTCATCACACATGACAAACACACTCTACGTACTTATTATTCCCTTTACATCTGTATCCCTCTCCTGTGAACGTGACGTTATGTGTCTGAATTACTTTCCTCTGTGACATTGCCGTGCAGCATTTGTGACCACACTTCTCCGCTCGCTTGCTTTACTCTTTTTTTTAGTTTTCCTATCTTATTTTTGTCCTCATCCCTCCCTTCAACCTCCTTTTACTCCTCCGTCTCTGCTTCTGCTTCACTTCCCGTGACATACACCCCCCCTTCCCCGACCAAGCAACCACCACTGTTTTCCCCTCTACTATCTGTCTCTCCGACAGCCTCCTGTTTTGCATCCATCCATCACTCTGTTTGTGGTGACAGACGAGATGTGGAAATATGAAAGACTGAGAGACAAATGAGAGAGGGAAGGTGGCGTTGTTGGAGGAGGAAGGAAACATATTCAATCAGAGACTTTGCTGTGGAGAGAGCAAAGGAGGAGAGCGCCGTCTTCTGCCCCCCCCCCCCTCTCTCCTCTCTGTGCGAGCATGTGTGTTGGTGTGTGCACCTCCCGTCTCTCCCGGCTCTGCTGTTGTTCGCCGCCGCCACAGATGAGCTGGGAAGAGGAGGGAAAGCGGATGTATCTGGCCAGAGGAAAACGGGAGGAGTTTGGATTGGCATGCGAGACTAACCAGCGGCTCTGATCATCAACGGCTCTCCTTCTCTCTCTGTGTCTCTTTTTTCTCCCTCTCTTTCACACACACGCACAAACATACACGTGCGCTCTCAGACTCACACACACTCGCGCCGGCTGGATGTCTTCTCGCTAGGCTGAACGAGAGAGGTGCTTAGGCTTGTCATTAGTTGGGCGCACGGGAGATCCTGAGAAGCCTGGACGTATGTGTGTGTGTCAATTTGAGTGCACACTCATGCATGAGAGAGTTTCAGTGTGAGTGTGTGTGTTTTTGAATGGAGATGAGTCGGGACGTTAAATACACAGAGGCGGCTTTGATTGGCTTGCGGCTTAAGTGACTCTCACCTCTCGCTCCGGGTGTCACAGAGAACTTACCTCTGGGATTTTTGTCAATGAAATCGAGCAGTCACAGTGGGTGACAGAGGATGGAGACGAGGGGCGGGGGGCAGTTTGGGATTTGGGTCGAGTGTGTGTGTGTGTGTGTGGGTGTTGGTGGTGTAATAGGAGCCACAGGCAGGCTGGCAGCCACACTAACTCTCAGCTCAAGGGAGTGATTGAGAGTGGAGGTGGAGAGGAGAGGGATGCCCTGAAGGGAGCATCTTTCTCCTCTGTCTCTTACACTCCGAAGTAGTTATTTGGGTTGTGGAGGTCTTTGCCTCCTTATGTATACTTCCTCTTCTTTGCTAGTTGTTGCTGTGCTTTAAATTTACTGTTTTATTCTGTGTTTTACCATGTTTCTCTAAGTGTTGCTGCAGGGCTCTGTTTTTGCCTCATACTTTTTTCCTCTTTGTCTTTCGCTCTTTGATGCCACCCCTTTCTTCTCTCTTTCTCTCTCCGGCTCCTCTCTTGCTTTATCAATATGATTATGGAGTGTGAATTTGAGTCTTTTATTGACGTTCCCTCTCTGTCTGCGTAGGTGTGAGTGCACCAGGGGCTCCCTGGCTGAGGGGCTGGAGGGCTGATGATGGATCTGAAGGAGAGCTGTGGCAGTCAGGGGAGCCAAGAGAGCTCCAGCCTGCACCCCACCTCCTGGCAGGCCTTCGCTCACACCAGCACGCTGCATGGCCTGCGCTTCATCTTCCCTTATGGTCAGCCCAGCGTGCGCCGCTTGCTGTGGGCTGCGGCTCTGCTGGCCTGCCTGGGACTGTTAGCGCTTGAGAGTGCCGAGCGCCTGGCCTATTTCCTCTCCTACCCTCACGTGACGAGCGTGGACGCCGTGGTGTCGAGCAGCCTGGTCTTCCCCGCTGTGACCATTTGTAACCTCAATGCTTACCGCTTCAGCCGCCTCACGCGCAACGATCTGTACCATGCTGGAGAGCTGCTGTCCCTGCTGGATGTGCACCTGACAATCCCCCAGCCGCACCTGGCCGAGCCTGAGGTGCTGGCTTTCCTGGAGGAAAAAGCCAACTTCACCGCCTACAGGCCCAAGGCGTTCAGCATGAAGGAGTTCATCGAGAGGGTCGGGCACGACCTCCAAGAGATGATGCTCTACTGCCGTTACCAAGGCCAGGAGTGCAGCCACAGCGACTTCAAAACCGTGAGTCCACTCATGTCTTCTTTTAAATGTCAGCTTTGTTTGGGTCAGAGCCTTTTTCCAGCATCCAAGCCCTCAGAGGACTCTGCTTGTGAGGTGTTCTGAGTCTTGCAAGTTTCCAGAAATGGATGTTTTTTTCTTTCTGCCAGCAAAATGACTTGATATATGCTGATAGCTGCTCTTTCCCTCCCACGCTGCTACGCTGGGTTTTCTCCTGGTGCCTTTTTCTCCTTGGGACTCTTGTGTTTGGCTGCACAGGTTGTCTATCAACCTTTGTTCTGCAAATGTATTCTCTGCTGTTGCCTTGTTGTTGTCCTCAGCCTTCACATAATAGCATTGTGCTTACTGGCATATACAGTTCTGCAACAGGTCTTCAGCATTTTGGTCACTGAAGGAAAGTAATTGGTTTGTCTTGGGCCATAGTGAATAGTAAATTCCCCCAAATCCCTTCCTTTATTTCTCTAGCCAAGGAATTTTATTTCTTTTTAAAACAAATCAGAGCATTCAAAGGAGGTTTGTGTACTTGCTGGATTGTCTGGTAATACAGCAGAAAAATGTACCATTATTTGGATGGTTGCTGCTGGTGTTAATTTGTCCCTCTAATTTGGCTTTGTTGAGTGTAGCAGCCTGTTGTTTCGTTTGTTCTGTGTCAATACTGTGCTTGTAAAAACCTGATGACATGTAAACCAGAGCTAGGTGGTGTTGTGTTGCTGAAATGCACTGATTTACGGCCTATATGTTTCAGCAAATATATATATACTGTATATATATATATATATATATATATATATATATATTTCTTTTTTTTGGCAGATCAAAGCGAGCAATTTCTGGCACAAGTTAGTTTTGCAAATTAAAACGGTATTCTGAACACCCACTTGTTGCACACTTAGACTCCCTCAGACTGATTGTTTACTAAGTCCATCAGGGAGTAGATGAAGACCAAACTGCATACAAATGTGAACAATAGAAACAGGAATGGTGAAGCTTTAATAGCGCGGCTGTTGAGAAAACTGACCGTGTGAATAAAAACTCTGTCACTCCTTCAATGACAAACAGGATGTTAAAAACTTTTAAGATCATCTGAGATGCCTTGGGAAAGTGTTGGTAATTTTTTTAAGGTTTACCTCCCTGTCACAAATCATACATACATAACATTTCTGCAGACCATTTTGAAATGTTTTTATAGTTTTATTTTGCTGTTTAAGACTGTTGGCAGACTCTTGAGTTGTGTAATCCATCACACTGAACACCAAGTCTGCATTAGGTTTGTTGGTGTTGCATTACTATTATTGCCTGCTAATGCAGTTCCAAGTACAGATTGGTTTTGAAAAGTCTGCACTGCATTCCCTCGTAATAATGATGTAACTATGACTAGGGGTGGGGTTTGATTGCATTTTATTGAATCCAGATCTTGTCAAATCATTTGTTGAATCTAAATCGCTTTAGCTTTCAACATAACTAAAACTAAAAGGTTGAATTTAGATCTGCAATCAACACCTTTTTTGTGGCTGAGAAGACAGAGAAGTGCACTTTTTAGTGAAAACCTATATTTAGTTTAAATTTAGAGCAGCATTGACACATTACATTAACAGGTCTGTTTTGTACTAACTTTTCACACCTTATATTTCATGAGCTACTTCAATTAAAATACAGGAAGTCCTAAGCCGTTAAGATAAGCTAAAAATATCAGTATGATATGCCTAAAACTATAAGTGGGAGATTTCTACTACTGAAATTGATGTGAAGTGTTCAACTAGATCATGGTTGTAGACTGGTGTTACAGAGTGATATTTCTTCAGAGTGATGTTTCTTTTAGGGATGCACCTGTTTCTATGTGTATAGTAGTACATAATTTAGTGTTTTCTGCTCTCATTATATTCAGATTTTAAATTTGGAACAGAGCACTGGTATCGGATCAGTACTCAGTATTGGCAATGTTAAATTGAGGTACTGGGACTGGTATCGGGAGAGAAAGCATCTTTTCGCTCACAATCACTCATTAGCTGAGTGGAGAACAGACACCAGCTTGGAGGGAGCACATTAACCAGACAATAGCCAAAAGTTTCACGTTGGCCTGTTGTCAAGTTATAGAGTTTACGTTAATTAGCTGCATCTGATATAATCTGCTGCCAGTGATGTTTGTAATTTCACCTGGTAAAAGTGAGAGTCATCGCCAACTAAGCTAACGTTACCTAAATGTTTTGTGCAGTTCTCTGTGCTACTAAGCGCAGGGAGATGTAAAAGATTTGATAAGAGATTTCAGATACGGCTGCAACTAGGGATTACTCTGCTGATTAATTTAATTTCAATAAATTGATGAACCGCTTTGTAGTGACTAACGTCCTATACTTTTAGCCACTACTGGCTGCTGATTGGTGATAGTTGTTAAGGCGTTTGCTCCGAACAAACGATATGCAGTTTTCTAATACTTTATAACATGGCGTTTATTTGCCCATCATGTCCATCCGTGTCCGTCATTTGGTAAGCTGGAACCGGAGAAAGTGTAGCATTTTTCATTGTTAGTGCTCGAAAAATGAAACGATTGATCGATTATCAATAGTGGCCGATTATTTTACTGTTGATCGACTTAATGATTAATCGTCTAATTGTTTCAGCTGTAGTGTCAGAGTTTAATGACTCCAGGTATTTTGTTGAACAGGAACCGGATCCCAAATAGAACTGGCTATGGCAATGTTTTCCTTCAATTCCTTTGTTCTATGGAGTTATTATATACAGTATGTATCATGGGACAGGGTCATGCCTCAGGCAGTTGCCTAACTAGCAGCCTGACCTTCTATCTAAAGCTTGTACACAGATTGTAGCTGATACAGAGCTGGATTAACGAGATGTTCTGCCTGTTTGTCGGCCTCAAAACTGACCAGCGAAGCATGCACAACGCACACAGCGCTTTGGAGCTGCCTCTGGGATCTGATCTGCTTTGATGAGGTCTTCATTTTGTAGAGAGTGGACACTGTTGTCGTCAACAGAGCTCATCAACGGCATTATTGCACCTCAACTGTGTATAATCTAAGACATTAACGCTTTACTGTTGGATTGATATCTTCATGTTTCATCCTGAGAGATACTCAATGCAGAGGCGCTAATTGGAAAAACAACAACATGTTGGTCGTAGTGATTTTCTAGTCATGCCTTCAGACGGATGCTTTGCCTGGAGTTTTGATCCATATTGCAGTGAGCCGCAGCAAAGCTACACGTCTGCCAGGAGAACGTTTTCATAATTTCATTCTGTTGAATCTTCAGGGAGTCAATGCAAAGCTAGCTTGGTTCTATCACTGCCTTGCATCCCCGTGAGTCTCTACTTGACTGTCCTTAGTAACCGTCTTGCTTGTTGTGTGACATGCCTTTGACCTCAAGCTGGGTTCAAAGATAATCATGTTGACAGAGAGGCTACTAGAAGGCACTGTCATCCTCTTTGCCCTCTGCCTGTTGCTGCTGCTGAGCTCCTCCTGACTCCCCCCCCCCATTCCTCTGTGTCGACTCGCTCCCTCTCTTCTCTCTCTGTCACTGCAGCGACACACCTTCATATCTCCGCCGCCTTCTGAGAGGGAAGAAAGGGAAAAAAAAGGCCACCAAAAATAGAAAAACACATGCATGAATGCACACAGACACATGCAGTCAAACACAGACACACCAAAATATACGCATACATGAATGAGTACACAACATTTCCATGACACTCCAGGGACCCGAGTCAGCGTTTGACTGACATTGTGATGAATGACCGTAGGGATGATTGTGGGACACGGGAGTCAGTGTGATGTGACTGATGGAACTGGAGCAGAGCGCTGCACACAAGGGAAGCAGCAGCATCAGTGTGCACATTTTCACCTATATGCGTGTATTATGTGCGGCCTTGGATAGTTTTTAGCGTTTTTCAAATGTGCAGACTGCTTATGGTTGCCAAAAAGGAGAGCATATCTCAAGCCACATGCAGCATCCTTCTGGTGAACAATACAAGAGCCTGCTTTCACCCTGTTTAGAGATTCTTTCAGTACAGCATCTCTGCCAGGATGCTGAGTGGTCAGAGTACAGCTCTGTCGCAGTTAGTACAGTACAGCCCACCTGTTCAGACTTACTTTTGTGTAGTTTTTACTCTTATTTAAATTTCTTTCTATTTTATGGTGTTTTATTCATGTCTGTATTTAGGTCTGTTGCCTTGTTTCTTTTGTGAAGCACTTTGTGGCGTTCTGCTTTTGAATGGTGCTATATAAATAAGAAAGTTATTTACTTACTAGTAAGGTGTGGTGTGAATATTTGAAAGGGTTTCAATACTAATTTTCCACAGGATACACGGTAGGGGTGGGGGAAAAAATCGATTCACCTATGTATCGCGTTTTTTTTTTTTTTACGATTTGGGGATTTATTTTTTTAATGCCAGAATCGATATATTAGCTTCATTTGAGTCTTTGCAGAGGTAAAAGGAAGTTACCGCTTTTATTGTTGTAGTCTGAGTAACGTGACATCATATCCGCTCCTGTTCCGTCACCAAAACAATCAGCAGCCGTCCGCTGCGAGGCGAGACGAAAAGGTAGAAAACGGCGGAGGGTCCGCGTGGATACGACCTTCACCCTCACATTTTAAATCCAACGTGGTAAACACTACACATACAGTAAAGTATGGAAACACTTTGGGTTTCACACATTGCCAGGAAAAGCAGAGCTAGACATCATGGATAAAGCTGCATGCTAACTCTGTCATGGACAGGAAACGTTATCGTATTGCGGTAATGTGAGGTCAAGCCAGCCGTCACTTTCATGTCCTTGGTCAAATCGGCCAACGCTACAACTGTAGAGCACCCACATACTGACATTTATGTTAAATGTATTGAAACGGCCCCGATGGAGCTGACCATGGATGTATAAAGAGAACGGAGCTGATGGCAGAGCTGCGAGAGACTTGGCGAAGTTAGCGGAAGTATACACGTGTGACTACGTCTGATTTTCAAAATAAGGTGTTAACAAAGACAACTGTATATACAAATACATATATGGAAATAAGATTGATTGGATTATATTCACCAGAATTATAAAACATTACATGTCCCTTATTAATTAAAAAGAAAATACCACCAATTTGTGAGGGAAATGTCTTCATTCTTTGATTTTGGGGTTGCTGGAAAAAAATAATAAATAATGCCTGAAAATGACTGATATATTTGACTTCAGGACATCTCTCTACATACATGCTGAAAATCAAACATTCTTACTCTATCAATTTAGATATTTGTCAAAGTAAAAGTCCCTAGAAGTTTATGATTCAACTTTTTCCCATGTTAATATTTAAAAAGTTAACAAAATTTGTAATAAATGGTAATATCGAATTGCAATACTTAAAAATCGCAATACATATCGAATCGGCACCCAAGTATCGTGATAGTATCGAATCGGGAGATGGGTAAATCGTCCCAGCCCTAATACACGGGTACCAGCTGCGCTTTCTGCTCTCTTTTCTCTATTCTCTCCGACAGCGAGTTGACACACTCCGCCCTCAATGTTGTGTCAATATTTCCCCGTGGTATCGAAAATTATATTGAATATCAATATTTTTCAAGGTATTATATTGAAGTTAGAAATTCCAGTATTGTAAGAACACTAGCAAGGTGTGACTATGTACAAGTTGTACTGAAGGGAAAAATCCAGAAAATCATATTTCATTTTATTGTTTGTCTTTCGCTTGAATCATATCATGATGACATTATCATATTGCATTATCATTTTTACCAAATTCTAACGTCCAAATTAATGATCCGAAAAAAGGAAATTGACGTTAAAAACCAACAAGTTATTGATGTTTAGAACCGAAACCTAACAAGAAATTGCACTACAGAAATGGCAATTATATGTTTGAGGTAGTTTACAAAATAGACGACATTTACATTTTCAACTATAGAATGACAGCTCAGTACATAACTTGATCAGAGTTCTTAAATGATAAAATATAAGGGATCCTTATAAAAAATGTTTATGTAAAAGAAATCAGCTAATGTATTATTGGAATTATCTATCCAGCCTCAAAAATCCTCAAAAAAGCTTTTTTGACATTTTACACTCTTGAATACTTTTCTCTGATGTATGTTTATCAGTTTAAATATTTTCTAGGGCTGATTTGACAACTGATTTTCAGAACAGTAGCACCTCAATTTGAGAAAAGTAGGGTATCTAAAGAAGCCAAACTCAAATGGTAAATGTTGTCTAAAAATAAGCAGCAGCACAAGAACTTTACCTAAATAAGATACATAATCATAATTTAAATCAGGATCTATCTGACCAAATATAGTGTTTAATAACGGATGAGGGCCACCTCGTCTGAAATAAAGACCACCTCTGCTAATATCATAGAAAATTAATATACTTTGATTTAATAAAACATTAACCGTCAGGGGAAAAAGAGCAAAGGCCAAATGTCATGTATAACTATCGTTTAGGTAGTTATCTTTCATCATCTGTTAACTACAATGATCATGACATGAGATGTGTCAGGATCCGGGTGCCGTATCACTTCAGCTAAATATTTTCCTGTGGTAAACCCTGTCATAATTTTGATTTATTCATATCACCCAGCCTTAAGAAGGTGTGATGATGTCAGTGCGAGTGGATCAGCCTGTGTTTGTTTTGTCGCGTATGATTACAACCACGATTAAATGCTGATTGATCACACTGACAAGCCACATCAGTGTCTGCCAGAGTGAATCAGCTCAGTGTGTCTGACCTGCACATGTTTCAGTTATATATAAATACCCCTGGAGCACAGCGGGCCAGGGAGGACCTTATATCACACTCTGCCTTAATGTGAAACCTGATAGCAGCCAGACCCTGAGCTCTGTATCACACACACACACACTAATTAGGCACTCGTCTTTCCCTCTGACCAGAGCCTTGTTGGAACAGCACTGCAGATGTAATGGTGCTGGCTGTTTACAGCAACAGTAATTAGCCATTACACACAACCTGTGGCCTTAGCACTCCACTAGCTGATTATTGCATTCTCCTCGCACTCGCCAGCAGAGCAGCACAAGACCACTGTCAGTCACCCATCGGGGAGGATTGTGTGCTTTCTAATCTGTCCTCCCCCTCTTCCTCCTCCTGGCAGCTACAACTGCATTTTATCACTTACAGATTCATTTCTCAACATTTGAAAACCCAATGCATCACATTAGGTTTTAGCGGATGTACTGTATTAATCACTAATGTGGCATTACCATGGCATTTTACATTCCCGGCAGGCACCAAGTCTGAGTCTCTTAAAGGGCATAGTAAGCACCGCTGCCACCCACCAGCACGCCTCTCTAAAACGCCCCGGAGAGGCAGCAGCAACCTGTGCTATTTAACCAGCTTGGAAGAAAAGCTGGAGTGCAGCCACAGACCGACAGCTCAGTGTGGATGGTGCTTACGTGGTAGACACTGCAGCTGTCTGCAGTGGTGGATTATGGTAGGCTGATGTTATAGTGTGTGTTGTGGTGAGGCTTAAAGGAGCAGTAATTTTCCCCTGAAGGGTTTTCCTCACCCTCGAACAACTGATACTGATTTTGGGCTGTGCTGGATATTATTGGCTTAGTGATTAATGAAATGATTAATTTGGTTGACGTGTTGAAACGGAGTAATGCAGTTAGTTTCCTGTCCAACAGAAAAACTCTTAAGTCCTTCATCCATTTTCAGAGCTTTATCTTGATAATGGTCTTGTACACTTGACTCAGTTGCGAGCTAACAGTGTTCACAATGCAGAAAAGGTTTGCTTTTGCCCTGACCTGAGCTTTCCATGAAGTGTAGGTAGGAACTAAACAACAAAACCACGGGCCAGTGAATACAGAGCTCCTCTTCCTCTTTGTCAAACTAAGACGGTAAGAATGTAGCAGTCAACATGGTTGCCTTTGTGACAGTGGGTCCTGCATTGTGTTGACTAAATAGCGTGTTTCTGACTTATGAAATATTTTTAATCTTGCTTTACCGAGGATGTACCTTATGCAAAACATACAGCATGCAATGAGTAAATGAATATTTACCTTTTTATATATATTGGGTAAGATCATGATTTATTTTTCTCCCACTCCTGATTAGGAGCTGGACATATTTTGAAATTTTTCAACGCTAGTGCCAATACGAAATGATGATAAATGATGCGTTGGAGACTTAGTGGGAAAGTGGCTGCATGTGTCCTCGACAATACACGCAGCACCGTGGCTGCTAACTCTCCCGGACGGGTGAACTGGGGACTCATTTGTCTGTTTTGCACATACACTGGCAGCTGGCGCACCACTGCATGCGACGCACTAATCTTATTGGTTAACGGTTAATAATCGGTTAACGAGGGTCGGTTATCTGTTAGAATTTTTTTTTCAAAATTAGCATCCCTACTAACAACTTATATATTTTTCACAGCTAAATAGCTACAGTATGCCCTATAATATAGTATGTTAGATAGCATAGCTCTCCTGTTGTATTTATGGAGAGAGAAGTGTTTGTATGGATCTGTTGTAGCAGGAGAAACTATGGACGGCATTTAGACTTTCTTTACGCTCAGCATGTTCAAATGCAGTTTCAACCAAGAGCAACAATTTAGAGGTGTGGTTCACCTTCAAAGTGCCACAGAAATGGAGATAAAAATAATAAAAAGACCCTTTTGCTGGAATGCGTCAAATTATTTTATGCACTTCACTGTGCATTGAATGGAGTGCTGTGTGATTGAACAGTGGTTTGGAAATGAATAGGGTTTTATACTTGATACGAATCCATCAAAAAATGCCTGGAAAAGCTTGTGTCCCGATCCTGCAGTTCGGCTTAAGACTCCCTAAGATATATGTTTTATTTGCTGGCCTAGTTAATCACCTAGTGGTCTTTTAAGCCAGACAGAAAATGAGAGGTTTATGGCAGAGGTAGAGATCTGTGTCAGTGACTGAGGAGAGGAGAAGTCAGGACATGAAGTCATGGTTTGATGTTGCATTCACGCCTGCAAAGAGAGAAGAGGAAGCTCGATGATAGGAGAGGAGTACGGTCCATTACCTCAGCAGCCTGTCTGGAGACCTACTTCATCGTGGCCACAAGAGGAGGAGGAGGAGATGAGAGTGTGTGTCCGTCTGTGTGTGTGTGTTTTAATGTGCTGGAGGGTATGTTTATATTTTTATGTGTGTGTGGGTTTGTGTTGTAATATGCTGTCACATGCAGTCAGTCTTAGTTTGTTATGCACGTGTGTGTGTGTGTGTTGCTGCTGCTCGATTCATTAGCCGTCCGTTGCTTTCAACAGATATTGACTAATGGTTATAAAATCAAAGGTCAACTGGCTAGTTAACTTGAATCCTCTTGGTCTGTCTCGATGCTGCAGAGTGAAAATTGCGAGCTGTTGGCATCAGCTTCCAAGAAACATTGCGTCTTGCATGATAATGACAATTTCATGTTTTATTGATCTGTTTAGAAATCCTCTTTTTGTTTATCTACCTCTGCAGACAGTAAGGTCAGCATCCTGGGGCATAATGAGAATACAGTGACTTGCTCTAAGGCCGTTCAACTTGATGATCTGATGATTACATTTAGTAACCAGTAGGTAGCACTTCATTTTTTTTCTGTCGAAATTGTAACGGTTTTAACAGAGCACTCATTATGAAATTGATTTTGCTGAAAAATACATGTGAAGAAAATTCAGAAAAATAGACTAAAGCAAATCATAGCGAATTGATGTTTTGGTGAGGAATTCACAAAGTGGTTTTGGTTGTAGTCAGAAAATGTTGGTGTGGGTGGGTGCCCGTGTATTTGACATTACATTTATATGCTCCTTTCAGCTGCAGAGTGAGTCAGGTTCCTCGATAAGCTGCCTGAACATAAGAGTTTACTCAACATCTAACTGCTCAAACCTGAATGTGAAATCACACAACCTCCTTAAACAGACTGACAGACTCTTTTAGACTCCCTTTTTGTCCACCTGTCTCTCTCTCTTTTTAATCTCTGAAAGCTGCCCACGAGCTCTTTTGATCTCAAGCATTCAGACTCACCTGAGAGCTGTGTGCTCTGCACCTCATGGGTCTGTTTGCTGAGGTAAAGAGATTTAGGGGGCTTTAATGGAAAGTGACCGCGATACCTCGATATGTTGAGTTTTTCATCTTCTCTATTCACATTTGGCACACATGGAAGTGTAGGTAAGGACTTGAAGAATCAGAAAAGCTCATAAACCATTTTTTGTGTTTTAGTTAGGGCTGTCAATCGATTAAAATATTTAATCGCGATTAATCGCATGATTGTCCATGATAAATCGCAATCTTTTTTTATCTGTCCAAAATGTACCTTAAAGGGAGATTTGTCAAGTATTAAATACTCTTATCAACATGGGAGTGGACAAATATGCTTGCTTTATGTAAATGTATGCATATATTTATTACTGGAAATCCATTAACAACACAAAACCATGACAAATAGTGTACAGAAACCCTCACAGGTATTGCATTTAGTATAAACAACAACAACAACAACAACAACAACAACAACAACAACAACAACAACAACAGCTGTCAGTGTGCTGACTTGACTATGACGTGCCCAAAACTGCACGTGATTATCGTAAAGTAGGCATGTCTGTAGAGGGGAGACTCGTGGGTACCCATAGAACCCATTTTCATTCACATATCTTGAGGTCAGAGGTCAAGGGACCCCTTTGGAAATGGCCATGACAGTTTTTCCTCGCCAAAATGTAGTGCAAGTTTGGAGCGTTATTTAGCCTCCTTTGCGACAAGCTAGTATGACATGGTTGGTACCAATAGATTCCTTAGGTTTCCTATGATGCCAGTATCTTCACTCCGAAAGATCGATTGTGTTAATGCATTAAAGACATTAGTGACGTTAAAATGAATTTGCGTTAACGCGTTATTATTGCGTTAACTTTGACAGCTCTAGTTTTAGTCAATTAATCAGTGAAACTTTACATTCCCAGAAATATTAGGATGCTTCACATTGAAACAGTTTAGAGGTTGCTTTTCTACAATGCTTTCTTGCTGGAGAATATCTGAAGAGGTGCTGTACTTTGCAATACGGATACTTTTTTTCACCTTGCAATGTGACTTTTCAGTCTGTTGAAATACCAGACTAAAACTTTAAATGTCAAGATATCCCTTTAACAGCTCCACCTCCCAGCAGCGGCGCCTTCCCTGTCTCCAGGTACGGCTGCTGTCCTGCTGGAAAGGATCTTACATCGGTGTCAGGACAATGTGCGCTCTTTTTGTCAAAATGACGCTTGTGTGCAGGACAGCATGACTTCAAATCACAGACATTGGCCCCACGAGGCTAAAGTTGGATTGATTCTCTGTCTCGGCTATTTCTGTTTGACCAGGTCTTTTCATTGTATGTTGTTGCTGTATCCGCCATTTTGGAATAAGAACAGGCTTAAAGTGGCAGTAGGCAGTATATTTTTGGCATCAGAGAGTGCGTTCCTATTGGCTGTGCTCCGGTCATGTGACCAAAACTTCCTTCATCAGATTCCACAATAGCTGCTGCCTCACAAGCTTTCTCATTTTACAGCTAAACCGTACCCTACAAGATGATTCTGAAAAAATTTGAGGCGAGAAATAGGCATTAACGTAACATAATATTGATTCATATTTGTTCAGCGCTGCCTAGTTTGACCGTTTGGTCGGAGTTCACCAGTGATTGACAGCCGGCTCTCATAGACAGCAGATGGACAGCAGACCTCAGATCAGCTATGACTGCTTGTTCACACCGGAGGACACAGAGGCACCTGATTTTTTTCAGGTTACCTGCTTCATGTACTACTGTCACGATATAGCGACCGGTTAATAAACTTGTGACAACACCGTTGTTACCGATTACAACGGACATTTTACAGGAAAAGATGACGCACAATATATGTAGAGGGCTTAATTTGATCTTTAACATTCACTGCTGGGCTGCAGGTTGTGAACCGGGTTTAAATTGGGTTTAAATCCGAAATATTGCCAAAAAGTGCTATTGCTTTTTGCTT
Organism: Sebastolobus alascanus; assembly: GCA_916701645.2. Classification (NCBI taxonomy): domain Eukaryota; kingdom Metazoa; phylum Chordata; class Actinopteri; order Perciformes; family Sebastidae; genus Sebastolobus; species Sebastolobus alascanus. Next base: position 1,232,580 of record CAKAOJ020000003.1, read on the forward strand.
TGACACCAAATCCTCCGCCATCGTCTTATCTGTCAACTTTCTCTCACGTCCCCTGTGCGTGAAATCTGACTCCTGCTACTCTGTGCTGAGACTCTGTACGGAGCAGACACTTTGAGTTTATAGCGTCCGTCGTCCGACTGTGTATTGATAACACAGCTGATACACGAAAATTAACTTAATGGGTTTTATTTCTTTATAAAAAAAGCAAAATTTCAGTGGGTGCGGTGTTATGAAGTGATAATCCGTCAGTGTTGTGTTATTAGCTTGTTCTGCTGCTTCCAAGTGGCCCAAAATCAATTCATGCTTTTTTTTTTTATTTAAAGGACAAATCCACTATTTAACACTACAACTTAGTGATTTGCAATTAAGTATTGTAATTTACTTTTTGAAGTACTTACTTTTCCTAAATCTGCCTTGTCTACCTCTACTTCACGTTTATAGTGATCACGTCTGTCCGGATCAAATTGATCACTATAAGCGGATGATTATTATAACTGAATTTTTGTTGTTGTGCAATATTTGTCATGCAGATTACATCTAATTGACATTTGTGTATTTATTACATGAATACAAAGTAATGAAACGGACCGCTTTGCTATTTACAGGCTCGCTGCCAATTCTTCTGCCTTTTCCCTCACCGAGGGTGAGGCATTGCTGTTTTTTGCCGGCTCTGCAGCGCGAGCATGCATGCAGAACGGCGCCCCTTTGTTGGGGCTCCTCGTTCTCTCACCCGGTAGCGGCATGGAGGGAGACGGGCGCCGGTCTGCATGAGCTGCCGGCGCTGCGGTGCCGAGGAGCCGGTCGGCAAAGTTCCAATGTGCACGCAGCATCAGCCTCAGGTATCCAGCCGGAAAGCAGTCTGCGAGGCAAAGTATCAAATGAGTGAAGTAAAAAACAAAACAAAAATTAAATTAATGTTAGTTTAACATACTTGTTTAAAATGTTTTTGTGTATGTTGTCATGTAGGAAAAGACCCAAAATGAACACTGTAAGCGGACTACTTCAGCATTTGTATAGGAATGATTCTGTCCCAAGTTTTTTGATCCATATAAGCGGTTTCCACTGTAATACAAACCATAAGTTTTTTGACAAGCCACAGAGAGGAAAAGTAAAATTATTACTATCAATCAAAAGCATGTGGGCGTGTAAATGTAACCAGTTTGTAAATCTAACGCCTCAGATTTAAAACACAACAGTCTTGTGGCTGTGTTGCATTCTGGTCTATCAGAAATCTTTGTTTAGAAAAATCTGGTTTTTACTCTGCCTCTTACTCTGACCCCAAAACTGGATGTTTACTGCTGTTTTAAACATTTAAATTTAGTTCTGCTGAGACCTCATAGTGTCTCACTTCCAACTTCCTCCACTGCCCTCCTTTTTGTTTTGGCAGCCGCACTGTGGAGGAAATAAAGCAAAGCCTGCATGAACAACAGTGTGCTTAATGTTTGTTTGTGTAATTACAAACAGCTGAATGAATGGACCTTGTATTATTCTATCATCAGTCCTTTTCTCTCTATACTACTGTCCCCCTGACCTTACCTCCAGGTGAACAGTCTGTTAAAAATAAAAAAAAAAGACAAGCCAAATAAACCTCGTTACCATGGGGACACCAGAGATAAACAACACAGCAGTATGAAAACACAAGGTGATAGCACACGCAGCATGTCCCCATTTCCTCACTTAGAGGAAAAATAGTTTGGCTGGTGATGACACTGAGTGTGAAGCATCTGCCTGATGAAATGCTCTTGTGTTTACTGAACATCATGGCGAAAACAAAAGCCTTCGATAACAGACTGATCTCAGATAGTGTTTGGAATGCTGTCTCGCATAAATCTGAACTTCTAACCTTCCACATAAAAGGCCAGCATGCGCTTTTGTGCAGCACTTTGAGTATCCTTTGAGAGCTCATTTGGGTGAATATGTTACCAACCCTAATCCTTTCTTAAAACTCTGCATCGTAATGACAGGAGTTTATTTTTCCAATGGTGAAACTGTTATTTTAAAGAAAATATTCTAAAAATACCTGCCAAAATAGCTTTTTCTGTAAATTGCACATAGAATATTAAAAGATATTATTTTGTTTTCACCTTGAACTTTCTTTCTTTTTACCTTCATCAGTCTTTCTCTGTCTAATAATATCTCGCTAAGTTCGTTTCAGTCCTACCTCCTTTACTTCCCCTCCTCAGCATTCACACTCAGTTCTGTTTTGGCAGTTAGCGCCTCGCTTTCCCTCCCCATTCATTATTTAATGAGTGGTTGCTTGGATGTCCACGGATCTGGATCCAAACTCCATCCTGAGATACCACATGCGGCACCGTAGGGCGACTAGTACCATTAGTAACTGTCTCTATCATGTCATGCTACAACAACACTTCACGTACTGCTGGCGGTGATACCGGCTGGTGTTCCTGACGAGATGAGTGCATCCCCGTGAAGCGAATGTGCCAGCTCACTGTCAGCATCAGCCGTGATGCGGGAAGGTCGGCGATTGTAGCGTTTGACTTGTTATTAATACGTACTGACAGCAGGCGAGCAGCGGAGGCAGTGTTTGATCTGGTATCTACATGGACATTTACTCAGTGTGAGGACGACTGGCAGGCGGGCGGGTGGGCAGGCAGGCGGGTAGAGGAGTAGTGCGGGGTGAGCTCAGTTTGGACATGTGCGTTACTGTTACAGCAGGCTGGAAGAAGGCTGCTGACACCCAAAGTGGTGCCGTCTCACGCCTGGCTGAATTCATGATAAGGGCAGGATGAGTGGAGAAGATGGCGACTGGAGTTTGTGTAGTTGTTTTTGTAACAAACAGAGAGAGCGAGAAGTACAGTGTGTGAGTGTGTGAAAGTTCAGTTGGCGATCTAAACACTGTGTAGTATTCCATGAAATGTGTTACATAATGAAGGCTGTTTGGGTTAGAAAATATTGAAAATGACCCGTTATAATTCACCAAGGTGACGTCTTCAAATTCCTTGTTTCATCTGACCATCGGTCCAAAACCCAAATATATTGGTATTACTATCATATATGACAAAGAAAAGCAGTAAATTGTCACATTTAAGAAGTGGAAACCAGAGAATGGTTGACTTTTTTTTTTTTAGCTTGAAAAGTGATTGAAACAATTAATTGATTGTCAAAGTAGTTGCTGATTAATTTTCTGCTGATCGAAGGCATTAGTCGACTAATCGTTGCAGCTTTAAATAGTTTAATCTTTGTAATGTCAGAAGAAAGTGAAAAATACACATTTCCCAGAGTCCAAGTTAATGTCTTCAGATAGCTGTTTCTATAATTTAAAAACTTGTACACATGCAAGATATTTGAAATGCTGATTCAAGTATTTCTAGACATAATACATTCAGATTTGACAACTTTTAGGCAACAAGAATAAGTAGATGAATATTAAGGTTTCAGTGTTCCTCCTTTTTTGGGAAATAAAATGTGTATATACTTCAGTATTTCTAAAATCCTGGCTGCTGTTTGATGTTTTGGTATCTGATGAGCCTTCAAACTCATGTATGAATCACTGAAACTGAACTTCATGGATTGTATTTCATCTTCTCACTTGTACATGTATCAACATGCTCACACCATCACACCATCACACCGTCTTATGTTTTTTTTTTTTTTTAACAGGTATTTTTGGCAGTAATACCTGCTAAGGATCCAAAACAAAAAGTGTTCAGTTTATGATGATATAATAACACAACACAACAGAGAAACAGCAATCCTCACACTTGAGAAGGTGGTAGCAGTAAATGATTAGCAGTTTTGCTTGATAAATGACTTTATTAATTGATTGTCATAGGTTAATTGTTGCTTAACTATCTATTAATAGAGGAACTGATTTAGTAAAGGGCTGGGCGATATGGCAAAAATCTTCTATCATAATATCGGTAATTTCATATCTCGATAACAATATATAAAGCCTATAACAGTAAAGCCTATTTTTGTATATTCGTGTGAATTAAATACTTGACAAATGAAAAGTACTGAGTATTTTCTCATTTTAGGAACTTTAGTGCAACATGAACAAAACAGTTTTAAGTCAAATTATAGAGAAAAAGATAAATAAATATAGGCCTAGCCTATATCGCAGTATAGACGATACAGGAAAATATATATGATAGACATTTTTATTTCGTTGTGACGATGTATATCGTCTCATTACCCAGCCCCAATTCAGCACTAGTCTTACAACGGCTTTGGCTAAAAAAAAAGAAGAAAAAAGCTTTTTATTTTTTATCGAAATATAAACACATTTAAGTTTGATATCCAGCTGTACTCTGCACCCTAATAAAGGCGGCTTACCTGTGGAAACACTGCTGAATTAATCATCACTGCATCAGCAGCATTGTGCAGATACTTGTTCCAGTTTAACATATGTAGGTTACCTGAATGACTCAAAGAGAAACATGAACATACCTGCACACATCCCCTAAATACAACCACAATATTACTGAACACAAATATTTATAGCTTTCCTTGAATAAGATCACACAACTTGTAACATCCCAACTTTTGTTTGCGCGTTGTGTGTCAGGTGTGATCTTTCTTTTGTTAGTGCAGTGGGTGTCAGCTCTGTCCTCCTCCTCTTTCTCACGGGTCATAAGCTAAGTGTCAGTAAAGCTCATCAGGTTTAATGAGACAGTAATTTGCAAAGATTCTGTGTCAAACCATCCGAGAGCTCGCCACAGAGAACGTAGCGTGTGGTGAGAAAGAGAGAGCAGAGTGCTGCCTTTCATTTTAGTGCTTTTTGAGTGTGTGCACATTAATTAGTGTCGGACGGTGTATCAGTACATTATAATCAATTTTAGTTAATATTCCATCTGGAGTCTGCTTTTGAACATAAATCATTGTAGATTCATGTCGGAGAAGATTTGAATTAGGGTTGGGCGATTGGACAAATATTTTGGCTATCGGCAATTGGCCGAGAACATCGGCAGTTGTTTTTTTTGGGTGATGTTTGTCATATTTTGCCAATTTAATGGTCTGCCTTGAAGAACGAGCTCATCCGCTGCTCTGCAGGCAGAGAGAGATACAGCGGGGGAAAACAGCGTGTAGAGCCGGTTCACGTTGTTTGTTTACTAGAAAGTTCATGTGTTTTTTGGGGTGACGAGACAGGACGGGTTTCCGCCAGCCAGTGGATTGCAAGCCTGGCGACCCGTAACGTTAGTGAGTGTGCTGTCGATCGTGTGAACGCGAGAGAGCGATTAAAGTCTATTAAAGTGAAGGGGGTTAGCCCTTAGTTAGCGACAACGGCAAAGCTTCAGTAGGCAACAATTTTTTGGCATCATTGGGCAAAAATTCCATAATAACCTCTCAGCATATTGTAATTCAAGTGTTCTGAGAGAAAACTAGTCTTCTGCACCTCCTCATGGCTCTGTTTTCAGGCTTTAAAAAATCTAGCCCGTGATGGAAGACTTTGACCAATCACAGGTCATTTCAGAGAGAGAGCGTTCCTATTGGCTGTGTTCCGGCTGGTGGGCGGTGCTTAGTATTTCCTCAACAGATCTCAACATGGCTGCTGGGTCACAAACTTTCTCATTTTACAGCTTAACAGTAAACTACAAGAAGTTTTTGAAAAAGTTTGAGGAGAGAAATAGGCATTACAATAACAGAATATTGATTCATATTTGATCAGCGCTGCCTAGTTTGACTATTTGGTCGGAGTTCGCGAGTGATTGACAGCCGGCTCTCATAGACGGCAGCTGGAAAGCAGACTCCAGATCAGCTCTGACTGGTTGATTTCCTTCGGTCTGTGAAATCCTGCAGATGCCATTAGGAGCACTGGAGGACACAGGTTGCCGGTCTTGTGCACTACTGTCGGGATATAGTGACCGTTTTATAAAAATAACTTTTCTTAATCATACAGTATTTGCTCCATTCCTACTCACTGCAGCTTTAAGGTGGGCTGACCTTTAAGGTGGACCAGCTATTCTCATTTTAGCGACAAGCCGCTCCTCAAGTGTGACACCTAGTGGTAAAGTTCGGTATACTGGTCCGGTGTTGTGGCTTAATATCAAACCGGTTTCAAAAATATTTACACCGGCCAGCAGTAGGCTCTTGAATTTACATTTATGCAGTTTTGACAAGCCTAATTATTCATAAAACTTTAAGTGACAATAAAACACAAAATGATCTAATATGGAAAACAGCTAACGAGGCCTTGCTGTGAAAAGAACAGGGAAATTATTTTCACAAGAAGTCTAATTAAAACACATTTCCTTCCTGTTGAGACTGCGGCTTTGAACAAGTTGCAGATTATCATTTGGACTGACCCAGAGGGTTGGGGGAATAATACGATCAACTCCTCTGGACCGTTCAGCACTCATAACCTGCAATAAAATCAAAGTTCTCTATGCGTTTTCTCTGCAGCTCTCTACCCTTTTATTTTCAGCAGCTACATGGACTACCTGTGTTAATACTTCAGACTTCAGAAAGCTCACCTCGCACATCAATTACACCTTGAGGCTACAGTTACATGAGGTCCCAGATGTCTTGTCCAAACTAGACTCTCGGTGCACATATAGCAAAAAACCTCATTAAACCGCACAAGGCAGTGTCATAGGGTACTCATAAATCCAAAACAAGAGGAAACGGTAATTAAGCTACATGATGAACTGACTCTGGCAACCTACAGTAATTCAAACAGTGAGGGGCGAATTCACAAAGAATGGATTTCGGCCATTGATTGCACATCACTTACAAACGTTATCTGTGCCGTCTCAAGGTCCGATTCACAAAAGATATTGCGCTAATGATTGGGCTTGCCGTGGTACTCTGTGTTACAGTTGTTACACGGTGTTTGGGCATACGATTACATAATTTGTCCACCGCATGTCCCAGTAAAAGACTCCACCGCATCATTTAGTTTAGCTGCGAGGTTGGCAGCTGTGTGTCTACCTGGCGTACTCTGTCAGCCCGGCGTAACATTAGTGAGTGTCCGACAGACCGTGCGTGTGATGACGGTGAGTATGAAGTTATCAGTAACGTTGTAGCCGTGAACGTATCAGTGCAGTGTGTGTACAGTTTATTTGTCGGTGAATAAATGCTACAACTCCTCAAGAACCAAGCCAAGCTCCCGCGTCTTGCCCGCCACCTGCTGGTTAAAGTGAAAGGGTTAGCCGAAGCTAGCAACAACAATAGCTCAGGCTCACTTAAAGTGGGCTGTTAAAGCGGACCAGCTATTCTCCTTTAAGTGACAAGTCGCTCCTCTGAGTTTTGCTCAGTTTTTTATTTATTTTTTATTATTTCTTTTAACTGATAGCCTTAATCTGTCAAAATTCGTATTGTCGGTTAACGGTTAATTATTAACATCACTAATTGAGCGTCATCTTTTCTTGTAAAATGTCCGGAGTAATTGGTAACACCGGTGTTGTCGCAAGTTTACTAACCGGTGGGAAAATGTCCTCACCGTGACCCTACTAATGATATTACAGTGCAAACACGCCCATAAAGTTTTGCAGCTGAGTGCAATTTGCCTTTTTTTGCGGAGGGAGAGGGGAGAAATAATTTGTTTATTCGTTTATATAATAACCTTATTTGTCATTCATTTTTTTCTTGTTTTTTTTTCCTCATGTATTTTCAAAAATGACATGTAGGAGAGCTTTATTCATTTATATTTCATGACACAACTGTCATTACATCCGATCAATGCATCCCAAAATAAATGAGTTTGAGCACAGCATGACGATGCCTTCGCCGGGCTACAATCACTATCTTCAGATCACAGTCTTTAGAGTTCAGTGAGTGTTAGGAGGAGCAGAAATATAAATTCATACTAAACTGTATGGCTCTACCTTTTACATAGATATGGCTCTGTGCATTGCTGTGTAGTGGTTTGACCATCAGTCTCATCTGGCTCACAGCTGTCTGAAAAATGTGTAACCTTCTCTGAAAGCTGTCTGGTTTGTTTCAGCAGAGACTTGTAGGTACACTCTCTGTGTTGTTGTGCAGGTGTGGTGGGGAATGTTAAAATCTCAGCTAGTTTTGGAGCAGTTGTTTATCATTGTCGCCATGTCAGTCACTCTAGTTTTATAACAGTTTTTGCTGCTTAATTACAAAATAAGGCTGGTTTGCTTTCCAATAATTATAAAACAACTCTCTCCAGTGTCGTTTGTCCAAATAAAATTGGAGGTGATTTCAGCACAGTCATTGATTTGTCTCGAGACCGACCTAACAATACTGGAAGCACATGTAACTGGCAAGCAACAGTTCACCAGTGATTTGGGTTTTGGCGATGCTATAAAATACTGATTCTTCTCCCCAGTTAACCAAACATGCTTCAACAAAAACTTCTTTTTAACCAATAAACACATATGGTTTCATATAAGAGTTGATCTCCAGAGGGGGCTACAGCTGACATAAAAGCAAGTAGAAGTTCCTCCACTAGTATTCAAACTGATCAATAACATCAACAATAAGCATCTGTCTAAAATATACAGAAACGTATGTAAATACGGCCATTCAGTTTCTGGGAGCAGGACCTGTCTGTTTCAGCGCTGACTTCTGGAACCATATCTACAACTACATCTGTGCCACCTGGCACCGCACAAGAGCGAAACCCTTTTGGTAAGGAACCACTGATTATCTTTTCTTTATCCTAACATCCCTGTCACGTAGAGACACATTCAAAATCAGACGGAATAAGACACCCGAGCATTTACACATCGTGGCTCCAACAGCTGCCAAGAAAACAATCCTCACTGACTGGAAATCCTCCTGCTGCCCCTAATTTATCTTATTTGCAGGATCACAATCACAGTAATTTGTAAACAAACTCAAGCTCAATTCCATAATAACAAGGAAAAATATTTAATAGGCAGCCTTCTTGGCCATACTCCTCTGCTACTCCCCCCTTTTCTCTCATTTAGTAAGGAGAGATCGATTGGAAGTGTATAGCAATATAAAACCAAGACTTTGGTGAACCATGTCCATTGACGGCAAGCATCTTCATTAAACGCTGACACATGAAGATAGGAGATCTGAGACCGGATCTAGACACTGGTGGTGAGGTAGAGTCATAGGTGGGAGATTGAAACTCTCAGTTGAATCTCTCAAAACATTCTGAAGGTCGAGGCAGATAGGTTATTGGCCAGATATGGTGACGTAAGAAGTTGTGAATGAAAGGAACCTTGAAAGCGTGTGAAGGTGGAAGTGACAGACAATTAGAGTGGGAAACAATGGCAAGCATGTTTACAGACCTGATATGTCTGGTGTTGTACTTATTGACATCTGTGTTTTACTGGTTGGAGAAATAGTTGACCAGTCAGCACCTAGTAGGAAGGATTAAGAAAGGGAAGCAAGCGTGGGATGCATCCATTGATTGGTTCGGGCTAAACAAAATACCCCTCTCCCAACGAGAAATCGAATAACATGAATAAAATGTTGAATGTAGAAGTGAAATGAAATAATGAAAGAAATTCAACAATATAACAATAAAGTCAGGACATAAGAGAAAAGATCTTCATTACTGACCTTCAGCCAAAGCTTCATTTAAATGTTCTTCTTATTACTTGTATCACATTTTTGAAGTTAATATCTGTTTAACCATCCATCTTATCATTCTTAGACTTTCTTTTGTCCACTTTTTTCCTTCCCCCCGTCTGCTATATGTCACATTGTTTTGATGTAATTCTTTTGTCTCTCCTCTCTCCTTCTCCTGTTAATGTTTTGTTGTTTTGTAGTAATTAAAGAAAACAGAATGAACATCAGTGCATTAATCAGTTGAAAATTAGTTTTTCATTCTCTTGAACGAAATGACAAAAGTGTGGAATATGATAGATGATGATTGCAACTTAATTGCAGGGAAATAATGCAATCAACACTGCATTTTAATTTGAAAGTAAATATTGAAACTGTGTGTTGCTCTACTTCTCTTTTGCTTCTTTCTCAGCTACAGTACTCTGTGTACTTATTGATTTTCCTGTGCTCCCTCTTAGTGTTTTCACTCAATTAAAACTATGACAGAACCCGCAGATTATGGTCCTATTCATTAACCTGGAATAAAAAGCTTTCCATCCAAATGGCCTGCATGTTAACGGTGTGTTTGTGGCCTGAATGAATAGCAGGTCGTCCTCTCTGGAGGTGATAAATGCTTCAGATGCTGGCTCAGCTCTCTTGCTGTCTTTCTAGAAGGTCACTAGTGAAGGACTTTCCTCCTCATGGACTGAATCACAGTGATGTTTCACCATCCTCTCACTTCATCTTCGCTATTATCCCACTGTATGATCTCCCTCTCATACGCCTGTTTTTATGGCACTTTAGGCATCAATTTGATTCAAATAACTAGGGCTGTGTATTGCCAAGAATCTGGCGATATGATACTCATCATGATACAGGCGTTACGATTCGATATAATGTGATATATTGCGATGCGGTAATCAAGGAGATATATTGCAATTTTTTTTAAATCTAATTGTAGGAAAACTGAACACATCACAGATGCATACAATCTGAGTAAAAACTGAACAGGCTATAAAATAAACAGACATCCCAACAGCAGTACCTATGCTATAGTTTTTAGACAATAAATTATATGTAATTTGCCGTTTACCATGTAATAATTCATGGTGATAAACTGAGCATGTTAAAGCGTTCAAAGTGATTTTTTTCACTTCCATTTCTGCATGTTTTTTGTTTTTGTTTTGTTTGGCATGTGTATATCTCACCTGAGATTTGATAAACTGACTTGTGTACCAGCATCCTTCACTGTCATGACAAATACTTTGCTAGAATATATGTTAGTAAAAAAACACACTCCTACTGAAATAAGAGCATGGCATTATTTTATTGCTGCATTTATCCTATAAATCTGGTGACTCTGTCAATGCTGTGATGTTTTTGCACTGCATCTCCCGAAAATGTACTCAGTTATGCCGTGTTGGCAGTTGTGTTATTATTATTATTATAATGTTATTATCTTAAGCCTATGGCATTTTTCACTGCATAAATTAGCCTAGCAGCTAGCAGTCTTTTCCTTACTCATAGCTCTTCTACTCTTACTTGATTTAAGTCACTGCATTTCCTGACAGAACATCGTGGTTTAATTTCAGCCTGCATGCACGTTCTTTCAGCATGAGAGCTACTTCTCATCCCACTTTACACATTCATTTGTTTCCTCTTTTTCACCCTCATAACTTAGTTCTTCACCCACTTTTTTCGAAAAACTATGTCCTTTTTCCTCTTCTCCTGTGTGCTCCTTATTGAACATCCAGCAGTGAGCCCTTAAGCTGTGGTAGTGGCTTACACAGAGTCTTGAGGTCAGGGGCCACTGGATTCAGGGAGTAGCAGACATATCCATATCTTGCAGCCTCTGAGTTGAGAGCATTAATAAAACCAGAATGGGTATTGGCCGTCCTCTGCTTTGCATTTACACCATTGTACTTACTACTTTCCCCCGCCGGACACGGGCTGTTCTTCGCTCCTCGGCTGCACCACAGCCATTCTGAGCCATTAATACTCTTACCGTAATCAAATCACTATACTTACATAGAGCCCCAAACCCTGCACTGTGTGCATAAATATAAATGAATATTTGATACCACTACAGATACAGAGCTGCAGGCCAGCTGAGTAAAAATTAGTCATTTTCAGTTCTGTGTTAGTACAGAGCAATAAATGTTTGTGAACGTGCACGTCTAGCCATCGGGGCTGCTCGTATTGTTCGGCTTCATTGGAACTGTATTATCTCCTTTGTAGGCATACATATAATGAGATTTTCACTTAAAGGAGTGTGCCTTAACAGCCAGTTACCAGGCGATATGGGTAAAATCTTATGTCACAGTTGATGTCATTTTACACCATGATGTGTGATTTAGTGTCTCTGCTTGTTTGCCCTGAAACAGTTTTAATTTCTTCTAAGGTTAGCAAAGGCCTTATACAACTATACATATTAAAGGGATAGTTACCTTGCTAGAAATGGTACAGATTGACAACATGTTGAAGAAGATTAATTATAAGCACATCGCGTAGATGCGAGGCTATCAGAACAGCGTCAGTAAAGAAAAAGGTAACGCCTGCACACTACTCCATGCCACAGTATTTTTATTGGCTACTATATGGATGTGTTTTCCACTTTTTCAAACATTTTGACCTGACGAAGATCAAAGCAGGATCGAAACGTAGTCAATACCGATATACCAATTTACCGATTGACAACTTGAAATATATTTTCATATCCCCTGACCCTATATTGTTCTGTTTATGTTTAGCCTATACGTATGGATTCATTTTGACACGCACACAAAGATTTTGAAAGAGACCATGTCAGTTTTCCTTTTGTTTGTTTTGAATTAGACAGACCCGCCAAACAGCAGAGGGTACGGCTGATTGATATTTTTCTTTCGATGGTTTGTCATTATCAGAGACAATCAATAGAACAGAAACCCCAAATTAATCTCATCTTAGGCTGCAGCATGTGAAGGAAAGGCTGAAGGCTGTGGCATTCTCATGCAAATAGCGATAATAATTATTCCCTAAGTGCCTTCCTCGCTCACCCCAAAAAGATTGTAGTCCGTCAAAGAATCAACCAGCTTTAGGCAACAGAGAGATAAAAGTAAATACATGTACATTGAGACAAATAGAGAGCCCGGATATTAAAAAATATGCGTTTCCACAGTGTCGGTTAGGTACACGCCCGCTCTTTATATCTATAGGATGTCAAAATTTGCAGAAAAATGAGATGAAAGACTGTCATTAAGGATGACAGTATGACTCTGACACTGTGAGGGCTTGTGAGGGAGAGCTAGATAGAGAGACATCCTTACAGTGAAACTGGGAGAGGCCATCAACATGGAGGGAATAGTTGCGGCAGATAAATGGCAGAGAACATGGTAAGAGGCGTGGAGGGTTGAAGGGGAAGAGAGGAAGGCAGAGCCCCAGAGAGAGGCTGTTACAATATACAAGTGACCAAATGCAATGTGAGTGAGATGGGGCTTTTTTAATGTCCGTAAGAGCTCCCTGCTGAGGCTCTGGGGGCTATTCTGACTGACTCAGGCGGTGGTGATAAACATGTCATCCTCTCCTTCCACCTCTCCCTCTCTGCTGCTGCATCCATACATACACCTATGGCAAAAATGATGACAGACAATTATCGCATCAGATGGCACTCCTCTTTTTCGTCTCAGAGTTTGAGTGAGATTATTTTCACTTAAGAAACATGCAGGTTTTTACTACAAGTAAGGGTGTCTTTGAGGCTGAGAAAAATGGGAAATGTGATGCAGATACACCTCGTGTGTGAGCGCTTTTGTTTGCATACATACATCCAGGTGTAGCCCAGAGGCACCGTCATTTATCTTTATCTAAAAGTGTAGCAGGCAGTGTGGATTAGCACAATAGGTGGTTATGAGCTGAGAGAACACTTATGAGCTCAGGGAGTGAGAGAATTGGTAGAGCAGAGTGTGATGGAGGATTTTTATATCAAGTATAGGACAGCCTTGGTTTTAAGATGTTTAGATGCTGTAAAAAGAGAATCCATCCTTGGGCAAAATGTTGAGAGGATACGTGCAAAAAAGTTAACATCAGCTACCAGCAAAATGCTGACACATTTCAGCACAGGTTGGTAAGTTTGTTTACCCTATGAGCAGTTTTAGTGCATAGCAAACCATTTGATGTTTTAATTATATTTTAAAGGAGAACTCCACATAGGAAAATCATTTTGCTCATTATAGGGAGAACTACTCAGACTGTAGTTCTGGGGGAAGACTGAGAAAATAACCATGGTGACGACACGTTACCAGGATTTTCTTGACTTGGGCTTAGAGACTTGAAATTCATAACGGAAAACCAGCATGTGCAGTTTGAAAGTTATGTGCATTTACCAGGCATGGAGCGTTTAACAAAAGAAAGAGTTGCATTATGGGAACTGTAGGATCCAGTGTTTTTGGAGCATGACCCATTCTAAGGACTAAAAGTCATTATATGAGAGTGTTTTTTCTTCTTCCCAACATTTCAATAAGCTGCTCTTATTAATTACTGCGAACATTCTATGTGATCAATCACCTGCTGAGCTAAATCAGAGAGATCCTGATGTATTTCATCTTCTTGTCAGTTTAGTTACTAGATGGCTGTTTAAATAATTGCCTCACTCATTAAATATGTGGCCTTTGCTCTGCTTATTTTCCTGGAAGCTTAATACATTTAATGTAGTGTAGTAATTTTTTCGGACGTTAGCGAAGGAGCTCTTGATTCAGGTGAGGTGCTGTGCCTTTACTATACTATGATGTGGCAAACCTTGCCCTGTTAAAGACAAATCTGGATGGCAAAATAGTAAAAGGAGCTGTTGAATATTGAATTTGGAAGTACAGATAGGAGCTCTAAGAGGTTTGTGCCTTTAGATTAGTTTCTTTGGTCACAAAAGAACAATGGCATTTGAGCTCAAGTTTGACCAAATGGAATAAATGCCTGATGCCTGAAAATAAAAATCTTTAAATACGATGTAATCGTATAGTGGATCTGTAGACTGCTGTCTTTTCAATTAGTAAGGACATTTTGTGGGTACTAATTTAAGTCTGGCTAACTAATGTCTCGGGGGGGAAATGCTGCAAATTGTTGGTGTGATTGCAGTTTCTCTCCTCTGCCTTTATGGATGCAGTCCAGTGTACAGGGAAAGATGCCAGGAACATCACTGGATGCCAGCTGGTTAAAGGTGATGGTATTTTAAAACGAATTGTAAGAGGCTAGTATAATATCTCAAACTGAATCAGTCACTTTATGGGAACAAACAGGAAGACGATGCTTCATGAAATCTGGCTTGTGGTGTTGAGGGCAAGGGTGCCCCCAACAGACATTCCCATTCAAATCAACGTAACAGGAGAATCAGAGCGGTTAGTGGGCTAACTTTCCTATAAACGATTTGCGGCAAGTCGCGGACGCACTCATGCCGGCGTGACGTGCAAAACAAAAGCGTCGGCATCTAGTGTGTGCGTGTAGTCCCGCCATGCTGGCTGTCCCTTTTTAGAGAGAAAGTATGAATTGGCCTAAACAGACGTTGATTTAGCTGGGCATACACTGTGCGATTTTAGTCCGTTTCTGGCCCGAATTTTGAACTGCATGGCTCATTTTAGAGTCGGACCGAATTTCAGCTTCGTCAGGTGTCCTTTGCCGTGCAGTGTACACACCGTACACTGGATCGAGGACCGATTAACTCCTCAATTTCTGACATGTCAGAAATTTTTGTCGGCCGTTCACAGGCTTTCGTACAGTCAGAGCAGAGACACGAGCCGATTCCCCAACGTCATCAGTACAGTGTACAGTGTATGTCCAGCTTAGCCCAGCTTGCCAGCGCAGAAACACACTTTACAGCCCCACTGACGTGTGTTGTCTCCATAACGACTAACAACAATCGCCATTTTCTTTTGAACTAGTCAAATGACCATGACAAACAGTTCAATGTCCGTTCTACTCCTATTCTATTTCTATGGTACCACCATTATTAAATTGTGCTCATGGCCCCAATAAAGGCAGAGGCAGCCCTGAAGAAACCCATTGATTATGGAGACCTTGTGATTATGATGATGATTTAGCACCATCATCACGCCACACGTTGGGTTTTCTTATGAGCTTATCTCCTGACCCGTTAGCCTCACATGCACAAGAAATGCTGTAGATTCCAAACTGCATCCACTGCAGCACCATCAGGCTAGAACAAAATGAGTTTGAGGATGGGGTAAAGGCAGTGGTATTGGTAGTGGGTTGTCCTGCAGGATAACTGAAGGCTGAGGCCAGTACTGCGGGTAAAGCAGTAGCATAAATGTAGAGAGGGCAGCCAGAGTTAAAAGCCATGGCGGCATTGGTTGGTCTCAAGGACGAGTACATGGGAATGCTTTTAACTGCTGGTCCCTCTGGGAGAAAAACTGAAATTGTATTAAATCAAATTAAGTGGCTAGCAGGATGAGCCAAGACTCAAAAGTCTGTGGTGAAAGAGCTTTGTAATTTTTGTGTCTGCTGTGTATGTACGAATGTCTAATCTTATAAATCTCTTGTTATTCCTTCCATCTACAGACATCCGTTATCCGTGTACTTTTATTTGTTGTTTCGTTGCACACAGTGGCATTAACCTGTAACCAAAACCCAGCCAGTATCATCCAACCTGCACCACCTATAGGAAAGAGAAGCAGTTTTGACATTTCCACCACCTGCAGCCAATTATTTTTACAAATACCTGTAGTTTTTATAGATACTGCATGTGTGTATCAGAACAGGCATGTCAAAATTCAGCAACAGCAGAACTGTTCTTCCCAGCAAACTTTAAAGTTTGGCTGGCCTCAAACACAGCAGATAAGGGTGCTGTATCAACACATTGTTGCTGCACCAAAACAACACCAAACCTCAACAAAACAGAATGGAGAAACATCAAGTGTTGTGACAGCACAGGTACAATACAGCACATTGATTCTATGAATATTGAAGGTTTATTTTGAGCTCCTAAGTAGTGTAATTCAGACCAAAAAAGACGAGGACAGGAAAGGCTGTAATGCAACAGTTTGAGATGATTTCCTATTTCATTAATTTAGTCCTTTTGTTGTTTTAGTTGACAAAAAAAAAATCCAAATTTTCATCAAATTGATATTTGTTACTCTGCAAACAGTCCTCTACCTAGGTGATGACTCTTATCTTCAGGGTTCCCACGGTCATGAAATTCCTGGAAAAGTTATGAAATTAGAAAAACTGTTCCCCAGGCCTGGAAATTGTTTGGAATGAACAGAATGTTTTGGATAAGTTTTGAATATACATAGTTTTGGCTATTGTTTAAAATATGGTCATAAAAAAACCCAGAACATTTCTAACGTTATACGAGGGTCTGGTGCCTCTGGTCACTGCAATGCCTGTTGGGCGCATAGCACACTGCAGTCTCATTGTGGCACCCATATTCTTTTATTTTCACCAATCTCTTTGTAATTTACCATCAAGAATTTTGTGGTTTAGTAAATTGTTATCTCCGCTGTTGCAAGTGTCGGTTATATGCGGGGGATGCCGATGTGAAACTATGACAGGGTAACAGGGTCTCAAATTAGCACCCGCCACCCGCCAAATGCGGGTAAATTGTTTGCAGTGGTGGATAAAATCATCAGGCCTAGGGATAGGAATAGAGAACCGGTTCCGTAGTTGTCTGATTTCTTGGCATCTCATGCCTCCGTCACTATCTATCCCTCTGTGTTGATGCTTTCGACAGTTACGCATGCACAATGACATCGGGTCTAAAATGTTATTCCTTCATTTAGCGCATAGATTTCAAAAGTGGCAGATACAATTTTGAAGTGGCAGACAAAAAAAATAAACTTGCCTGCCACGGTGGCAGGTCCCTGAGATCGTCTATCGGCCCAACCCTAGTAGGAGGAGAGCTAGTAAGCTGTTGGCAAGCGGTGGGCAGCAGAGTCCTGCAGTGTGTTTGGTTAACAGAGCTAACAGGGCTATTACAGCTAACAGAGCTGACAGGGCTAATACAGCTAATAGAGCTAACAGGGCTAATACAGCTAACAGAGCTAACAGGGCTAATACAGCTAACAGAGCTAAAGGGCTAATACAGCTAACAGAGCTAACAGGGCTAACAGCTAACAGAACTAATCACACAGCAGGACAGTTTCTGTTCAGAGGAAGTGTTAAACAGTCAACATTAAGCTTTGCACAGTGAACTGTAGTTTATGTTCACGGAGCCGGTGCAGACAGCTGCATAGATTAAAATGAGAGCATATCTGTTGTGTGAGATGTGCGAGTGAAAAATGTGTCTGATACGCTTGTGGTCTAGGCAATCTAACATTACCGTAGTGGTTGTTGCAGACACACCTGGTGAGATCTGCACTCCACTGAGTGGAGTCATTTGAAACGGCTGTGAATTTCATGTTTTTGTTGAGAAGTGGAAAGTCTTGCATGTGGGGGGTCATTGAGCTTGTTCTGTTTTTGGCTTTACACTGATTGACTTTTGCTGGTGTGTCAAATGATGTGAGAAAAAACTAGAGGTTTATAACTTTGAGTCTGAATAAGTGTTTGACACAGTGTTTAAGAGTTCACTTTGAGATCACAGGAGTCAAAGTTGTCCTGTATTCACCGCCAACGAACCACATGCACCTCACTTATTAAATGTGGCCTTGCCTCTGCTTATTTTCCAGGAAGCTAAATACATTTAATTAAGTGTCGTGTTTTTTAGGCATTAGCGGAGCAGCTCTTTATTTCAGGTTAAGACGCTGTGCTTTTACTATAATACGAAGTGGCAAACCCTGCACCTTTTAAAGACAGATCTGGATGGCAAAATAGTAGCAGTAGCTTTTTAACATTGTATTTGGAAGTACAGGTTTGTGCCTTGAGATTAGTTTCTTTGGGCAGATAAGAACTATGGCATTTGAACTCAAGTTGTAAATGACTGAGATGCCTGAACATAAAAGTCTTCAGATGCTTTTCCCTTTTAATCATATACCATATCAATTAGTGAAGTCATTTTGTGGGTGCTAATCAAAGTCTTACTAACTAATGTCTTATGGGATACCCTGCAAATTGTTGGTGTGATTGCAGTTTCCCTCTTTGGCCTTTATGGATGCAGTCCAATGTCCAGTGTACTTGGAAAGATGCCAGGACAAGAGGGGATATTCCCTTCCTGTGAAGTGCAATTTTGAAATGCAATCTACAGAGTTGTTTTTTTTTGTTTTGTTTAAGTCCTGATCAATTTTTTCATGATATTCATCAGTCCAGGGGCGATAGTGATGAAGCAAGAAGATTAAGGCATCCTGCTGAAACCCAAAACTTTGAGATCTTAAAAAGAGTACAGAATTCTGACCAAATATATAACATACATTTTTACAGGACAAAAATAGTACATATATTATGATTGCAACTCTAATATGTGTTTATTATTTTTTATGGGTTATTTCTATGGGTTATATTACTTTGGAAACCTCTGATTTTCAACATGTGATGAAGACAAGGTCCTTCCCTTTAACTGCTCTATTAAAGGAACAATGTGTAACATTTAGGGGGATGTATTGGCAGAAATGGAATGTAATATTCTTAACTATGTTTTCATTAGTGTATAATCACCTAAAACTAAGAATAGTTGTGTTTTCGTTATCTTAGAATGAGCCCTTCATATCTACAAAGAGAGCGGGTCCTCTTCACGGAGACCGCCATGTTGTTCCGCCATGTTTCTACAGTAGCCCAGAACGGACAAACCAAACACTGATTCTAGAGAGAGCCTTTCACGTTTTTACGTTACCTGAGGGCCACTTTAGTTCTCCGACATACTTGTGAACCTGCAGTAAGGTGAATCGCAGAGTGCAAAACCCTGGTACCGCCAGCTGCCGTCTGACTTCTGTTGTTCCTAAAGTAGTGTTATTATGGTAAGGATGGTTTCTGAGCGAGGTGAACGGAGTGGGACGAGTGAGCGAAGGGGTACTCAGTTGGTTGCAATCTGCAACCACACCACTAGATGTCGCCAAATCCTACACATTGTACCTTTAACACACAGAGGATTGTGTGCCCACACAGGCTCCGATCATGGTTGCTCACAGCAGTTCAGCTGGTAGCTCTACTTTGTTCTCTGGACTGAGGGCAGACTGGCGCTACAGTGACTCACTCTTGCCTCTCATGGAACAAGTGATATTACAAGACAGGACAGACCGGGGCTAGTCGGTTAGCATGCTCATTTCAGTAGATATCTCTGCAACGCAATACATTGACGTCTTTGACACAACGTCAATACTGTAACCTCTTCACATTCTGTTGATGATGTTTTTTGAACGTTTTAAACAAAAATTCTGGCCATATCTTACACATTACCCATTTTTGAAGGCCAGCTGCTGTCTTTAACCTTTATTGGACTTGTATTTAAAAAAGTACCTGCAATGATTTTTTTGTGTGTTTGAATAAAAACAGCAGTGACAGTCTCATCCTACAGTTACCCTCTTGATGTAATACATGTGGTTTTTGTGTGGATCTCTGGTTAGTCTTCAGTGGCAGCAGAGAGAATATGTGATGAATTATTCTTGTGTTCCCATGACAGAGCTTGTCCTTCACAGAGATGTTACATTAGTATGAGAGTATATTTCACCTTTTATGGAGACGCGTGTGAAGACTAACCAACATACGAATTGTAAAAAAGATCCATAAATGCTAATGCTATAGTATTGACTTTTTAAAGTGTTGTGATATGGGCAAGCTGTAAATCAAATGGAAACTTCTGACAGACTCTGATCCCTCTAGACCTGAAGCATTGTATGAAATACCCATTGATGTATTCATATGTAAAGAAGGCTTCAGGTCACATGGGATTTAATCTGGCCATACCACATATCTGTCTGAATAAAAGATTGAGATGATTTTGTATCCATCACACAAGTGCATATGCATTTGTACATGCTGGACAGAAACAGACTGAGTCAAATTATTAAATGGTCCAGTCGGCTGATTGGTGAATCACAGCTGAGTCTAGAGTCCCTGTATACCAGGCAGTTACAGCGGATAGCCAGCTATATCTCACACGATGACTCTCATCCTCTGTCTGGTGAGTTCCAGCTTCTCCCATCTGGTCGGAGGTTTAGGGTCCCAAGGTGTAGAACAAAGCGCTACAGGAACAGCTTTGTTCCAGCTGCAATTGTTCAACTAAATAAGTCATAGCAACATTTGCACATATTTATGGAAAGTTTATACTTTTGTCGTTTTATTGTGTCTTTTCTCCTGATATTTCAGTGATTTTCTATATTGTTCTTGTGGCCTTCTTTCTGCTGGGTCATGATCCCAGTAAGCCTTTTGAGTACTCTTTGTCATGTTTTTGGTGTGTCTGTCTTTTGTCTGTGCTCTACTGCTTAATCTATTGTCAATACGGATGCCATCCTCTATTTCTGCTGCAAAACAAATCTACCTACGGGTACAAATAAAGTCACCTGAACCTGAACCTGAACCTGGTTACAGACACATCCCTGTGCTGCTGTGTCTGTGTGGTTGCTTTTCTGCATTGATTGTTAGCTTAGCCCTGCTTTCCTGAGCCTATGCCTGTCAAGCTTCAGACAAAAGCTTTTTCAAATTCAAACTAGCTAATTAAGCAAACATTAGCTCCATAAATTGGTTCACTTTTCAATTTGTCCAGCTGACTTGTTTTACAGTGTGTAAAAGCATTTGTTTAGAGACTTAGGGGTCTTAAATATGCACAGTTGGCGACATTTATGATATTGTGATAAAAGAAGGAGGCTAAAGGCCCAACCGCAATGACGTCAATTAATGTCAATTGATGCCCCTATGGTGCACTGCAGGCATCAGATTTGAAATATCAACACCACAGAACCAGCAGTATTTTAGGAAAAGGTTGCTTTTGGGCTACATTTTAATATATTACAGTATCTTTTAAATGATTGATATTATATGAATGAAAGTTTATCTAGAGCAGTGGTTCTCAACCTTTTCGAGTCGCGACTCCCCAGAATAATCAGGTCAGTGTTTGCGACTTGGACATTTAACAGGTAACACCCCAATGCAAACACATTGATCGCTCTAATCTATTCTGAGGGAAATTATATCACTGATACAGACGATGTAATGGTAAAAACATTCCCCATTCTAAAATATGTTATTTTATTTTTAATGTGTTATTTTATTTTTTTCTCCATCACCATCTGGCGACCCCCAGAAATTATCTCGCACTCCCCAGGTTGAGAACCACTGAACTAGATAATGTTGTTGGGACTACAATAAAACTACAGTCCAGTTGCTGTTGTACAGTTGTGTTACAGAGTAAAGCTTTTCTTACCTCATATACAATCTTTGGCAGAGTACTGACACCATCCAGTAGAGGACACAAACCGACAACAACCAAGTTTTATTTTGGTCTGCCATCAAGCTATATACAGCATTTACTTTAAGCAGTACATTAGTAAGCTAATGTACTGCTGCCTAGAGTAACATGTCTTGGGATTGTTGGTGTGTAAACTACCCCAAATTCAGTTTAGGACAGAGCCGTTAACGTTACCCAAAACTCTGATAGCATCCACGATCAGCTTCCACACAGCGGGGAAACTCTACACAGTGCATGTGCTTGTCGTGAATGGGACTTTTTTTTACCCAACAAACCCATGTTGTTATTTGATGATGTGCCCCTTGGCCTTGTAAGTAACAATTGTCTGCCACTGTTGTTATTGCTAGTTAGTCATGCTAACGATATTAGCTTACATTAGAGCACATAAACACAGTGTTAAATACATTTTTTTACACCTTTTCTTTTGTGCTGTTGGTTTTTGAAAGTCAAAAAAGGCCCCATCCTCCGAACTCTTTAACTGTTGCATATCTTTTATTACAGCCCCATGCACACCACTTCATCCAAAGCTCGACAGGCCTGCCGTGCCTAGTTACAGTTGCTAAGCTATGATTGGATAATCACCGTTTGCGTGATTGACGGTTAATTGTCCGTCTGTTGATTATAAACTTGTCCCTTATGACTTGTACAAACATCTATGTATTACAAGTTAATAACAGGGATGTCCGTGCTTTAACACAGTGAAGAATCCTGATGTGTTTATCTAGGTCACTGACGTAATGTCGAAAATAACTTTCCTTCCCCAGAGCAATTTTCCAGGGAAAACTCCACGACAAGTGATGATGGCCTATTACCAAAAGCAGTCTGTCCCTCTTGTCTTCCCTTTTAAAGATTAATAACTCTGGTCCAGATCTTTGAGTGCAGACCACGGGCCTATTTTTGGAAATCTGCGTCAAAAGTGCCAAAAAACATTGTTGATGGCAATTAATTTTTAGTGCTCAAGATCACATCATCCTCCCTCTGATGTTCTCTCATTTCCCCCACTAATCACAGCACACAATTATGAGGAGCTGAGCCACCTCCACTCAGCTGCTCTTCAACAAGATGTTAGTTAACTGACGGACTACCGTCTTTTTACGTTTTGTTAGCACTGCTCGGACTAATTACTACTTTACATTTGAAAAATGTTACAGTCACAGGAGGCCAAAGCAGGGAACACATTAAACATGTCGAGGCCGAGTGGTGATTGAATGTGCTAGGCGAGGTTTGGAGCACTCAGAAGGGCTATGGACATAAACCTGAATGACCTCCCTTTCGTCGTTTATGCATGTAAAGAGACAGTTGATGATAGTCGTGCAGTTCGACCAGGAATCCCAGCCCCCCGCCAACAATAACTGTTATCAAACTGACTGTAATGAAGCAGAAGGAAAGGGAGTGAGAAGGGTGGTAACATTATTCCTTGACCCTTAACTTGTGATCTCACTTGTGGTGACATGTAAATATTACGGCGAGCATTTGGAGTCGTTTTTGCTTTTGAGTGTGGACGGAGATATTTTGTAAAACAAAGGTTGTGTGGCTGTTTTTTTTTTTTCTTTTTTAAACGGAGGGGAAAATATCTGTTTTTAAAAATAACTGTATACATGTAGACAGGGCCTAAATCAGTTTCCAGAGACGGTAAGAGGACTTGTTGCTTACTCACCCCTTTGAGCTCACTTTTAGATGAGACAGAACGAGTCAGAGCACATGCTCAATTCAACAAATTTATCCAAATTTCAGTTATCAATTTTTTTTGTGTCACCATGTTTTCTCTGCAGTCCCAGCTGGTGGCAGTTTATGTGAGCACTGGTGGAGTTTACTGTTGTTGTGTGGTTATTGAAAAGAATAAATATTCTACTTTCCAGTGTTGTAGTGAATGTGAAAGAAGGATAGTGTTGTTGGAAACTTTTGATGCTAGTGTGTAGTTCAACTGCTTGCAGAAAAACTGTAAATGTGACAACAAACTGCTGCTCACCAATAAATTCTCTGTTAGCCTTCTGTTCACTTGAAAGGAAAAGTCTGGCAATATTCTACGTTTTGTTCTCTCACTGAATAGATCTTTTTAACAAGTATTACGTTGCCTGATATAGCTTATTTCTCTGTGCAATAGAGCTCCATTCTTGACTCTTAAAACCAGTGAGCCACACAATTGTAGTGGGTGACATGCTCCTTCATTGCCATGACAATAGCTCAGCTCCCGTAAATACTCGCCAGAACACCAAATCCATGGCTGAAAATAGTCTCCAACAAATGCATTATTTATTCCTGTTGGAGTAATGTTTGCTAAAAACTGCAGTACCCTACTGTTTTAGGAAATTGCTTAAGTGCAACACACATTGGCTGTGTCTGGGAGTGTCACATCATTAGACCCACATCTATTGATGCCTGTAGCACACAGCATATGCATACAGAACAGAAGTAGTGGAAGCTGCAGTAGCAGAGGGTGCAAATTTGTTAAAGTTGCTGCTTTTCTGGAGAGTTGATTCAACGGTAGGGAATATGATAATGGACTGACTTTTTGACAAGACACTGACAGTGGTGTGGCTTTATATAGAAAACCATGGGTGTGGGTGTCTGCCACTAATGTGCGTTGTCCTCAAGGCTTTTTAAAAAAATGAAACTATATATCAGGGTGTCACAGTTGCCTAGTGGTCTAATATGTGCCAAGTAACGGCAATGTTCCTGCTTTGAGTCTGGCCATGGACCGTTTTATTGCACGTCATCCCCCTCTCTCTCTCCACATTTCCTGTCTGCCTTGCGACTCTATATTATCTAATAAAAATAAAATGCAAAAAAAAACTATGTATTTGTCACCAATTAAGGTGGTCTTTTCATGGGATTTGTTGACAAGAATAATTACAGTGTTTCTCTCTGCTGCCTTTCACTAAGATCCAGCCTGTCTGATGGTTCAATGGTGTTGTGGTCCAGTAGACTGGTGCATGGGTGTTTAAACAGGCACAACCTCTCACCATGTAACCCATCCAGCACACAGCAGGAAGTTCAGCTCCCTGTAGCCGCTTCATCCCGACACCGCCTCATCCGTGAAAATCAGCGGAAATGTGAATAAACGTTAGCTGACCTGTTGAGAGACACAGCGATGCGAGCGCGGATCGATCCTGGTCGCATGAGTCGCCCGGACGGTTATCTCGTCAGCTTTGGGCGGCAGCACTGACTCACTGACGGAAAAGTCGGATCAGAGGCATGATTACGATCAGACCATTTGCCAATTAGCATCGGCGGTACAGCACCCACCCAAGGCCTCAAACAGCGGAGGGCCGATGAATAATACAGACAGAGAGGCAGCAGCCAAATAATGAGCAGAGTGAAGAGATACACCACCAAGCACTCTCTCAGGCCCCAGCTGGATGCTACACTGAGCAATAAGCTATATGCACTTCCCATTTGCTCTTACTCCTCTTATTATGTCTTATTTTCTATTCGCCTCGCTCTCTCCGACTTTTCCTCCCTGTTTACTCCTCATGTCCTCTGGTCATAGAAATCTGAGTGAATTAATCACACTGCTAAATGGTGGCTGGGAGGTGTGTGCAAGCACCCACCCATAGCTTTTAATCAGCGTTGCCATTCTAGTAATTATACTTCTGCACCACGCATAAGGCAGGCTGTTTTGGTGCAAGATGCAGCACAATGGCAGAATCTCATTTTAGCGTGACAGCGAGGTTGAGAGGGGGAAAATAAACCTCAAAGCATAAATTATTGATACTGAGATTAAACTAAAACTGCATTTCTAGGATAAAATGTCTGAAAGTGAGGTCTCTTTTGTGGAAAGTGACGTGTCAGAACAATGTTTTGGCAGCTGTTGTGTAACTGTCTATATGCTGACTGAACATATCCACCAATTTAGTTGGCAAAATGAAGATAAATGCAAAAAAATTGAACTTTATTAACAAGAGGACAAACTAGTCAACTTTTTAGCAGTCAAGTATTTTGTAGATCTGGGATTAATTCTGGCTCTGAAGTATCGGTATGTAAATAAACTATGTACAGTTTATGAAATGCAGCAATTAATTCAAGTTATTTAAGTATTTGTGTGACCAATCCTCACAGCACCACTCCAATAGTGAATTGCATAATGCATAACACATAAACCGACAGAAGTAAAATCTCTCTTTCGCTGGCACATTTCAGCAGGTAGAAGGTATTTAATTTCCTGAAAGGTATTTTTTTTTTTCACACCTCAGTAAAAACAAAACAAAAAAGAAGACAGATGAGATGATCTATAGTCTGAAAGCTTGTGTACTGGTTGCAAAAGTTTTATAAAACACAAATTTCCATATTTTCTAACGCGCTGTGCTGTCAGAGTGGTTATCACCACTGAAAGCAGCTCTGTGAAAACGTATTGATTGAAAATGTCAGTTAAGATACGGTGTAAGGAATGATGAAAACATCCAAGCACACATCGGAAAGGAAATGACTGCCTTATCTTTCATTTTCTCACCCACTCTATTTGTCTCACGTCTACATCTCGGTGAAAAAATGTTTAAAGGCCGCAAAGTCCTTTTTTTCTGCAGCTTTACCTTTTCTCTATCTCTAGGTACTGCATCCATTACATTCATTTTTATGACCTTCTATATTCCAATCTAATCTCTGTTCTCTAGTTAAGGTGGAAGACAAGTTGGACATGTTTGTCAGGAGATAAGACGCGATAAGAAGATGACAGAGGAATTTCAAATTATTAATGGGGAATTCAACCAAGTAGAATCTTTTAAAAGTTTAGAATATGTCTTTCCTGTAATCTGTTTATCTCTAATGTAAATTTCACTGCTGCATCCGCAAGTAGCACGAGAGAAAACTATGACACATCAGCTGAGTCATAAATTACTCCCAGGCTGAAACATCTAGACCACCTTGCACCTGCAGACGTCTAGAGTGCTGAAGGCTGTCCAAATTCACAATTCATCAAGTCTGCAGGGGCCTCCACTGCACTTTCTGCAGACTTTTGGGGAGTCCGCTGCAGAGTTAGACTTCACCAGCAACAACAACAAAAAAGAAGCATCTAGCATTCAGGGATCTATGAGTCATTACTTCCTTAAAAAATAACTGGTGAAAACAGGTGAACGATGTAGAAAGTTAGAAAGATAAAGCAACACTGGAGCGAGCTGTGATTTTTTTGAGTAGCAACACATGGGAGTTTGGTTTTAAAGGACAAGGTGGACATTTAGACAAATTTATGACTTAATTGGTTAGACTTGGTTAGTAGTGGTGTGGATTTTTCGGTATCTCAGGATTTGAGTCTCGGGGTCACGATTCGATTCAAAATTGATTCTCGATTCAAAACGATTCCTGAATCAAAATCGATTCTCGATACAGTACATAGGGGTGCTGATTTCAGGATCTACTCCTGTCCGCTGTGCGCTAATAAAGGCGGTATGGCAAATTATGGCATGAAAGCAGAGTAAAGTGTGTATAAGATCATGAAGTTTTTGTATTAGGGCTGTCAGTCGATTAAAATATTTAATCGTGATTAATCGCATGATTGTCCATAGTTAATCGCGATTAATTGCAAATTAATCACATTTTTTTTATCTGTTCAAAATGTACCTCAAAGGGAGATTTTTCAAGTATTTAAAACTCTTATCAACATGGAAGTGGGCAAATACGCTTGCTTTATGCAAATACGCTTGCTTTATGCAAATGCATGTAAATATTTATTATTGGAACACAATATTGTCCGGAAACCCTCACAGGTACTGCATTTAGCATAAAGAATATGCTCAAATCATAACATGGCAAACTCAAGCCCAACAGGCAACAACAGCTGTCAGTGTGTCAGTGTGCTGACTTGACTATGACTTGTCCCAAACGGCATGTTATTATCATAAAGTGGGCATGTCTGTAAAGGGGAGACTCGTGGGTACCCATAGAACCCATTTTCATTCACATATATTGAGGTCAGAGGTCAAGGGACCCCTTGAAAATGGCCAGTTTTTCCTCGCCAAAATTTGGCGCAAGTTTGGAGCGTTATTTATCCTCCTTCACAACAAGCTAGTACGACATGGTTGGTAGTAATGGATCACTTAGGTTTCCTAGTTTTATACAACTCTTGCTTTAAAACTGAGCCTTTGACAGCCCTATTTTATATATGAAAAAGTTCTATCGGCTGATTGCAATAATGTAAATACACAAAGGCAAACCAAAAGGTAACATTTATTCATGCTAGTATTGCACAACAAAACACTTTATACTGAAAAGTTTTAAGTATTTCTCAATTCTCATTGACTGAGAATTGAAGAATTTCAAGTTATACAAAAAATAAAAATGCTGCCTGTTACATAAATAAAATTGGTTGCTGCCTTTTTATTTTTGCGAAACTTGCCGATTTAAAAATTGTACAAAAAATAACCCTGTAAAACTGGTATTTTTGATTTTTATCACACGCATTATGTCCACGAATATATATTCGAAATTAGAATATTTGTTGACAGCCCTAGTGTGTAGGATTACTGTCCATCAGTAGCAATATCAAGGTTCTTTTGTAGAAAAAAAAGTTTTTAGTTGTTTTTACATGAATTGATTCCCCCCTCCCACCCTTATTGGTTAGACCCACTAGTTCAGTATGAATCATTACTGTAGATGCACATTTTCCAGGATGGTAATGAATGGAAATTGTAAAACCTCTCACAATGGAACAAATGTAGTTTCCATATCATTTGCACTATTTTGGGCTAAAAACATGCAATGCAATCCTAATGAAAATGATTCATCAAGTGTCCACTCACTATGGAGTAACCCATTTAGTGTTTATTATGCAGCAAATAGTAAGTGAGCAAACAAGGGAATTCCACTGAGTCACCGAGTAAGGAAATACACAAATACAGTGATTCTACTGTACTTCTGTGATCACTGACATTTTACTGAACACTAAAAAACATAACATGAATGAGTCCGTCTCTGATTCGATGTTAAATAAACACCTCTGGGTTTTCATACTGTGAAGGTTTCTGTTCTGTTCTTTGATGCTCACCATCACTGACTGGGCTATCTTTGGATATAAGAATAAAACGGAGAATTTTTAAATTGAGCGATACTCCCCTTTAAATCTCAAATGCTGATTTACGCCGGGGGTCATGCCAAGCAGCAAAAAAGCCTCTAAATCCACTGGATATTTGCCTTTTTTATTATGTAGCTCTGTGTGTATGTATGTGTGGTAAGTGCACATTTCCCCAGCTTCTGTATGCGTGCGGCTGCGTGCGTGTTTATCCGTGCATTGTGCCTCTTTGTGTTTTCCTGCGTCTGTGCTGTGAGAAGCAGGCATGCTGATGTCTGATCCAATCACTCTCAGCTCTGGTGGGCCTGAGGCCTGAAACAGCGAGAGACTGTGAGAGAAAACAACAGGAAACAGAGAGAGGGAGAGTGAGTGGGCTGTGCATCTATAATAATGTGTTTGGTTTGAGGTATTGTACGTCACTGTGGTCAGGGCCACTACGTTAATAGGGTAATCTAATAGCCTACAGATAACTGCTTAAAATTGGAATAATGAAATACCTGATTAGTCCAGCTCTGTAACATAATCTGGCCTCCTTTTATTTTGATTGAATTGACTCCAAAGTCTTTTGAGTAGGATGTTATACAGCGTACAGTAATCACAGATTGAACAGCAACTAGTGTCGTCATCTACACCTGTAATTTGTTTAACCATCATATCATTAACTTCTAAATTTGTGTTTTAACTATCAAAGACTGACATTTTTTTGTTGCTCTGTCAGTAATAGTTTAGACGATTGTTGTTGGCAATAGAAAGGAACACTTTCAACAGGCTCTGAAAACAAGACACATAAATCATCCGTCATTTCAAGGTTTTACATTTTTCGGTTTGCAAGAGAAATATGTCGAGCCATTACGCAACTTAACAAACAACAAACTCCTAAAGAAAAGGACATGGAGCGGCATTTGAAACACAAAGACAAGATTGCACATAGAAAATACAAGCTACCACAAAATGTCAAAAGAAAGTGAGCTCCATAGTGCATTAGCAGTTAATGAACACACAGCTGCCTGTCTGCTCTTCATTTGGTGTTATAACATGGTCAGATTTGCGTTACAGCTCTCTTTTTTTTTAAATATTTTTGTTGCTTTAACTAATTCAGTGGCGATTTATACAGCATACAGGTTAGATGAAACTTCTCTCAAGACAGATATTGTTTATTGTCCTCAAAGGGAAGATTCTAAAGTTATTAAGTAGGCATTAACGTTAGGCTTAACACAAAAAAACTAGGGCTGTCAAAGTTAACACGTTAACGCAAATTTGTTTTAACGCCACCAATTTCTGTAATGCATTAACGCAACTGGTCTTTCGGAGGTTGTAGCGGGCACGATTTTCGAATACTACTCGACTAATTCACAGTGACTTTCGAATAGTATTTTTGCTTGGAATGCACATCCCTAATACGTATTGTGTTGCCAGATACACAGCCCTAGTGAATACAGCCTCTGCTTTTGACATTTTGCAAAGTGTGTGAACTTTAGTAAACCAGGATCAAGATGTTTTGTGAGTCTGAAAGCTAATGTTACTGCGTGGGATCCAACTAAAGTTTAAAAAAAATGCAGCGAAAAAAAGAAAATATTTTGTCGTAACATCTCGCATAAAGAAGTTTTCCAACTCAGAGCAAACTGAAGCCATGCACGGTAGGAGTATCCTAAGCATTTGTCCTGGTAGATCTCTTGATATTTTCTCATCTCTTTTATCGCTTTTACAACAATACCTTCTTTCTTATCTGTTTCATTACTCTCCCAATTCCTCATCATAGCTTCCTTGACACTTGGCTCTCCTCGTCCATTTCATCATTTCAGGCCCTCTGTGTCTCCTCTTACTTTGATATATCAAATGAAATGTATGAATACAATCTTTGAAACGCCGGAATTCAGTCTGACTGCCTGTACCGCATCTCATTACTACATGAATATGACTGGTACGCCTGCACATTAACTATGCATTCTGCTCAAATTAGATGAATACTGAGTGGTATTATGCTATATGCCACGTTCACCTGGAACTGACTATTTTTCACGGGCTAAAAAGCTTTTCTTCACATGCGGTGTAGGTCATGCGATGTTAGATTGCAGAAGTGTTAAGAGAGTGGGCAGAAAGTAATGAAGATATGCTCTCAGGCTTCAGGGTGAATACATACTGAAATAATCTTTTCCTGGTTGCCTATTTTTCAGGTTTTTTCTTAAACGCACTGCCTCTCAATATTAATGATGATTATGATAAATTGACGCTGAGCCGTGGTCGAGGTTTGGGGAGATCCCGCTCTCCACAGCTTTCAGGAATACATCCATCAGTCACATTCTCTCAGGTGATTTGTCTCAAGGTTGAGAAGCAGATGCTGCAGCCAGGTTTGTGTGCCGGTATGGAAATGTCAGAATGAATAACAGCATCAGGACAAGACAGAGGGTTGGTGGGGGCAAGGTCATGACAGGTGACAAATGGTATTGATAGACTGAGGGATATAGGGGCCGACTGGATGGCTTCCCCATCTCATTCTCCTCTTCTCTTTGCTTCACTCTGAGAATCGATCCAAGCCTGCAGGCTGACGGCAGCGAGCAGGAGAGCTGGGCATCCTTCAACCCCCGTCCAGGGTATTACCCTGTCACCCTCTAATGTGATCCCCCACCCTGCACACACTGTTCAACTTTTACTCCGTCAGTTTAGTTTTGTTTGATCAGATGAAGACGATCTTGGTGGCAGAATGTCTGCAGTAGGCAGAATATTTTTGGCATCATTGGGCAGAAATTCCATAATAACCTTTCAGCATATTGTAATTCAAGTGTTCTGAGAGAAAACTAGACTTCTGCACCTCCTCATGGCTCTGTTTTCAGGCTTAAAAAATCTAGCCTGTGACGGGAGACTTTGGCCAATCGAAGGTAATTTCAGAGAGAGCGTTCCTATTGGCTATTCATTCAACGGAGACAGCTGTCAATCACTTGCGAACTCCGATCAAACGGTAAAACTAGGCAGCGCTGATCAAATATGAATCAATATTCTGTTACTGTAATGCCTATTTCTTGACTCAAATGTTTTCAGACACATCTTGTAGTGTACTGTTTAGCTGTAAAATGAGAAAGTTTGCTGCGGCTGGTGGGCGGTGGTTGGTATTTCCTCAACTGATCTCAACATGGCTGCCGGGTCACAAACTGAAATATTTTGTTACTCTTTCCAATACAATACCTGAGTTTCAGTTGCAAATACAGAACAACACTTTATCGAAGCCTTTGTAAAATATAAATGTGTCTACAACCCTTTTTTGTGTTGATCAATCAATTGATTACTTGTGAGTCTATGTGGCTTTGTTTCGAAGCACTGCTTCACTTGTAGTGTATTTGGACTGCTAACCTAAAGAAATGACATACAACGTTGGACCAACCAAGGCACCAAGAAGTAGTTTAGATGATCTGGCTAAACTGTTGGATGTATGTTTACAACCAGTCGGATCATCTGAACAGTCATGCGTCTTGCTCTGTTGGACTTAGAGTACATTTGGAGTACAGTATTATCATTAAGGATTAGAAATGTTGGCCAAACCTAATATGAAAATAGGATCTGAGCTAGTCTAGCTAATAGTCTCTGATTCACTAGATTTACCATCAAACTGAAATAACAATGTGGCAATACCATATCCTGAATGTCTCACAATGTTAAAACTGCGGTGATGATTTCATTGAGCCAGCTGAAGGCAGCATCTCTCTCTTTCTCTTACAAACAATTACTTTTGTTGGAAGTCATTTGGGATTTGAATAATCGCTCAATGGAGACAAAGAACCATTTGTTTAAACAAAAGGAAGAAAGACTCTCACATCTCCGTCTCCTGGGGAGAGATTTTGAAGACTTTGTGTATCAGCTTTGATCCAGTGTTGAGGGTGTTTTCCAATAATTTCAGCCCTCTGTTGTTTCAAATGACATTCCCTCCTGAAGGTTTTGGATAAATAAATATGAAATGCTTTTTGTGTTCAGCTTTTTGAAAATCAGTCTTTTCAAGAAGGGTATGAAACAGCCCCCAAAACGGAGAATGCTCCTTTCAGCCCTCCATGATTGATCAAACCACCTTTTCATTTTTCCTCCTTTCACTCTCTGACACATCCACTCTGAGTGTGTCAGTCTCTAACTCCCTAAACTACATCTATTATTTACAGACTCTGAGCATCCTCAAGTTCCTTCCCCGAGGCCATGTCTTAAGACAGAGCTAGAATATGGATTCAGGGTTCTGTTGTTAATGAGTTACTGCTGCAGAGCAAAGGAACCATCATGTGTGAGCCAAACGGTCGATTTCATGTAGTTTATTTGAGTTTGCCTTGTGTTCTGCCCCACTGCCCCTCTATTGCAGTTAGTCTGTTTTCTTCTTCCATCTCTTTGGTGATAAATATCTCCCCACCCCCCCTTTAGTATCATCCACCCGTATTTAAAATGTATTAGGATCTTATCTCGGCTAATACATCAGTTGATCTGATTCCTGTAGGCCATTTGCGTTGAATGGAAAGACAGAGCAAGGGATGCAATCATGGTTTATTTATTTAAAAGGCTGATTAAAAACCCTGGGTGTGCTCGCTGGCGTTGGTGCAATGCCTCCCCCTGGACTCTTTCAGCTATTAGAACCGACATAAAAAAACTATACCACAAGAGCTCTCTAATGCTGCTGCTTCTGGCTCATATATAGATAACCACAGAGCAACAGAGGAGCAGAGGGTTCAAAGCCTTAAAGTCCCCCCAAAAAACAAACAACAAGAAACTGGACTTGAGTTTTCAACTGATTGAGGCGTGAGGGATTTGGAGTTTTATTTGGACTATGAGACTAGTGAAAAATGTACTTTGTTGTCTGTTTGTGATTAATTGACCATTCGATTGCACAGCGATTGTGTAGCTTAGCAACCGTAACTAGGCACACAGGCCTGTCGAGCTGTGGATTTCTCACATTTATGTATTATAAAAACTGGATAATTAATTGCAATTAATCACAAATTAATGGCACAATTTTTCAAAATGTACCTTAAAGGGAGGTTTGTCAAGTATTTAATACTCTTATCAACATGGGAGTGGACAAATATGCTTGCTTTATGCAAAGGTATGTATATATTTATTATTGGTTTAACAAACAATAAATTGATGATCTGGATTGTCTACCCCTTACTGCAGAAGCATGCTCTTTGTAATCCACTGAGGGAGAGAAACAAACAAAAGGACAGAAGAAGAAGAATGACAACTTTTTGCTTTAAAGATGCACAGTGTTTTTCTCAGGG
Organism: Sebastolobus alascanus; assembly: GCA_916701645.2. Taxonomy (NCBI): domain Eukaryota; kingdom Metazoa; phylum Chordata; class Actinopteri; order Perciformes; family Sebastidae; genus Sebastolobus; species Sebastolobus alascanus. The sequence continues at coordinate 1,266,586 of CAKAOJ020000003.1, forward strand.
CAGGTAATGAATCAAGTATGTAGTTCAGCTGAGGCAGCAGACTGTACAAACAGGACTTTATCCACTCTATCAGTCACCCACATCCCCCCTTGAGCTTGCTTAGAAATGTTTGTGCCACCGCCTGTCTGTGTGTTTGTACTTGTGCGCTCGCCTCCGTGTGTTTTCAAAGCATCCGCTTAAAAGAGACAGATCCATTATTAATCTTCTCTGCCAGCAAGGTGGCTACTTATTTATATCATTTATTTCTTTTATTCATAAGTGTGTTAACAAAGTGTAGGTATTTGGGTGACTCAGCTTCTATGTGCCTGCATTGTATTGGAGTATTTATGTAAATTATCCCTTTTACAAAAGTTGCATTCGAGGAATTATTCTTTTTTAAAACTTTCCTTTTGTGCGCACTTCTTGCCCTCGGGCTTCTCTTACTGTTATATTAAAAGCACTTAATAATCTTAATAATCAAACAGCAGTTCTGCAGTTGCGCCGCTTCTCTCCGTGATCGTTGGTATTCCCTTTCTCTTGTCTTTATCGAGTGTAGTGTTCCCCCGGCCAAACAGCGAGAGTGATGAGAATAATGGAGGAGACAGGGGGTCAAGTCTTAAAGCATCCTCTTTGTTTACCCATTAGACCCATCCAGAGAGCCGAGAGAGGTATCAGCAACAGCTACGGCGTGAAATTAAACAAGGATGTGGGAGACTAGGACAGGAGATGGAGCGGGGAAGTGAGAGAGTAACACAGGGGTGGACTGAGGAGTTGGGGGGTGAGGTGGGTGAGACGGGGGGGAGGACACTGAAGGTTGTGGTGTTCCCTCTAGCTCACCCCAGCTCATTAATTTTCTCATTTAGTCAGAACAGTGGAGTGTGCAAACAAGAACGGGGGCCTTGCCTACTAATGAGGACAGGAGGAGACGAGCAGACAGCTACAGTGTGTATGTGTGAGAGTGAGTGTGTGTGTGAGAGAGTGACAGACAGAGGGAATGGGTGAGAAATAAGGAGGAAAAACAAGCATGTAAAAGGGAGGGATTGCCATGAAGTGGAAGAAGAAAAATGTCTTTTTGTTTGGACATGAATGGATTAAAGTACCTTGCTGGACACAAACTAAAGATCATTGTTTGTCCAACTTATCGATCAACTTATTCAACCAATATGGCCTAAAGTAAGTGGACACCCCTGTACACATAAGTTTGTGTACTTTTGTGTTTGTGTTTGGAAGGTGTGTGAAGCATCACATTTTTCAGCTTTCAAAGACAAAAAAAGTTTTAGACAATAGTATGCTTCCCGTAGGGCTGCACGATTATGGCCAAAACGATAATTATTTTGATCAATATTGAGATCACGCTTATTCAACACGATTATTTATAGATTAGGGACAAAATGGTTTTATTGCAATTTCACATTTAAATAAACAGAGCGCTGCTTTCACTTCCACGTTGTGCTACATTCCAACCAACACAGTTGTTATCCTTTTACTTTATTACTGTCATCTATAGTGGTTATTTGCATAAAAACACACAATTCAAATGATTAGGAAATAAATTATTGTATTTTTATTTAAATATTTTCATTCATTCATTCATTATCCGTAACCACTTATCCTATTCAGGGTCGCAGGGGAGCTGGAGCCGATCCCAGCTGACTTTGATTAAAAAAATATTTAAATAATATATATTATACGATATATTATAAGCTGCTTAGAGCTAGTGTTAGGAAGTTAAACAGGTCATAATTCCCTCTCTATTATCTATTTTATATTGCTGTGAAAACATCTCCTTCAAACAACTGGATTTATTCAAGTTTCTCACCAAAACATTTTAAAAGATTACATTTGAACACCTCATGATAGTGTTGTAATTTACGATCGCCCAAATCTCATTTTTACTAAGTAGAGCTTGAACACATCATAATGTGCCCCGTGCTGTCGGCAGACGAGCCGGTCACTGTGATTACTCTGAGCAGCATCATGGGAATGAATTACAATTTAATTGTCTGATTAAGTTTGTTGTTCCAAATGTTTTAAGGTAGTTCCTCAACGTCTTATTTTGGACTTGCAGTTGTGACAAATTGCAGCTTTATGTCTTCTTCACTCACGCTGAAGAACTTCCACACCGACGACATGTTGTGCGTGTGTGTGACGTAACGGTCTGTGCCGCTGTGTGCCGACGTAAAACCACCGGGTTGCGGCTACACGTGTGTGTAACGGATATATGAGAAAACCAGCCGGCTTCGACCGGCTTCTGATTGACGGTTCATCTCTAGCTATTAGTCTCTTAGCTGTCAATATCCTAGTTGATAATGATCACTTAATTGTGCGAAGCCAAAATCGTGATCCCGATTAATATTCGATTAATTGTGCAGCCCTTGCTTCCTCTGCACAAACTGAGGTCCATAAAGATATGTTTTTCTCAGTTTGGTTTCGAAGAACTTGACTGTCTTGACCTCAACCTAAAATATTTTGGAAAACCTTGAGCACTTAATTTTTATAAACACACGTAAAACATTATTGGGCTACAGATGTCTTTTCTTTAATACCTAAAATTTTATGAGGAATATATTATTCACCAGTTAGTGTCGGTTCAGTGCACCTGCAGAGCAGCTGCCCCCCACATTAAACTCACATTAGTCTCATGTTTTACTTGCCTTTGTTCACAATCTGTGATGTGCATACATCAGATTTTCAAACAGTCAGAGGTCGTGGTTACACTTTGCCTTTTCAATGCGACTTTTGTCATCCGATCTTGTCTCTCAAGTCTCTACGCTCCAAGATCGGTTCTTGTTCACATTGGGATCCGATCAGCCAGACCGCTTTATTGTGAAGAATTTGTAGGAAATGAAATGTGTTTATGACCGAATTAGCGGAGCTTTGTTAGCAGCTATTCTTCAATAAAACAAGTCTTCTAATACTGCAGGGAGGGTAAGCAGTGGGGGTGTCACGATTCACCAAATCCACAATTCGAGTTGACTTTCGATTTTAAGGTCACGATCGGATTTCCTTTTCGATTTAAACATGCCAATGTTAGACTATGGAATCTTGATATGTAACGATCAGCAGATCATTGGTTTTATGCTCTGACAACTGTCGTTTACACTTTCAAATTCTTCTTTAAAAAGAGAGGCTATCAAGTGTGATATTTTTTTGGAATGTACCACACTAAGGCCATATGGTCAAATTTAAATGGAAAAGAATTTCCCCCTGTAAAGTCTAAAGTCTGAAAGTCTAAAGTCTGAAAGTCAAAATAATTTATTTAATATGTAATAACAATATCTTATTTCATCAGGGGGAACAAGCTGGTAAAAAACAAAAAGAAGATCCATGAGATGGCAGGAGGGTACTTTACAACAACAGCTATAGTTTCTCAGAGTTTACGAGGCACACCTCAATGCACCATGACGTCGCCGTCGGCGCCTACATGCTTTACACTACAGCGAGCATAAACTCTGCTTTACCGTACATAGCTCAAAAAAGCACAACCACAGCTGAAATCGCCAAACAGTTCGATGAGCACTGTTTTCTTTGGTTGCTACAGTCTCTAAATCTTCTGAAGCCCACACACTGTAGTTTTTATGTCAGCGACATGTTATTTGCTTACATAACTCACGGGGAAGGCAAAATGTCCCCACACCGGTGCCTTACAGGAAGCAGGAGGATTTTACAGTTCTGTTGTTTCTCCGTCATCTCCGACTTCGGCAGTGGCCATGGTGTCTCAAAGTGCAGCTGCAGGATACCGGTAAGATGCGCGGTGTCGTCTTTGAAGTGTTTTTTTTCCTTTGGACAAACGCAAGTAGGCGGGGGTGGAGTGGAAAAAAATAATAGCCGATCCGGCTTTTGATTTGATCTTGATGGTCAAAATCGGACGCTAATTTCGATTGATTTCCGATTTAGAATCAAAATCATGACACTCCTAGCAAGCAGCAAAAATAACTGTCACTTTTATTGTGAAAAATGTATAGGAAATGAAACGTGTTTATCCACCGTTTTACAGATGCTCCTTTGACCATGAACTATGTCCGATCACAGTGTGGACACACATATGCAGACACAGCTGGGTTCCGATCTGCCGCATCACAAAAGTCGCATTGAAATCAATAAAGTATTTCTGATTCTGATTCTGAAAAGAAAAGTGTGACCACGGCCATAGAAAATAAAAAAGTGTGCATCCCGGCCATAGTTGAGTTATAAAATCCTAGTGCGCCTTGGAGCGTCTTTCCTGTTGGGATGCTGACAGTTCTGTCAGCCGAAGAGTCAATCACACTGGACGGCAGTAGAGAAGGTTGAACCAGCGTTTGGTTCAAAAGTAGTTTTCACTTCCCTTTTCAACTTCACTGACAGTCTGCACCTGAGCTGAGAGCGTCGGAGCAGCCAACAGACACGAGTCACGCTGCCCTGCCTCGCGCTGTTTGGCGTCGTGCTGCCCTCCGTTTCAATCACCCTTCTCTATTTCCATCATAGTTTTGGGTTTAGTTCATTTTGAGACAAGACTTGTTTGTAAAGTTTACAGCCTGACATGCTGTTTGTCCTGCATTGCTCTGCGCCATAGACTGTGTATAAAGATGGACGACATGACAGCTCCCCATAAGTGAAGCCAAAACATCTCAATCGCCCCCTGGTGGCTGGCTGCAGTATAGGTCATAAAGCCCTGGGACATGGGCCAAAATAAAAGTCAAATTATGCATCAAATATATTTTTCCCAAAATCATCATCACGCTGATGTATGTTCAAGTGTTTTTATTTTTTCTGATGAGTTTGGTTTTCTTTCAAAGGTCTTTTTATCGATTACCAATGATTAATCAAACAGTAACTGTACAGTGAAAAGATTTTGTTTTGCCCAACAACACTCACAACACATTCATCTACTCACACAAGTAACAAACACACAAGCAACCACAGCCGACCACAGAAAATGTACAAAAATAATAAAAAAATAAAATAAAAAGGTACTCAGAGATTACTGTAGTGGTCCATCTATATATATAGTCAAGGCTCTGCGTACAATGACACAGCTAGAAAAAAACAATTCCAGTTATTGGACTGAGAAAATGCGAATAGACTCTGGGTCTTCTCGACTGATGACTTGAGTCATTGACTTTTAGGGTGTGGCCCTACTGTGGCACATAGCTGTTGGTCTAAAGCTGCTGGGATCAATTATTGTAGAAATGAATTCCCCTTTATATATACAGTATGATTTCTTTCGCTGCTGTGTGTTGTGTTCAGTGTGTTGTTTAATTTATCATGACCGCATGTGTCTTCTTTTGCTCATAGTCTCTCTTTTCTTTGCTCGTGCTTGTTTTGATCATCCCTGTAAAAAAAAGAAAAAAGAATTCAACTTGTCTTTGAAACTTTGATTTATAGTTCTCTGTTATGAAAAAACAATATCTAAAGAAATATCTTGTGTGAGAAGCTGTGAAAGACTAGTATCCCCAGACTTTTAAAAGGCATCACCCTTATGAAGGAGCTCTGGTCTGTCTCTCTTTTAGTTGTCTGTAACCCACAGCCCAAAACCCACAGCCCGCAGGTGTATAATCAGAATCCAGTCTCAAGTAGCCAGACTACATGTATTTTTCTTTGATTTAAACACAGAATTAACTTTAATGGAAAAGACTTTCATCACATTGTGCAGGTAGCTTGTACTCTGCTTTATTTCTTTCATAACCACTGTATCTCAGGGTTATCTGATATCACCAGCTAGCACCACATGGTCTGTCTGCCTGTGTGAGAGAAGGGAGATTAGATTTTAGTTAAATCACAGAGGACAGATTAACTCTACGAGGGTCTAATTGCTTGACCCTTGTTGATAGAGAGACTGTGTGGCTAACTGAGTCAGAGTAAGGGGTTGGAGCGCTGCAATTAATTTCTTGATTTAAAGTATTCAAAGGAGCCGTTATTTTCAAGTGGTGACATAGTTACTGCACCATTTTACGCCGTCTTCCTGGGTGAAATATGGACGCCAATAAATTAGGTGCTTTCGCCATCAAATGCACTTGTAGGTGCCAGAAGTTAAACTGGGACCTTGTCAGTCTGTGAGAGTGTGCCTGTTGGGATTGTGTACGTACATCTACAAGGGTGGAAGTATCACATAAAGATACATTTACTGCATCTACTGCACTGTAATTGAGTAGTTTTCTGCTTTTTATTGCCATGCTAACAGTTTAGCTACAGAGATGACAATGTCAGTCTGTCAGTTGGTCCAGAGTGGATTCATTTTGATAGTTGATTTATCTTTTTAGTCATTTATGAAGCACAATGCCAAATAATTTCTGGCTCCATCTTTAAAAGTATTAATTGGTGCTTTTCTGTTTTATTTCACTCTAAATCAAACATCTTTGGGTTAGCGACTGTTGGTCAACAAAAGCAATTTGAACATCATGTGCACTGTGAATTTTTGATGTGCAATTTGTGCTAGTTGTGTGGCTTTATGGCAGGAATGTTGGTCTTTTGGTCAGCTATTGAATGGATTGCCATGAAATTTTGTACAAACATTCATGGTCCCCAGAGGATGAATCCAACTGACTTTGGTGACATTTTATTGTATTAATTTAGATATTTTTCAAAGTAAAAGTCCCTCGAAAAGTCGGATTCAACTTTTTCCCATGGTGTAGTATTAAAAAAGTTAACAAAAATTGCAATAAATCGTAATATCGAATCGCAATACTTGTAGAATGGCAATACATATCGAATCGGGATATAGGTGTATCGTCCCAGCCCAACACTACTTTTTATCTTGCTCTACAAACCGGTCAAAATGTCTACTTATCCAACACTTAAATTCATGACAGAATACCTCTAAAACTGCTCCGCTAGTCTCTGCACAGTCCAGTCGTGCTGAGGAACTGCAGAGCTGCTGTAAACTCAATAAAAGAGCAGCTAAACAGGGTTCAGTTTCCCAAATTGAGGTGGCATATTAGACTGGGGCGGGTTAGCGGCGACACCTGATTATTAGCCTGAAAGGTGACTGTGGTAGCTTTTGTGTGAGCAGAAGATAGATAATTTTTGTTGTGTGTGTGTGTGTGTGTGTGTGTATACAATTGCCTGCAGGAGTTTTATGATTGCCAGCCTGTGCTGGCCATAAAAGCAGAGGTTTAAGGGAGGAAAGAGAGATTTTCAGAGGGTGATTTTTACAGAATGACAGAGAAGCAATATCCAACACGAGTGGCTGAATACATATTTACAGGAAATTGGAAAAAAGGAGTTTTGTGTTTTCTCAAGTGCCAGTGCTGATGCAACACCCTGCCTCTTCTCACCTTTTCCATTTTCCCCCACATGTTTGCAGTTTGCAGAGAAAAGCACATATTTAAGTGCCCTTTGTGTTTGTTCCTTGGTGATTCACACAGGTTACAAAGCACACTACTGATGTAAGCTCAGCTGGTTGCAGGTTACCTTTGTATCTTTTGTCTTTGTTTAATAATTAGAGTTGAATGTCTGAGCTATTGCTGCTCGAAAAACTGCCAAAATAATCAGTTGATGTTTGTTGACAGACCCAGCAGTTAGAAATATCAAGCACATGCCCCGAGGCTGCAATGCCTTATTGTCTGTTGAGACTGCTGCTGAGGGGAAGTTGGTATCTCTGCATCTTTTTGGCTAGATTTCTCCCTTTATGATATGACGCATTTCTTTTGGTGATTTTTTTTATTTTAGTGATACATGATTGATTCTCCTTATTTTTTGTTTCTAATTTCTTCTCATTTTGGAGACCTGTTTTCCGCTGTAGTTACAGATTTTGAGATTAATCATAGACAACAGTATATTGTATAATATAGTTACACAACATCGCAGAGTCTGCTTCGTCATGATACAAGGATAAGTAAACCCAAAACATTTGAATTTGAATCTCAACAACAGTGAAGAAGAAAACATTGGGAGTGCTGCACTGGGTCAGGAAACTCTGTGTTAGAAATGTTGAAGTAAAGATGCCCTTCAAGGATGGGGCAAGTAGTCAAATACAAATAAAGAACAGTGACTGTCCAGCTTACTTTGAAAGGAAGTCCTTGGTATAGAATGGCAAAATATTCGAGGCACTCTGCACTCACACTGATTGTGAATTTAAAATCCTTTATTCAGACATGGATAACACCCACCAACGCGGTTCAACTCAACAAGTGTTCAACAGGGTGTGTGACACACTCTGACGTATAAAGGATTGAATAAAGGATTTTTAATTCACAATCAGAGTACCTCGGATATTTTCCAGACTGCCATCCGATTCCAAGGACTTCCTTTCTCAATAACAGTGGATTTAAAATAGATAAGATGTCTAAATCGTCAAACTCCATGATTTCTTGCCTTTTAATCAGAAGAAATGCATCATTTGTAAACATATGATACTCTAAACGTAGAATTTTGGCCAGGAAACATAGTACCAAGCTATCTAGCCGCTCGGAACGCAGTCGAAACATGAGGATTTAATGCAAATGTATGAAAGGACAATTAATTTCATGAAGCAGAGGCTTGTGGTTACTTTCCATTTAGTCTTGGTTTATTGTTGGTTTATTGCTGATAACAGCACAGTCCAGAAAAGACTTCTAGTCATCTATTAAAACAGGACTAAATTTAGCTCAAGTTTTGTAGATTATAAGCTTTACTTTTATGATATTTGATGACTAGATTTTCAACATATAAAGCCAAGTTCACACTACACGACCTTCAAAGTCGTCAGATCGCAGTACTGTTCACACTACACAACTTGCTGTCTTGTAATCGAGAGTCTTTTAGTCGTTGTGGTTTTCACACTACATGACTGACCGGCGACAGGGGGGTCACACACTACAAGATCTTTCACCGGAAGGAATCCCCGATGAGGTCTCCAAACTACGCTTTGTCACAAAAAAACACGTGAAACATACACGGTAAATGACGTGATACCATATGCGAGACACATTGCTGATGTTGTTGTTGGCACGTGTTCACAAAATAGCTTGTTTCCACACATCTTTTTTTACAATTTATTTCTCTAGGTGCAACAATAACTTTGCTCCGTGTTGCAACATGCAACACATACAATAAGTTCCTATTGTCACAGGCATCGGCGAGCGTCTCAGCTTGCGTCTTTGAGCCAACGCCGATTTGCCTCTCATCTGGGGCTGTTGTTGGGGAGCTCTAAAAACTGTCGGGGAGCAGAAAATCAGGGCTGAAGTCGTGTAGTGTGAACTATAGGCATAACTGGTTCTACAGGATCTGCTCGGGAAAAGCACTTAAGAACTGAAATCCATTACATACCTTACAATATGTGGGTTTACAAGTGAGGTACCACTGCAGTAATGGTGGCTTGTCTATATTTGTCTATATATTATCAATTTGTCTGAATGGCAGATAATTTCACCCAGTGATTCACAGCTCTGTCAAATTGTCTGATTATCGTAAGATGAAGATTGTATCATGAATTACTCTGTGATTTCCAACCCTTGTAGTTTTAAAAAAAAAAAAAAAAAATCATATATACCCTGAAAGAAATTGTTCCTCAACAAAATGACCCGTGACTGTGAGGGCAAACATCTACTCTACTCTAATGTTTTTGAGCTCCTGCGGTGCTATAGATGACCCTGGCTTCTGACCTCCCTGTGGTGGAAAGCAAGATAAAAATACAGTTTCCCTGCAGGGTCAAAAGAGCATCACATTGTTATTATTTCATTCCAATTTAAAAAAAAAAATACTGGATGAAGCTTCTTTCTATCGTAACCTACTCTTTCTGAATGTGGAGTCGAGTGTTTTTCTTTTGGCTATTTACAAAAAGAGCAGGGCTGTTGTAAGCAACAGACGGTGTAGCGTTAGATCTGTGTGGAGTACCTCAGTCTACTGATACATAAAACTGAGAGTCAGCCAGAGAGATTCGACTATTATGTTCTATCTGTCTCTGTCCCAGAAAAGCAAATGGAGCAGATGATTTGGATTCCTTCCTAATCCAAACAGCATTATTGGCATTAATAAACGTGTCTCCAAAAGCCTTACGTATAATCAGCTTAATGGTAAAACCACTTCAAGCAAACACAAAACACAAGTCTCTCTAATGTGGCTAATGACGGTTAAGTGCCACCCCCTGAAATCAACTGATGGGAATCTCTGTTGACTTTTCTCTCCGGTTTTCCCATGAGCGCTCTCAAACGCAGCAAAGCAAAGAGAGGGGATTTGCTTTTCAAACACTCGAGAGCAGGACATTTATCGCACGTTTCAAGATATTTTTTTTTTGCCCGTTTATGGGGCCGAGCGATCGTCAGGTGCTCCATCGCTATTTGACTATCTGTTATAAAAATGTCCTTGTAAAAGCAACGCAGACTTGCAGAAATCACTGCAGAGCGTCTGGTCCCTCCTGCATTCCCGCTGATCGACCTTCAGAAGTGTTTGTTGGTCTATCACAGACAGAGGTTTATGTGGTACACATATGGGTCACCTGATACATGTAGCTCAGATAATGTCCTGTACCTTTTTGTGTATGGAACGTTTTATCACAAAGAGCAAAAATCACCAACCTTAGATCCAGATGAGCCACGTTTTTCCTAGCTGTTGACTGAATTTCTTGCAGATAAATGATCAACTTCCATTGCCTTCCACAGTCGATCAGTGCTGAGACAAAGTGAAAAAAATTATCAATATATATAAGCAATATATCAAAATCTGCAATTTGCTGCATAGAAGTGGCAGCTCTCAAGACAAAAAAGATTTTAATTTATTTTAGTTTTCTGCTTCGTACACGCCCCTCTGCAAATATTTTTTCTGCTGTAATTTGTGCACTGTGAAACCGATCCAGACTAAATAGAAAATTACCCAAAAGTATAAATTTCACTCTGACTAGCCAAACGGACTATGGCTTGTGAAAGTACCCTAAATAAGCTCAGACCTAGTTTCTGCACTGCAATTTCTTGTTTCTTATTGTCACAGACATATCTGTGATAAACTAACATCAGCCGATATATTGTTGTTGTTCTAGTCCGGATCCCGTTCAAACTTTCCTCCCACAGCAGCTCCATGGCGACACTTTTCACTCCGTAGACATGATGCAAAACAACACAGCACACTAGAGCTGCAACGAATGATTATTTTCATTGTCGACTAATTTATCAATTATTTTCTCGATTAATCGATTAGTTGTTTGGTCTATAAAATGTTCAAAAATGTCAATCAGGGTTTCCCAAAGCCCAAGATGACGTCCTCAAATGTCTTGTTCTGTCCACAACTCAAAGATACTCAGTTTACTCTCATAATTTAATAGTTGATTAATCGATTCATTGTTGCAGCTCTACAGCACACCACAACATGTTAAAGGCACACCAGTAAAGGAAAGCTGTTACAAAGGTTGTATTTTCTTAATACAGAACTATTTCCTTGTCCCTGTGCACACCTAGCCTTTGCCACAAAATTACGTTACAGCACATCAGTAAGAAATATATTGCAGGCATAAAACTTATTTTGTTGACACTTGCTACGGAATAAAAGACGTGGGTATACAAGCTGAAAATGTGCTGTCTTCCTGGAGCTGGTGGAAACGGGTTTGGAAGTAGAAACATTTGTCTCCTTGTTAGCTTCTCTGTCTGACAGGAGTTTGAGAAGAATCAGTGTATAAATGGCTTCAAGCAGCTCAATACGGCTTCTCACTGCACACTAATAACTCTGTTCAGCAACCAAAGATAAGGTTCATCATCTCTCAGCTACTATAGTCTCTGCTTGTCCTCTTCATTGAGAGAGCGTAGAGTAATTAATTTGTTGGTGGTTGCTGAAGGGGGAAAGGCTCCCTGGAGCTTCGTCATGTTTCAAGGTCTCTTTCAAGCTGAAGTTCCCTTTAGCATCTTTCTCTGGATATTTAAATAGCTCAGACCAAAACTTTCTTGCATATTCATGTCAAGTGCCTTAGCTGTAAAAACAACAGTGGAGTCTTGGTACGGTGGAGCTCTGGATGTGTGTCTGACAATGCAGGTGGGTTTAGCTGATTGGTTGTGAAACGAGGCGCTAGAAGGAAATTTCCAAGGTGAGAGGTGCTGCTGTGGCGGCTAACTGAGTACATTAATTTGCTTTTTGTGGGGAGTACAAATGAGTACTTTGAGTATAAACTCTTCATTAAATCCTCAAAGTGCTTTGATGGCAAGACGTGGCTATATTCTGCACTGTGTGGTGTTACAGTTATCCAGGGAAAAGCATTATATAATCGCAGAGGGAATTTAGAGTTTCTCTAAGTGAGAGAAATGTAGCATGTTATAATGCAACTATGGAAACAACATTGGAGCTGATTTTTTTGGCCTAGTTAAATATAGGGTTTCTCAGGGATTTTACTGAAGCCTGCCTCTGTGGCGACTGGGCTTTGTAAACTCAGCTAGGACTTTTAATGCAATTCTGTAAATGAGTCCGGATTGTCGGCCTAATAGTTCTTTTTTAAGGCGTCACTGCTCCATCTAAGTGGGGCAATACACAACACTGTGGAAACTGTACACCCAATTGATATGAAAATTAATTTTAGATAATATATTTGTCATGTAACATGTGTTTGATTGCTCTAAACAAATTAGACTTTTAAAAAAAATCATGGATTAAAGAATAGGCTGATCAAAAGAGTACAACTGTGCCATTGATAAATATTTGAATCGGTATTTTGCTTGAAGTCAACTTCAAAACAACTTTCATCTGTATCTAGAAAACCAGATAATAACACAGCTACATGACTGTGTTTCATAAAGTTCCACAGACTGGCAGGACAAGCTGCTGCTCAGCTCTGAATATCTGAAGGTCCTGATTAATGTGATTAAAATATTAATGTGAAGTGCTTAAGTATAACTGAGGGGGTGTAACTATTGTTTACTGTCTGCTAGCGTTGTGTGTCTGTCAGTGTTTGACTGCTACCTTGCTACAACGTACGGGACTGAAAACTGACATGACATGTTAACGGCAGATTGTTTATTAAGCCACAGACTGATCACTCTGTTGGTCTTTTTGAATAGCAAAGACACACACTACACCTTTCATGTACAGTATATTGAATCATGACGGCAGCAGAAATAAGAATGAACTGGAGACGATAACAGAATTTAATTAATATGCAAAACAATTATTAACACTAACAAGCACTAAAAGTAGTGTCTTACTCTGCTTTACATGAATGTGGTGAGCCATCTTCGGCATACCAGTCGGAGTTAGGCACACACAGGAAATGACAAGGGCAGTGAATACGTACGAATGCCGGTACGAGCTGTGGCCGATTTATTCACAGATTTGTGGTACTGAATGATCTCAAAGGTGACCACATTCAGCTGCGGTAAAGCATGAGGGGAAAAAGTGACAATCAGTCACCGCCCGCACTGCTTAAAGCAAGCTAAACTTGGTCACATAGACCCACTTTACATCTGGTGTGTAGGCCAGGACAACACCACAATATTTATTTTGACACACATTTCACCCTTTAACAAATATTGCGATTTCCTCCTCATCCTGCGATTTGAAAATTGCAGTAGGCCATATTGCAATTTCGATAAAATTGATGAATTGTGCAGCCCTAGTGTAAATGTATTCAGGTTAAATTATATCTAGATACAATCTGGATACTAGAAGCATTTTAATGCTTAAGGTGTAAAGGGGGTCAGAGTGATAGTGCAGGCCTGTTATATGCCGAACTTGGAAAAAGTCGAAAAAATATCTTTTGCAAGCATTAGTTTGAAACTCACATCTAGCACATAACAGCCAACAGTTTCATTTTGTAGTTTAGCCAACTCACTAAAAAGAGTGTTCATATAGAGTCTAAAATCTGAACTGATTCTGGCCTTGATTTTTAGGAGGGAGAATTGGGTGCAGGGAGGATGTAGTGACAGTTTTTTTTATGTTTTAAGGGTGTCATTAAGGCAATGGTGTGCTCTGGCTCAAACCTTGCCCTTTCAGTGCTCGCTCACTGATATGATAAAGGAATACAAAGCCTTTTATATACCACGTGGCACAAACCGTGCTGTTGTCCTCCTCCTCCCTTATGAAGCACACTGTACGTTCTTCTGCATGTTTTGCATACATTTCTGCCTCCTCAAAATGCAGTGACGGTTTCGAACAAACACTCACTGATTAAAAAGACTTGCGGTGATGCACCAGCAGATTTGATTAGCCAAACACAAATGCACACTTAACGTCCGCACACACACACACACACACATTCACACACGGACGCAGCGTGACAACAGGAAGAGAAAGCAACACAAACCCAGACCAACAAACAAGTCCGCAGCAGGAGAAATCTCACCAGCTCAACATCCCATCAATAATTCAACAGCCACTGGCGTGAGAGGCAACACAAAGAGGAGAATGAGAGAAATGAGGAATGAGAGAGAGAGAAAGGACGAGGCTTGGAAAAAGCAGAACAAGAGAAGTGATGAAAGTGAGGAATGGCTGAGGGATACACAATGAGAAGCATTTGCGTAATGGTATTATTAGAGGCGAGGGTTTGCCTGCAGGGAGACGTATCGCCCGGTCTCTGAACTGATCATCATTCTGTCCTCAGAGGAGTTGACCTGAGTGCAGAGGCTCAGATCCTATTAGTCCAAATCACTCTGCCATAATTAGTCCCTCACCAGGCATCTGGCCTATGCTCACTACATCTACACTACTCCTAATATGTTTGCCTTCACTCCTGTACTCTGCCTCACCTCACACATGAAAGCATTTCCCTCTGCGTCACAGCTTGGCGTGCTAATCAAAAAAATAACATATCTGCATATTATTCCTAACTGTTTTCCAATTTTAAATATTACCTGCCTCAGAGCAGTTGTTCATTACTCTGCTCATTTTTTTCACAGCCTACAAATCCTCCCCCACCATCAGAAAGCCAAGATAACTCATTTCTGAGTCACTCATCCTTATTAGCTTCTGTGTGAATGATCAGAGACCAAGAAGTCAATTTTCTTAGCTCTATTTGTGGAATAAAATCAAACCAGAATACGTCTTCCAACTAAAGAAAGTAAAGTCTAAACTGACTTGTGTGGGATTTAGTTTTTGAATAATTCAACTTCAGACTGATGAAGTGCTGACATCAACGGTAACCAAGATTTTTTTTTAACTCTGACATCCTTTCGAAATTTTCAAAAGTAACTTGCACCCATTCAGTGTTAATTTCGTTAACGAAAACAGTAACGAAACATGTTCGTCAACGACCTTTATTTTCTACGACTAAGACGAGACGACGACGAGACGGCATCGGCGTCATTTAACACTAACGGTGACGATATCAAACATGCAATATCGTTGACGAAAAAAGACGAGACTAAAATCTAGTTTAAAAACATAAAAACTTTACCAAAATCTCTCTTTATTTTTGTCACCTTCTCTTCCCCTCTCTCTGTCATTATCTCTGGCGGTGCTGCGGCGGCTCAGTCCGGCTCTGTTCTTCTTGTCTCACACCTCTGTCCTGACAATTTTGCTACTATAGTACATAAAGTTGTTGGTTTGCGGGTCGGTTCGGACCCAGAACGGACAAACCAAACACTGGCTCTAGAGAGAGCCTTCCATGTTTTTACATTACCTGAAAGCCACCGTAGTTCTCCGACACGCTTGTGAAACTGTGGTAACGTGAGCTGCAGAGTGCAAAACCGTGGTACCGCCAGCCGCCGCATGACTTTCGTTGCTCCTAAAGTAGTGTTATTATGGTAAGGATGGTAACGGCGTTACCACGGTTTTGCACCCGATGGCTCACGTTACTGCAGTCTTGGAAAGGGAGGAGTGAGCGGAGAGGTACTCAGTTGGTTGCAATTTGCAACCACACCGCTAGATGCCATCAAATCCTACACACTGTACCTTTTAATGCAGGAGTAACAGCATGGCAGGCTGTAAACTTTACAGACTTTGCACAGTACGTTACAAACTACAAAGACACTTTGAACATGATCAAAATATTTTCTTCAGTGACATGTAACAATGACACTTGTTATCCTGATCATTTTGTTCCATCTCCAAAGCCTAAAACAAATTATCAGTCGGTGGCTAAGAGGAGTGGATGTTGTTGACTGAAAGCTGTCTGACATAGCTACGGTAACTAAGGGTTGTGGTGGTGGTGGTGGACCAAGCCTTTATTTTGTGCTCTTTTCTAATCAGTGATAACAGTGTTTCACAGTATCGCCCCTCTTTGTTCAAATAAATCCCTATTTGCACCGTGTTATTATTATTATTAGAGCAGCTCCTGTGATTTGTTGTGTGGTGCATTTGCATGATAAACAAATTCCTGTTTTGATGGGGCTTATTCTTCAGGAGGTGATGGATGATTTTAATATCACGTTTGCTGATCGGTGATTCAAAACTTATCCAAAGTGCATGTGTAGGATTTTTTCCCCTTACCACAGTAAAATTACAGTCCCAAATACCTACTAACTTTCTTATCACACTGAGTCTTCCATGTCTCGCCCAGGGAGACGTCTCATATTTTAAAGTTCATCTCTGAGATATGGGGCTACTGCTGGTGACATGGGTCAAAGTGTTTCCACCTTAAATACCCTGGCCAATTAACACCTACCTCCTGTGATTCGTCAGCGACTAAAATGCCATTAGGAGTGATGAGTGTAGTAACTGTGGAGAATGTCAAATATTTAATTACCCAGCTCTCTCTGGAACAATAATCCCCTTCAAATGGAGCTAAAGTCTGTGTTCAACTCAAATTTACTGACCAGATTTATCCTTGGAGAACGGTAATGCGGAGTAGCCCCATGAGGTTTGTATTGAGCATATTGAAAAAGAAAATGTTCCTTACCAAATGATACCGTGAATATCATTCACCTTATTATCTTTTGACTGGGGCTGTTAATCGATTAAAATATTTAATGGTGAATAATCGCAAATTAATCACACATTTTTCATCTGTTCAAAATTTATCTTAAAGGGAGTATTTAATACTCTTATCAACAAATATGATTGCTTTGTGCAAAAATACTGTATGTATACATTTATAACTGGAAATCAATTAACAACATAAAACTATGACAAATATTGTCCAGAAACCCTCACAGGTACTGCATTTAACATAAAAAATATGCTCCAATCATAACATGGCAAACTGAAGCCCAACAGTCAACAACAGCTGTCAGTGTGTCAGTGTGCTGACTTGACTATGACTTGCCCCAAACTGCATGTGATTATCATAAAGTGGGCATGTCTGTAATGGGGAGACTCGTGGGTACCCATAGAACCCATTTTCATTCACCCCTTTGAAAATAGCCATGACAGTTTTTCCTTGCCAAAATTTAGCGTAAATTTGGAGCGTCATTTAGCCTCCTTGGCAACGACCTAGTATGACATGGTTGGACCAGTGGATTCCTAGATTTCTAGTTGCATATGATCTTCACTCTAGCTTTAAAAATAAGCCCGCAACAACCTATAAATCACAAGTTTTGTTAATGCGTTATTATCGTGTTAACTTTGACAGCCCTACTTTTAACAGTTTGTTCTTTTGATTTATTTAAGCCTGCTCTCCCTTTAGTTTTCATCCTGACTCCTGACTTTGCACCCAAACTGTTATCAAAGCTCTCAAAGTTTCCACTGCAGCCTCAATACATGTTGACCCAGAAGAGGAAGACAAAAGTGCTGAGAGATGCCAATTAAGACCAATATAGAGATACAGATTACTGGCTTTTAGATTCTCACAGAATACCAAGTAGTCATTGCAATCCCCTGAGGTCTCCACGTGATAAAGCAGCAGAGCCATTTGCCATCTTTGGACACATAAAAATGACTCATGGGAAAGTCACATAGGGAGGATTTAATGTGGGCACAGATATAAAAAGGGGTTACAGTTTGGCACCGCTTCAAGGTGCCGCATGAATTGCAAAAATGCAAGAAACCGTTGTATGCATTCAAAGAGTTTGTGTTAGTGGAGGGGCATAGAGCACTGAGAGAGCACTTTAAAATGATATAAAGTCAACTCACAACCTCTCATCAAGGGTTACATATTTCTTTGAGCTGTGAACAAGCAAATAGTGAGAGTTTATCTTTTCAGATTGTTTGATTTTAATATTCTTTTGGGCTTGAAGAGATAAAACTATTACATTTTTTACAAGTAAAAAGCAAAGTTAAATGTCCTCAAAAATGAACATAATTTTTGGAGCAGACTCATGTTTTTTGTTGATCTTTGCCAACTTGTTAATCATCTTGCCACACCTCAAGTTTATCCCGTGAAGCCATTGGCAAATAGGTACTGTACATGCTTGCAGTTACCTTCATAAATGCAGTTACCGTTATTATTTCTTGATTAAATCGATTGATTGTTTGGTCTGTAAAATGTAAGAAAATAGTGGAAAATGTATCACGCGTTTCTAAAGCCCAAGTTGATGTTTTAAAATTGCTCGTTTATACAACCGGCAGTCAAAAGATTTTCAGTTTCCGATCACAAAGAGCAAAGAAAAGCAGCAAATCCTCACAAATGGGAAGCTGGAACAATGAGCTGTTTGTCTTTTTTGCTTGACAACAGATGTATTGCTATTTCAAACATTTCCTTTCTACTGTATACATCTATAATCACATCTATATGATGGCTTGCTTAAATGTCATGTGGAAGCTTCAGGGAGAAGAGGATAATGTCAACTTTATGCTCGTGGACCTGAGTGACATTCCTCTTTTGATTTTTATATCTTCTCCTTTATATAATATCTGGACATGGCTGCTGTGCTGACCCACACAGCCGAGTTGTGACCTCTAACCTTTCGGCTCCGTTCAGCACAGTACAGTCAGCGGCTGTCTGCCTGTTGGCGTCGCATCCTGTGGGAAAAATCTGGACTGATGTACCTTCCCGAGAAGTTTGAACTCATGTTGACCTGGTGCAGGAGCAAAGAGACAACTCTCTATCTTCCCTCAGCCATCAGAAACTATTTGACTTCCTTTGCTGCTTCCTCTGCTATCACACTGAAGTGACTTGTACTTACTTTACAATAAAGGCCTTTAAAATATACTTCAGTCAACGACTTCCCTATTGTGGCACCTTAGGCCCTCCACAATAAAGGTTTTTTGCTGAGTAGGTGCAGAGCTGCGGTCATTCAACCCGGCAGTCCAAAAGAGGAAGTAAAATCTGCTGTTGCCGGAGTGTAATTACTTGCCTACAGCCCACCACAAATGTAATGAAACTTGCCTTTCCCTCTTCCCTGCTCCGGGACATGACTAGGCATATGTTAAATCATTCACGGCAGCGCTGGGCATGAAAAACGCCAACAGGCTGCGGGGTATTATGAGCAGGTCTGTGGTTAGAAAACACGGACAGAGGGGAAGGCGGTGAAAGAATGGGGCGATACCAAGTGGCTGTGAATTCGACAGTGACTGTACTCTGAAACTGAAAAAAACAAGCATTTCATTTGAAATATTCAGGTTTTATTATTAGGGCTGTCAATCGATTAAAATCTTAGATCGCGATTAATCGCATGATTGTCCATAGTTAATCATGATTAATCGCAAATTAATCCCACATTTTTTTTCTGTTCATAATGTACCTTAAAGGGAGATTTGTCAAGTATTTAACTCTCTTATCAACATGGGAGTGGCAAATATGCTGCTTTATGCAAACATATGCATGTATTTATTATTGGAAATCAATTAACAACTCAACAATGAAAAATATTGTCCATAAACCCTCACAGGTACTGCATTTACCATAAAAAAAAAACGTGGCAAACTGCAGCCGGTCAGTGTGCTGACTTGACTATGACTTGCCCCAAACTGCATGTGATTATCATAAAGTGGGCAGGTCTGTAAAGTGGAAACTCGTGGGTACCCATAGAACCCATTTTCATTCACATATCTCGAGGTCAGAGGTCAAGGGACCCCTTTAAAAATGGCCATGCCAGTTTTTCCTCGTCAAAATGTACCTTTACAACAAGCTAGTATGACATGGTTGGTACCAATGGATTCTTTAGGTTTTCTAGTTTCATATGATGCTTTAAAACTGAGCTAGTTGCGTTAATGCGTTAAAGAAATTAGTGGCATGAAAACAAATTTACGTTAACGCGTTATTATTGCGTTAACTTTGATAGCCCTACAGAAATATGTGTATTATACTGAGAAATACTGTGTGTGTCAGATGTAGCAGACTTTTAAGAATTCAGGTTGAGAGAGGTCGTGTTGTCCTGTTTCCTGAAAAGCTGACTGACAGAAAATCGATGGAGATGCACAAATTAATCCTGTCAGTGAAGAATGTCTGTCTGCTTAAAAATGCTTTTAAAAAGGCTGTTTAGCACTTTCTCTCAACCTGGCCTCACTGACTTAATAGTATAGCTATTGACTTCCTACTTTTCCCTGGGTGACTTTCAACAACCTTCAGAAAAAAAACACTGTGAACATGTTGCTTATAGTATGGCATATACTGTAGTTTTACACAATGAATTACAAGTCTAATACTGTGCAGATTGTTGTTGGGCGAGTCTAGAAAGATGGGAGAGAAAAACACACCACCAAACAGAATGGAGTTGTGCTGAAATGATTAGTCAATTAATTAAAAAAGTAGATAAGAAAACTTACAGTTCTGAGAATGATTTGGTTTAAATAACCTACAAAAATCGATATCAGAAATTTCAATCATTTATTCAGCAAAATTGAAAAACAGTTCAAGGTTCCAACTTCTTAAATGTGACTAATTGCTGCTTTTCTCTTTTAAATTAAATCATTTTTGGTTTTGGTCTGTTGGTGAGACAAAAGAAGCAATCCAAAGGCTCTGAGAAACTGTGATTAAATTCATACTATTGTCTGACCTTTAATAGACCAAATGATTTATTGAATGAACAGAAAATGAATTGACAGATTATTCAGTACAGAAAAATATTGTTAGTTTCAGTCCTAAAATGAGCCCAGACCTGCAAATTTAAATCACAGCTCACTAGTGCTGTGAGATGATTTTGTTTTTCAGCCTCCGAAGTTTGCCCGTATTGATTGTTTTGAGCTGGATGACATGCGTGGACCGACTGTTCCAACCACATGTAAATGAGATGACAAGTGCCAGCTAGACTGACGTGAGATGCTAATGTGAAGTCAGGTAGTTGTTTGTAACTTGTTTGACTAAGAAATGTTCTATTGATAATTTGTTTTGGCTTTATTTTTTAGGAGCACTGAGGTATCAGTCATTTGTTCTTTATGGAAGATTATATCTCTGGCATCACAGTCCTAAATAAGCACAAGATTGGAAGATATACATCTGTATGGCTGCATTTACCTGCAGATAAACTATAATACTAGAGAGAATATTAGTTGAACACATTATATTGATTGGTTGGCTAAGATTTGAGAAGAATTTGTTGATTCAAGGAAAGCTCAAATGTGCGGTTTGTGTTCCTTAAATGCCCCAGTAATGTATCTATCTGCTTGTCTTATATTCTAGTATAGCATATATACCACTGTATATATTAGGGTTGGGCGATACTGAAATTCCCCTGCTGACGATATTACTTTAAGAAAAACAACGATATACGATACTATCATCAAAAAAAAAGCACGTAGATATAAATATCTATAGACTGGAGATGCATATGTTGCAATACCCATAAATGGCGACAATGTTTAGGCAGTATTTTACACAAAGGCATGCTGAGATCAAATCAGATTTATCAACTGTTGAGGTTATTTTTATTAAATAATAACGTTTATCAACATTGATGTCTGCCCTTTTCACATATGAAACGACGGCATTGTAGTAGCTGAATTAATTTATATTTTAGCTAATTTAAGACTAGATAAGATCTTATGTAGGCAAAGTTCTTGTATGGCTGTACTATTATTTCAACATTTCCACAGTATCATAAATACTGTATATGGATTTGGTTATGAGTACTGAAAGTCGGGTATCGTATTGGCACGTACTGTAGGGGCGGCTGCAGCTCAGAGGTAGAGCAGGTCGTCCACCAATTGGATGGTCGGTGGTTCGATCCCCGGCTCCTCAGGTCACATGTCGATGTGTCCTTGAGCAAGATACTGAACCCCAAATTGCTCCCGAAGGCTTAGCCATCGGTGTGTGAATGAGTATTTAGATTAGATCCTGATGGGCAAAGCTGGCACCTTGTATGGCAGCCTCTGCCGTCACTGTATGAATGTGTGTGTGAATGGGTGAATGCTGACATGTAGTGTAAATATATAAATGCAAGTCCATTTACCATTTACCATCTGAAATACAGACGCTTTTTCATGCTACCTACTCTTTGATGTCTTGAGTATTATGAGGTCTACTCATAGATATGAACATACACATATCACATACACATAGATCTGTGTATGTTCAGCTGTCTACAGGTGTTTTCAGTTCACAGGCATATTGAAGACACAAACATATTCCTCTGCTCTGTTAATCCATGCTTGGTCTGACTGAATGCACACTTACTTACACTTGATGAATGCTGAAGTGAGCTGTGCAGACTGGAGTGGAGGCGAGGACACCAGAGCAGCTCAGGTGTGAGTTGTGTTGCAGTTTGCTGTGTTGAGATTAGGTGTCTCTCTGGACCAGTGACTTTTAGCAACATTATTTTTGGAGATGGAGAAGAGATGACGTTTTTATTTCGCCGCTGTCATCTCGGCGTGTCTCGGTGCAGCGCTGGGCGACACCTCTTCTTCACGGAGTCTAATTCAGTGAGGGATGTTAATAGCTAGTGCCTGCTCAGTAAGCGGGCTTTTGTTTTTACTGCTTCTTTGGGAGGAACGGCTGCGTGTCAGCATGTCCAAGATGTTTTGTCTCCATGACGACAGTTTTTTAAGAGGCTTTCTTTGTCTCCTCATTTCTCCTCTCCAACACTCCAGCACTGGCCCCGGTACCAGAGTCTTATCACGCTTGTTGTCTTCCTCTCCCGCCTCCGGATAAATGAACTTCCTGTGAGTGGCAGGAAGTACAGATTAAAGGTGGCACAGAGTATTTCCTGCAGAGGTGGGCAGTCAAGGAGGAAATGAGCTGACAGAAGGAATTTAATACCACTAAATTGCATTGAATATGAGAGCCAGGCGGTGGACATTCCTGTAATAAATGCATACTTGTGCATTCATACAGTAGATCTTGATGTGGTTTATGTCTGTAGCTGAAGTGTTTTCCTGCACATCTCGCTTTGATTAGATGTGTCATTAGACCGTATCGATATTCATGTATAACTCCATGAGATTAAGACTCTGAAGCTTATAATCACTCATGGCACTTTAGACTCTTTAGTCTGTCTCAGTGCTGCTCCTCATTTCCATTCGTCGGGTCGATACGGATTGTGGCTCTCGGTGCAGCATATGCTTACTTTGACCTCCGACATATCAGTGATTTTTCACCCTCCCCCTTCTCATTGTCCACACAAGTTATTTAGCTGTTCCTGTACATTCTTGTGTTTCTACATGTTGCCTCCTCGCCTGTCGCCCATCTTTTATTTATTCCGTCGCCATCCATCCTCTGTTTGACTTTCTGTCTCTTTCCTTTATGCACCCCTGTTGCTCTGTCCTCATTTTGATTGAAGTGATCATAGCCATGTGTTCAGTTCATATTTCAGCTGGTAAAGGAACCGTCTTGATCCCAGTGTGACTGATTACAGTTAGACTAGTGAGGACACTGATGTTTGTATGCATCCACATCGAGAACATAGACAGGTGGACATAACACTAGAAAACCATAACAGTTAAACACAGTAAACCCTTATTATATTAAAACAGTCAGAGAGTTTTTGAGTTTTTAAAGAGTATTTTTTGGTACCATCTTGGATCTTTGCTTATGTCTTATATTGTTTTTGCAGTTAGTATACAATAAATCAAGATACATCACTGTTTTATACTGACAGGGAAAGATGTAATACGTGTGCTGACGGATGCTAAACTATAAGTTGTAGTGCCACCGTCAGTGGAATTTCACAAAGCGAAAGCAAAATGTTTTTCCAAAGATTTAATTCCTGAACCAAAACCACTCGGACCAGAGTGACAATCTATTCCTCTATACTTCTACTACTTGTAATTTTTTACACTGTCTATCACAGCTTCTTATTACACTGCCATTAGTACCAGACAGGGTTTATGCTGGACGGACCGGGAGAAATGATATCTTATAGGTCACAATATTAGGCTATTTAATATGGTATTAATTAATGTATTTATTTATTTGGCATATTTCTCAACGGACATTTTGTTTCATTTATTTTTTCCTTTATTTTTTTTGTTTCATCTGCCGGTCAACTAAACGAGATACTTGCAAAAAAACAGCATATGCCAGCTAACGTAAACCCTGGTACCAGATTGTCATCCAGGTTTTGGCGAGGTTGAGGAAAGATTGTGGTATTGGTTAAATAATGAAAAAGTTAACGCGTCAAGTCGATGTTGTTGTGAACATTAATCATACTCTAGTTGCCAGGGATGGATATTGTAGATAAAACAAATGAAATATACTTGGCAGTAAGTATGTACATTTTGGGATGGGAGTGAAAATTTTGCAGATGTGTTAAATAAAATATTTTCTATTTTTGTTGATAAATAACGTGATCTCTGTTGACTACAAGTGTCTTACAAAACACATTTACTTACTCGACAGGGTAGCAACACCACAACTATGGTTTCAAAACGTCTATTACATTGGATTGCATGTATTGTAAAAGTGTAAATGTATTTATTTCCAACTCTTGCAAACACACATATGCAGACACATGTGGTACCTTACATGAACAAACACAAACTTCACTTTCTGCATTCACACTAACATACATGCCACCCCTCACACACAATAACAGATGTGCAGTCTTCTTTTAGTTAATTACACTGCCAACACCCACAATAGTATAAACACACACACATACGCAAACACACACTCATCTTTCCCTCTGTCATTGACCAGATTGATCTCTACAGCCATTAATAAAGATGAGGGCCTCTCTGCAGGTGTGATATATCAATAAGCAATAAGCGCTCTGCATTGGAACCGTAAAAGTTGATTTGCTGGAGGCTTAATAACAGTTGTTTGCTGCTGACTGTGGGTGTCGGCCACCCCGGGGATCCTGCTCCTTCTGCTGCTGGTATAGCAGTTTTAAACCCTCGGGCTGCTGGGATGGAGCGGATGTAGAGATACTTTAACACAGTTTTGTGCTAATACAGGCACAGCTGGAATCCACAAGGAGCTCTCCCATACTTTCTCTTCTCATTTAGTGTCTGCATGATTGGGCCCATAAAAGTACTGACAAAATCCTAATTTTATCTGAACACAAAGAGGTGAGAATTAAGTCGGAGGATGGAGGGGACAGTACGCATGATGAAACAGAACTGTCAAAGTAATGGAATAAATTACTCTTTCAGTTTCAGTAACACAATTGTTAAATGGCTCGGAAAGGTTGCTCTGTTGCTGCCTTGTAAGTGTGTAATTTGTGGTCTTATGTGCTTCTAAAAATATGACAATGCAATTAGATTCCAATTTAGAAATGTGTCATTTTCTTGTTCTTGCCCTTTGCCTGACACTGGCTATAAAAAAGTTTAACATATACAGTACAAGATGATTTTTTTTCCCATCCCATTAATTCTCAGATAAAAACTGGTTTTCTGATAATATCCAGCATGGACAAATAAAGACTGGCCGCAAATAAAAGACAGGAAAACACATTTATAGGGGTGTACCATAAAGATACATTCACTTATTTTTTATTTACTTATTAATTCCAATCACTTCTACTTTGCTGTAGACACAATACTAAGAACATTTTACTGGAACCCCCCCCCCCCCCAAAAAAAACACCAAACAAACAATACAACTAACCACATTACAACAATCAAAACATCAAGGAGGCCTAGAAGCAGGGTCTGAAATTAAGTTTTTTCCTCACCTGCCACTGAGCCAGGTCACTGAACATTTCTACTCACCACTCATTTGTATTGTCTGCCACTTCTGAAATCTATGTAGAACGCTTTACAATTGTAAACACAGAGTCCGTGATACCAGACAGTAGAAATACACTCTATATCATGTAACCTTAATCCCTGACATTTTTTTTTTAAATTAGGAATTCCTTTTTAAAAATGATATTTATTAATATAAGGAAAACCTATCTAGTGGCAGGTGACCTGAAATTTCTACCTGCCACAGCCAACACTTACTCTGTATTTGGTAGGTGCTAATATAATTCCCTGCCTATAGAAGCACCAAATTTCGAGCACTGCCACTCAGCAAATCAATTATATACCTTATCAAATGGATCCATGCAATCCATCACCACCATCCATGGCTTGATATAGAACAAACCGAATGCCAAGACATCGCCATCGCAGACTTACCTTTCCTCAGACACCACAACTGCTTCAAAAACATAGCGGTCGCCACAACTCTGACAGCTTGATGGAAAGTCAATAAAATAAAATAAACATTACACTGTTATCTACTGCACAAACACCCATATGGCACAATACAGACTTCACTGTAAATAAATTACCTGTAAGAGGCATCAAATGGAAAGAAAAAGTGATTAAACACCTTCATCACATTTTGACCATCCCACTTTATCGTCCCTGTAGTCGATTGAAAGGAACCATGCTGCTTGTGTTTATGGTAAAAAAATAAACTTTTCAAGGGTCGACAGTGATAAAAGCAAAACAGTTTCAGTACAGTAATTCATGAATAACCATAATTACCACCCTAAAAGTCTGTGTCGATATCTACACGCAGTCTTTTCAAAAAGAAATAACACATGATTATTATTATAATTATTATTGTATTTTGTATTCCTTGTGTTCAGATAATCACAATAACTTTCTTTTCCTAGAAAAAGAAAAAAAAAGTTATTTCAGCATTACAGTATCCTGCTAAACTAAACACCAACATTCAGGGAGGGCAGAATGACCATAACAAAACCCACATATTATTATATTCAACCGGAGTGAATTTGTTTTTGTTTTGATGTTTTTATGTATGCTTAAAGTAATACTCAACTCTTATAATAATTTCACCTAAGCTGAATATCCAGGAACCACCTTCATTCACTGATTTGTTCTCTTTTAGTAGTCTTCATTTTAATCTAAATCACCTTAAATGAGCAACGAGCAGATTTAGTTTCTTTAGGGGGAAATATTCCTTCCAAATGTATTGCATTGAAGGGGACATCTCTTATTGTTTGGCTTCCGTGATCACCCACAAGAGTGGAGGTATGAGAGAATACAATGACCAATTTTTGGATTTAAAGTGCAGGTAATTTAGCAAGCAGTCTGAAAAATGATTACTCTAAGGGGGTAATAAGAAAAGTAATAACATAACTTTGGAAATTAGTGCTGAGTAATGACTGCTGCACTACTTGAGTTATGAGCCCCGGCACTGCTGTCAAATTTTTCTTTCTCTCTCCCCCTCTTTTACTTTTTCCAGCTACAATCTCTGTCACTCCCACTCATTTATAGCTATCCTTCTCTGTAGGACACCATTATGTGCAAGATAGCGAAGATATAAAGCTTCTTGGTCACAGTCTGCGATCGTTTTCTCCTCATTTTTCCAAACTATATGTACCCTGCAGCCGATGAAAGAGAACTGATGAGCTAATTAATTTTAATTGTAATGAATGGGTGGTTTTGGGTGTCATTCTGCTCAGATATCAAACTGACATTTTTTATGGAGGAAATACTATGTGGATAAGAATATATCTTGCTATAAATATAAGATAAGGCATTGAAATGAGCTGAAGTTTATTCAGTGAGCAGCTGTGGTGTTGCCTGGTGACGGAGTGTTTCTTTATGATTCTGATTTCATCAATAATCCTGCAAATTAGTCTGTGAAATCTATTCAGCGAGGAGCACTAAATGATATCCTGTTGAACATGCCAGTTTGATTTGAGTTTTATTTTCTCTACTAATTTTCTGTCTTTGTGTAGGGAGTTTTTTTTTTTTATAACACTCTGAGATACTTGCAACTCCTTAATTTTAGCTGATTTTTACCGTAAGTTTTTTACAAGCTACATGACACATTAAGTTACTCCTAGTAGTAAAGAAAGTGGCATTATTAAGTCACAACTCTGTAAGCTTTATTTTGTCATTTGTGTGCTTTGCTTTGCTTTTTCCTTTGGCCTTGACTGGGTTGGGACTGGTAGAAAGAAAGTTGTTCTAGATTTATTCTGTAGAGGAAAATTTAGAAATTGGACAGGAAGATTGTGAAGTCATTGACAACTTCTGTCATCAGCTGTGGAGAAATATGCAGACCTCTGAGCCCAAAAATGAAGTGGGACATTAAGTTGTCTGAGGAACATGCGGTAATTGGAGTGTGTCTGGTCTGAAGTCAGAATGTCTTGCAGCAAACTTTATGAAAAAGCGACTTGACGTTTTTTTTTGGCATTGATGATATAGTATAGCAAAGATTAAGACAGGTTGAGCGGCTGTCATCCTGCAAAACTTATTTTAAGAAAAAAAAGTTTACCACACTGAGGCTGAATAAGCACTTGAGGTTTAAAAGTAGGCAAACAGTGCAATACATTTCAATACATTTTAATACATTTTTGACTTTTGGACTTTACAATCCTCTGGAGTTATTGGAAATGTTTGGATCACACGAGTCGGAAGCAATCCACACACAGCCGCCCACAACTGGAATCTAATTCTACAAATAGTAGAATACTAATAATATTAGTGTAGTCTAATCTTTATCTGCAGAAATAACGTGTTTAAACATGCTGAAAAAACATTTGAATGTTGATTTAGAATTCAAATGTCAATGATATGAATGAAGCTTCGACCTATTCGGTCTCCAAAACACAGTTTAATATAAAAAGTGAGTCTCGGAAAAGATATTTTAATCTTTAACATACTTCACTTCTAATAATGACCACCATCTTCCCTAACCTTAACCAATAGGGGTGAGGGAACAAATCGATTCTGAATCGATTCACAACTTCCAAAAATCTTTTTTTTTTTTACTACCGTGGCTTTCTGCCTCACGTGCACTGAATGCACCAAATGACGGGAGAATTAAATATTCTTTCACACACACACAAACGGGCATTTCTCTGCCATTGTTGTTGGAGCTGCAAACACTGGAGGCGGAGGTGCAAAAATGCATTGTAGCAGACGGCGGCCTGGGTAGAGCGTGACGTCACTGTGTGTAAAAGAATAAAAGCTCCATAATCTTCACTCTGCTTTCATGCCATAATTTGCCACACCGCCTTTATTAGCGCACAGCAGACTGGAGGAGATCCTGAAATTAGCACCCCTATGTACTGAATCAATAATCGATTTTGAATCAGGAATCGTGACCCCAAGAATCGAAATTGAATCGAATCTTGGGATACTGAAAGATTCTCAATCCTATTAACCAAGTTGTTTTAGTTGCCTTAGACCCAAACAAATGCAGATCCAGAAACAGTCATATGAATTATTGTTGTAACAGTTTTGTGTGTTTTCGGAGATACTGGCAAACACAGCTCCCATGGGTTGTTTCGGAAGGATATCATAAACAACCTGTTTCATTGTTTATGTTGGAGGCTCTTTTGTTGTTTCAAGTTTATGATGGGGATTTTTTCAATGTAATAATTGGGTTGAATATTTATGTGGCTCCTCTCTTGGTGCTGTCAGACCACGCATCACACCTGTACGTCACCCCAAAAGAGTTTGAATGTATTCATTAAAAGTATAATTTATGAGCCTCGAGTAGTGGCATGAAATGTTGAGTCATTCATCATGGGTTTTTCTCCTGAAATCCCCTCCAGCGCTGGTTGAATGCATCTGTGATGTAACCTTGTTTATCCCAGGCTTTGTGGAGCTTATCGTCACTTGGAGGAGCCTCTAAAGGCATCAACAGTCTTGGCTGTTTTGTCACCAAAGACCTGCAGAGTAAAGGAACTCTGCCTCTTTCTTTGTCAGCACGGTGTTGACTGACATGTGCTGTGTCTCGCTGCCGGTGAGTCGTGTAGTTTTCAGTTTACAGCCTTCGATTCATCCCAGACTTTATGTTTGGAGTGTCAGTAGGTGGCCTGCTGAGTTCCTAACAAAACTGCTTGATGAGCGTGCCTAGGAAACTGATGCCCTCAACTTATCACATATAAGAGTCTCTTAGCCTGCAGTCTGAGCCTGGAGGTCTGCAGCCCTGCTTGTTCTCATCCCTTTGCTCTCCGCGATGAGTGATTCAGACCCAAAGCGCAGTCATCTTGCTGGTTGGCCCGAAAACCAGTGGAGCCGCAGCGCCTCAGGCTTGAATTTAAGCTGCTCTGACAGAGGACATGCTCTGCTGCTTACATTAGACGCATAGCTTCAACGCTTGTGTTCCAGCAAACCAACACAGAGCAGACACAGGTTTATACTGTCAACGTGGAGCTCCATCAGTAATTCATCATCCTCCGTCTGTAGACTTGACTGAGGTGTAAATTAACTTACTTTCTGATCTGATAGCACAGCTTCCTGTGAGGTGTGTGCCTCGGCTTTCATCTTTCATCTTGCTCCAGCCTTCATCTTTGTCCTCCTCCTCCTCCTTTTCCCTCCTTCATTTATCCCCGCCTGAAGCAGTAGTGGGTGGTGGCACAGGGGCGTTTTCTCATTCTCGCGCTCCTCTCCTGGGCCGCCGTCCCGTGGGATTTTAGTGGTGGCGGTGTTGTGGAGTATAATTTTATCCATCTCCATCTTTCCATTCTTTGTCCCTTTTATCCACATTCCCCACAGCTCCATTCACCTGCAGCTCTGAAAAGCCATGCATACTACTGTTCCCATGATGCCGCTCTCTGTTTGCTTTGCTGAAAGGCATTGACTAAACAGGAGCACAGTGAGGAATTTTAACCAGGTTGAGTCAAGTTTGTTTGACCTTGGTCGAACGACTTGGCTTCAGGGAAATGACAAATGACAACAACAACAACCCCTCACAAACTGCCCTCTCTGTACAGTGAATCTGAAATTCAGATCGTCACCCCCTTTGAGGACAAACCGTGTTTTCTCCCAGCATCCTCCTGCCTCTCCCCTTTCGCTCTCCCTCCACCCTAAACACGTTGCGTGGCCTCGTTTGGCACAGAGAGAAATAGAAGACGAATACAAACGCATCAAAAAAATGCAGCGGAAATCCTGCACGTGGGGCTCTCTCTGTGTGTGCTCAGGCACAGATTTTCTGTTATTGCTGTAGATCTGTTCTCATTACACACTTTTGCCCACGGGGCATGGAGTGATGATTGCTGTTTTTTGCAGCCAAGCAGGCAGACAACCATTTATATAGTGCAAGATTTGCATAATATTTAGGAATGTGAAGGAAAGTGCTCCGAAGCAACATCATATTTTTTTTTAGTATACAGTGTACAAAATATAAACCTGTTTATATATTTCTCCTCATCACTTTTGTTGTTTTACGTCTATTTTTTTTCACGTGTTTGATCACGATCTCTGTTTGCCCTCTGACTGACTCACCTGGAGTAGCATGCTTTGGTCATGTTGCCTAAAAGACATAATTACATCATACCAGCTGGCCAGTGGTGATTATGAGGATTTTTTTCTACCAGAGTTGATGTTCAATCTCCTCTGATCTGCGTGCTGAGGAATGTCATATTACAGGTATATGTATGAATCAGCCATATTGGATTACATTTGAATTTACAAGGGCTGTGACATCTTATTTTTTGATTTATCAATTAATCTTTTAAGCTGAAAAAATGTAAAATATAATGAATGTCAAACGTTCTAAATATGATATCCAGAGCATTAATATAGCAGCAAACAACTATTTAATATGTAAAGATAAAGAGGAGTAATGTCTACCTGAGCAGAGAAGGAAGTCACCCTCCCTCTGTGTGTGCTGTAATCAGAGTTTCTCCTCGTTGTCAAAAAAACACTGGAGTTTCATCTCTTTGCGTCTATATGCTTTGCCGCACTTTGCCGCACCACTCTTTACTTCTCTTATACAGTGGTTACAGCTGATAACGCCGTCCCGACCAACGGCGCCATTGCGGAAGCGTAGCACCCACCCACCCTGCGGTTCCCCCCCAGGTTAACATTGTTAGCTCTGTCAGCACTGTTGCTTTAGTTTTCACTATTGGCACTGTTAGCACCGTTAGCTACGAGCTACAGGCTCAGCCATCGGCATGTTGAGAGCCGTGCAGAGGCAATAGAAATGCTCCAAATCTCACATTTAGCACATCTAAGTGCAAGTTTCCAGAGCCTAAATTATATCTTTAAATGGCTTGTTTTGTCTGATTAACGATAAGAAAAACAAATAGTTGATTTGCAGTGACGGGAAATAAAGAACAAGCAGGAAAATGTAGAACTTTGATATTTGATCATCACATATTTGGTATTTTTACTTAATACATTTACATAATATTTAATCCATTATACAGATTGTTATCTAATTGATTTCACTAATCCAGTAAGTGTTTAAGCAATAAACATTGCATACTCACACAGGTGCAGACATATGAACCAAATGCACTTAAAGATCCCACGTGTATCGTATTTAATCTCTTTAAACTTGCCACACTTGTCACCTGTGGAACTATTAAATTGCGCTGCCAAGCTTTGTTAAAACCAACTGAGGGTTGTTTAAAATCCTAGTCAAGATGTAAAGGCTTCCAGAGATACCAAATATACCAGGAAGTTGTTGGCAAAACTTCTGTATGAAAATAAAACATCAGTTGTAGTAAACTGGCTTTCTTTAATAGTAAGACCAGATTTCCCAAAAAGAGAGGAAGTTTTTGTTTTGTAACGTCATCAGTTAACAGTTTTCTCTTTGCCTTTGCCAAAGAGGATAAACATGTTGGGACAGTTTTTTCTCCCTTCCCTCCACCATCTGACACTGTGAGAAAGTTTCAGCTTTGTTTGATGCCATTAAGCACTTTAGCGTACTTGCTGCCAAATCCGAACCAGTGTCACATCATCTAACATGCAGTGGAGAGGCTGCCAGTCTGCTTGGCAAAGTTCTTCTTTGCATGCAGTAATTATACTAATGTCTCAAAATGAATGTGGTAATGTTTTATTGATGTGAAAACACTGCACATAACACCTGCTGGCATGCATATATAAGAGGGGGGGGAATTACCAGAGGCCCCACGGTACAATATTATCACGATACTTAAGGCACAATACGATCTTATTGCGATTTTAAACATTCTTGTGAAATCCTGAGTTTTGTGATAAGGTATATTGTGATTTATTGCAATTTATTACATTTTTTCAACTGCAAATTATACAGTTTGTCATATGTTTTATCTAAGAAGATACAGTTTTCACACTGTTCATCTCAGAGTTTTCATTCACATATCTTGAGGTCAGAGGTCAAGGGATCCCTTTGAAAGTGGCCATGCCAGTTTTTCCTCACCATTATTTGAGAAGGAATCGATCAGTGGAGAGTAAAATAAGGAGGAGATGTCCGTTGTGCTGCAAAGGAGAGAATTAAGATGGATGTCAGTTGGTTGTAGTTGGGTCGTGTCTACAATGTAACCCACAAATTCCAAAATCTGATCTGAGATCTGCAAAAAAACTTGCAAATACTCTTGGGAGACTCGCTGCCCGACGAGCTATCCTAACCTTAACTATTCAAGATCAATGCCCAACCTTCACATATCTTGAGGTCAGAGGTAGAGGGATCCATTCGAAAGTGGCCATGCCAGTTTCTCGCCAACATTTAGCGTTACTTTGGAGCGTTATTTAGCGTTCTTCCCGACAAGCTAACATGACATCGTTGGTACCAAGAGATTACTTAGATTAAGGTAATTAAGGAAATGACAAAGAAAAGACACAATGCAGTCCCATGCTTTAGCTGTCAAAGCAGCCATTACAGAGGTAATCAAAAACACCATCAGAGATATCATACTGTAAAATCATTAAGGTATTTAAAAGTGTGAAAGTTTGTGAGGATGCGCGTTCTTTAATGCGGTAATCTGGCTCCTCCACCTTCCTCAGGGACACGGCTGCAGCACAGAGGGTTGGCTGTATGTGGTTTTAATTCCACCCTGCGTTCATTGGTAATTGAATTCATTACAAGGACAGCGGGCCAAATCGGCTGTTATTTCGCAGTCAGTCGAGGTTGCTAATTAGAAATTAGCTCAAACATTGTGGTGCGTAGCCCTCGGGGATTTTAGTCATCAGTCTAAATCTCTGACATACCTACCAACAGTTCATAATTACTGCCACAGCTTTGCAGATAAACACGCTGTTATCGTTATTCCTGTGCTGAGTGGCGAAATGCCATCACCCACTGCCCACATCATATTAACATACTGTAAATGCAAAGACTTCATGGTGTCCATATGGAGTCCTTTAAAGCTTCAGGTTCATCTATAAGGGGAAGGCAGCTGACTTCATTTACAGAAGTTTCAACTAGGTTCCATAGCATGACATAAAAGATTTATTTTTTCCATCTCAGGTTGTAGGGGATTTCATGCTCAGAGGCTCCCAGAGGAGGACCAATGCTCAGGAAATTGTAGTAGCACTGTTATCTCTTTCGTTACTTCGAGGGAATGAAGCACTGTGGGAGACGAGAGGGATCGATCGAGAGGAGTTTCTGTGGCACCAGTCTGTTCTCAAAGTTTTTGATTTTGTTGCTGTACGTGTTCAAACAGGAAATATCAATAGTACAACATGCAAAAAAAGTTTACACTTCCACTTTAGTTTAGTTCCTTTAGTTTTCACTTTGCATTTAAATTTTGATACATACTTGTTTAGTTTGAAATAGTTTTTATAGGTCAAATCGGTCTTAAATTTTAGGTGACATTGATAACAAGTTGAAAAGTTTGAATATTGATTTCTGTAACTTTAGAAACTGAAAGAGAAACAGAGGGAGGGAGACACTTGAACTTTAGAAAATAAAAATAAATGTGAGAAATACGAGGTTTGCTGTTTGGAAATGTGAACCTCTGCTCAAGTACCACATGTGATGTGGATACTGGAGTGATGAGAGGGAACTGATAAGCGGAGAGTAAACAGGAGGAGACGACCGTTTTGTTGCAAAGAAGAGAATTTAGATGGATGCCTTTTTAAGCAAAAGCTCAGAATCGGAAATGACCTCCTAAATCACAACACCACTAGGTTGAATGTTTTCATTTAATTTAAAAACTATTAGTTATCACCTGAGACAACTAGAATATCTTGACATAAATGTTAATGTTAAGTTAGATTTTGAACACAGAGCTGTAGATAGTCAGCAAATAAGTCTGGAGGAGGTCAGGGTGGACGTGATCAGACTTTTACACGTGAGATCGCTAATTGTTTCCCGTTTCCAATCAACGTTACTTTATTTTTTTAAAGCAGGACCACGATTGTTTCCTTACTGCAACCACGTGTTTATTATAGTTACCATCACAACAAAGGTCCTAACCTTTCATTTTAACCCAAACCGCGATGTTTGCCTAACCTCGACAAAGTACTTATTTTAACTAGGGCTGTCAGGATGAACGCGATAATAATGCGTTAACGCAAATTCGTTTTAACGCCACTAATTTCTTTAAAGCTAGAGTGAAGATATTGGCATCATATGAAACAAGAAAAACCTAAGGAATCCATTGGTACCAACCATGTCATACTAGCTTGTCGAAGAACGCCAAAGAACGCTAAGAACGCCCACTTTACAAGTTTTGGGCAAGTCATAGTCAAGTCAGCACACTGACAGCTGTTGTTGACTGTTGGGCTTGAGTTTGCCATTTTATGATTTGAGCATATTCTTTATGATAAGCGCAGTACCTGTGAGGGTAACAAAAATAGCAATAAATCGTAATATCGAATTGCAATACTTAAAAATCAAAGTAAGCGCCCTACAGATATCGAGTGTCATTGACGATCTTTTCTGTGCGGTGTAATCGGTAACACTGGTTTGGCACAACCTCAGTACATGAACACACGTGCACACAGATACACAAGCACACGTTAAAAACTTTGGTTTCCCATCTGTGTTTGTCTGGTAAAACGGAGCAGATTTTAGCCAGAATTCCTGGGAAATACCATAGTCTCAGATTCTCCGTTTTCGATCCGTTTTCAACCCTGACTGAAGTTACTACTTAATATTAAATAGCTTGTGTATTTGGTTGGCTGGAGAGCAGTGAAAATGAGATACACACAGAGGGAGTATATGTTTGGAAGGGGTAGAAACAGGCAGGGAAGTGGCTTTGTGGAGTGAAGTTGCTAAGCAACTCCATTTACCCCTGCATGAACGTACTGAGATATGAATCAAAGTGCAAAATGACTGAGAAATCAAGACAGAGCAATGCAAAAGGAAATAGTTTGGAGTTGACATTTCTGGGAAAGACTGTGTGTGTGTGTGTGTGTGTGTGTGTGTGTGTGTGTGTGTGTGTGTGTGTGTGTGTGTGTGTGTGTGTGTGTGTGTGTGTGTGGGGGGGGGGGGTTTACACGCTCTGTTGCAGTGGCCTGAGACTACATTCATCCCTGCTGCTACCATCGCCGTGCTGCACACATCCCATCTGCAAAGATTAGCCTCAATTGTTGAGACTTGTACTATTTTTAACTGACCTAGCAAGCACAGTGGCCAACAAAGAGAGGAGTCAGGTTTTCCTCCATGAAACAATGCCTATCTCAGTCTCATCCTTTATCTCTGTGGCACCATCCTCTCCAGTTTTCCTCCAGTCATCTTCTCTTTTCTATCCCTCTGCGCTCTGCCTGCGCTTCATTTGACTTGTCTGGGATGTTTGTTTGATCATCAAATGATTTTAATACCAACATGATTCTAATGACTTTTTAATTGAATCTGTCAGAGCCCAATTGATCTTTTTTTGAAACAAGCTTGGTTTCATTTTACTGAAATATATCTTTAAAAAATCCCGATGAGTCCAGCTGATTTTTTTTCTCTTAGCTGCCTAAAAAAGAAAACTTTTATAATATACATTGACACAATTAGGTATAAAACAGCAGTACATGTATATGATGACAATATGTAGCTTTGGTTTAACCGTAGTCGTCCTTTTAGCTCTCCAGGTTCTGTGTCGTTGATGCATGGCCTCAGTGTGACCCTTCACTGCTGAGTCATGCTCTAACAGCTCACACGCTCCCATTACCAACTGACTAGAGCGTATGCAAATCCATCATCAGCTGGCACTGCAATACGCAAAACCAAGGGTGTAGGTTTTCCTCTTCCATCCTCTTTTGTTTGTTTGTTCTTTAAATGTGCATGTGGCATCTAGGCCTGTCACAATAACTTCTTTTGTTGGATGATATATTATCAGGAATAATTGCAATAAACAATATTATTGTCCTTTAAGACCATTTTATGCCACTGATATAATGATAATATAATATCCTAATAATGCAAGTACACACTTTAAAGGAGCAGTGTGTAACAATTAGGGGGATCTATTGGCAAAAATGGAATATAATATTAATAAGTATGTTTTCTTTAGTGCATAATCACATGATAATAAGAATCGTTGTGTTTCCGTTAGCTTGGAATGAGCCGTTTATATCTACATAGGGAGCGAGTCCTCTCCACAGAGTCCGCTGTTAACTCTTCCTGCTTGGGCCGGAGACGATAACGTTACTCGCTCCCGTTGCTGCCGCTCCCGTTGCTGCCGCTCCCGTTGCTGCCGCTCCCGTTGCTGCCGCTCCCGTTGCTGCCGCTCCCGTTGCTGCCGCTCCCGTTGCTGCCGCTTTCTCTCTCTCTTTTGCTTCACCACTCACTTCCCACACACACACACACACACACACACACACTACACACTGGCTCGGCTCCAAATGGCTCTAGGGAGGGCCATTCACGTTTTCGCGAGGACCACCGTAGCTCTCCAACACGCTGGACTCTCAGGATAAGACAAAGTCTAGGGAAGTGGCTGTGCGTTGCTTTTTGTCGGAGGTGGTAAACCAAAGCTAACTGAAAACACTTCTAATCATCAGGTATAAATCTGTCCACACACGTGTTAACTTCACCTCCAATAAAGTGCAGCTCACAGCCGCTTCCCTTAGCTTTTCTGTGAGAAGCATCCTGGAGTCTGGAGACAGTCCCAAACAGAGCAAAGGTGTCTATAAGTGAGGGGGACGCAGAGATCTCGTAATATTATAATATTATGACTTAATTTTCTAAATCTCAGATTATTATTTACACTCCACCTTTTGGTTTATCTTATTCTCTCGCTAATTTTGCGGCTGTATTAGAGCAGTTTTTTTGATCAAAAGTATTGCTAGAGACATTTCAGTAGTCACTGGATATTGGTATCCAGGCCCTTCCCCCCCCCCGTCTCTTCTCCATCAGTCAGTCTGTCTCCCTACGGTACGTCTCTGTCTCTGTGTGGCTCATTTCCAGTTCACCCATGAGAGACTCCTTCGTCTTTTCCTCTCTCTTTACATCACTTAAACCTTTGCTCTCTTCATCCTCCTCCTTGTCTTCCTCCCACTCATTCAACCTTTCAGTGGATCATCTTCTGTCGCAGAACTTTGGTCTTTACTGCGTAGAGCTCATGTCAAGGGCAGTTCAGCTCCCTGTTTTACAAGGATACTGTATGAATCATCTAAGTGAAAGGGTTTGAAGCAGAGGTCTGTGTGAACAGAGCACCCAGACTACAAAAGGCAGTGAGCGATTAAAATCACAAGAGGTCAATTTAGGGCTCGTGCTGGGTGTTGAACCGCAATCCTTCTTTATTACAGACTTAAATGTAGTACCTGTGGCGAAGTATCACAAACGCTGTTATGATATGTCTGCTCAGATTTCTAGTTGTTTTTGTTCGGCTGCTTATCTTTGGAAAATGTAACATTTGAGAAGTTTAGCTTTTTTTCTCAATGAAAAAATGGTTTTATAGAAAAACATTTATATTCCTCAAAGTGAAGTACCCCAAAAAACTATTGTCTGTGTATCACTATTGAAAGTTGGGCATCGAATCAACACTAGTATCAGAAATCTTAACAGAAATATCTACTCAACATCTAGAGACCAGAGTTTTAAGTAGCCACGTTAGCTTCAGTTTCTCTTGTTTCTTGTTAACAGTTTTGTTTGTCTTTTATTCATATTGATGTCATGATTGATTTAGATTTTTTCCCCCCCTTTTGCTTTTGTTTTTGGTTTCTTGTTTACATGTTTTTTCTATTTTCTTGTAAGACTGACTTCTGCGTATGTGTACCTGTTATTTTTTGCCCGTATTGGCTCCTTTTTCACCGATTTAGCAATAATGCAATGCAGCCACAGTACACAATATGTTAATAAAATATTGATAACATATTTTTCTATATGACACTTCAGTTATTCCATAACAGATTCTGAGAACACACACACGCATATCCCTGAGGATATGTTAGTTTTGGAAAGTAACTACTGTATTTATGAATGAGAATAAATGTCATAATGTTTATAAAAGTGACATTTATGCATTATTTTGAATTTGCAACACTCAAAACGACGGTTGGTCGATATGAAAACATACATTTGTTAACCCTCATGGATTTTGCCATACTGTTTATTCAATTTATTTTTTATATAGCGTCAAATCATAACAAAAGTTATCTTGAGACGCTTTTCATATAGAGCAGGTCGAGACCGTACTCTTCTCTACTCTTTAGAGACCCAACAATAGATCCCCCATGAGCATGCATTCTTATGCGACAATGGCAGGGAAAATCTCCCCTTTAGCGGGTAGAAACCTTGAGCAGAACTTGGCTCTGGGTGGGCAGCCATCTGCCTCGACCCGAGGAAGCCATCACGTCAGTATCTTTTGGAGATTGTCGCTCCGATTTGGGCACATTTTAATGGCCCCGTATCTGCAAAAATAAAATCGATCGATGCAAGTGACTCTGAGCTCAGCTTGTCAAAATACACAGAAGTTTTGATGCTTACAAATCTGTTATCTCTCTTCTCTCTTTCTTATTAGTAAAGAGCACTGTCCAAAACATTCTGGTAGCAGCTTCTCATTTCCAGCTGGCGCTGACGGTCGCTCTACACCGTTTCACAAACATCGCTGGCAGCAGGTCTTATCATCTGTTGCTAATTAACATTAATTGTGTGATTACCTTTAAACTTGGCAGTTGTCTGGTTAAAGTGCTCTCTGCAGCCTGTGTCTGTACTCGGCCAAGATCATTTGTGAGGGAAGAAACTGGACTGAGTGTTTCTGTAGTTCCAACAAATCCAACGGAGCGAGACGACTTCTCTCTAGCAGATTGCGTCACGTCAGTTTCAGAAGTTGCATTGTCCCAGTTGTTCAAATCATATCAGTAATTTAATCTCATCACCTTTTAGTTTTGAATCAGGACCTTCAGTATTTGGATCAGGTAGCTTGTGAAAAAAAAC
Source organism: Sebastolobus alascanus (assembly GCA_916701645.2). NCBI lineage: Eukaryota > Metazoa > Chordata > Actinopteri > Perciformes > Sebastidae > Sebastolobus > Sebastolobus alascanus. The sequence continues at coordinate 1,306,616 of CAKAOJ020000003.1, forward strand.
TTCATGAAACTTGCCAAAACACCTTGATCGGGACATACCTTATATCTTTGGTTGTATTTGGCCATCGTGGGCGATGTAGGAAATCACTGAGCAGGACTATTATGGCCGTAGTTACAAGACTTTTGCATCAACGGGATGACTTCACTATATTTTCAGGTATTTTTATCTAATCTAATCTATCTATCTTCGCACTAAAAGATTTTTCCAATCTTAAAAAATTTAGAAAATGTGAGAGACCAGTTGTCTATCGTTCTTTCCCATGTGACTGCGTCATCGGCTGTCCACGGGGTTCCCCACACACAACAGGATATCCGATTGTAAATATTGAACATGTTTAATATTTACAATTTGAGATCGGTGCGGCCAGGATGGACTTTCGTGCCGAATCTTTCTGACAGCGTGCAGCTGCAGGAAGTGTGCTGTCCATTTCCCTCTAAGGTGAAGTATGTGTAAACGTTACAGGATTGAGCTCTCCAATGAGGAGTGACACCGTTGTTTAACCACAGTGTGACAACTCGGAGAGACGAGAAGTGAATTTGAACGCTGAAATAAATAAACAGCAGCACAGAGCATCTCAGGCTGATTGCATGCAGCACCATGAGTCTCTCGGGGGGGGGGGGGAACTTTACTTGATCTGCAAGATTTCGATGCAAACCATGGAGTTTGTGGCTGCTTTAACATAGATATTTTGCAGCGTCAGCCCGGTTTTAAATGCCTTGAAAGACTTACAGTCCTGTAGCTACACACACACACACATTTGTATCCCGTCTGATTAGATAACGTGCTGTGTCTGTTTGACTTGCGCAGCATTAAGCAGTAAACAAGTGAGTTCATTAGATGGTATAAATGCAGCGTTTATTCCTGTAACAGTTGAGGCTCTGTTGCCGTGTATACACAGCATATTTGCTGTGCGTTTGAATCTCCTCCCTGGTTGCCTGCTTGTCCCAGAGTGAACTGGTGAACAGATGGGAGGTTGTGGAGGCTGAGAGGGGTTAGTGACAGTTGGGGTTTGTGGGGGGGGGGGGGCTGGCAGTCTGTGTTGTGAGGAAGAAAAGAGGAAGTAATGATATGCCATGTCTCCTACATTAACAGGCCTTATGTTTAGGAGAGCAGAGCAGACGTTGCATGTGTATTTGTCATGCGGCCTGTCATCCGCTGTTAAAATGTACTCAGTGGGACTCTTCATTCAGAGCACATCTGTCTTTACTGCGAGTTTTACTTATAAATGTGTCATCTTTGGTGCTTCTTTATGATCTCCTAGCAGTTTTGTGTCTGAGGTTAAATTTAAACCTGCTGCACACCTGGTTTAACTGAGCTCAAATGATTATATTTATTTCTAAAAGTTCAATTCTTTATTATTGTATGAGATTAATTAGTAATAATTAGTTATTTGATGATAAAAAGGGGGTGAGACGTCATGATTGGCAGCTGTGATTCTCTCTCGTTGACAAGCTACGGCCGTGCTCGGCTCGCGATTGGTTCGGGCAGGTGACCTCGATACCGGCGCTCCATCGCCTGATCGCTATTACCCAGACTCTGGCTCCAAATGACGTCAAAATCTCAAGATGGCAGCTCCCGTATCCAGGATATTTTGTACACTTCTGTACAGTGGGAGGAAGTGGAGACGCGTCATCCATCTTTATATACAGTATATGGGTCAGACGTGTGCACCCGTAACCACAACCCACAGTGATGTCACAGTGCACTGACACAACTTGGTCAGCAAAACAAGATTTTCAGCTGGTAGTTCAGTGGGTCTTTAAACCTATGATGAAAGTTAGGTTTAGCTTAACCAGGGCTGCGGTTGAAAAGTCAAAAAATGACCTCGATGGAAAACGTCATGAGGTCAAGGAAAGATGTGAAGAAGAATTCAGAAGGATTTAGGAAAAGACAACCGTGGTGTTAGGAGAATCCAACTGCTCTTTCACTAGGCTCCGTAATTATGATGCGACGGCGGCGGATGCTAGTGACGTGAGTCTGCCGTGGTGAAACTATAATGTTCTGAAGACGGACTACAAACAGCTCTGCATTCCCCCGTGCGTTTTTAAATAGGTCTTTCAATGACAGGCACCTTCACCCGCGGTGTGTGAGGAGAGATACCACCGGTCCTTCTGCTGCTGTAACACTCCACATCAACATATAAAAAAGGATCATCTGACCTAACGTGGAAAACCGGTGAAAAATATCACTTCATAACTAAGGTTGGAATTGAAATAAACAAAGGAGTATTTGTTATTCTTGTTTTGTTATTTACTTAGGTATTTGTTACATGTTCGAAATAAATAATTAAAAAAAATGTAAAATAAAGTGAAACGAAATGGTTGTCACTGTCCACTAATATTAAACATGAATCCCAATTAGTATATGAGCGTATGAAAATAATATGCAAGATAAGCATATCATTTGTTATCAGGACGGCTGAATGGTGCGTCGCTTTAAATGCTGCGGCCGCAAGGAATTGTTGGATGTTATTCTCTCTTTTCCTTTCGTAAAGGATGGTCCAGTGTATCCTATTCTAAAGGAGATAATAAAGGAAGCATTGAAGCTCCTTACCTTAGCATTCGGAGAATTCGAACAGCTCTTATCATGGCCGCTAATGAGGTACTTCCGTGTCATTTCACTCCGTTAGGAACCTTCCTAAGCAAAAAGGACTATTCGACCGCAGCCCAGTTCTAAATCACAGCTGAACTAATCTGATGCTAAGTGACACTGCAACATTTTTCAGACTGTAGTTTGTGAATCTTTTAGTTGGAAGATGGCGAGTCTGCTTCTCTTTTGTTTGTTGCTTTACATATTGCTGATGTTTCACCCACAAAAACGTACCGTGAGTGAGCAGAAAGGTCCAGTATGTCTAACCTTTATTGATTAGGCTGACTAATAAGTAAAAAAAAAAAGACAAGACAAAATGAAAAGAAGAAGAACGAATCAGTAAGAACACTAAGTTTAAATGTTGCTCCAAGACATATTCATTAATTTAACTTGCGTTTATTTAATTAATAACAAGGACTGTATCTTGTGATCTCCTGACTGGTCTGCTGTCAGAATCCTAGAAAACCCTTTAGACCAGTGAAAAGCTAGATTATTAGTATCCTCACTGAGGCTCGGGCCATGTATTATTTCCCATCAAAATGATTTAATTGAGCCGTCATTAACACAGTACGGGCTCGTTGTCCTCAGGATGACATGACTCAGAGGATGAATTTAGCAACTGTCAAACTCAATGTCTCTCAAGCCACCTTTCCAGGCATAAATCAGACGTTATGTATCGGTTCAGTTGAAAAAGGAAATTCACACTGCCCCTTTAGCCTGTGGACAAAGTTAAAATGATAGCTTTCTATTTGACTGTATTTATTCTCAGTTCGTAGCTGCTCTGTTACTCCAGTAACTCCGGGCTTTGTGTTATCCTTTCTGTGTGACAGATTTTCATTTTCCTTATTTTGCAGTTTAGCCACTGTGCTGCTCTTGTTTTATCCCCTCGGCCTGTTGTTGATCCAGGGTGTGGAGAAGGACAATGAGTGGATCAGAGGTTAGCGGCTGTGTCCTCCCTCTGTTTGTGTGTGTGTGTGTGTGTGTGTGTGTACGTGTGTGTGTGTATGTGTGTGTGTGTGTGTGTTAGAGATCAAGGCCTTAGAGCTTGTAATAGATGTTTTTAGAGAACAAGTCTGAACATTTCCTTTCTTTTGAGTCCCTGACATCGATCTCAGTCTGTGGAAGCTACACATTTTCAGAGAGCAGAGATGGGAAGAAACAGGGCAGAATTGTCTAGAGTGAGAACGTTTTTGAAGAGATTTAGTCACTTTCATGTTGCCTCAGTATATCTACTGTACCATCATCATTATTGCCATTATTAATGACCTGGTCAAGGAGAGATTTATGTTGCAGAAATTGAAGATTCAACCCTGTAAAACCTAAACACTGCTTTAAAACAGTTAATAGTTATGTATTTGGCATTTCTGGTCCCATGTTGTTGTGTCTTGGTGTATCTACTTTTCTTATTGCTGTATATAATGGACCAAATAGACACCAGCAGTTAAAAGGCAGCAGCAGAGCAGCGTTTATTGATCTGAAACATAAACGGTAAATGTCAAGTTTCGGTGTCAGTGTTCGAGAATCAAAGAACAGGGGGATCTTTCGAGACAAACCATTTTTGTATCGACATAATCAAACCGAGAGAAATCCATCGTGAGAACAGGCAGAGATACTAATGTTTCCCCAGTAGTGTTCACATCAGAGTCAGGCCAGAATACAATGCAGTCCCAAAACATGGTGTATTTGGAGTTTGTTGACTCTGGACTGGGGAAAATGTTCTTTGCACTGTGAATTTGTCAAAAGACTCTTATTTTTGGTTTTGGTCTTTACCAAGTCCTGAGGAACATGTCTGTCTGTTTAGCCTCTAAATGCACCACTAAGTCCACCAAGTAGTTGTTAACTTTGTCTGTTTGTTGCTTTGTACACGGCAGGTAGTGTACAGTGGGTTTTATCAGAGCTTTTTCAGTGAAAACAGCTGCTGAAAATGAGGTTGATGAGAGGGATGCACCGATACCGGATCGGATATTGGGCCACTATTGACTCAAATAGCTGGATCGGGCATCGGTGACAATGGGGCCGATCTATTCAATTCAATTCTATGTTTATATACTATATATATTATAGACTGGAATTTTAATTCCTGTTTAAGTTTTGACCAATTTGTTGCTGCAATAAAAAGGTTTACACTTTAATTGTAATTCCTGTTAATTTTGAAGATTTTTTACCAAGTTGCTAGTGTACGATTTATATTTTTTATAATAAATAATAACTCAGTAGATTTAAATCTGTGTATTTGTTTTGTTACCTTGTCACATTTTGTTTTACAAAGTTAGGAAAGCAATGTTTAAGTCAAGCCTGATGTTGCCTTACACATAAAAGAATGATCCCAGTCACTTCCACAGCTTATTAATTAAATACTGGTATCGGATCGGTACTCAGAAAACCAAAACAATGAGCTACGAACGGCTAAAACGCTTTGTAAAACTGAAGGGGACCTGAACAGTTGGGTGATAGTTCTCTTAAGTGTTTGTCACTATTAGAGTAAGATTTCTCATTACACATCATATGATCCATTGTTCGCATGAGAAATATTGATTGGTAGTACAGCTCTAACTGAGAGGGCATTTCCCTTAAATCTTATATCACAGTCTAGTGAGAGTGAATAAATTAATAAGATGTAATGTAACACAACACAATGCCAGCTCTATATCCTTTATGTTTCTTGTTAGTCAGCTGGGATTCTCCACAAAGAGATTGTGTATATTCTCTCTGGATGGATTTCATCTCTACCAATAACTTTGTTCATTACTTTGCCACTACGGGGCATTTTAAACTCATCTCTTCAACCAGAAACCATTATTTATCTGTAACTTCTGAATAATCTAAACATTCTCTCACAGAAACTCATAAAACCTCTCCTCTGTCGCTCCATCACTTGTCGGTGTGTTTACTTTATGAGCTTTGTGTCCAAAGGGATTGTGAAGATGGAGTTATTGTGATCTGGAGCTCATTAACGGCACTGAAGGATGACATAATGGGATAAGTTTGTAGCCTCGCTAAGCTGCAAACACACATACACACACACTCCTGCATCAACTCACCGTCATAGCCCATTTGCTGAGTGTGCAAATTTGAATTTGACACAGGCTGATAACCCAGTGCAGATATATTTATTTACAGCTGTTAACGTCACAAGTGGAGGCTGTTGTCAGGTCTGATCCATAAGAGAATTGTAAAAGTTGAGGACTATCTGAAGACATTTTGGAAGATCCTTTTCCTTTCGTTCTGTATCTCACAGGCCTGTGTGTGGGATAGTCTCCATGTTCAGCAATCTGTATTGGCATCAGAAACATGTTCATAGCACATCTTTGTTGTTTAAACTGGATCTAGTGTATAATGTAGAGTTGAACACTGGGAATTGAGATCCTGCTGTTCCCTTGAAGTTTTTGCCAACACCTGCCAAAAATACCTGTGTGTGTTTGCACCTGTGTGGTTGTGTAAACTACATTTTATGATTGATTATCCACAGTTTTGTGTTTAAAAATCAAACTTCATTTATGGCGAGAAATCACGTTTTTCCCAGGAAAACAGTTTCCATCCAAAACATTGTTTTTTCTTAAGCTCACTGCTGTGTAATCATCTTGGTGGTTGTATAAATTCAGTGTCTTGTAAACCTTTACTGGCTGGGCAGCATGTGGTTACAGGACAACCACTATGTGCATAATAATAATGCGCATAAAATATTAAATTTTTCAAAATTTTTATTAGGTAAAAAAACAATCAGGGTTTTGTATTGGGTGTGATGCTTTTACTGTACCAAAATGAATGACAGGAAGGATATTTTTTCTGGAGTGAGGTCATTGAGCTGAGAACAACAATGCAGTATTTTCAGAGGGGTTAGCAGTGTTAGTTCCAGGCATATTTGTTGGGGATTTAGGATGTTTTTGCACTCGTGTCTTCATTGTGGTGTGTTCGTTCATTTTAATCCTGTGAGATTTATCTCGGAGGCGGCGAATGCCCCTGATTACTGATTCCACCGAGGATAGCATTTTAGATGAGACACGGAGAAGCTGAGCTGACTGGAAAGTACCCAGATTGACCACCGGTGATACTTTTGCGGTGACTTTAGTCATGAAAGACAGATATTACTATTTTCTAAATGTTAACATTCTAATAAACTTAATACCCTGTGGTATTGGCAAGCTGAAAAATCATTTTTATAAATGTCAGTCTCATTTTAATCCTCTATTTTAAAGGCTATCATTGCCACGTTAATAAGAAATAAAACAATATGTTTTAATGGAGATGTGCATGTTTATCAGCACTCAGTCACATCACACACTGCTGCCTTTTTCTGACACTGAACCAGGACATTTATTGGGTTCACTGACTGCCTAATGTGAGCTCCTATCAGTCAGAAAAGTCTAAAGGGAAACAGCGAGATTAAACCGGTTAATTTGCTCACCTTTACTATCATGACTGTATCAGACACGTTTCCATGTGAGAGAGCGACTGCAGCCTGATCAGCAGCCATGACAGATGGCAGTTTACTGCCTGGCAAAGAACTGGCCACTCGGACTCAATAAAGATGCCTCCTTTGATTTGTTCGTGTGTGTGTGTTAGTGTGTGTGTATACGGTAAATGAGAGGTGCTGGATCTTTAAATTATCTCCTGCGCTGTTTGGTTCTATCTCCGTCTCTTCTTTTCTGCCATTTGCAGTTTTCCCTCAGGCTGAGATTGCAGCCAACCATATCGTAAAATGTCATATTTCACTACAGGTTACAGCCGCGCTGCCATACGATGCTTATTACAGCATTAACATTAAGCTGTGCCGCTCTGGTCGTACGGTACATGAATGTTAAGCAGATTGGAAGGAGGGGAGGTTGTGTAGTGTTGAAAATGTTGATCCCTCCTTCCCACACAAAAACCTCACAGCAGGTCTGACAAATAAACCCATTTGTATTATAAGTTACACCAGCCAGCTGTGTGCTCTTTAACTATGTATGAAAGGAGGGACGCTCTGTGTTTGCTTAATGATGAGCCATCAGTCACACACTGCGCTAACATCAGACATACAGAGAGTTTTACTCAAAATGAAGTAAAAATCTAGAACACAAATTTCAAAGCATGCAGACTTCAATAAAATTAAGTTAAATACTCAAGTTTAGGCTTTGAGTTTATCCAACTTAGAACTTTTACTGCTCCTATGCCATATATTCATTCATCGTTTATTGTGTGAAGTTGTATCTCTCATGATATTTTTCTGTACTGCTGGCAGTCATAATAATCCAGGAATAGTGTTCCTCAATATTAGGGATGGGTCATGATTTTCAATTTTTTGAATGTTTCTACATGACTTAATTTGATGAGTTAAGTAAAAGACCCTTTGGATCGGATAATGAAACAATTTAAACCTGAAACTGATGAACTCGTCTAATTACACTGACTCAATAATTAAAGAAATGTTTATTTAATATAGCTTATAATGAGATTTTACAGTGCAAAGGGATAAATTAAACAGAGTGAAATAGTTTTCCTGCATTCTTCAAATAATGAACACAAGTTAACCAAACTTTCTCATTTTATAATGAATCACAGATTAAAATTAGAAGTTATCAGGACTCATTCACGTTTGTTGAACCAAAAGACCAACTTGCCTTATTGAAACAATTTAAATTCTTACTTTAAATGCCGATAATTTAAGTTTGTAAGGCCTAACAACCTGTAGCAACACCATCGACTCGAAAAATAAGGTGGACAGGCATTGTTTTTTTTATTTTTACTCGACTACTTTCCCTTTCCTTGAAGAGCACCTGATTTTTTTGCTTCAACATCACCACCAACACCAAATTTCTTGACCCATTGCAGCACCCTGTTTTTCTTTTTTCTTTCACTTGATGTCAACAGACCCGATTCTTGTCGTAAATACCTAACAAATATTTTTTAACGAGAAAGACAGGCAGCGACTGAAACAGACTCTGGCCAACAACAGGTGTAGCTCGAATCTATCATACCGTATATACAGTATAAGTACTGGTCTACAAATGCAAAAGTCTTGTCACTGAGTGACTGACGTTGTGTTGAAGTTGCGCTATTGGTTGGCCGAGTGTTGGATTTTCCTCATTGGTTGTTGCTCTTTCAAAATGAAAAGGCAGGGAACAGTCCTTTTTCCAAATGAACCCGTCCAGCACGACGTGTCCGGCTCACTAAACTTGGACAAAGCTGTCAGACTAGGTGATCTAGTTCTAAAATGAAACTGGATTCAGCAGCGGCATAGCCTATTTCTCACATAAAATTTTTCAAAAGTAGATTTTGGTGGATTGTTTAGAAAGAATAACAGAAAGTTGATGAGCAGGCCGCCATGTTATTTCCTGTTTGAAACGGCGAGCAGAAAACCAGGGACAAATCAGGTGCATTCCAGGATAGGGTACGTCACTGCTTGAACAGCCAGCTGAGTGGAGCAGTGTCCCCTAGTGTCCTCGCCGGACCTGGTGGACATGTTCCGCTGTACTTAACAGTATAGACATGACCACTGACTATTTGTATAACAATTTAGCCACAAATTCACAGACTGACAATACATGGTCCAGCCTTATACTCGGTTTTGACCGAGTCTTGTTTCTCAAGGTGTTATATTCATCAATTGACCGTTTCGGACCGAAACCTTGTATTAAATATATAAACCAGCCGTTAACACGACCTTGTGCACTGTACAGGGACATTCTGCTTTTAATGAGGTTGTGCTCTCTCTCTCACTCTCTCCATGTTTCCTGTCTATATCCACACTGAACTATCCAGTAAAGGTAGAAATGCCACAGAAAAAAGTATCACACATATACTGGGATGCTGGGGACGTTTTTTTCCCCACTTCACACTGTTGGATATTCTCAGTGGAGGGTGGAGGCTGACAATTTCATACCTGGACAGTTGAGCTCTCATCTCCATCTTCAAGTAATATTGAAGTCCAGACCAGTGTTCACTCTGACTTCCAGCACCTCATAAATCATTCAATCAGCACTAACTATGGGGTTTTTCTATTTCATTACCTTACAATTATCCTATAAAATATAAAAACTTTGCAATTTAAGTTTGGGATTGCCAGTGTGCTTGCCTTTACAGTAAAAGTTTCAGCATTATTTCTTCTAAAGATCTATGTCTCTCACAGGAGGACTCTATCAATTCTTTTTATATTTCCAGCAGTAGCAACAAAGACTCATTTTTGGCCTCTAGACCTCTAATCAGTCTCCTTGCCAGGAAGGCTGGAACCAGGAAAATTAAGGCTGCAGTCCTTGGAGCTGCTGCTTGGGCCATGGCTTGCTTTGTTGGCTTCAGAACAAAATCTCTTTTGAAGACAGTCGCTTATAGCACTCTTCTCCACAACTGAGCTGTTGAATATTGCTGCAGTAGAGAGACATTTTTGTTCCAAAACAGAATATGGGCCAGAAATTGAGTTTTAAAAGCTGCTTTGTGAAGTAATTGTCGAGTCATTGGTATTGATCAATAACCCTATCAACCCCGTGTAGGCATAGTTTACAGTATTATGATTATTTTCTGCAACGGGGCAGTAAAAATGATTCTTTTTGCCTCTGCATTATAAACAAGGAAGAAATATCTAATATTGATAATGTGCCAGATGTAATCAATATCATACTTACTTGTACTTATGGTTTAGTATTGGTATTCTTTCAGAAAAGTGGTGGTCATACAGAACGTGATTAATATGGAATCAATACAAATGAACAAAGTCAAAACTGGCAAACCCATAGGTTTTTATAACATTTCCCTCATGCTTGTTTTAAAAGGCTACTTTACATGCACTTGTAGTCCTTTCTTTACACACAAAATACACTTTTATAAGTATGTTATGAACCAGAAACAGGGACATTTACTGTAATATTTTACTGGTGTTTTACTGGTGTTTGCCGAAAATATATATATAATATTTTGGAGACTCGTGAGTTGAATGGGTACCCACGAGTCTCCCCTTTACAGACATGCCCATTTTCTGATAATCACATGCAGTTCACAAGCATATTTTTTATGCTAAATGCAGTACCTGTGAGGAATTCTGGACAATATTTGTCATTGGTTTGTGTTGTTAATTGATTTCCAATAATAAATATATACATACATACAAGCATATTTGCTCACTCCCATGTTAAATACTTGACAAATCTCTTTTTAAGGTACATTTTGAACAGATGAAAAATGTGTGAATAATTTGCGATTAATCAGGATTAACTATGGACAATCATGCGATTAATCTTGATTAAATATTTTATCGATTGACAGCCCTGGTATTAATACTTTGATATTTTTGACAGCACTAATAGGAGCCTGAAATTGAAGAGAAAAAAACCTTTACTTATGAAGGCCACCTGCAGAGGTTGTCCTCAGCATGGAAAAATACTTCTCAAACACCACATTTTACTTGCATAATAAAGAGAAAGGGAATGATAGCAGTTTGAACAGCAGGTGCTGCATTTAGTTATCTTTGAAGTAAGAATTTCTGAAATAAAATCGTGAATAATGTCAGAAGTTTAAACGATAGTTATGTAACAAAAACGGTGAAAGAGTGAGTGAGATGGAGAGCTTTATTTGTTTCTCATTGTGGTAACTGTGTTTTCATATAGACACACTGGCTCGAGTTGTTGTTTTCCGGCCGTTTTGAGAGACTAAACCTGATAGAGACTGCAGAGAATCAGCCTCATACTGAAGGTTTTGTGAAGTTTTTTCTTCAAACGAGGAAGATGAAGACGAAAGACGAAGACGGATGGTTAGAGAGAGTGCAGCAGAGATGGACAGACGGATGTCAAATGAAAGTCAGCAGCAGTTTCTTTTTGCTCTCAGTGGATGACAGCTGACTTTTTGGTGAATAAAAACAAAAAGATTTCACCTTTTTCTCTGAGTAGTGAAGAGCGCACAGACACTTAGACCACTAAACTCAAAGTCTGAAACAAGTACAGGACATTCAAATATAGATGTGTGTTTAGAATGAATTACATAACTGGGGAGCAGTAGCACTTATGCTTTAATCTGGATAGCACCAAATGGCAAACCGCGGTCTCGACCCGGACCGTGTGATGCTTCTATCCGTACCTGTGACCTGGGAATAAATAATAATCTTCACGGAGTGTTTGCTTTTTCCAACAGTCACGGCTATAGACCGTGGGTGCAGCTAATCCAGTTAATACGGCAATAGCCTCACTCAATTGAGCCAATTAAATCAATTGTTTACTGTGTTTACAGTTTGCTAGAGAACAACAGCGTAAGAGATATGTGAGAGAGATGACAGCGTGGAGCAGCTGACCTGCTACTTTCTGGCTTCAGATTGTGTCTGAGACTGTTCTCACTAACCAAAGTAGCACTACACACCTTGACCATGTTTGGATCGACTTTCAGCTGTGAGTCAGCTTCCTCCGCTATGAACATTATTAAAACCAAGAACTGGTCCAGGCTCACCAGTCAGTCACAGGCCCATTTCTCTCTCTAGGAAAGGAAGTAAAAATAAACAGAAATTGGGCAGCTCAAAGCTCTGTTTGCACTTTTTTCTAAAAAGTGAAAATGTATTTTATCCAGAAGATTCTGTCTTTTCTATTATGTGAAATGTAGGCCTTAAGTTCATTGTGCAAGGAGGACAAATTTTATGTATGGTAAAGAATTGATATACAGAGGCAAAGTCCCTCTCCTTCCAGTGGACCCCATGGGACCTTATTTTGGAAAAAATATAATAATAATACATTTTATTTGGTGGCCACCGGAAGAGGCGGGACTTGGCCTCTCTCTAGAAATGTACATTGCTGATTTTATTTGAGAGACGTGTGGGGTAAGCTATTGGATGCAATTTTGACATCATGAGATTTGGACTTTTGCTGGGAGGAAATTTTAGGAACTTGACCTCTTTAAATTTTAATTGAATACGCCTACTTTAATCGTTATTGTTTAATCTTCTTATCTGTGCCTCATTTTTTCTGCCTTTTCGTTTTTTGTAAATCCTATCTGGTTCCTCTAAATCCTCCCTCTCCATCTGCTCCTTTCATCTCCATCTTTCTTCTCGGCTAATTCAAATGCTAATTCCAGCTCATTTGAGAGATTAATGTTTTGACTGATAACACACTCTGCCGAGACGAATGACTCTACCTGGAATCATTCTCTCGGTGTCGTAGAAGAAAATCTCCTCCACTTTTATGAGGCAGAACTTAAGCTTGGCCTCCTAAGATGGATTCATGTGTAATTCCTGGTTGATTGTGGAGCTCCATCACTGCGCGCATTTAGTGCTCCTAGAACAATAAAGTTGTTACTTCTCAGTCTTTCTGATGGATATAAACTTAAGTCACTCAATCTTTTTGGAAGTCACCCTGTCCTAGTTTTTCCCCTGCCTGCTATTTATTTTCACAGCAATATCTTTACTTAATGCCACTTCTAAATAAGATTATATTCTCTCTGCTCATATGTACCCACGCGTTGATTCACTTCACAGCTGGAGTAGTTGATTTTTCTGCTGCCACTTTTTTTTTTTCCCTTTCTAAGAATTAATGAGGTTCATATTTGGAACAGAAGTGATCAGGGGCATTTTTGCAATTTAGTGAAATAAATATGTGGAAAAAAAAAACTTTAACTCCCTTCCCAAAGAACTTAAATAATTCACAAGGTAAGATTAGTCATTTTATACCACGTTGTATGATATCGTTCTGTTATATTCTTTAAAGGAGCTATATATGAGATTTTGAACATTAATATAGCAGCAAACAATGATTTGCTATATAAAGAAATAGTGGAGAAACGCGAAGGGAAAGGGGAGGCGTTGCCGGCGCGTCCATTTGTTTTAGTCTGAAATTCTGGTGCTCTAGTGCAACATAAATTCTACCCTTTGAAATATCAAATAGGTCATTTCAAGTTGTGCAATTTCAAAAACTTGATTTTAAGAATGTTTTAAAGGTTACAGCACAGATCCAATCGCCCATAATAATTGAATTCTAGGCTAAAGGATAAGGCATAAAATATGTAAATCATATGTTGTCCTATAATAGTCATATGGTCGGCAGTCACTCCTTACAGAGGAGCAATATGTTCAAAAGCTGACTAAGCTAACCACTACGTGCTTTTTGAACTTCTGCCCCTTTGCCTGATCCCTAACTGGATAAATCAGCCTTACCTTCCTTGCCTGTCTGGTATTAACATTTGCATTCATCTTTTGTTGTTTATTGCTAAAAAAAAAAAGTGGTGCTTTTGTTTTTTGTCATCAAAATATAGCATTTTAAGAATTTTAAATAAATATTTAATGTTCTAATGGTCTGTCACCATGTCAGTGAATTTAAACTACTGCTTGCAATCTGAGTATATATATAGAGAGAGTGGGTGTGTGTGTGTACAGCTTCTGCTGTTTTATTACAGTCATTGAGCTATACCTGAGGAATAAAGTCTCATAATTTTCCTTTTTTTTTTTTTTTTTTTTTATACCGTGGTATCGAATTGGGTATCGAGAATCGTGGAAATTCACTGGTATTGGTATCGACTACTAGATTTCTGGTATCGTGACATCCCTAGTCATTTCTAAATCATTCTCTGAGTGCTTTTTCATTTGCATCAGTTTAGACTGTTTCAGCTGTCTTTTTGTGAAGCTCCGTTGCCTAGACACTATAAGTACAGATTAGACTTGACTCGATCAAGCGATGAGCAATGAAATATTAAACATGCCCACTGATGTTGCATGCCTACTTCATAGACATGTAATTCTGCCGTGACTGGGTTTTATTTTAGTGCACTTCGAAAAAAAACCCTGTTCATTAAAGCTCAGTCTTTTATATGTGAGCTGCATCCAGATGTGGGCATATTGCAACCACAGTGCCCTTAAGGTGCGGCCAAGGATAAAGATAAGAGGGAATCACTGATTATTGTTGGTGCTGCCAATCAAACTCAATGCCAGAAAGGGATAAGGTTGTTATTGTAGCAGGCGAGTGCACATTTTTTTAAATAGTGGTGTTAATATTCACAGGCAGGACTGTGGGTTAGTTTGAAGGTTCCACGGTTGGTACAACAGGAACAATTATCTGCAGAAAAGAGCAGTCATTGTTCAGGGGCAATGGAGACACAGATTGCTGTGTTCGTCTTCAGAATAAAGTAATTAACAATACAACATTTCTCTGGTTATGTTCCTGTCAATTTAAGTCAAATCACTGTGACTTTGGTACATACAAGTCTAGTGGTTTTACACCTCTCCACAGAATACATTCATTGATGTCAACATCACACATTTCCAGTCTTCATCTGTCAGTAGTCTACTTCAAGCTATCATTAAAGTACACGTCATCACCTGCATAGAAGTGATTCAGGACTACTGTAATCATATAGTGCAATTTACAGCATTACTCAACTGTACTTAAAGCAAGCTGTCTGAAATTATTCAGGACTTAGTTCACCAAAATACAGGATCACTCCAGAGAAGCTCATTACAGCTTTAGGATAAAACAATGAGGGTAACTCAAAAGTAGCATTTACACCTTATATAGAGTACAATATTAACAGTTTAAAACAAGTGCAGCTCTATCTTTTAACGGCTTTTGCAATTCAAGGCACTTGGTAAAATATCTTAGTTTTTCTGTAAACAAACGTTTGCTTTACATTCAGTGTTACTCACTAGCTTGCGTGTATCCTTGAGGTCTAACAAACCTGTTGAATGCATGTCCTTCCTCGTAAAACATTCAAAAGCCGATTGATCGAACATTTTGATGGTGCATAACTGTGTTTCTTATCGCCACCTGTGTGAAATATGTATTGCATCACCCACGAGCATGTAGAACAGAAAAGAATTCCTTTATTGTCATTGCACAGAGTACAATAAAATTAAATAGTAATCCTGACGGTGCATACACGTATATTAAACAATAATTCAAATAAAGAAGAGTGAAAAAAACATATATTATAAATAGAATATTTGTATTTGCTTTGCCTATAAAAACAGTAAGATATTGCACTTCAGATATTGCATGTTGCTGAGTTGTATTGGCACTATATACAAGTAATAAATAAATATAGGAGTAAATATGTACAAAGGGATAAACTTGGGTGGAGTTGGAATGTGAACATCTGTAGTGCTATATATACATACAGAGGGTGCAGTTGAAATGTAAAAACGTAATGTAAAGACATATATACGAAGTAGCTTTAACTGTAAGTATTGTAGGGTCCACATGTGCGTGCATGATACAAAAGAAAACTACTCCATAGCGCCATTAGAGGTCATAACCTCCACAGGGGGCCTTCAAGTGTGTAGGAGTCCTTATAATAATGCAGTGCACAAGAACAAGCTGAGGCAAGGACCAATCAGGTTATAAAAACACCCGCGGTGTGGCGGCTGCCAAACCAGCAGCATTAATCTGCTGACATAACTTCGACACAAGTCCTCAGAATACTGTTAAAATAACTTGATACGAGCGCCCAAATAAAGCTTAGCTTTGAAAGGTAGTTATCTACAGTTTTTTACCAGGTATGAACTCGAAAATACTGCTTAAGTTCAGCAGCAATGGAGACACCATTTTCCTGACTGTATCTGTTTCCCCCTCAGGCTTTACTATTTCTCTTCTCAATAGAGTGTTGCAGGAGTGAGTCCTAAAACCCAGTAATGAGTTAGCATTTTAGCATGCCGACTCGTCCTCCTTCGCAGCCTCGTTGTGTGTACTTGCGCTCATTTGACCGTGGTGTAGTTCGTTTGTAGCCCAACGTTAGCTTTTTACTTTTGGCGATTGCATTCACACTTCAAAAATCAAAAGTGGTGTTCATTTGTGAAGATTATCTTGCCGAACAAAAGGTGTAAGTATCATAATCGTGTCGGAAAAATCCCGTCGTCTTTTTGTAGCGGGAACCAGGGCTATTTCTAACTTTCGGGTTGGCCTATAAAAATAAATCATCCCAGCAGCGCACCTATAAATATGAAAAAAAAACCAGAACGTGATTATCACCTACATTGTTAAGATGACATTATCGCCTGGGTTTCTAACTTTTGTGTCTCTAAGGTGTTTAGCTAATCAAACCTAACTGAAGTGTAACACACAAGTAAATGTAGACACACAGGAAGTCAGTGTGATGACCGTCTGCTGTGGCTGCATGAAGACCTGCCAGAGAGAAACAATCAGAAAATAGATCACTCTCAAGTCTTTTGAAATGTCAACCATAATCTCTGTTGATTACAAAGATAGAAATATCATTATGAATTGTGTCTGTAGCGGTGATCGGAGGCTTGATTGTTTCGGTGACACACGACTTTCTCGAACAAAAGCTATGACAGTAGGCGGTATACTGCGTGAGCCTGTGAGTGTATGATACCTCTTATTCATTTCCTTTATGTCTTCTCTCATCTGTCTGATCCCTCACCACCCCCACTCTACCTTGCGTACAGTCTGTACTTACTGCTACTCTAACTTCTGTTTTTTTGCCACACTAGCGCTCTTTGAAATCCGTCTATGAATGAAAAAGTGGGCTGAAAGTTCTCTCTGGTAAAGGAGACGATATCCAAAAAGGTCAGTCGATTTTTCAGCATCAAAGAGAGTAGCAGAGGGGTTGAGATTGGGCGAGTGAGGGCTGAGAAACTAAAACAAAACAGTGAGCAAAGTGAACGAAGGGAAGATTGGTGAAAAATGCTGCACCTCTTCACAGTGTGAAGCACTGCGCTCTGCCTCCCGCTGCTGCCTGGCAGTCCGTCAAGGTGTGCATTGAATGCAGGAGAGAATTTAAGATGGAGGAGAGTAGAAATCCAACTGCTGATTTTGCCCTACACAGGTTGGCCAAATATGAAGCTGATGTGAGGACAATTAGAGGTTCTTTTCAGGTTTTTCCACTTTAGAAAGTTGACTCTCCACCACTTGTCCGTCTCCTGCTGTGATGAGACACAGCAGCTATACTCCTCCACCAGCGACTGCAGCACTTGAGCATCTTTGACTGCTTTTCCACACTCTCAAGCTTTAATTGCCTTCTCCCCGGCCAAGATAATTACCTCATGATTTCTCTTCCCATTCACACATCACGTACACGCAACGTCTTGTGTGCTTCCATGCTTGTGATGTGTGCGTTGGTGTGTATGGGGTGAAGGTGGGGGTACAGGGAGCTGAAAGGTCACAGCTTTGACGAAAGCGCTTCCCTTTGGCAGGAGGCGCCTGTTTGATGTCACCCAGGGAGTGTAAACTAACAGATTTGCATTTGCAAACGTATGAATGTACTGTGTTATTGGAATAGATATTCAAAAGACAGGCTGGCTTCTGATACCTTTCCCATTTCATATGCTACTAACTAGAAGTGTGTTGACAACGTGACACATGCAGTTTTTCCAGTTTCTTGATAACAATAATATATTTGACCAGGCTTTTTGAACTGAGGTGAATATATTACAAGATTATGTGTCCAAAGCCACGCTTGCGGCTCTGCGAGGCTGTACTGCTCTTTGTAAAGAAAAACCATAGATGGATAAAAGTTGTTACTGAGCCTTTTCAGTTGTGGTAGTAGTCTTTGGTTACCCATCGTATAGTTGATGATGATCTAGGGATGTCACGGTGAGGAAATTTTCCCTCGGCGGTGTGTCTGGCCTCTCCGGTAGAGCTTTCGCTGTGGGTTCGCAGGTTTCTACCTGGAATATTGCCAAATAGACACTTTCGCTTTTCGCTTTGACATCAAATCCTCTGTCATCGTCTTGTCAACTCTCTCTAGTCCCGTATGTGTGAGATCTGACTCCTGCTGCTCTGTGCTGAGACTCTGTACGGAGCAGACACTTTCACTTTCAGTTTGTAGTGTCCATCGTCCGACTATGTATTGATAACACTGTGCTGATATGCGAAAATGAACTAAATGGCATCATTTTACATTATTTGTATGCCTCCGCGGCCGGAGGCATACATTATGTTTTTGGGTTGTCCAACCTATTCTCGTGAACATGATATCTCAGGGACGGATGAACGGATTAGATTTTTTTGGTCAAAGGACAAGCTCGCAGTGACCTCACAAAAAACGTTTTTGGCCATAACTCAAGAATTGATATGCTAATTACGACGATTTCACATACAAGTCCAACAGGATAAAATCATGTAGTAATGACATTTTGGACAGACATGGCTGTAAGCTGCGACTTGACTTGACTTGTCAGGTGTTCACCAAAGTCTTTTGGATTAATCCTCTGAGAATCAAGTCATGTCTAAACTTCCACCACCATCCTGTGTTGCACCAACTGACTGACTGACCAACTGACCTTCTCACTGCTATCATGGCTAAAATGTCATATACATTTGATTTAATGATCTCTAAATGGAGGTCTTTTAATTAATTGTGTCTCCAGGGATGATAATGACGGTTGGTCAATCAGTCTGATTGTCCAGACTTTTGTTAAATTTCTTGACAGCTATTGGAGGGATTGCAGTGTAATTTGGTAAATGTGCATAGTTCCCAGATGATAAATTTTTTCATCCACTGCCACTAACATTGGCTGAGATCAACATTTCAGTTGATGAAAGAAAAGCCCCCAGTATGCAGCACAGTGTGGTTCTGCTCATCCTCAGACTTTGACCCTGTTACTGTGCGTTCTGGATGAGATTTCACCTCAGTCTTCTGTCACATTTTATTTTATTTTTCTCCTCATTTGATTTTGTGTTCACAACATATTTTTCACTTCTCTCAGCGCTCTTGTGACATTTCTTTTTATATCAGCAGCTGGCTGCTAGTTTTACGCTGCTGAAATATATTTTTCGATTTGGTTCACTTGGTTCTATCCACGTTGTTCCTGTTCCCTCCTGACTGACTGTGACTGAGTCGGTGTGCATACTGTACAGTAGTTCCTGTCAACAAACTGCCTGCAAGAGTTTGTTCACTTGCCTACAAACTTCAACTGATTTACAGGTTTTCTGTTAAATGTGCTTCCTTCATGACTTCCCTTGAACCTAATGAAGGAGATTTATTCTGAAACAGGGGCACATGAAACACTGGAGAAGTACACCTTATTTTGCTCAGTAGAAAGTTAACTTATGAATTAATTTTAGAAGCAATCTGTGAAATAATAGCTGATATGAAAAGCCTCCAGCTTGTGATGCACATGCACAGGCAGACGGCTCAGACCTTCACCGGCAAACTCTGGTCCCCAGTCATGGCGGGAGACTTGACTGTCGACAGCTTCTGTGAGAGCTGTTTCAAAGTTCTGACAGGGTGTATGACTCAGATCAGAACAGAGAAGATTATTGCATCAAATGGTTATACAACTCCAGTAAATGGGATATTGAAAAAAGAGAGCACAAGCAGCAGGCTGAGAGTGAGTGTGCCATTTTGCCGGCTGCTGCCAGATTTGTGTGAACCCCGGCTGCGGGCTGCAGCTATTACCCAGAGCTCCAGTGACACATTTGACTGATCATTATAAAGCACAGCCATCCTCCTCAGCATGACTCTGCTACCCATCTTTGTCACATGATGATTAATAATGCAGATGTAAGGGAGAGCCATGATCTCTCATTAGTACACGCATGTATGCATATGCATGCAAACAGAGCAGTGGGGATTTTAATAGTGAATTAATCTGTGGATAATTGCGCTAGCTGTCAGGGTCATTAGTAGTCCTCCAGCCTGTCTCATTAATGGCTCGCAAAATTCACGCCTGTATTATTATAATCCCTCTCCTTTTTTTCTAATCTCTATCTTTCTCAGTGTGGGTTGACTTCAGTTTACTGGGTATTTAATTAGATGGATATTTGGCCCTTCAACAAATCCATGGACCCCATACATTAAGGCACATACATACTGTCCATACTTATGAATATATAATATATAAAATAGAACTGCACATAAACCACCTGTGGAAGAACTTGTAACTTCTAAGTGATTTATTTCACTTGTAATGAGTGCTTATTAGTAAACAACAACAATTTTGATATATATTCATTCATTTTAATAATTTCTCAAGCACATATGCGCATGGATGTAACTATGGACAAAAGCATTAAAAGTTGCAATGAAAGTTTGCTGGTCTCAGCGTTCCAAATGTAAGAATTTGCTGCTCTTCTGTGTTTCATAAATAACATCTCTTTTGGGTTTACGTCAAAATATGCAATAAGACAACATCTTTTTGGGCTCGCGGAACTTGTAATGCTCATTTTTCATATTTTGTTTTTACTTTTATGGACTTAATTGGTGGTCGAATCATCAATTAATAATGAAAGTAATTATGTGAAATTAATCAAATTTCAATTCTTGCTTCCAATGATTACAAATACAAGATAATCAACAGCGATGCTCTCTTTATGTCTTGTGTTATAAAATCCAACGCACCCCTCTCTTATACAGCGGTGCGCTTTCGCCTTGCTCTGCGAGTCATGGACGGCGGTTCAGTGTGGGAAAATCCCCTCATGGGAACGCTCCTTGGCGCTGGCTGGCCCTCACCAGGTGTATTTCCTCCGTGGTGGTGTGCCGCCACCGGCTCTAAGTTGGCTTGGAAAGGCCCGGGGTTAGAGTGGTGCCTTACAGCACTCCTCACCCGGTCCTCGCCGCTTAGTGTGCTCGCTGTGCTCTCTCTCCCTGCATGGAGGGACGGAGCTCCCTGCTCCCGTCTCATTAACCATGCTTTGTGAGTGTGACTTTTTTTTGCCGTGTCACCACTATTCATACTGTATCTATACAACCAATGTGTTTATGATTAAATTGTTTACAAGAGCACAAAGTTCTTCATAGATCTAGCCTCTTAATTTTGCCCTCAAAGTGCACCAGATTGATGCATTTTACTTTAAAATGTAAAACTACAAAATGTTCTTTCTAATTGCATGATGTTTCCAAAGTCATGAATAGTCATCTTAAATAATCGTGATCTCAATATTGACCAAAATAATTGGGATTATGATTTCTGCCATAATCGAGCAGCCCTATTTGCAGCCCTACTCTTAACTTTCTACTCAATACAATACCGTGGTTTGAGAAGAAAGCAGTGCATACACTCTCAAAGCAGAGGGCAGACACATCCTGAGCAGAGTTTATTTTAGCAGTAATGACCCAACTTATCTGCCTTGATAAGCACAAATGAATGTATTCTCCAGTGAATACCTTCCATCTGCTGCGTCACTGTAATCATTTCCCTAGTTTGATGAAGGACACCGCACTAATCTGCTGCTGCTGCTGCCGACAGTCTGCTTTGGCAACGTTTCAGCTATTAATGATCTAAATGTGCTCTAACATCAATCAATCAATCATACTTTTCTTACATTTACCTTTTTGTCACATGCAGCGTCTGTAGCTTTTAGTCAGTATTTAGTACCCGTTACACTGGACTCCCTGGCTTCTTACAGAAAATCAATTCAAAGATCGGATCTCTTGAGAAAACATGACTTTTCACACATCAGCAGATTTGTATAGCTATCTATCATTTCAGAAGTTAACTCCACCACCAGTGCTGCTGTTCTGTTTCACCCATAGATCAGAGCATAGATTTAAGAGAATCACAATGCATTTTCTATGTTTCTGGAGTCACATACGTAGGTGATAATATTTTATTTTAAAATTCTACACAACAACGACAGTTGTTGCTTATGCTCACCTGATCTCCATATACACTGAGTTCCCAGTTTATTAGATACACCTAGCTTAAACAAATACTGTACATATCTAAGGCCGCTTTCACAAGCCATAGTCCATTTGGTTAGTCCGAATCAGAGGGAAATTGATATTTGGTCTGTTTTCTTTTTAGTCTGGTTTGGTTTCACAGTGCACAAATTAAAGCGCACCAAATAAAAAATGAATTTGCTGAGGGGCGTGCAAGAAGGAGCAAATTTATCTTTTTCGTCTGGAGAGCTGCCACCTCTATGCAGGGAATCACGGACTTTGATATATCTCTGTGTACGTTTTTTTACATTGACTAGGCACTGATCTACTGTGCGCATGAATCATTTCTCCAGTTTATCTCGAATGACTTTATAAACGTCACTGTTTTTGCAGACATTATTTAGCATATTCTGTGTGTTCTCTTCGGCCCAGATGTCAAGCAAACATTGGTCCGATGTTTGCTTGACATCTGGGCAGAAGAGAACACACAGAATATGCTAAATAAAGTCCACAAAAATAATGATGTATATAAAGTCATTCAAGATGGTGGAGAAGGGATTCGTTTGCACAGTAGATCAGTGCGGAGTCAAAGTGAAAAAACATGCCCCTCAGCAAATTAATGTTTTTATTTGGTCCACTTTAATTTGTGCACTGTGAAACCTAACCAGACTAAATATAAAACTAACCAATAGTATTAATTTCACTCAGATTCTTTGTTGAAACTGTTTTAGAGAAGTATTGATTCAACTCTATGTTTTTGAGGCTGCAGTTTGTGGTGCTGTTGAACTGTATTGAGTTATACAGAGAGGTGTTTTTATTATTTAGACTACCCTCATTTATTACAGGACTGTTGTATTAGACTGCATTAGTTTTAGGAAGGTGTACCTTACAAACTATGTAAAGGATCCTATACACTGTGATTTTTAACAATCATGATTATCTCAGTTTGGGCCTACTGAAAAATCAAACTCGCTTTTGTTTAGTTAGATAGATATAGATTTCACTACATAGCAGTGTGTTGGCTGTGATGTCAATACTTTTGATGCTGAATATCTCAGCTCTGCTGTCCACGCAGATACAACCTCCCAATTTCAACCTCACACACTGCAGCCAAGAAAATAGCTCCGTTCCTCCACAGCTCTGTTAGAAGTTCTTGGCAACTCATGTGATGTAACGTCAATCATATTTCAACCAACTAAAATGAACTTTTGTTTTGCTTTTCAAAGTTGTACTGCTGACCATTGTGTCAAGCGATCTCTCTGCAGTGTATTACTTTCTCACAGGCTGTTTGTTTTGTGTTTTTTATGCCTACTGGGGCTTGTTGTCAATCAGATACAATTACATACAACACTGTATGTATTCAAAACATTTTTATTTCTGTCTATTTGACATTTAACTTCCTCCTATTGTCTGAACTTATCCAAAGAAGACAGTTGCATGGAATCTGGATAATGTTTGAGGATTAATCATTTAAATGTATTTAATTGACACTTTAATGACAAGAGGAATATTTAGGAGAACACACTTAATATTGTTTGTTGGATTTCCGTGTTGATCCTTTTACCAAATCAGCTTTAATGGCCAAGTATGTGTGCATATACAAGGAATTTGACTCTGGTTTTTGCATTGTTGTCACATAACCACTAAGAACAACAAAGCTGGATAAATAACAGTAGGGAATAGACAGGACTATTGTGTACACAAGTATGTGAAAAAGTAGGTATATATATATAGTATGTATGTACAGTATATGCATGTACTGTATACATGTCTATACTGCATGTAGGATTTATATAGACAGTGACAGAGCATCATGATATGATGTGCATTTTATCTGTAAAATATATATCTCAGTGTATGTCAGTAAGGACATTAATGTCCTACTTTTCAGCTTTTTTAGTGTTAAATCTGAGGTTGCTGAGGTGCATTCATGCTTTTTAAAGTCGATATAGCGAGGAGTTTTATCTGATAATGAGTTGGGATTGGGGCCACATGCCGACATTTGCAAGCCATTAGATCACCAGCTATCTGAGTTACATGTAACACCTGCTATGTACATGCACTTAATGTATTCTCGCTGTCATTTGTTTTGCGATAATGAGCTCACACTTCTGAGGGTTGCAACCTTACCAGAGAACACTGAAGCTAAACAGAAC
Organism: Sebastolobus alascanus; assembly: GCA_916701645.2. Lineage (NCBI taxonomy): Eukaryota > Metazoa > Chordata > Actinopteri > Perciformes > Sebastidae > Sebastolobus > Sebastolobus alascanus. Next base: position 1,330,852 of record CAKAOJ020000003.1, read on the forward strand.
CACGGTGCAATCACACAATGCCTACACACTTGGAATTAGAAGTTCTACGTTTAGAGATAAAGTATTTTATATATAGACCAGCTGCGTTAGAATTGATTAAAACTAATCTTTTTTACCAATAAAAATTTGGTTTTATTAAAAACAGCTAGGCACCGAACCCCCAAACTGCTCTCCGGGCGCTGTATAGTAGCTGCCCACCGCTCCTAATGGTAGGAATCTGTTAATGCATACTACATTTCACTACATTGTGCTTTGCTGTATACAATTCTGTGCGACAATAAAAGTTGATTTACATTTACATTTTTACTAAATATTTATTTTTACTTGAGTACTCTTTAATTACTTAATCACATGCATGTTAAAACACAGGACAAGTTTGAAATGGTAAATAACAACAATGTTAGTTATTTACATTCTCTAAACTGATGAATAGGGTTGTAATGGTATGAGATATTCACGGTACGATAACCATCTTAGAAAATATCAGGATTTCACGGTATACGATATTACACTATTCTTCATGATAGTAGTGGTCGTGGTTGTAGTAGTAGTAGTAGTAGTATTTTTTCAGTTTCAATGACTCTTGAAGGAATGAGAAAACAAAATTATGAAGCTGATAATGAAATAGCATGTAACTATATTGTGTCATATAACTAAAGCATGTCAGTTTGCATGTTAGCGGCACTGTAGCATGGTATTAATTACTACATGAAAAATTAACATCAGCTGTGAGCGTTTGAAATACTCCTTTCAAAATAGTCCGATGATTATTGTCATATACCGTAGGTGTGCAACAGCATAGCCAGAATGCTCCTGGCTATATCTTTAAATCACACACACTCACTAATGTCAGTTTTTTTCAATACCTTAGATCAGCAAATGTGCACGGTATGATAACCGTCAACTTTCATACCACATTATATCTTGATACCGGTATACCATTAAATCCCTACTGATGAAGTGATCGCGCACATCAGCAACAGAAAAGCAAAGAGTGCATATTTGTGCTAATGTACCCAGAACTTGATCTAACTCGAGACAAATCCATTTTTTGGTAGTATCAATATTCAAAACAAGACTTTGGTATTATCAGTCCACCAAACATTTACCAGTAGCAGCACTGACTGCCTTAAAGCTAATCAGAAATGGGTACCACTTTAAATCGAAGATGCTCAAAGCTAATTTTGACTTTTTCTAAGCCTCAATGACCAACCACTATCATCTTCTTTTCTTTCTCCGTTTGTCCCTCATATGTTCTGTCTCTCTTTCTCTCTGTGTCTCTACTGCTGAGTCTGGTAGATAGTGTTAAACCAAAGACTTTGGGTCCTGTTAGTTTACACACAGTCGTGAGCAGTCCCTGTGAAACACATGCTCTCAGCAGGCGGAGCGTGTGAGACCAGACTCTGGGGGATCGGGCCGTATCTGAGCGACTGCAGGGCATCAGTCACACTGTGGAATCGGCAGCACACTCCCTATCCGGCGCCTCCAGCCCGTCAAGGTGTCTGTGCTCCTAATGCCCGACTGTAAATCCTGCTCGCCTAGATTCATTTTCTCTCGTACTGTGCCGGCGTCTGTGAGGATTTTGCAGTTTATTTTTTGTTGTTGTGAGGAGAAAGCTCTCTGTGGCAAAACTGCTGGCTCCAGTGAGAAGGGAAAGCTCAGCGTACACAGCTAATTCTTTCCTTTTGTGCATCTCACCTGACATCTGACCCTGCCCTGCAGCAGCTTTTGTTTTCATATGGTGGGGCAAACACATGGAGGAAAGGTGAAGCTCTTCATCTGTGGGTGCTGCACTGAAGGAGATGGGTACAAACATGGTGATTTATGTTTACCCTCGGCTTTATTTCTTACAAGTAAAGAGGCAGATTTTTATGTAGCAAGGTCTCTTTCATTTAACAGCTCTTGAACGGTTCGTTTTCTGTTGCGTTCTTCTAAAGCCTCTTCATGGTACACATAGAAGTTCCACTTTGCTCATGCTACTACAAACAATGTGTCAAGTGCGAAACCTTGGTGTACTATTCACTTTTCTATAGGGCTCGTGAACCACCCACACTGTCCTGACCTTTTTAGATGAATGTGTTTCTATCTGAATTGTTTCAAGACTGAGTGCTGCAGTCCATGCAGGCTGAGACCTTGGATCCTTTAACATATGTCCCACACTTTGATGATTTAATAAGAGTTATTGTCTGGTGCCACCTGCACTGCACTCACATAATGACAATATGACCTTTCCAAGGTCTTTTGTTAAGAAAGATGTTTTCTCTTAGTTATTATACACACTTTTATGACATACAGTATACTGCCACCACGTTAGACAGGCTTTACAATGAAAGATGATCTCTGTGTTGTGTGCTGATATTTCATCATAAAACCAAAGCAGAGCAAATATGGATGTGAAGATAGTTCTTGAATGGATGTGATCAGTGGAAATGATCTTATGTACTCTTGTTGGTATTTATACCCCTTGCTTTAATGATTAGTCGTCTTTATTTCCCATCTAATAAATACAGTGTTGGTGTGTACTACTTTGAAAGTGTACAGTGCAGCAACATGTCAGAAAATGGTGAAAAATGTTGTTCAGTGTTTCCCAAAGCCAAAGATGACGTCCTCAATGTCTTGTTTTGTCCACAACTCAAATATATTCAATTTACTGTCATAGAGGAGTAAAGAAACCAGAAAATATTCACTTTTAAGAGGCTGAAATCAGAGAATTTTGACTTTTTTTTCCCCTTAAAAAATTACTCAAACCGATTATTTGAATATTAAAATAAAAAATAAATTGATTAATCGTTGCAGCTTTTTGTTAAACATAGCACGCTACACTACAAGCTACTTAGCTTAAAAGTACGATGAAGCTATTTCACATCTACAAATATCTACTGTTAGGTAATTAATAAACAAGTACACTCATTCTTTTCTGGTGTAATTTATTAGACCACAGAGCAAATTAATGAATTTACATTATTACCAAATTAAGTTGAGTTTCAGTTTGACTTCTCTCCTTCTGTCTACACTCTCTCTTTCCCTCTCTGTCGAGTCAGTTAAATGACTCTTAAATGTCTAACATTCAGGTAATTGATTACTTTAATGTGTCTCTTTGAGCCAGTATGGCCACATGTAGCTTTGCTGCATGTCCCTACAGTACATGTATCGTCTCTGCTGCCAAAAACAGAAAAACCAGAGCCTGTTTTTGAAAGTGCAACATGCTGGGAGCTCGGTGGTGCACTTCTGATGTTTTTTATTTGTTTTCAGGCACACCCGCCGTGCGTGTCTTTAGAGGAAAATATATACACATAATGGCTCTTTCCTAAGCTGACCCCTACCCACTAACACTTCATAAGGAGCTTCACTCGGTATGCTGGCCCTGTTTCACTCACCACCACAACCATGTACAACGGATACGGATAGACTGCTTGCTCATTTAGCTGCTAAACTTAGCAAAGGACAAAGTAATGATTTCTTATATTCAAACTTCACTGCACATTATGAGGTTTTAAACCCACCATGAAAAGACAGTGTAAGGAAAGCGTATCAGTGGATAAGGCTATATGCACCGCCAAAACTAATGTTTTAAGAAGAAGCCAGGCAAAAATTAAATATATATGATGTTTCCTCAGTGGAAGTGGAGAACGACCAGGCACCATACTCGCTGTCTGAGGGTTTTATAATCCACTTCTCCTCTGCAAGTAACTGATCTGGGACAGACCGTAATGTGACAAATTGTTGTGCAAACAGAGGGATGTGTGGATTGAGCTGTAATAAGTGGTTGTGTTATGGGTTGGAACAACCACGGTCACATCATTCAGCTCCCCTCATTATTTAAAGGCAGTGCCCTGCTCTGCTTTTTCATGTTGGAATAATCTAGCAGTTTCCCATAATAATTCTGATCAAATGATCAGAAACACTTTTTCTTTTTGTTTCTTTTCACTCAAGTCACAAATGGATGTAGGAAAGAAAAAAAAGTTCACTGTGCCTCAGGAAAATGAGCCTTTACAAGCCAGACCACACATCATTTCACTAATTATGATGGTGGCAAATATTAGAGACAGATGCTGTTTCAAACATAAATTTTAATTATAAATTGCAACAGTATTGTTTTTCACTTTAACATCAACATGAACCCTCTCAACGCCTCAAAGGATGAAAGTACATTTGGTCTTTGCTTCTGATTTTCAAACTATAAAGAACATGGCAGCACTTCCACTCAGCTATCCACCAGTCGTCTGTGCTTTATACGTAAGTCATGAATTATTTATTTTTTGCTCATTGCCTCGTTCTGCTCAGGCTGTTTTTACTGGTGCTGGCTCGGTAGTGAAGTCAGGAGGGAGGTAATTAGCTTAAACAAAAGGTGACGTTCTGCATAGCATGGAGTAAAACACAATCCGGGCGGCTGTCATTCTCATATACCTGTCCTGTCTGTTGTCTTCTCTGATGAGCCACCTGCCTGCCTGTTGATCAAGAGGATGTCCCGGTGTATCCGTCTGTAGGTACTTTTGTGGTGATACGTCTCCTATCCCGTTAGTTATTATGGCAAATATGGGCAAAAGATTAAAACGTCTTCATCTCGATAACGCGGTGATTTATGGTACAGCTCTGTCAAGAGAGGGTGCAATAAAGCGTTCAGTAAATATGTCAATGAGTATGAAGTTATGGACATTTCTCTTTAGTTTACCAGTAAGGAAATCCTTGTGTACAACCTTTACGGTGACTGAATGTATCTTTTATACAGGGCTGTCAAAGTTAACACAATAATAACACTAATTTCTTTAATGCATTAATGCAACTTGCTTTTTTTCTGGTTGTAGCGGCCAGTTTTATAGCTAGAGTAAAGATACTGGTATCATGTGAAACTAGAAAACCTGTCGTATAGCTTGTTGTGAAGGAGGTTAAATAACTCTCAAGTTACACAACATTTTGACGAGGAAAAACTGTCATGGCCATTTTCAAAGGGGTCCCTTGACCTCTGACCTCAAGATATGTGAATGAAAATGCGTTCTATGGGTACCCACGAGTCTCCCCTTTACAGACATGCCCACTTTATGATAATCACATGCAGTTTGGGGCAAGTCATAGTCAAGTCAGCACACTGACAGCTGTTGTTGCCTGTTGGGCTTGAGTTTGACATTTTATGATTTAAGCATATTTTGTTATGCTAAATGCAGTACCTGTGACAGTTTCTGGACAATATTTGTCATTGTTTTGTGTTGTTAATTGATTTTTAAAATTAAATATATACATATATTTTTATAGAGCAGCATATTTGCCCACTCCCATGTTGATAAGAGTATTAAATACTTGACAAAAATCTCCCTTTAAGGTACATTTTGATCGCGGTTAAATAAAGTAATCGATTAACAGCCCTACCTTTATATCATGTTGACTCTTGTGAAATGTATGTTCTGGTTTTGTTTAGGTTGATGGAAGAGGCTTAATCCATTTTCAGGAGCTTCACTGTAAGAAACGAGGGGTGTAGCAGTTGTCCAGTAGCAGAGATCATTTGTAGTTACGTTACACCTTTTTAATAATTGGCCTTGCTCCATGTATTTAAAAAAATGGTACATACAACCTGAACATTTCAATGGGTGGCACAGAAACATATTTGTGATCAAAGAAAAGAAAAGATTTTCACGGTTATCCAAATGTGGTAAATACTAGAGCTGTGCTGCAATAGCTGAAGCAAATTTTCTAGTAATAATGAAGGCCAGTGAAATCCGTCTTGGCAGTCACTTTGGCACACAGTTAACAGCGGCCATTATGGTCTGTGGATGCATTTGTCTGCATCTCCCTCCCTTGTTTCCTCCTGTCACTTTCCCCTCCATTTTCTCTCTGGGCGACGGTCGGAATGAACAAAAAATCTCTCAGATAGAGACTGTCTGGAGTTTCAATGTCTTTTGGCGAAATTCATTACCTTGAGAAAAAAGCCTCCATGCCCATTTTCACAAACTGCCTTTAGCTGTGGGCTTTCACTGTCGGCGCTCTATTGCTTATCCAGTATTAACAGGAGGTGTCAATCTACTTTACCCACAACAAATTTCTTGCAAACCAATTTAAGCTCAGACAGGCATAATAAGGCGATATGCATCTAACCCAGCGAGAAATTTCAATTTCAATTTTCATGCATTTTTGAGTGTCTCCAAAGACAACCGTGCATATTTAACCCAAAGTGTTCAACTCAATTACTGAACACATCCTACCTGTCTCAGAAATGAAAAGCAGTTTATGTGAAACATCAAAAGGAAAATATTATGTGATCTCGACTAATTATTGTTATTGTAATAATATTCTCACAACACAGTGAGCTTGTTATGCAAATACACCTGGTTCAAATCCATGCAGAGATGACACTTTAAATACTTAATTTAACTCAACGTTATTCTCATCCTTTTTTACTTCTCAAGTGCACATGGATGCAAGCACACACACAAACACACACACTGTTTCCTGTCTGATTAAATTGAGAATTATCGGTTGCCTTCATGCCTGCTTGTTTTATAACTGTGAAGTGACGGTGCTCAGATGGAAGCTGACTCCAGACGAAATGGTGCACTTTATCTGTTAGTAAAAGGTCGAAGTGGCGCCGCTCTTCATGGCCTGAAATCTGTTTCCTTGCCTCGCACACACTTCTGGTATTGGATCGCTGAATAGATTGATGTGAAATATTGTTGCTGACAACGTGAGAGGCACTGACAGCCACATTTAGGTTGCACTTTTAACTCGCTGCGCTAAATAAGAATTAAGCAGTAAAAGTAAGACGTTATTAAGATGAGCTTAGAAACAGCGTGAGCTGTGACAACCTCCCACAGCCACAGCGTGTTGTACTGCACTTCATTACCATATAGACCCAAAGCAGATGAGGGACAGTGAAAGTTGTTTGCTCTGTGTTGAAGAACAAACTGACACTAAACAGAGAGAGACAATCTCCATGCAATTTGTACAAGTTTGTGACTGAGGACTACGTTTGATTCCCCCCCCCCCCCCCCAGCTTCTTTTCAAAATGGCAAAGTGGCACTGGATAAAAATAAAAATGTGGCACAGAAAATAAGCTTTACATGTAGCTCTGATTTCCACAATGTAGCAATGAACTCCTTTTACAGCAGGAAGTCGGCTGTGCCTGACATTTGCAAATACATTCTACTGCTGCAAAAAGAAAGAACCTCTGACAGAGGAACAGATGGAGGTGTCGACAGCTGTGAACAAAACAACATGAATTTTATATTTATATGAATGTATATTTCCCCCCAGTATATCAACAACACGTTACATAAATATTCTATAAGATAACATCTGACATTGCATCTTTCCTCTGGGCTGTGTTTTCATGAATCAGGACACTGAACTCAAAGTGCAGTGAAGTGTGCACAGCGACTGACGGCGCTTTTTCTGTGGCTGTAAGGGTGCAACGCGCTCAGGGCGTACAGGGTGAGATAAGGAGGAATGCAAATATTATCAGTAGATGTTTTAAATAAAAGCTGGCACCATTAGATCCTCTCAACCCCTTAAAAAGCACCTTAATGTGGTGCCAGTTTGGTTATTGTAACAAATCTGATTAAGTGTTATGACACAGAGGCAGAGCAGGTGTGCTGCCATCACAGCACTTATAGGACCATCTTCTCCTAAAATAGAACTAATGTTGTTGCCCATGAAATAAGGAATAATCCCACAACATTATTCATATTCAACATTAATTATTATTAGTCATTCTCAGACGTGTATCGCTGTTTGTTTTGCGTAGAGGTGCGTGTGTGTGCAGTACGGCAGCAGCGGCACTGTCCCGGGATCTGAAACGGTGGAAATGAGACAGACAGACGGAAGAACATGTCAGCCTGCTGAGCCGCACCGCAAAGCGAAGCTTCGAAATACCTTCGAATATTACTCACCGAAGCTTTGAAGCCCAAAAAATGGTATTCGGGACAGCCCGAATTCTAAGGGAACGAAAACACAACGATTCTTATTATCAGAAAACATACTTATTAATATTATATTCCATTTCTGCCAATAGATCTCCTTAAAAGTTACACACTGGTCCTTTAAATACCTAGACCAATACAATTACATGAAAATGTTTGGACCGTATAGTCAGTGCCTTCATGGCCAATCAACATCCCTGCATTCGCATAATTAATATGCAATACAATTGCATACAAATTCACACCAAACCCAATTAGTCGTCATGTTTCCTGTTAATTGTAGTATAATGACAAGAATCCTACTTATGGCACTCCAGTAGTTTCGATCATCTTCAAAGTGCTTTGTGTTTGATCTTCTTGTCCGTCTCTGTCTTCTCCACCGTCACCTCAGTGCAAACAGTAGGGCCACGAGGTTAATGGGAACTCGATGAGTTTTCCACACTGTATAAAGCAGCTGTCCTCCTGGAAGCCTGATCCCAGACCCGCTGTGAGGCTTTTTTTCTCCATGCCCACAAACCGTCCTCTTTTCTAGCCTGTGGTTGTAACTGTGCTGCAGAACCAGGCCCAAAAGCATGATCTGCAGAGACCAGGAGAGGGGGCGAACTCTTAAAGTACAGTCTGGTATTGTGGGCCACTGACAGGCTGACAGACCTCACAACGCGAACACTAAACCACAAAGAAGCACAGCAGGCATTTTTAGGTTTGAACACATTTAGAAGAAATGTCAGTGGAGGCAGAAGAACTAAGTGGAAGAGCACTGGTAGAAATGTCAGCACTGCTGGATGCATCTATCTCTGTCTGTCCACCACGGGACTGAAGGTGCGTCAGGGTCCTTACACTTTATAAAATCCCTCCACTCTCTGCTGGTTTTCTCCCGGCTCCGCTGGCCTGTCAGCTTCAATGAGCGTGATGTTAATGTGATCCAGCAGGGCAACAGAGACGCGGCGCCCTCTGAGGATGATAGGATTGGTCGGAAGCTCCAGCGGAACATTCAAGAAGGCAGACGCAGACGTCGTATTGGTGGAAAAAAAAAAAAACACTTAAGATGTGAGGTGGATGTGATTTTTCAGAGGCAGGATTATTGGTGACACTGACATTGACAGAAACAGTCCTAGATAGACAAAGTGCTGTGATCTAATCCACCAGAGTCACAGGAACTTTTTTTGGTCATATTTTGATATACAGCCCGGAGCTGTGTAGTGTTCTCTACCAGGCTGTTAAACAATTCATGTTGCTGTGATCCCTATTGTAGAACTTTTTTTTTGACAAACTGGTGTTGATGATACCCCGTGCTTGAATTTGAATAACTCTATACCATGCACATACAGCATATGAGAGCATGAAGCATGGGTAATTTGAGGATACGCATTCCCAATAAGCCTTATTTTCAATTATAATATGAAATACTAACAGTGATTCATATGCACAAGCTGTTGAAACTTTCCCTCAATATCTGATGACCTCTGTACTGTTCATTTGTGGAGGATTTTGGAGGCACTAGTAGAAATCTTCACTCGGAAGGCTCAATCTCAACTATTAAAGTGGCAAAATATTTCGAGGAAATCAACTAATTTCAGTGGGTTAGCTGGAAATCAATAAATTCTGTGCGAATCTTTGGCATCGAGTTCAACTTCGCTGAACTTTGACAAGTGAACTTGTGCAAATCCTCTTGACTTTGTTGACCCAAAACAGAGTTGCACCGTTCACTTTTATTCATCCCTCCTCTGAGTATAAACTACTCCTCAAAAGAGACATGTTTTTTTTACTTTAGTTGCGAGACAGGAGTCAGTGGAGTGAATTAGGGCTGCCCCCTTTTAGTCGATTATTCAACTAATCAGTCGTTTTGGTCTTAGATGGCTAAGATTTCTTCAGTTGATTAGTCATTTTTTATGCTTTTTCATGCTGAATGACTTATTTCCTAGAAACTAATGAGCACATCTCTTGTAAACGCAAGATTTAAAGTGGTGCTTTTGTGTGATTCTTTGTGAGGAAACTAAGTTTTACAGATCTGTCAATTAAATCAACTAATCAATTTGATTTGAAAAATGCAAGCTACATGCATTTTCTATTCGCTTTGAAACCAAATATCGTAGCATCCGTCATCCGACTATGTATTGATAACACGGCGCTGACACGCAGAAATGAACTAAATGGGTTTTAAGCGAAATAACGATGGGCCAGTGGGTACGTAATGTAATCGGTGTATGCCCGCACACCAGTAACACAAACTACCACAGCAAACCTAATTACAATAAATGCACCATTAGTACCTTACTGTTATCTCTCTATTGTTGTTATCCAATAAAGGCATAAAATGGATGTAAATATTTAATAAAGGGCAGTACTGTTATAAGTAACAGTACTCAGTTGGAAGAAATCTAATGAGCCAGAACTCCAAACCGGCCCGGTTCAAGTACTGATGATGCCAAATGTAAACGGGCAAATGACAGAGATGAGCAGTAAAGAAATATGACCGTATTATCCCGGTAGATTTATGGATTTATCCATATTAATCGTTTAGGCATTCAACACACACAGAGTCTCCTGAGTGCAGAAGGTGGCACAAACAATAAAGGAATCATAATTGGAATATAATACAGATATGCTTCTTTCATCATTTGCTTGATTTTTAAATGCGATGTGAAAGAATGACAATTTGTTTTATCTGTGGAAGCATAATTCAAGAGTTACAAGGCACCTGTTTCCCATTTGTAATCAAGCTGTCGTGTGTGTGTGTGTGTGTGTGTGTGTGTGTGTTTACTGTGTACACATTTTATTCAAGTCCTCTTGTAACAATAGTTGTCATCCTTGACTCCATGTCTAGGATTCTTTATTCCCGCTATAGTGCCACTTGTGTTTGATCATTATGATTAACACTAATAAGATCAACCATCTATTTTCAGACACGTTTTATATATTCTGCCCTGCGGAGGACAAAGCTGTTTATTATTCTTGTGCATCTGCAAAAGAACAGTTGGCATTTTGCAGACATTTTACTATTCCAGATGTGGACTGATATTTTTAGCTTTAATTTCAGAAAAAATAATCAGATAGAAATGATCACAGTTGTTTGTGAGTCTAACAGCTGATGAGCCGTTCTGCAAAGCAATCCCAATGTGACAATCAGAATATTGATCCCGATAATGATACTACAGCTGCATAAAAATAAACACTTTTTTGAAGATATTTGAAATGGACAGATGTTCTTGCTTTCCAACTTTCATAGTCTTTTGTGTTTCATAGCCTCTGTTATCTCTTACAACGTAGGCTGGTAGAGAAACATGCAGGTTTGTTTGGGTCAGAGGGTCTGCAGAAGCCCTGAATACAGAATAGGGAGTCATTGAAGGTATTCACTTCAAGCCTGTCTTTTACGCATTGATGCAGTCGTTGTGTCATTGTTCATTATCATCACCATCAGTCAGACAATCCGTGCAGATATGCAGACAGCAGCTCAAGCGTGCGAAGCAAAGAATCACCTGTAAAATAAACATATGTTTGTAAGTAAAGGCCACAAACCTTTGGCAGGATAGTAAGAGTGTAACTGATATGGCCTATAGGGTCTGAAACCCCATTTAAATAATAGTTATGGTAATATAGTAAAAATAGTTGTTTTTTGCAATTGTTAAAAAAATATCCAAACCCAACCAACTGCCAGTCACAGCTGCAGAAATAATGTGAGATGGGGAGATAGTACTCTGTAAAGGACACTATATTAAATTAAATTAATGATCCTCATCCATCTCACTCTCATTGGTCAGCTAAGTGTTTTTGAGGAGCTACATAGAAGGTTTCAGGACCACGGACAGCGTCAGGAGAGGGGTGAGACTTGATTAGGCTGTCGCGCCCTCTTAATAGTTACTTTCTTAATGTCACAGTGACTTCTCGGGAGCTTGTTGCCATAGTGAACTTGCCAGTCAACCGGTGTTGACGCTATAGACAGAAGTGCTGGGAGGACAGATAAACTGACCTTCAAATTCACAAACGTGTTTCACATTACTGTTTGTGTATGGACTGAAGAAGCAAGATACTCCATTTAATAACGGAGCTTTAGTGGTGCTCAGTGTTATTCAGTACTGCTAGATTATTGATTATTTAGTTATTACACCTTAATGAATTGGAAAATACTGAAAAAAGTCTGTTTTGCCTGTAGTATGAATAACCGGCTCAAATAATGTATGGACTTGTCACAGTAAGTGTGTGGATACATACAAGGTCATATAATCAGTAACAAGAAATAGCTGCGGTAATGAACATATAGAATATACAATTTGTTTGATTTATGAAGAAGGATATGGATATTATATCCATCACATTCATTCAGTTTGACTTATGTTGTGTTGGAGTGCCGGGATCATTTGTCCATTTGTGTTCTAGACATGCCAGAGAAGAGAAGGAGCTTATCTCCATAAATCACAACAACTTTTCTTTCCACCATTTCCGCCATCAACCACGGAAGAAATAACCACTGTTGTTGCTTTCTTGGTGAGTTTCACTGAGCTGTATTCACATGCAGTGCCATTGCACTGACTGGATCGAGCAAGCCACGCGGTATGAACCGAAAATAAACAGATTGTGCTGTGATTTAATTGCAATAAACGAATCAAATGATGCCAAAATAACAACATAATGATGTTGATTTGTAAAAAGTCTGAATTCATGCTTTGTCAATTCAGTCCGCAAGACGACAAGCAAACAACTTTTAAAATGTTTATTTTCTGAATGGAGTTTGGTTCGATCAGTGCCATGCTGTGCAGCTGCTACATCAACACTCAAGATAAAGTCATCTAGGCATAAATACGGCAGCCACGTTGTTGTTTATAAAACAGAGAGTCTGTGGTTTATACACGTAACATTTATACACAGAGTTTTGTCCAGTCTCTGTACAAATATGAGGTACTACCATAGCTCTAGGTGCCTGCTAACAATCATTTTGTCCTCCATTTCTGATTCAACAACGTCAGGAGAATCTCAACGCTGATACGCTTTTGCGACACAACGACACAAAACTTTCAACTTGTGGTAATAGACCAGTTACACTAATTTTGCGTTGTCACGTCATTTGTCGCGTCATTCGTGCCATTTGTGCCATTTGCATTGCCTGGCGCAAATTTGCGTCTATTCCTCTCTTGACATTGACTTTGTTTGTAATTGTTCTGCAAGAAAAGTTCGCTTTGTGCTTGGTGTGAATGCGCCATTACACTTTCATTATCTCCTAGGTCCATCACAAATAAAGGTCCACAAATCTGCTGAGAAATTATCGTTCAGAACTTGCCCGAGAATCGTGAAATTTTTTACTTTTCTTTAGTATCAAAGTAATTCAGTGATAGTTGTCTGTACATCCATGGGCACATTGCAAACAGGAACTGCTAATAGCTAATTCGGCATATTTTAATGGTGCCAATTTGCCAAAATGTAAACAAATATAGGAAATATAGAAGAAAAGAAAATGGTGCTCATAAGAAAATACTAGTACGGATTCACCAGAACTGATCATTTTTTGAGCTGCTGGTTAAAGACCTGTTTCACTGGGTCCTCTTGGATCCTTGCAGTTCTTTGCACATCTTTGTATTTTCACCCTCTCAATAGTTAAACTAATGATACGCCCTTGGACGGCTCTACAAAGATATTGGCTCCCCCCTCAGCCCCTTGTACCCAACACAACAAACCAGCCTTGGCCAAGAAGCAAAAAGACTTGTTCATTCTGTATTTTAACCTATTCTTGTTCTTTTATGCATGACCAGTAAAAAAAAAAAGAGAGACAGTCACGATTGCCCGACGGGAAAATGATAGGAAACTGGTCTCTTGAACTGCTCCTCCACGCAGACATATTTGTAGATTAAAAAGCTGCCGTATATGTTTGTGCTCTGCGATCAGGATGAAGCATATGCAGAGGCTTTATGATAAGCACAGTACACCACATGATCCAGTCTGTACAAGCATCTTTTCCTCAATAGGAAAGAACTGCACATAGTCTTTTTAAAGGAAGAACTATCTATATGTTTTTATATTTACTGCTGTGTCTGCCTTACTTTAATTTCTGTGCTTCCATCAGCTCTACGCCTTGCAAGAAAGGCTTTTATTTCAGTGTCTCGGTGTAATGTAAAATGTACGAATGGCTTCTATTATGGTGATAACACTGGAGAGGGTTCTTTGCTTTTGTGCTACTACAGTAATGCATCTTCTGTATCACTTATATGCACACATTTGCAGTAAAGAGCTTTATGTTTGAGATGAGTATACAAGATTTGAGTTCAGGAGAAAGGTTGAAAGATCGCACACTGGCTCTTCTTGTTACAATAAGAGTTAGTGTGGCAATTTATTACAGATTTCCCACCAGCATACTGTAAAATACAGAGTTTAAAATGCTACATATACATTGAGATCACAAGGACCGGATTGGGGGATCAAAAGAGCAAACATTCATCAGCCACAGGGAAATTATGAAAATGAAAATACACACCAGGGGCAGAGCCGAAGAAGCACAATTTTTCTGGCTAAAGGTTCGGTATTAAGAAGTAGCAGGCGCTCTCTCTCTCTCTCTCGCCTCCTATGATAGATTTGCTTGCGTTCAGCCATGTAATTTACGTACTTAGCCCCAATGGGGAAGTTATTTTCTGTTGTTGCCACTACGCTGGTGCACAAAGAAATAGTTCATTTCTCCAGCGATCTGTTTCCAGGCATTGTTTTTTCTTATATTCGAGTCCCTGGTATGTTGTTAAAGTAGTCGCATTGACAAAATTGGGAAGCCGTTGATGGCTTTGATCAGTTTTTCCTCCATAATGTAAAAGCTCTTTCACATAGTGGAATGGAGAAGAAAACAACTCTGTGCTTCCATTTTCTGTGGGAATCAAAATAACTGCTGTTGGTGGTGTTCAAATGTGCAGCGCAGCACACTATAAATGGCAGATTCCTTATATTTTTCCACATATATCAACTAGTGCTCCTATATAACATGGCCCCAGGGTTTCTGTATGTCAGGTAGTTTGTGATAATTTGATGATTCTCACAACTGCATTGAAGAAAAAGCACCATGTGAGCACAATGCAAACTAAAATGATATATGTTGTTCTTTAGAGGGCCACAAGATTACATAAAAATGCAGATATTACACTTTAATGATGCGTATTCCCAAACGAATTTGGCAGTAACTAACTTTGATTTTTGATTAACTTGGATTTTGGGGCCCCTGGAGGTTTGGGACCCCGGGGCAGTTGCCCACTTTGCCAAGTTGGTAGTCAAGCCTTGTTGATGTTATACTGCTGAATCTTTTAGCCTTTGTTCAGCTCACAACTGGCCTCCTGTTACCTCTGCAGTCTTTGAGTCTGGATCATAGACTGTATAAAATATGGACAGAGTCTCTGTGACGTCACCCATAGGTTTCTGAAGAGCAAAACTGAAGCTCAAAGTGGGTGACTCCGGCTGTCGCCATCTTGGCGACATAAGCTAATCCAAAAATGGGCAGAGAGGTCCGATATTATGTGCATAAAAAATCTCCACAAGGCACCAATATCACAAACATGGCCGAGAGGCTTGAATTAGCTGAAGTGACATCTAGCACCCACTTGTCACTCAAAGCGGCCACCCCCTTAGATATGCCTAACTTTAAGCCTCAATATAATTGAAATCGGTGAGTTATATTAATATTCACCCCCCACACAATTGTCATGAACAGGGATTTTAGTTATAGAGACCAAAACCATTTTTGGTACTAGGCTGTAAACATATTTATTTCTGCTGTAAAGTTGGTCATTTTAACATGGAGGTCTATGGGGAATGACTCGCTTATGGAGTCAGCCTCAAGTGGCCATTTGAGGAACTGCAGTTTTTGGCTCTTCTGCATTTTCTTCATTTTTCAGTTTCCGTTTCAATTTTTCAGGAGGTTGCCGCTTGGTCTGGATATGTAAATGGAGGCTAAGTGATGTTGAAAAAGGGAAGCGGTAAAGAGGAGTAAAATAATATGAGCCCTAATAACTGAATGTATCTAGCTAAAATGTTATGAAGGTAAGACTAACAAACCCTCGGAGTTTAAACCAGTCAATACATATTGCAAATAGCCGTCTGACCTTTCAGGGCCATGGACACAATGGTGCATGATCTGAACCGTTTATCCGAGCAGATTGGGGTTAAGTCAATCAGTGAATTACCATACAGATTTCTCCACAATAAATGTTTTCTCCTAGAGGAAATATCTGACTAGCGGAGATATTCATCTGTAACTTGTTACATAAATGAGTTGAGGTTTTACAGCTGATGGTGCAGCTGTATTTCTTTGATGAAAAATATTCAGTGTCAAACACATGACGTTAATACTTCTTTAAAGCAGCCGATTAGACTGTTATCAGGTTATTAAATAGCCATTATCAGTCGCTATAAGCACCATAGATATGGGTCAATATGGGCCTACTACACCCACTAGTAGGTTTTATCATCTTTTTACAAGGTAGATCACCGAAAGAAGATACGAAAGAACACGACAGTGACCTCTAGCGACCGTAGTAATTAACACAGGGTTTTCATCCAGGAGACCATCAGAGGTCGGATCCTGTGTGAAACCAACAACGTATAGTTGTCTTTCTGTTCGTAGTTATTTTAACCCAAAACTCAGTGTTTTTCCCTAAACTTAACTGTTTGTTTTTTTTTCCGCCTAAACATAAAGACGCCTTTTTGTTTGTGTTCAAAAAGTGACGTTTCATTCAGTTTCACAACATGTTGCTTTTAAGTTTCACTTTCACTTTTACAACGTAGTAGGCGCACTGGGTCCCTAATGACCCACATCTATGGTGCTTATAGCAACTGATAACGCCTATTTAATGGCCTGATAACAGTCAAATCGTGTGCTTAAAGGCTGCACTGTGTAAAGATTCTTAAAATATCCGGGCGGTTAGCTGCTGAGGATATCACATTGTCTAATACAATCCAGGTGAATTTTTCCCAGAAAAAAAGCTGATTGTTAATAAAGGTTAATTCTGCTATTCTTTAAATAAACTCAATCTTTATTTTATTCTACAGTTCATCCTACAAGGGACACGTATACAGTGTAGAAATCCACACTTTGCTATCATGAACATCATGTAGCACATGGTCAAAAATGTACATTACAGATTTGAGAGGCAATTGAGCAGGAAAAGAGAAGTAATGGGTAGCTTCATTCTCCTCTTATTCTCTGATTTGGTTCCTCTCTGTTGAATTTCTACATTTTCTCCTCCATCCTCCATGTAATTCTCTATGTAACCATAACTGATCTTTTTATACTCTCCATTCAATTTCCTCTCTATTCAGTCCTCATTTTCTTGAACTTGTCCATTTGTCTGTGTCTCACCTTTCACCTTTTCACCTCCCTCCTCTATCTACAACTGAGACTGCCTCTGTTTATTCAAATTACTATTGTAATTGTACTATTGTAATATTTCTAGGTTCTGTGTGGATTTGACACTATAATATTTAATGTAATCAATACGTGAATGTGGATTTACATGACTAGAAAATGTTTTAAATGGCCAAAGTGAGGAGAATAATTTTTTTTTTTTTTTTTTTTTACATATAACACAATACGCAGTTTGCTTTAAAGGTCCATTGTGTAGGATCTGGCGGTATCTGGCGTGTGCCAAGCGTGTTGGAGTACTACGATGGCCGACGCGAAAACGTGAATGACCCTCTCTAGAGCCAGTTGTTGTAAGAGTAGTAGTAGAGTGTGTGTGTGTATGTGGGAAGTGAGTGGTGAAGCAAGAGAGAGAGAGCGGCGGCGACGACAGGAGCGAGTAATGTTATCGACTCGGCCTAAGCAGGAAAAGTTAACTTTGTTAAATTTGGTTTGTCCATTCTGGGCTACTGTAAACATGGTGGTGCAACATGGCGGACTTTGTGGAGGGGATCTGCTCCCTATGTAGATATAAACGGCTAATTTTCAGCTAACGAAAACACAATGATTCTTATTATCAGGTGATTATACACTAAAGAAAACGTACTTATTAATATTATATTCCATTTCTGCCAATAGATCCCCCTAATTGTTACAAACTGGTCCATTAAAACACAGATACATTTCATGGAAAACGTAATAAACAACCAGGTGTGCTGTCTCTTATTGATGAACTAGAAACAATTCCCAGATAACCCTTTTCCTCATTATTTTTTACTCCTTTTTTAATTTAAATGTACATATTACATAGAAAGAGACAGTAAAATGTGAATTACATTAACTGTCCTACTTTAATGGCAACATTAAAAGTTGCACAGCGGTTTTCCCTGTAAAAGTTGAGCTCTGTTCTCCACTTCATTGATTTCATGACTGATAGCCCATTCAACTTTTAGCACTTTAGTCAGTAATTGCTTTTTCACAGGATGTAATTGTACTAAGAGGGCATCGCTGAGTGTGTGAGATTCAGACATACAGTACCGGCGGCCGGAGGTGTACTTTTCACATTCCTGTGCTGTATTCCCATATTCTTCACTCCTGTAATAAACCTGGAACGGTTATATGAATGGACATTGTTAAGGGACTTTGGTTGCGACTCTCCGTCGAGAGAAAGAGCTCGACAGAATCTGAAGCAGATGGAGCTACGTAGCTTTGGGCATCGGCTCTGTGTGAGTGTGTTTATCTGCTCTTCTGTGTGTCTGAGCACATATGTTACAGCCTGCATGGGAGTATTTGGGAATTTGAATTTTCAGCGATGCTTACATCATACAGAGCAGCGTGCAAATTAAGTTTATTCCACATGCAACGTGTGCAAATAAATCCTGGCACTGTGAGAGTAACTAAATGGTTTAAATGGATGAAACATTCGGAGTTTCTCTGTCGGCCTTCTTTAGAGGAAATGTTCTTTCCTTTCTCAGCACAGTGTCAGATTTTTAAATGCTGAGGGAGCATGCTGCTGTGGCGCTCTTCTACCTGACTTTAAATACTTTGTCATGTAACCGCCATGCTCTAAACCCAGGATGCTGAGTTTACTAATGTAGATAATTAATCATTACTGGAAAGTGCCTGCAGAACTGTTTCATTAAGCTTTTTTTTAAACTAGGGTGACAGTAAAACAATAGCAAATGCTGCATTTTTTTTGTTGCAAATGCAATATAAATGCAGTAATGTGAATGTGCATGTGAAAGCAACTTTTACTAAATTATTTATTTTTTATTTTATTCATATATGATGTGTGGAGGAAATTAGATGCTGATGCAGAGGATATGCTCTGTGTGAACAATGAATAATAATTTATTAATTTGTAGTATATTCTGCGCAACACAGTGGTTTATGGGATGTCATTATGGAGATGCCTGACATATTTATTTTAGATGACAGAATACAGTATTGCAATAAAAACAAATTTATACAGTTTGTTGGACTTTTAGAGGCAGAAAAATTATGTTTATTGTTTAATGTGGACTATACTGGTGCCTATGATAGCAGAGAGCGCACGCAGACTAGACAATGCATGAGATCATTACAGTAAACATGTCTGTAGTGCTGAATTGATTAATATCTTCATTGATTACCGCTATTTTCAGAATCAAATCATTGAAGTAATTTACTATTTGTAAAAAAAATATGCAGCTTTTCTCTGTTTAATCTCACTATAAATTGTATATTTATGGCATTTTGGCTGACGACATTTCATAAACTAAACAATCATTCAAATAATTGAATAATTAGCAGATTAATTGATAATGACAATTAGTTTTAGTTACGTTTTTCTACTGTAAACCTTCATGAGAAAGGTCAGAATTCTTTGTAATCATTTTTTTTTCCAGCCAAGGACTTAATGGTTTCACCATATTACTAAAATTAGTTTAGTTTCATTGATAATTATATAAAACTAGGTGCGTCCTTGTTGACAGTTACTGATGCATGATGGGACATTAGGGAGTGATTGGGTTTCCACTGATCCATGCCAACCAGTCAACAGATTGCAGGCAGATCCCCGCATGTCGTCGCTCCGCCTGGGAGAAACTCTGTGGGTGGGAGGAGTGAATGTAGCCCTGCCAGATTCTGTCGTCCTGCAGCGACGGCAGCCGGGCCAAACTCCCCGAGTACCTGGGCCGGTTCCAGACCGCCTTGTAATGATGACTGACTGACTGACCCGTGATGACAGATGAGCTGGACAGAACCGGTCCTTCAGCCGATCCACCAAACTATTGTTCAGACAGGCTCGTTCTGACCGTGTTTCTGTTCGACGACTTTTCTGCTGTCTGTTTAGGGTGTCCACCTCCTCTCACACCTTCAGAAAACAGTGAACTCAGAGTTACAAAACTCATGAACAGAACCTAGTGTTCTGATCGCAGTGAAACACAGATCATCACTCTACTCATGGGGGGAAAAAAGCCTGTATACAGAAAAGATGTTCATTTGAATTGTGAGGCAGCGAAACCGTTCTTTGTGCTATAAAGATTTGAGCGTTTTTCTTTTATGAACCACATACTTTTATTTTGCCAGATTTGTCCTGTTCCTACTGATTGAGGATGTGCAGAATGAGTATTGCTTGTTGATTGCTTTCGCATAGCGCTTAGTGGTGCAAATTGAACCTAGCGGGGGTTGTGTATATCCAGCATGGTGGCAGCTCAGCGCTGTGTGAGTTCAAACCAAGGTCAGCAGAAGCTGCAGTAACGCGGTGATGATTTGATCACTAGAGCTGGTAATCTCTCGCCTGATCATCTAGTGTGATAATTAGCCTACATTATATATTGCATTTTTTAACTGTCATTAGCCTACATTATATATTGCATTTTTTAACTAATTGCCAACAAATTATGTCCATATGCAACTTTTTCATGGGTAAGTGCATTAACCCTTTGAACTTTATAGAAATGGTCCGCCAGTGCCTACATTGGTATTTTTGCTTATTGTGACGTCATTTCTTGGAGTATCTTCAAATTCTTCATATCCTTAAAATGTGTACAACCTAATCTAAAAGGTTATATAAGTCAATAAACCATAATAATTGAAAAAGTATTGAAATTGTGTCATAAACTTTAAAATACAAAAATCTGACATGTTTTTTTATAAAATGTTACTAAATAAACAAATCATATTGATCCAAAAGATTTCTAAATGTAAAAACTTGAACAAAATATTTCTTTACACTCCATAAGTTATTTGACGTCATTAAGGTACGTTAAATTACTCCATAAGTTATTTAATGTACTATAATAATGACGTTATCACAAGGGTCTCTCTCAGGGAAATCTGGCAGCACCACACATATTCACCATGTTTTGTACCGCACGTAACGTAAAGTAATGACGTCATCGCAATCGTACAACGATGACATGAAAGACAGAAGCCTTAGCTTTCCACTGCAAAAAGAATGAATGCTCTAGCTATTGTGGTTTTCATTTTAGATTGATTTTAAACAGGATCATGCAAACAGCGATCTCGGGAGGTCCGTTTTTAAAGGGTTAAAGACAACACAGTGCAAATGCAGGAAGTAGTGTAACTGTCATACAGTACAGTGCACTGAAAAGTAAGGGTGCTGAGCAGGCATGCGACTGTTATAAACCTTGCATGGTTCAAGCTGATGATATAAAAAACAATACACTTTAGAGGCTGCAAAATTACACAGATAAAGTCAATGAAAAGATTTGAGTGGACACGAACCTGGGTGGCATGAACTCAAGCAAAGATACATCCATATTAATTTATAATTGTTAAAACTTGAGTGAAAAGTGTGCACTTATCTTGAGACTTTATGTCTTCATCTCATCTCAGAAACAGCTGGGATTACTGGTGAGTTATGACATCAGGCTCAGGCTGTTGCTAGCTTATAGCTAACGTCTGTACAGTTAGTTGTACTGTGTAAATAAATAAACATGGACTGTATAAGCACTGCAGTGTATTTGTGTAGTTTTCCTCTCTGTTTCCGTCTTCTTTGCCCTCTGGCTGTTCCGTGTAGAAGTATGAATTTCTGGGAATAAAAGCCTTGGAAATATATGATGGTCTGGCAGTGGAGCTTCCGCCTGGTAATTCAGCCCCCGCTGCTCTGTGCTGGTATTAGCCGACCGGTCATATCTATGAGCACACAATCCAGAAACTGAGCCCTATCTATCTGTCTTTGTGTGTGACTCCATGCCCAGTCATTAACAGAGCAGGGAGGCCAGATGGTGCTGGCCAAGATGACCAGTAGCCTCTTTCATCCTGAGATATCTTTCTTTGTCAACTTTCTTCAATCTTCAAGTATGCAGTGTAGAGAAAAGTCAGAGTCGAGCTGCCGGTGGAGGCCAGACTGACCCTGACGGAGAGAGGGGAAGCACATCGCTGCAAGGTTATTCCAGTATAAGAAAGTAATGATGCTACCCTTAACCTTATATTTTATGGCGCTATGAGTCATATTTTTAAACATCAGTGTCGCATTGGACATTTTTATTGTGATATCTTTACAAAAATGGCTGTAAACGTCTGAGTGAGAACATGAATATTTGAGATGATAGCCTTCACCTCACAATAGTTTAATTGGTCCAAAAAACTCCTCCGCTTCCGGTCAGAAAGATATTTTTGGACAAAGCTGCTTGTCCGGTTAGGTCAAACATGTGGGAAGTTATTTTCTCCATTTCACTCTTTCCACAAATACTCACAGAAAAATGTGATATACTGTGCTGTACTGTATATTGGTGCTATAAACGAACAATGAAGAGAGGCCAGTAGAGACGGCCTGTCTTTGTGTCATATCTTAAGGTTTCAAAATTAGTATTGTGTATTAATTATGAGGGTTTACAGATCCTAAAATGCTACTTAAGTCACCTTTACAAAGGGGTGGGGAAAAAGAAATCGATTCACCTATGTTTTGTGATTTTAATTTTTTTTTTTTTTTTACGATTTTTAAATTGATTTTTTAATGCCAGAATCGATGTATTTGCTTCATTTGAGTCTATGCGGAGGTAGAAGGAAGTTACCACTTTGTAGTCTGAGTAAGATGACATCATATCCGTTCAGTGTCCGTCAAAAACCATAACAAACCGCAGCCGACCCGGCGAGCCGAAACGAGAAAGTAGAAAACAGCGGAGGGTCCGCTTGGATACGACCTGCACCCTCGCATGTTAAATCCAACTTGGTAAACTCTACAAATACAGTAAAGTATGGAAACACTTTGAGTTTCACACATTGCAGGAAAAGCAGAGCTATTCATGATGGCTAAAGCTGCATGCTAACTCTGTCATGGACAGGAAACGTTATCGTATTGCGGTAACGTGAGGTCAAGCCAGCCGTCATTCTCATGTCCGTGGTCAAATCGGCCGACGCTACAACTGTAGAGCACCCATATACTGACATTTATGTTAAATGCATTCAAACGGCCCCGATATAGCTGACCATGGATGTATAAAGAGAACGGGACAGCTAAGTTAGCTTGGCGAAGTTAGTGGAAGTATACACGAGCGACTATGTCCGTTTTTCAAAATAAGGTGTTAACAAAGGGAACTGTATATACAAAATACATATATGGAAAATACGATTGATTGGATTATATTCACCAGAAGTATAAAACAT
Organism: Sebastolobus alascanus; assembly: GCA_916701645.2. Taxonomy (NCBI): domain Eukaryota; kingdom Metazoa; phylum Chordata; class Actinopteri; order Perciformes; family Sebastidae; genus Sebastolobus; species Sebastolobus alascanus. The sequence continues at coordinate 1,354,231 of CAKAOJ020000003.1, forward strand.
CACATGTCCCTTATAAATTAATAAGAAAATACCACGAATTTGTGAGGGAAATGTCTTTATTCTTTGATTTTTGAGGTTCCCGGAAAAAAATTGACAACGTAATGCCTGACAATGACTATTCTCTGACTACATACATGCTGAAAATCAAACATTTTTACTGTATTAGTTTAGATATTTTCCAAATTCAAAGTCCCTAGAAGTGTATGATTCAACTTTTTTTCTGTTAAAAAGTTAACAAAAATGCAATAAATCATAATATCGAATTGCAATACTTAAAAATCGAAGCATCGTGATGGTATCGAATTAGGAGATAGGTAAATCGTCCCAGCCTTATCTTTACCCACTCAAAACTCCTCACAACATTACTTGTGTTTTGGTTCAGCCACAAAGCTGTAAACCAATTTACGTCTGCTGGCAGATCACAGTAATTATTCCACTGTAGTGCGAGAGTAGCTTTTAGGATGAAATGGAAAGCTGAGATTTATGTGTCTCGATGTTAATGTATTGTTTGAAATCCGTAAAAGTAATCCTCCCCCCCTACTACTGGTGAATGTAATTAAGATGAATTGTCAGTGTGGCAACAGTCTGCTGTATTGTTTTGAGGAAATGTACGGTACTCCTGACCAGTGGATGTGACCTGTAGGGCTGGAAAGCTTTGCGTCCTGCTGTCAGTTGTGCTGAGTGGTTGCGTGGATACTGGAGGAATGGGAGAAGGAGAAGGAGTGCTAACTGTGTGTGCCTTCCTGTTTTCCTTCAATCATACAGTCCTTACTGCAGCTTTGCAGAGCCTTAAAGATGTCCCTTACAGTGAGCTGTAAGTCCTGGCATCACATCCAGGCTTGTTTCTGTTCCACTAGCTTCTCTAACCCAGTGCAGTCTCTCATGTTGGGTTATTTTTCATCAGTCCTTCTGAAAAACTAACACCTATGTTCGAAAATAAGTGAGTATCTGTGATTTTCAAATCTGCTAATTATTTTCTCAATTAATAGATAGCAATGGAATGAACAATTGACTTTCAAGTGTTAGCAATATACGTTTTTTGTTGTTACTGCTGTTTTCACTTGAGCCTGTGCACATGTATTGTTAGATTCATTGTGCAAATCCACTGACAAGGAAATGTTAATTAATAGTTTATGGGGAGTTTTGATTGAACTAAGAGCTCCATTCAGAGTTGCTTCGTGCCACAATAATCTCCTGAAAAGCTGCAACGATCTATCACAGGTGACAAGTGATTTGACTCTTCTGCTTCATATCAGTTTACTGCAGAAGAAACCTAGCGGTAGTTTAGAAAGACAGCAGACCAGAGTGTAACAGACCTCGGACAATGTACTGTAGGAGGCTTCATGCTGCGTACATACTTTCTCATTTTCACCCTCTCCTGTTGTCTCGACCCGATGGCCTCTGGATAAATCACACCTTTCAGAGTGAGAGCGGTGCCGTTGTTCCTCAGGAAAAAAAGTTAAGATAGCATTAGTGGTGTACAAAGCCGGAGTTGATGTAACCTTGGCATGCCTCATTAGAGGCTGTGTGCTGTATTACTGTAGTTAACATTCAGGGACGCTGCACATCTGCAGAGGTGATAAATTACTTGCTGCTTCTGCCCCTTTTTCTCTCTTCTTTTCTTTCTTTCTCAACTTTGCTCGTAAGAATGGCTGTCTTTTATTAAAGGCAACTGTGCGAGGATTAGATAAAAGCGCTCTCGTAATCAATATGAGTTTCTGTTTATTGAACAGCGGTGTGTATTGTGTTTCCACTGAGCCTCCTGTGTTGAGACTCATGTTAAAGGAAGGAGAGAGAGAGAGAGAGAGAGAGGGAGCTCATTGGGGAAAAAGAATCGGAGAACTTCTGAGTTTGATTGAGTTTGCACAGGATTGCTTTCCAACGCCCACAACACCACAGAAACTAAACAAAAACAAGATCAACAAGCCAGAGAGATGTGATTTATGGTTTTGGCTTCAGACCTAAACAGGTTTGTGCTGACACCACTAGTTTGTTGTTACAGGATACAGTGGTGCAAGATGAGAAGCCAGACTATTGTTCATTTGACGCCCCTGAACCCAAAATGTGGTTGAAGAAATAAAACTCTACAAAAACTGGATTAAAAAAAAAAAAATATTGTTAAATAACAAACATGACAAAACCAGAACCAATCATATTACAGGGATTAGAGGATAAAGCAATTCAGCCTCCAGAGCAGAAAACAATTATGGTCCAAAAATAGTGCCATCGACTGCTCCCATCAGAAAAAATTGCATCCCCCGTCGTCTTCTGGTACACCATATAATCTAGTGTAAATTAAGCTTTTTCTTCTATAACAAGGAAAGCCCAGAAGGTTTTCTGCTGTTAAAGGTGCAACAGTTTCTGCAGAACGGTGAAGGCAGGTGATTGCTCTGCTGTGACTTCCCTTATTATTGCACTTTCACAAGTTCGACAAAGCCGAGTTCCTGTGTCTTGCTTGCCACCTGCTGATTTAAAGTGAAGGGGATTAGCCCTGAAGTTAGCAACTTCGCCCCAAGCTCACTGGGATGGACTGACCTTTATGGTAACGTAACGTAATTACAGTTTATCTTGAGGGAAATATGAACGTCTGTCCGTACCAAAGTTCATGGCAATTCATCCAATACTGTAGTCGAGATATTTCAGTCTTGACCAAAGTGGTTGAGCGACCGACTGACATTGCCATCCCTATAGGGCCACACTGTAACTGAACTTCATGTTTAAAACTCTACTCTTTACTGATTAGTATTCTGATACCCTTTTTCCATCAGAATTAGCGCGTATATGCAGGTTTTTTAAACACGGGAAAACCCACTAAAAATAGGCGATAGACTCCTTTCCCATTGCAAGTTCGCCGTACCGTTGCACTGGCCTTGGTTGTTTTTTTTTCCTGGTGTGTCACATTCGACGTCACGGCCGGCACCGGAAGCAGGGTTAGTTAACGCTGAAAATGTTATGGTGGTTACTTCTTTTTTTTTCATATCCTCTACTTATTAATATTAATATTCCTTCAAATTATCAAACGGTGAGTGTTGGAACAGTGGAAAGACTAACCAAGACGGTTTTGATGACTTTTATTTTGTTTACAAGTTTGAATTAAGTGTGTGACGATGATCGGCGAGGTAAAATTTGTGTAGTCTTACTGGATTCTGGGGGATCTAAGGAGAGCATATTAACTGTATGTTTTGTATGTTATTATATCATAATAAATGTCTAAATCCCTGTTGATTTTATTTTTTATATATGCACTTAAACACATGTTACACAGCATCGCACCGGAAAAAGGGGGGGAAATTAGCGTGTCCACCCAGGTGCCATGTTTCCATCACTGTCCCATTTTCTGGAGCCGATAAATACCCGTGACTACTGCAGAGTCATTTGTTTTGTGAATGAATGCCGATTGTAACCTTTCCCACTAAAGACAAAAGCCAGATGTTTTTTGTCCAGTGGCGAAGGGGCTTGAGACACAAGCTCTGTTTGGACATTTCTTGAGGTTGTCTGCACTCGGTTTGGCTGATGAGAAAAATGTTGTTGGGGGTTGCATTGTAATACAGTATGTGCTAATTCAATAAAGGCTGTCTGGGTAATTTGGTAATTTAAAAGCAGTTTTAGATTTAATTCAACTTGTACCTTTAAGGCACCACTTTAGAGTCATTTTTGGCTAACTCATTTTCTATTAAAAGCACTTTTAAAGTGCTGTTCCTCAGACTGGATGTTTGCTTGGTTAATGCCTCAGATGCTGTTTTGAGCCTGTGAACAGAGGCTGTGATGACACTACCTACAGTAGCTCGCTGATGCACTTGAACTGAGGCCACACCACCAACTCCATCTATCCCCCAGAGTTTCGTGTCATCACGGTCAACTCTGGGCTTCTCTGTGGTGTCATCTTTCACTCTTACAGGTACATGTTCAAAAGTCACAAAGGATCTGATGTTAACGTATCAGTCCTAACATCTGTCCTCTCACTGACAGGAAGATGGATAACTGTCACTGGTTTTCTGCAGGCTGACATGACTGACTCCTCAAGAGTATTCATCAATACATTCCCGCTGTCGAGCGGCTCTGTTTCTTTTCTTTTGGTGTTTCTATAAAGCCTTTCAAGAGTGTTGCTTTCAGCCGGAGCTCAGATCCGGAGCTTCTTGACTTTGCTGGCATCCATGTGGCTATGCCCTTGGATCTTCAAAGACATTCTTTATTTTCTAGTATATGCAGTCAAGATTGGCGGTGTTATTGTACTCGAAGGGTTTTAGTTTCCACATGATTAGCAACGAAGGGTTGTAGAAGTAAGAGCTTCTAAGAATAAAGCACTAAAATCTCAATGGCTCGCCCCATTAATTTAAGTAATAAAATATCCATTTAGTATAATTAAAAGTGACTTTATCATTAACTGCATAGGCATCAGGCCTGCAGAATAACCAGCCAGCGTTTTGCAGCATGTGCTGCAAGCTACTGGAAGAGTATTGTCTTTGTCTGGACTGTATAATGACAACATAATTTGTCAAATTGAAGCCAAAGTACCATCTGCTATTGGACCTGTTCTATGTACTATTGTAATCTCTGTGCTGCAGGGAAATGCTTGCTACATCAAAAACTAGAGGATCAATATGAGGAGTCCCTCCAGGATCTTAGATTTTTTTTTTTGCATTGAGTCCAGTTGGCTGCATTTTCAAAAAATCAGCAAAAAAGGTTTGAATTTTGTAATACATTTTCACATTTTAAATTGCAATGTGATAAGTTAATCGACTTGCAGATAAATGTATGTAATAAGAACCAACATTTATAATCCAGGATTAATATCCTTAGTCAAAGTGAATTCATCACCTAAATTTAATTACAGCTTAATTCATGCTCATTAATCATCCATCTTCTCTCTGTGAATAACATCTCAACTTCAAGTATACCGTCAATAAAATTGCATAAATTTAAAGGCAGGGATTTTTCATTTTGTCAAGTTTGTAATTTAAACACGCAAAGATCAAAATTAAAGCTCCCTTCATTCAACACTCTTATTACCTGAGTAACATTAGGTAGGTAAATTTGCTGGGTAGTCAATAGATGTGCAGAATAACAGGGACGTCACAAGAACCGACACTTCAGTACCAAGTCGATGACAAAGTTTCCAAAAATGTGACGGTACTCGTTTTTCTACAGTACCGTACGTACCGCCAGGGCTCGAGACTAACGATGTCCTGTCGTCCTGGGAATGATAGAAAATGTGTCTGAGACGCAATAAACTCACTATCGACGCATCCTGGGGACTTACCCTATTTTTCCCCTGATAATGCTACATTGCGAACAACAAATCTGTATTGAAATTGGCAGGACGAGAGCTAGTTAATGTTAGCTGTTAGTTCCGTGCAGGACTGTGCTGCTTACTAGCTGCTAACAGCTGACGTTAACTAGGCAAGGCGATTTTATTTATAAAGCATGTTTCATACACAGAGGTTCAAGGTGCGACTAGCTCTCGTCCTGCCGATTTCAATACGGGAGGTGCAAAGGTAAATTCTGACGTTATCATGATGTGTTCAAATGTAATCTTGTAGTTATGGCGAGAAACTTGAATAAATTCAGTTGTTTTGAGGAGATGTTTTCACAGCAATATAAAATAGATAATAGAGAGGGAATTATGCTCCATAACAAAAACCAGTATGCAAACGGTAATAAAGGAGTGTGTGTTGAAGTACATGGGATTTATTGTTTTACTGAGGTTTGTTTTACTTTACTTACTTAGTTTTTTATAGAATTTTTTGTCGTGGAATTTCACTGGTATTGGTATCGACTGCTAAATTTCTGTTATTGTGACATCCCTAGTGCAGATTAGTTATGATTAAAAGTTTTTAGAGACTTTATATTCACTCTTTGGCTTGCAGTGCTCCCGAAAATCTCAATAAATACAGTACATAGTTAGAAATGTTTTGCAGAGATTGGTATTGGTGGAGCACGCTGGGAGTGATACACATATTATTTGTTTTTCCTTCCTGAATTTTTGAGCTTGGAAATATAACCAGAATCAGACCAGAAAGCAAGCAAATAAGTAAATAATATGCAAATAATCCAGTAATTGGTTGGCTTTGTGTTAAAAACATTTAACATGTCACTTCAGGGGGCTTAGATGTGCCCCAGGATGATATGAGCAAATCACTGAGGTTGTTTCAAGTGTTACAAAGAGATTTCATCAACTGGTGTTGTGTATTGACGTACAAGCTACAGCACCAGGCATAATGAGAAGCCAGCAAGAGTAAAGCAAACTTCAGCTATAATTCATTTAAAATTTGAAACTCTCTTCTCATAATCCTTTTCACACCTGGTGCGGATATAGCACACAACTCCTCGCCGAGTACCTTTTTTTAGCTAAATGTTCTTTTCCTGCTGTGATGAGGACGCTACGCAGGCCCTGGGAGGCAAATGAGAAAAAAAAAAGTCTGATGTAAATTGTTTTCTCTCCTGTGTTTAGTTTTAATGTACTTGCTAACACACAATATACTTTATGTACCTTGTGCATTGAGAGTGCATTGGGAAATTAAAGCTCACCTGGAAGAAAACATGAATGCTTTTAGTCCTGTTTAGAACATGGGGTAGTGGTGCAATTCAGCCTCTTGTGGCCGAAATAAGTATTACAACAACGAATCACCTGCCAACCTTTTTTTTCTCACCTGTTTTCACAGATGAATAAAAAAGTAACGTGGAAAAATTCACCTCATTGTCAGTGAAATGTCAGTTTAATAAAATTTCACAGGCCCACAGTGATAGAGGGACCTTGGTTTATGCTGATGGCTCAGAGTCAGCTTTTGCAAACACCATAATTCAGACGAGCAGCTCAAGGTGTTTTGCACTTCACACAATTTCCTCTCCGCGGTGTGTCAGAGAGAGTGAGCACGGGGGGAAATAACTTAAGCAGAAAGCAGCTGCGAAGTGAGCTATAAAGCAACACTGTGACATCCGAATGGCCTGAAAATCATCCCAGCTTTAATGGCCCCTGCTTGAAATGATGAAGCAACATCTGCTAACAGCTGCAGAGATGTCTCAATAACATAAATACAAACTAACCTGTCTGGTCAGCCAATCGACTTTCTATTCTCTGCTCTTATCCCGTCCTCTTTGTTCATCTCTTTTGTTTTCTCCCGTCGTGTAATCGACCTTCCTCTTACTGTCCTCGGCATCCTCCTCATGTCGTTCTCTATTGCTTTTTGAGTGCCGTGCATCATGAGCTCCACTTCCCCCCGGTGGGCGGCTCTGTGTCTTGTCTCGTTGGGAGCCGATTTGCATCAGGCTGAGCTGGAATACTGGAGTCAAGTATCAGGAGTCAGCAGGGCTCTAATAAATTGAGAGCCTCTGAGTCGTAATCCTGCTCTTTTCCCCCTCCTGTGCTGACAGAGTGGTCCTGAGAGGATGCAGTAACAGATTAAAGAGGCTCACAGCTTGCTATACACACTGCTGCAGTGTGTGCGTGTGTGTATATGTGTGTGTGTGTCCAGAGGTGAGAGGATCCTCTTAACATCCTCCCACCAATACCCACTGATCTACTGCTGTGGGTGAGAGTCAGCAACATCATTAAGGTTCACTACTGTAGTCGTCTCAAGGGGAAATACTTTGTACTATTCGCTCAATATAGACCTGGTCTTTCATTTTTATTTATTTAGTTTTTTGTTAATGGCTCTTTCGTCACGTAACACAGGAGACATTCTACATGTTCACAGTCATTACCACAGGTGGACAGCAAATGCTACATAAATGTGATCTTTTCCTAACCTTCTAAGAGCTATATAATCCTCCCCTGACCTTTAACAAATAGCTCTGATTGTCTAGATGTAACCAGACCTTAAAGGACCAGTGTGGAACATTTCGGGGGATCTATTATCAGAAATGGAATATAATATTCATAAATATGTTTCATTAGTTTATAATCACCTGAAACTAAGAATCGCTGTGTTTTCTTTAGCTTAGAATGAGCCCTTCATATCTAAATAGGGAGCGGGGTCCTCTTCACGGAGTCCGCCATGTTGCTCCGCCATGTTTCTACAGTAGCCCAGAACGGACAAACCAAACACTGGCTCTAGAGAGAGCCTTTCACGTTTTTACGTCACCTGAAGGCCACCGTATATCTCCGACACGCTTGTGAAACTGCGGTAACTTGAGCCGCAGAGTGCAAAACCGTGGTACCGCCAGCCGCCGTCTGACTTCCGTTGCTCCTAAAGTAGTGTTGCTATGATAAGGATGGCCGGTATCACTTCATTTTACAGGTTCGCAAATTTCATGGTAATTAGCTGATATTTAGCAAGTAACCTATTTGAAATTTCTTTGGAATTACTGCCAAATTACCCCAATATTTACCTCAAAATGTATAAACATTATTTAATAATTATATGCTAAAATAGCATATAATCGTCAAAATAGGGCCCTTAGGCTTGAGAAGCGGCTGTGCGCTGCTCTTCATCGGAGGTGGAAAACCAATACTAATAGAAGACACTTCTGATCAGACACAAATCTCACCATTGTGACTTATTCTACACAAATGTAACCTGGTAGCTAATGCAGTGATTCAGGGAGTTTTTTAAGAAATTTCAAATAATTTATTTGCTAATTATCATCTATTTACCAGCAGACATGGAAATAAAGCATATCAATTAAGTTTGTATTCTTTCCTGGAAATGTATTAAATAAATTACCAGCTATTGGGAAATAGCGGAATATAATTATTAAATAATGTTTATAATAAAGTAATTTTGAGGTAAATATTGGGGTAATTTGGCAGTAATTCCAAAGACATTTCAAATAGGTTACTTGCTAATTATCACCTCATTACCATGAAATTGGCGGACCTGTAAAATGAAGTTTTACCGGATGGCCTCTGAGTGAGGCGAACAATGTTACCACGGATTTGCACTCGGCGGCTCATGCAGTCTTGGAAAGGGAGGAGTGAGCGGAGGAGTACTGAGTTGGTTACAGCAGGGCTCTAATACTGTAGCTCTAAATAATTATAGAGATACCAGTTCAGAAAACCATTGTATGAGTCATTTCTAGAGTGACCTTTAGGTGTAAGACTTAAGAACCTCAAGCATGTTTGGAGATGGAGATTGGTTGCACTAAAACTCTGCCAGAACATGAAGAAAATTACAGCAAATAAGCACAAAACACAGTTTAATAAAGATGAATATCGCCATATGTTTGCCAGCAGTCTGAAAGATAAAACATAACAAAACGAACCAAGGGCATAGCTTGAAACAAGGTGAGGATAAGTGTTTTTCTATACATTGGCACACGGCCATACTGAATATCATCGTGCTCTGCCAAGATTACAGATTTGGATTTGAAAAATGATAAAAACTCTTTAGGCCTTTCGTCACCTCTTACAGACATTTGAAAATCAGCCACAGTTGTGTGGGGATGTTAACGGGCATGGATCTGCATACCGCTTAGTACTGTAGCGTTCATGAATATATTATAAGAGCTTGACACAGGATGCAAGATGGCGTCTTATTCATTCCAATGAATGTTGCTCATCCAGCCCATATGCCCCCAAATGTTCCTTTTCCTGCTGATTTGCATCAGTATGGTGAGCACGAGTCCTGCGTGAAAAAACTCTCAAGCATACATTCCTGTTAGATTACTTTGTGATGTGAATTGAATTCTACTGTTCTGTGAGTATTACAAACAGCTGTGCAGTGTCTTTTTGTGTCTGATAAGCCTTTAAAAGTTAATCTAATAGTAGTTTATTTAGTTTAGTTTAATCTGTTTCTCCAGCTGGACTTGGATCATATTTTATTGTCTTGCCAGTACAACACACCCCCGCCAACACAGCCCTCTGTGCTGTTTTAATGCAGGACTGTTTTCAGTCAGAACCCCCACATAGAAGAAGTCAGAATCATGTTACACACATGGAAATACTTTTCTAGAAAGTGTGCAAATTAGGGCCGTCAATGTTAACGCAATAATAACACGTTAACGCAAAATCGTTTTAACACCACTAATTTCTTCAACGCTTTAACGCAATCGATCTTTTGAAGGTTGTAGCGGGCTCAGTTTTAAACCTTAAGTGAAAATACTGGTATCATATGAAACTAGAAATCCATTGGTACCAACCGTGTCATACTAGCTTGTCTTGAAGGCGATTAAATAACGCTCCAAACTTCAGCTAAATTTTGGCGAGGAAAAACTGTCATGGTCATTTTCAAAGGGGTCCCTTGACCTCTGACCTCAAGATATGTGAATGAAAATGGGTTTTATGGGTACCCACGAGTCTCCCCTTTACAGACATGCCCACTTTATGATGATAACATGCAGTCTGGGGCAAGTCAGCACACTGACACACTGACAGCTGTTGTTGCCTGTTGGGCTGCAGTTTGCCATGTTATGATTTGAGCATATTTTTTATGCTAAATGCAGTACCTGTGAGGGTTTCTGTTTTGTGTTTTTAATTGATTTCCAATAATAAATATATGCAATCATTTACATAAAGCAGCATATTTTTCCCACTCCCGTGTTGATAAAAGTATTAAATACTTGACAAATCTCCCTTTAAGGTACATTTTGAATAGATAAAAAATGTGAGATTAATTTGCAATTAATCGCGATTAAATATTTTAATCGATTGACAGCTCTTGTACAAATGTTAATTATGTATGGCATAAAATGCATGAAAAGGAAAGGCTGAGTGGCTGCGCTTCATCAACTCTCTTGCTTTCTAACACCCTGGAGAAGGACATGAAAGTTCAAGGGTGTCTAACCCTCGTTTATACCCGAGAAAATTTTTCATAAATTCTATCATAAATGATTCTCCATAGACAGTGTTAACTAAAAGTGTCACCAGCTTTAACATTGAATTTCTCTTGCATGCAATCAATTGTTGGATAGGAAGGTAACTCATTCGACTTTGCCTGAAAGCCCTGATTTGTTTGCTGTTGAGTGTTTGAACCTAAACAGATAAAGTACAAATATGGAACAATAAAATGTTTTCCATTACGGCTTTGACAGACGGAAATTAACCGTGAATGTGCATTATGTGTTAAATGCGACATCTGAAGGACTCTGAACGTGTCCTTGCTGGTTCCTCTGCACTACCTTTTTTAAATTGGCTTCACTCAGCTATTGTCTGATTGTCTGTCAGTCAATTAAAGAAGGAAGAGCTTTGCCTTTCACACCAGCAGATGAGAAGCTTTCCCCCGTAATGGATTATACAGTGTAATTCCCAGCGAATGTGTTTAAAGAAGGAGTATAAAAGAAGTGGAACTGTTTTCACTTAAACCTTTTCATCTGCATCTATGGGATCAGTGGAGCGGAGGTTCCTGTCGTCTCTATGAAGGGGACTTTTTCTCATTTTACGGAGATCGCTCAATGTGTGTGTGCATTAGGTGGGCAGGCTGTGATATTATAATGGCTGCTTGAATGCAGGGAGGAAGGTTTTATTCATTTGTTGGTGATAAGCTGTGTGATTAGTGATGTTATGCTGTCAGTCCTCTCCTCACTAAATAACGGATTAGTGAATGTTATTATTACGGCAAGGATTGAAAGCCTATTTTCTTCTCTATTTGACACTTTAGTCAGTCTTCATTTGTGTTTTATGTGCTGTAGTTTTCATTGCTTTTGTCCCCCAAACGTGTTTGGTCATTTTCATCATGGCAGATGTGCAGAATGAAGTATACATCTCCATCAGGCTTCATTTCCTGAAGTTAACATCCAGGCTATTTGTGTCACAGGAAATGGGATCTGTCACTGCACAGATTCGGGCTCGTGTGAGGAGGTGGGTGGGCGGCAGCAGCTGGTTTTTTTTGTCGAAGGGCGAGTTGACATTGATGCGTCTTAGATTGATGCCAGTCGTCCTTCAGAGAGCATTAAAGCCTCCGCCAGAATTTGTTACAATCTCTTCACGTTTGGCAGCTTCTGTAATGTAAAACAAAGCTCCGTTTGTATCCGGGGAAGATGAAAAGTCTTAGAAGAAGCATGTGCATTGTAATGATTGACATCACCTCTCAGGGTGGAACAAACAGCAATTTCTGATCATCATAAAGTCCTTTAAGCTTTATTTTCCACTTCATTGTTCTTATTCAGGGAAAACCAAGAGTCAGAGGTGTGAATGAAAACAGTATTTAGCATAATAACCTGTTTTTAGAGAGAAGTAATCTCATCTAAAAAAACAAAGTTAAAGTGTTTTGGCTTTTCATGAAGTGCTTTTCTCTCTTTGCTCTCAAATTCTTTACATCAGGACTGTCACCTAAAAATGAACTTTGGGCAAGAATACAGTACACGATAAAGTTTGACATGTGTTATCATCTGTAAGCTGAGGGTTAAACATCAAATGTAATGATATTTAATGGCATTGACAAAGATTATCATTAATATTTTCAAATTTACAGCATGAGAAATAGTTGTTTTAGTGTAAGTAAAGATTATAGCATGTTGTAACAGACAGAAAAATAAATGAGTATTTACATACATACATACAGAAAATATGCAGAATAAAGCGAAAAATCATACAAATAGGCAGATTTTTATAAAATTTGACAGTAATGGCAGATGTGAATAAACTGAGAATATGGAATCAAACTTTAAAATCTCACCATATGTACAGGAAAAGATAAGATAAAACTTCTATTTATTTATTCTGAGGGGAATTGTTGTGCAGCAGTTGCCAAGAAATGTAATATATAGACAGTTGGTATCATATAGTAAATAATGAAATGGACTTTACGCAATACATTTTATTAATGAGCATTAATTCAGTGTGTGCACACTTGATAGCAAAAGAGGAGGAGTTTTTTTTTTTTTTTAAGCTGCTGCCATCCCTCGGTCTGATTTTATAAAGATGTTCTGACTTGTCTGTATTTTATTCAGCCGTATTGTTTGCTTCTTGTTAATGAATTGGCGTTTCCGCAGCGCCGTTGCTCGCTCTTTGTTCTGGCTTTGATAGCCTGTTAGGGCCTCATTGCTCAGTCTGTTGTGACAAGCTGCTGTTGTTCCGCGCACAAGTCTCAGTCTGTGATTCACCTTAATGGTCCGGGAATGTACTGAGGGATTTGTTCCACACAAGTGGAGGTAAATGGGTATTAACACTCACTGCTGACAATGCTACATGACTTTAAATCCCTTTTCCATCTAAGACATGACACCACACAGTCAGCTTGAGCTCTAAAGGGACCAGACACCTGGAAACTGTGTGGAAAATGGTGATTTTAACAGATTTGTTCTGTGCTGCCTAAAGTAAGTAGGGTGATCTAGTGAGCCATGGAATCCTCTGGGTTATCAAGTCGGCGTCCTCTTTCCTCAGTGTTTCGCTGATAGGCCCACGCACCTCTAGAGAATTCAGAAGTGATTCCCGACATCCCAGGCTCACCCCTAAATGCCACCGCTCACCTGGCGGCCCAGATGGAGTCTTTTTTCTCTTCATCCAGATCCACTGACTGCCTTTTTCAGCAGCTCTGGAGAAAACTGACTGCTTGCGGGTCGATGTTGATGTAGCTATGAACCCTCTGCAGCCTATCTCAACTGGTCACACCTTTGCATTCCAGTCACGTCGTTGAGCGTTGGCTACAAGCTCAAGCTCGTACCTCAGTTTCTTGCACTCATAAGCCTCCTCCATTGCCTCCTCCCAGGGCACTGTGAGCTCGATATAAACGAGATGGAGTGAGGCCGACCATAGCATAACAACCTTTAACCTGCAATAACTTGTGAGATATGGCAAATATGGCAAACTTGTTAGCAAAAAGGTGCCTATTTACTAGAGATGTTCCGATACCATTTTTTCCTTCCCGATACCGATTCCGATACTTGACCTATTTAATAATAATTAGCCGATACCGAGTACCGATCCGATACCAGCATGATTAAAAAAAATATTTTGTCATTATTATTATTAATATTATTTAAGAGCTGTTTACTACTGACCGTGTATGGATGTGATATGAATACTTTCTTTTTTGTATGGCCTGGCTCAGGTTAAAGCCTTTGTAAAACATGAACAAATACATACAGAGAATGAATGCTATAGAACTCTTTTATTAGTCAGTTAGAAAGGACATAAATAAATTAAGCTAGGAATAAATAACAATGCCGCGGCGAAGAAGAATTGATTTCCGCTTAAACAACTGTATTTTTTTCTGGGTTAATAAATTGTGATATCGGATCGGTGCATAGACTGATGTACTCTCCGATACCCAATCCTGAATTTTGAGCAGTATCGGACGCATTTCCGATACTGGTATCGAATCGGAACAACTCTACTATTTACACATCTAACAGTTTTTGAGCAACATTATCATTAAGATTCGTATTTCGAACCCCTGGGTGAATATAAGTCCAATGTTCTCTCTGTTTTAGCTCTGTTTTTTTGTCTCAAATGTCAAATTTCTGGCTCTTTAGCTGCTAAATGCTGCACTATGTTCACCAGTCTCTGACTGTCTGTCTGCAGTTTGTAGCTGAGCAGGTAGTGTACAGTGGGCTTTTTCGATGAAAACAGCCGCCTGCTGCGGCTGAAAACGACTAGCGACAAATGTTTTGTCATACAAATACAGATGGAGTTCGCAATTGCCGTTTTCAAGGCCTCCTTGCTCCTTAGCAGTTTGTTGTGTTGTGAGTGTAGCGATCTTTTCGAGAACAGTTTTAGAAAGAAAAGGACCTTGTTTAGTGGAAAATGAAGCGACACATCTATCTGACCATCTGTCTATTTTTATATTGATTAATAAAGTGCAGCTGTACTTACAGTCACACATCAGATGTATTGTTTGTTTTTACTGCAGAGGTTGTTCAAGGGTCTTGCACACATACAATGTATCTGATAAAACACTGTATTGTTAGAGAGATATTGGGTGCAGTGTGTGATGGATTGGTAACAGAGGATCTCATCGACCTCTGAAGAAGTGAAGATGCTGACTCTTTAAAGTCCGTCCTTTTCTTTAACGTCCTTTTGCTCACGTCTGAAGGGAAACAGTTGGAATGCAGGAGACGATGCTCAGAGTGTGTGACAGCAGTCAGGTCAGACGTGTGTGTGTGAGTGCGTGCGGTTGATTGTCGGGTGGATTTGAACAGTGGATGTTGTGCTTTGAGAAGTATTAAATAGTCTCTTCCTCAGAGGCGTGAGAGTTTCCACAGGCTGCCTCTTGGCTGCGGAGAGTGATAGATGGTTCCTATTAAAGTGGGGGAGGCAATTAAAAAAAGAGACAAGGAGAGCCAATCCCTCTCATCTGTAATCACTCTGCCTCTCGACAGTGATGCAGCAGAGCACGGCTGCAAGAGCACGGCTGCAAGATGTGAGAGATGCACTCTTTAATTTTATATTTGGAGAGAGTTTTGTCATCTGTCACGCTCCCAGTTCCATTTAATTTTATTGTTAATCGCTTTTTAATCCGGTATCTTTTTACTTTGACTGCCCAACGTTCCTCAGATGTCACACAGCCTTTGTCAGTATGTTTTTTTTTTGCAATTTTTTCTCCCGCTGCTTCAAAAGCACAGCAGCTTTCCTGCCCAGCTGTTTCGCTCTAGCACTGGCAAAGAAGAAAGTAGAAGTTTTAACAGCAGCCCCTGCTCCCACTTGAGGGACTACCTGGACCCCTACACCTCTGCCTTGGGTGGATAAATATTTCTGTTTGGTCATTTCCTCGTCTCCCGTTCCCCAGCCCAGTCCGCTCAGCCAAACGGTGCAGACACTCAGGAGGGATTGGAAGTGGAGACTGTTACCTTGGGAACAACACAACCTAATAATCTTACTTCTTAAATCATACTCCGCGGGCT
Source organism: Sebastolobus alascanus (assembly GCA_916701645.2). Taxonomy (NCBI): domain Eukaryota; kingdom Metazoa; phylum Chordata; class Actinopteri; order Perciformes; family Sebastidae; genus Sebastolobus; species Sebastolobus alascanus. The sequence goes on from CAKAOJ020000003.1 coordinate 1,369,948, forward strand.
CAGAACAGAGCTTTAAAAGCAGATCCATTTTCAGACGTCCTCCCCAAAGTGCTCCATTGTGTCACTGCAGCTACAAGGTGCTGAGACATCTTCACCCAGCTATTGCCTCTTCATAGCCTACATAAACCATTCCTCAACGCTGTTAAAGGATGCCTGTTGCTGTTGTGTCCCTGTGTGTGTGGAAGGCCGGGCATCCTTGTACTTCAGTTTCCCGCAGTGTGTTATAGCAGAAACAGACCACTTTGCGTGCATTAAATACCAACACCACTAATGTCAGAAGAAACTATAAGACTTTTATGAAATATAAGTAAAAGTGCAGAGATGCTAAATCACACAGCAAAGGCCATATCAGAATCACAACCACATTTATTTTGCTAAGTACATACAGTACATACATGAAATTTGACTCCAGTTTTATGCAGCTCTCTCAATGTATTTACACAGAATAGAAATAACAGCTAGGAACAATAATGACCAACAATGAAATAAGAATACAATGATAAAAATTAAATCTCTCTGTACAAGTCATGTGTCCAAGTTGAAGCAATACAAATAATGCAAAGAAATAAATACTAGATGGATATACATGGACTGGAATATGTATTTAATAAGGGTATTATTATGTTTAACATAAACCTATAGTAATAATAAAAGTTTTTGATAAGGCTGATTTTATATTTGGTTAAAAGAAGTGACCGTGATACATACTTAAGTTAAAGAAATAATCTTCCAAATGCCCCCTGGTGGACACACTATGCAATGGCAAGACTGTTTCTAAATCACCTCAAACGTCTCTTTTGGCAACTCTGTGTTGCAATTTGTTGTTGCTTATTAGCCGACACATGATACCAATATATCTGTGATAAACTAATATTGGCTGGATCTTTAAAGAGGACCTATTATGCTTATTTTCAGGTGCTTACTGGTATTTTGGCTTTCTACTAGAACATGTTTATATGCTTTAATGTTCAAAAAATGCTTAATTTTCTCATACCGGCTGTGCTGTAGCACCTCTTTTCACCCTCTGTCTGTTTGAGCTCCTGCCCCCCCTCCCTGAAAAGCCCAGTCTGCTCTGATTGGTCATCTGGCCCACTGTTGTGATTGGTCAACCGAACCAAACTCTTCGGACTCCGCTCCAGCTCCGCTCTAACTAGCTTTGTTTGCCAAACCAGCCGCTAGGCAGGTATAATACAAATGTGTTACTTGGTGACATCACCACGTTACGGAAGAAAAGGTGGGACTTCAAGCGAGGCGTTTCAGGCAGTTCAGGAGCAGTGTTTCTGTGGGTGAGAGTAACTCCCTTTGGTGTGGACTTTGGGCTTTGTAACTTTGCAGACCTTTTACAAGCACAAAAAAAATATATGACGCACTAAAGGAAAGGGAAAAAGCACAAAAGCATAATAGGTCCTCTTTAATGGGGCTCTGTTTGCTTCATGGTAATTAATCAGAGCAGCATGTTGCAGTGTCTGGTGGAGAAAAAAGCAGAGGCATCTGAGTTTTCACGAGATCGTAGCAGCTGAGGCACAATTATGTGGGGATATGTGAGGAAAACAACGCATAAGCAGAGGAGAGTAAGAAACTCAGCTGATGCCCGACTGTTCCAGCATCCAGCTGTAGGTAGTACAAGGTTAGATTTTAGAGTTTGGGCAGAGTGTACTACCTCTGCTAACAGCAGTGGAAATGAAATGTAATTTTTTTCCGCATTACATAATTTCATCAGATGGTTTCGGTGAATATAAGTGCTCTTTCTCTTTTGTCATGAATCCTTTGTCATTTCATGAGCTCTTGTTCTGTCATTTTCATTACATTTGATGGAGGTGGAGGCTGGTAGATTTTTTTGGGAGAGTTTGGTTGAACACTCTGTTACCTTCGTCTTAAATAATCTTCCTCTCTTGAGCTTCACTTTGAGACACTTGGTTCTTTTTATTCAAGGCTGCTTCTGTGTTGCATAAATTGAGAGCAGTGACTCTTCAACTCCAGGTCTTTTCCTATTAACTAAGATCCTATAAATATAACTCAATTCATGGCCGGTATTGTGTTTTCAATAATTTAAGAATCCATTAAGCGAGCTGTTGGCATGAATGACAGAAACTGTGGGAGAGATCAGGTGTGTTAACTTGGAAGATTAACGAAATCTACAGTAGCTCACAGTATTTCTTGCAAACGTGGTTAAAGTGGTGAGCTGGTGCAAAAGAAAGACGCAATTCAGACTTTTTCTTGAGTTGTATTTTGACATTCATCTATAAAACTCACCCGTTAACTGCTTGCTTCACTCAAGGTTATCTACTCTCTTTCTAAGTAGCGCTCTTCAATTTAGTTTCTTGTTTTGCATGATGGTGACCTGCTGGACAGGAAGAAGGCAGTGCTCTTACTTTGCTCACAGTAAAATATTTCACAATAAAAGAAACAACCTGAAAGGTGCTTTCTACACAAAATGATTCAATGGAAAAATTAATGTATTCTGTCTTTGATCTTGCCACAGAAGTGGTTGTGAGTACTTTGCCAGGTGTTAATATGTCAGTCTGTGGACAGATTTTGTCAACGTGATAGCGTCACAACCGTGTAAGATGCAGTAACGAAACTTTACAGGTGTGTAGTTGAGATTAAAATGAAGGGTGAGTTCGAAGATGGATGTGAACTAAGCAAGGGTGCCGGAAGTAGGTGGGTAGGAAGTGGGGAAGGGGCCCCACTTTACACCCCTGGACAGATATGGCATTGCGGCTGGTGGGATCCCATCGCAAGATTGTCTCTAGTTCAGAAGGTAGAGCAGGATGTCCACAAATCGGAAGGTCGTCGGTTCGATCCTCGATTCCTCCAGTCACATGTCGAAGTGTCCTTGAGCAAGATACTGAACCCCAAATTGCTCTGGAAGGCTGCGCCATCTGTGTCTGAATGAGTATTTAGATTAGATCCTGAGGCTGAATTTCCTTTTGGATGAATGCAGTAAATCTACAAGGTTTCAGTTGCATTTCACTGTTGGAACTTATATTTTGTTGCAGGTAACAATTATTTTCATCATTAAATAATTTATTGATTAATTTTTAGGTTGATAGATTAATCATTTACTCCATAAAACCTTAAAGATATTGTGAAAAATGCCGGTTACAATTCCACAGGGAGACCAAGATGATGTCTTTATATGTCTTGTTTTGTCTGAAGAGTCTAAAACCCAAAGATATTTAATTTACAATGAAGTTAATTTAAAATTATATTATGTGTTTGGGATTTGGCTGTTGCACATTCTAAATATGTCTCTCTTGTTTCTCCTTGTTGGTTGGACTACCTTCAATGCCCTTCCTCCTGCTGGGTCACCTTCCCCGTCGCCTTCCCCCCCCTGATCCTGGTTTTCCTCTGGGCTCCACCACCTCCCCTCTGGCTCTTTTGGCTGGCTGTCTTAGGTAAGTGTTCTGTTTTAAAGTATTACTCACAGTCTGCCTCCCCTGGCTCTGGAGCTGTGTGGGATGCAGCAGCAGCAGCATCCTCTCACACTGAGTGAAGGTCGGGCAGAGATTTAGTCCTGGTCCAAACAAGACTGGTCCAGACTGGACTGGACCTGTTAGCCCAGAGCAAATTGAACACCTCACTACTCATTCAGTGAAACAAGCTTGAAGAAACACACTGCACTGACAATGCTTTCTAGCTGCGTTCAGGCTACAAGGTTACAAGTCACTGGTTTGTACATGTAGCGAGGAAATTAATGGCCTTTTACATGTTTATCAATGAATTTCAGGACACATAAAATGTAATCTGCTGCGACAACAGGGAGTAATCATGTCATCTTCTGTGACAGACAGAAAAATGAAAAACATAATCCAACCATGACCTCACTGGCTGGGATGTTTTATTGAAGCGTACGGTACGCTTCAATAAAACATCCAAGCCAGTGGTAGATTACGTACCAGCCAGGCAGCTGTTCCAGATTGTTGCTGCTGCAAAAGATAGACCTTTAGTGAGACATGTGATCTGTCCGTTGATATAGAAAGGGAAAATTGCTATAAAAGTGAAGCATATGAGAAAGAGGGAGCATGGGGGAATATTAAGTGAAAGGCCTGACAGTATCTGAAGAGAGGATTGATATTGATGTTCCTGCAAATTGAGGCTTTGGATTGATTTATCAAATTTAGTTTGAGTTTAATTTTCTTTTAAAAGCTGTCTGGCTCATACCCTGTATCTTTGATTTATTCTTGAAAGTCTCACATGTCGAATATTTATTCGAAAAACTGTTTGCCTAACAGGGTATATGATCATGGTTTCACTTTTGAGACAGCTGGTGGCTTCCTGCAACATCACACACACACACACACACACACACACACACACACACACACACACACACACACACACACACACACACACACACACACACACACACACACACACACACACACACAGAGTAACACACACACAGTATCCACCTCATTTTTACAGGATATATAATCTACTTGGCATGGCCTTTTACTTCCACTTGAACCCACTGACAGGACAGCATGTCACATCTGATCACTGCTCCCCCTGGTGGTGTTTGAAGCGCTTGTTGACAGAAATCACACTGTCAGCCACATTTTCTGCGCAGGTATTAATGTCAGCGCCGTGTTCAGTCACATTAATGCATTGTGTTTACCCCCCCTGCTAAATGGCGTGTTGGTGTTTTCATAGTACTATGTTTCGTCTCAGTCAAATCCCGCAGAGTTTTGCTCGCAGCCCATTATTGGACTCCGTCATGCTCACAGTGGCAGGTTCACAGTGGGACGTCTCCCCCAGCCTTTCCGCCCGCCGTCACCTCTCCACTCAGAGAGAGCGCGGCGGGGAGAAGCTTTTCACCGGGATACACAACCACAGCTTCATGCCAGTATTTCTGATCGATACTGAGTTCTCATCCTGAGCTGCTCTGCTCCACCTCTTGCTCTACCGGAGTGCTCCACTAGATGGTATAGCATAGTCAAGAGTGAAACAGTAGCTGCTGGAGGAGAGGAGGGAGGTATCCTCAGAGTGTGTGTGTGTGTGAGTGTGTGTGTGCTCCTGTATGTCTTCGGGTTTCATCAGATTAAGCGGCTCTTTATTCGGGGGACGGAGAGTAAACATTTGCTTTTGTCACTCCTCCCCTGTGATCCCGTCTAATTGTCGCAACTTAGGGGTGAATTTGGTTCAAAGTCAACTGTGGTGCACACATGTTGTGGGAGTGTTTGCAGTTTTGTGTGTGTGTGTGTGGACCTCTCTGTTTAGATATCCACCTATTAACATCTGTCAGTTGCCCCTGTGCCCCCGTGTGTTTGCTGACACCGGCCGTACGGAGGCCACGCTCCTGAAACCGGCCCTGACAGTGATTGTCAGGTACGAGGCCCATGAGACATGTGATTCAAAGCACGGCAGCATGATAACAAGACCTGACAGGCCTTACCTGCATGGAAATAATTGGGGATGTTGCACTTTGAAACCAGGGAGATCAGATCAATGCTGCTTGTTTATTCACTCATAGGGCAACTCAATTGTATTCTGGCAGCCAGCAGGTTCGAGTGAGTCACGTTCAGGATGTTAGTTTGGCCCCCGACACAACCACAATCGCTTCTACGGTACGTGACGGCGGGTATCATCAGAGCAGGAGGGGCAGAGACATACATGTTGGAAGTGATTGCTTTAAACCAGCTCGTATGGCGCTTAACGGATGTCGTTTGTAAACTGAAATTGGTTCAGTGCTTCAGTTTGCCTCAAGACCTGACCCGCTGTTGACTTCTATTTTTTTGGGGGGGTAATGTTTTAAATAACCGTCTGTGTTTGGTTCATCCAGTAATAACAGGGTGTGCTTGTGCAAAGACCCAAAAAGAGAAAAAAAAAAATCTGACAGGAGCTTCAATTGGCTTAAGGGAAATTTTTTTATACCAGAGCTGATGCAGAGTTCTGGCTTTAAAAATAGTCTCGCTCTCTCTCTCTTGCAGTAATATTCAACGAGTTCCGGGCAGAAAGTTAGAGGTTTTCAAGGTTGCTAATTTGCACAAAACCCTAAACCGAGTTCAAGGCTGTGTTGTTCAGTCTAATGAGTGTTCATGTTCGCAGAGAAAGGCAGAGAGTAATTATGATAACAATGAGTACTTGTACCAGTTCCTGTCATGAGTTGCTAAAGGTCATTTACTCTATTGGATGCAACCGCTGGAGGGCTGATATTCTCAGCTGATAATGTCTGCAGGAAAAAAGAAGAACAATTCAAAAGATGCGACAAAGTGGTCGTGGCAGTGCTTTTAAAGTAATAATCTCAAAGATTTGAATTTAAATACATGTCTGTTAAGTCACTATCGGCGTATGAGGTAACATAATGGTGACTGAGCCTATGGCCCACTGATGAAAGCTCTTGCATTTGCAGTATTACGAACTGGGCGTCTCTGGCGACATTCCCGAAGGGCTGTGCAATTAATCAAATTTCAATTTCAGTTACGATTTTGGATTCGAACGATGAAAACAAGATAATCGACATAAAAAGATTTTTGTGCCGCATTCTGTTTAAAGGGGCTATATGTAAGAATCAGAAATTGCTTGTTCACAGCGACACCTGTGGCCGCAATGTCAACGAAAGTCAGCGTCCTGTGGCTCGCGCTCGCGCTTTCGGCTCGCGCTACATTGACATGAACGAGCACCGGTCTAAACAGTGAGGCGACACACGTCAGCTAACACACAATATCACTCTATATTTCACCTGCTTGGCAGTAATGTTAGCTGACCAGAGGAAGGTCTCTCCATGAATCAATGCTGATCCTAGTGTTGGCTTTACCTCCCGATCCGGAGGGAACGGAGGGGGCGGGGGGGGGGAGACCGACACCCGGTCGGGACGATAACGTAACTCTCTGCGGAGCCCCGTCACTTCACAAGACACGGGAAACCTCTGTTGGTCTGGAGGAGCTGCAGCAGTTATTTCTGCAAAAACGTCCACTGCACATTCACCAGATATTCTCAGAGCTAAACTAACTCTTCTGCAGTGTGTAGTGTGCGCACGTTCACGTGGAGGTGGAGCGAGCCGAGCGTGTGAGAACGAGCGCGGTGTGCAAACAGGCAGGAGCAAAGCTGCTGCGCGCTCGCGTACCCACACGCGAGCGCGCATGGGATACCGACCCGTTAAGATTTATGCGCGTGATAAGTTACAAATAGTCCCTTTAACAATGACGCTCTCATTTTGCCTTCTGTTATGGACGGCCGCGACCTCTGTAACCAACCTGACCCGTCTTGAAACACGGCCCCCGTCTCATTTACCATGCTTTGTGGGTTAACAATACTTGTCATGTGTGCAAGCTCTTGAGATCTACAGGACATTAGTAATTATTTGTAATAACAATGGATTGGATGTCTATGTGTAATGTGAAAGGTATCCCTCGTAGTGACGAATCCATTGAGAATTTTCCCCCTGTAGTTTCCCTCAGCTCTACGGAGTGCTAAAGTGTCTTTAGGCTTAACAATCAAATAATAGTTTTATATAGTCTCCATTAAAGTTCGTAGCATTTCAATTCTGAGCAGATGAGACTTAAACCTGCCACAACCACATTTCATAGCAATATGTGTTTATTTGTATTCGTGTTTTTAAGAAGCAAATATTGGTCTGTAAATCTTTACCAGAATTATTTTATTGTCAACAGAGCTGCAGTCAGGATTTTTAGAAATACTGAAGTCATGAGTGTCCCCAAAGCACCGCCGATACCCTTCAGAAACCAAAAAGAAGGCCCCATTTTCTTTATTATTTAGATTTTACACACTTAAATTATTCAGTTAACTGTTAAATTATGCTTTCTGTACATTTTTTTTCCCAGCATGAAAGTTTAAAGGCTGTCTTCTCCACACTGACAGGGATATAATTATTGTGGAAAAACGCAGAAGTCTTACTTTACTTATATGGTTATTCATTTATTTATTTATTTATTTTGGATTAAATGTAGTCATATTTAAACACGTTCAATTTAAATAACTGAAATCCAGGATGCTAAAACCCCCCAAATAAATGCATGACCTCAGTGTCCTCAGTAGTAACTGTGGCATTGATTGCCAAATATCATAATGAGTCTCTATCAGTTGCACACTTCAATCCTTTTTGTTTTCAACGGATTTGCTGCATGTCTAATCAGAGGCACATTAAGGGGTGCACCTTCTATAAACTGCATACTTTCTCCACTTTGTTCTGTCCTAGTTTTGCTAATCCTCTCTTCGTCTGATTTGTGGATTTGGAGAAGACCCACATACTGCGTGCCTCAAGGCTTCCTGTAGGAGGTGCTGTGGGTGTTTGAGTTGATGTGGTCATTGCTGTCAGCGATTCAGTCCTACTGACAGTCAGAGCGAGATCTTTCACTCACATTCTTGGTTATAAAGTTAATTTAAGGTCGGCATCAGCGGGCGGGTTCTCTGCAGCTCCTGCAGGACGAGCTGAAGGTGACTGCTAGGTTTTTGGTTTAAAAACTTGGAGAAGTGGGGCTTCTGGTGGGGCTTTTGTAGAAAAACGTGTTTACTCAGCGGAGTATATCTCTGCAGCTACATTTCTGATTCTGAATCTGAATCCTTAATAAATATATACTTTAAGGGCGTTTTCATATTAGGTACGTGCCTGAGTACGATTGCCCCCCCTCTCCACTCCCCCGCCACTTAGCTTTCACATTAGTAAAGTTGTTCCGTAGCCGAGTACACTTGCGTCAACATCCACGTGTATTTGTTTGTGTTGAGATCAGCTGTTCTAGTGGCGGAGCATCGTAAAAAAAAAAACTTTTCCACTTTCTTTCCACCAATCAGCCCTTATTTCACCGATTTTCATGTGAAAATATGGCGGCTCTACACTCTGTTTCCCCCCCGCTGTCTCTCTCTCTTTGAGCAGCTGAGCGGCTCTCGTTCTTCGGAGGCAGACCATTAAATCAGCTAAATAAAGTAACAAACATCGTCCAACCACATCGCCTACTATTGTTTATTTCAAGGAACCTCTTGTCTGCTTTCCTGCTTTATCACCCACGGCCGTGCAGTTCAGAGGATGAGATCGGCGCATGCTGTACGCATATAGGCTACAGATTTCGGAGGAGACCGGTGGCGTTGAAAAAAGCCTGCCTTTTCAAAACTACTTGCTGACTGCTAACGTTACTCGTGTTAAATAGCGGTCCACTTCCGTGTTTTGGTACAGTTGGCTTACTCCGTACTCCAGACCACCTTTTCAAGTGGACTCGAGTACGGATCGACGAACTGTGCCCGAGTACGGAGCGTTCACACTAATCAAACGAACTGGACTTTGGGGTCAAGTGTACTCTGACCCGGACCCGGGTCCTTGATGTGAAAGCATCCTAAATGTACTTTAAAATGAAATAAGCAATCCAGAGTTTGCTTAATAGAACCAGCCTCAAAATGAGCTGGTTTACCTGTAGAAAAAAGGAATAATGTATTTCACATTTAGCAGGAAACTACACTAGTTACACAATGATTTTAAAAATGATTTACGACATTCACAAGGATGTGCGCTCTACACTACACGGCTTGCTTAACACATTAGCTGAACACAGAGCGAATAAGTTCCTTCACAGTTTTACTGCGAGAGTCCAACAACTATTAATCATCCGCCAGGTGTTGGTCATTTGAGCTTGGCTATTACCTCGCTAAATGCCAAGTCCTAGTCTGAAAAACAACTGCAGTCCACTAGCTTTCAGTGGAAATGACAAAATAATAGAGTAGTGTTGTTCTAGAGAACCAACTTTGATCCAGTCTAGCAGTCGAGCTATACAACAGCCAAGAGCTGTTTAAAGGATACAGGAGAGACATTTTGAAAACAGTGGCTGGCTAAAAATGACATGGCAGACTATTGTTTGGAATCAGTAGGGGAAAAATATACATGATACCCAACCTACCTTTTTCACATTCAAAATCAGAATAAGTATAAGATGATTTTCTTTCTTCCATAAAACTAATCGAGCAGTAAAGCTACTGTGAGGGATTGACAGTGCTGGAAATCCATTTATCTTTGTTGTGACTGGCTGAGTTTAGTTTTGTCAGTGAGGCGTACTGCTAAATTACCACAACTTCCTCATCATCGTCATCGCAGCACGTAGGTTTTGGTTGCTTAGTAACGGCAGGCACGACAGGAGCGCCACCTCCCAAGCACATTGGATAAAAGGATGAAAGTGCCACTGCTGGCGTTTTCCACACGTTTTTAAACGCTACATGTGAACGGCCACAAAATAGTAGAAACAGATTGGGACTTGCAGGGAATCCGTCTACATCAAACACCGTGTTGTGAGCAAATTTGTACAGTATTTATACTAAGTGCGCTGTTTCATGCCGGGTTTGGAAGTGGGGATGTGCATGCATTCGTTTTTGTAGTTTGGGCTAGTGATTTGGCCAGCGGTTGGAGCAGCAGCGGCTGTGACACACAGCTCATGGAGGCGATTAAGGTACTGCAATTGCAGCAAATAGCTTTAAAATTTACTTCCTCTCTGAGTCATATTTTAGAGTCAGTGTGACTCCAGAACTTGCCTAAAAATCATCATGTTTATAAATTTAATTCAGTATCCATTTTGTCTGAGAGGGAACCTTCACGGCCAGACTTTTGTAAACCTTAAACTGATTCATCTTAACCCTCTGAGACCCATAATAGACCAGTTTTTTGTCTTTTTTAGGGGGGGTAGAGGGGGTCTTTAGGGGAAGATAGCATGTCAACAGTAGATGTCACATAGAAGTGGTGTACATCAACTGAAAGCTGGGAACCTGAAGATTAATTTGAGATGCAGCTCAGCACTGTGTGTCAATTTGTTCTAGTCATAAATCAGAAATAACATCAGTTAATGAATTAATTATTTAACATAAATTGTGAAAGTGTATAAGGGTTTAGAACATTATGATGGAAGTATATGATGGTCATCCCAATGCTCTATTATGTCTCATAAGTTGTTGCAGCAATTTTTGGGTTGATGCCATTTGTTACATAGATTTGGTGCTAAATTTAACCATTTTTTATAACTCGAGAATTGATAAAAATGATCAGTAATCCCTCCAAAATACCACATTAAGACACCACGACCATGAGGAACACCATAGAAAAAGTCATGCTGTGATTTGGTTTCAAAAACTTTTGACATTTGGAGATTTCTGCAAGAATTGCAATTTTCGGAGATTGGATGGCGAGCACCTCTGTTCTGGAAATTGCTCAGATACCCACTTATTGTCAATCTACCTAGGAAAGCCACTTCCATCCTCTGAATGCCCTAGGTCTCTAGTTTGTGGTTGTAAAGTTTCATAAGGCTGTGATTATCCTAGAGGTCACCACAGGTCATTTTATACAGTGACGTCAAGTTTAAAAAAAATGGTCTCACTGCAGTGAAATGGCTACTATGGGGACTAACATCATCACACATTAATATATTTGGGCTCATTGGATCCACAAGAGTCTCAGATTTACAGTCAAACCCAATGTTTTCAAAGGAGAGACTCGTGGGTACCCATAGAACCCATTTTCATTAACATATCTTGAGGTCAGAGGTCAAGGGACCCCTATGAAACCTCCTTCCTGACAAGCTAGCATGACATGGTTGGTACCAATGGATTCCTTAGATTTTCTAGTTTCATGTGATATATAGCTTCACTCTAGCTCACAGTGTTAAGAAAAAAGTGACCTCAACAAATCAGAAAAATGCAGCCATATAGACAAACATAAAAGAAGCAGCCCATCAGGTGATATTGTGATATTGATGGCGCACTGGGGATCAGTGACTGAAGCTGTGTAAAAAATTTAGTTTGGCCTTTGCGTGCCGTTGGGACCAGAGCCAATCTTGTTTTGGTCTCAAACTGTGCAAACACAATTTATTTCTGTTATTCTGCCACATCAAGAATGACCATTCTGACCTTTGGTTTTTGCTTTGTCCAATGCTTCCATATCTACAGAATCGGAAAGAGATAGGCGCTTCTGAAGTATATCGCAACCCAGTGTGTGAGCTGATGAAAGACAGTTTTCATGCTCATATCTGGAAGAGGTCAGGAGCTGCTGAGGGAAAACTCACTCTCAGCAGCGTTGTTCTCGATGAGGTAGACTGATATTTAGAGACGTGCACGTTTAAATACACTGCAGAGTCAGCTTAATTCAAAAACACCTATTCAAACAAAGTCATTTCAGTAGTTTAGATAAGTCCTCACTTCTGTAAGCAGGTTTTATTGTTGCAAAGAGAAGAGCTGATCCCTGCGGTAATCTGCAAAAAAGATGATGTGACAGTCTTCAAAGCTGTTCTCTAACCTGTCCTAGATTTTCATAATTGTTCAACTTCAGTTCCAAGTTACGCAGAGAGTTGGCTCGAATTTGTTGTTATTAAATACACCACAGCACACAGAGTGCCTTGCTTTTTGGTGCATTGGCAAGAGTTATTTTTGGGTCATAGTTCTGTTTGTCCCGTCTTTGCTTTGTGTCGGCGTGTTCGCTTTCTTACCTTATAAATTGTTTATCTTGTGTGTTTACCTCGGGAAGATCTACGACCATGTTGGCAGCAGCTAATGGGGATCCAGGTAAAGTTGAAAAAATGAAATGTTACTCTTGCACTGCTTTGGAAGAAATCTCTCTTATCTTTTATTACGATGTCTGCTCATGCGCTGCAGACTATCTGTTAGATGTCAAGCGGCCCTTGAAATTTGTGGTTTCATAAAACCGGCCTCATTTTTGTGTATTGTTTCCTCAAGATAACCAAAGATAAACAGATGACTCTTATGCGCTCCTTTACTTTCTCTGTCTTTCTCTGTGTTTCTCTGGCTGAGGGTTGTGATTCATTTCTCGTTTAGAACCTTTAAATATTGTGAAATTGTCCACTTCCTTCTAAATATGTTTTCTCTTTTAGTCGCTGCTACCTAGGTTTTATTTAATTGAAAAACATGAATGAGGTTATCTGGATTTCAAAATGTTGGAGGAATTCACATTAAGTCAGAGTAAGTCTTATTAAAGAGTAATATCTTGTGTGTTTTGTGCTGCAACGTGGTTTCCTTCTCAGTGTCACATTGCTCTTTAGCCATACGGCATGAGGAAATTACCATTCTTAAATTATTTTCAGTTTTCTAATTAAACCTTTAACAGTAAATCAGTTTACCTGAGCGATTTTCCAGTTTAATGAAATTCAGAGTAAAATCCTTAAAATGTCTTAATTCAATCTGTCGGTGTATTTGACTTGCATCATAAGGTGGGACTTGGGTTACGTCAGCTTTGTGCCTGAGGGTAATGAGATAGTAATGAGCAATTTTAGGCCTGTCTGTCAGTGTCCCAATTATTGTTTTCCGTCTCTTCCTCGGAAGAGATCCAACGCTGTGTGATGAAGCGGTTTCAGATTCAGATGTCATTGTCACAGGAAATCCATTTGCTCTGCCACACGAATTTGTCTGAGCATGAGCGATCTGCTGCTACGTTACAGTGTGCAGGACAATCAGATTCTCTTAATAAGATTAATCAGTCCAATGATTGTCGCTTTGTCTGCGTTCCTCTTGAAACTGATGAAATACCCTCCTGCCCCCTTCAACCTCAACCCTCATCTGCCATGACCAAACCAGCTAGCACCAAATGAAGCGCTGTGTCGAATCATTTTGTAGCATTTCCATTCTGGCAGCCGCTGAACATTTTTTTGGAATGGAACGCGGTATCCAGTCGTGTGTGTTAAGGCGTCATGGAGAGTCTGTTGATTTACTGGGCGCAGATTTGTCCTGAAGTCTGGAGTGAATCCAGAAGAGCGTCGCTACCGATAGCCAGCCCTTTGACTGGGGGAGGCTGGGATACTGGGAGAAGATACAGCCATGAGCCATATTGGATGTTGATTTTGAAATGAGTCTAGAAGCAGGAGATGGGCAGAGCTGTTATAGTTTTACAATTTAAACGCAAACACGGACACTAAAACATGCACACACAGTTAAACTCATACTGACTTTCTCTTTTTCTCACACTCTAACATGCACATATAGAAACACAAATAAACAGGTATCACACTGTTCTGCAACTCGGCCACTGTGCAAAATAATCAATAAATTGTTCCAGGCCCCTGTTCCCTGCAGTGTTACAGCAAATAAAGTCTAGAAATCATGGAGATTCTCAGCCTCAGCAGAGTGAAAGCAAAGAAGCCAATATTTTGGCCTGCAGAGTGTTGGATACGTCCTCACATATAACAAACTGGTGTTTATGAAAGGAATCCAGAACACTATTATTTCTAGGAGTTAGGAAAAAAAATCCATTCACCTATGTATCGCGTTTTTTAAATTATGATTTTGAAAGTGATTTTTTTAATGCCAGAATCAATATAAGTGCTTCATTTGAGTCTATGTGGAGGTATAAGGAAGTTGCTGCTTTTATTGTTGTAGTCTGAGCAACGTGACGTCATATCCATCCGAAACCATGGATGTATTAGAACGAGAAAGTAGAAGACGGCGGAGGGTCCGTGTGGATACAACCTGCACTCTCACATGTTAAATCCAAAGAGGTAAACTCTACACATACAGTAAAGTATGGAAACACTTTGGGTTACACACATTACCAGGAAAAGCAGAGCTAGACATCATGGCTAAAGCTGCTTGCTAACTCTGTCATGGACAGGAAACGTTATCAGATTGCGGTAACTTGAAGGAAAGCCAGTCGCCACTCGCATCCCCGTGGTAAAATCAGCAGACGCTACAACTGTAGAGCACCCATATAATGACATTATGTTAAATTCAATCAAACGGCCCCAATGGAGCTGACCATGGATGTATAAAGAGAACAGAGCTAATGGGAGAGCTGACAATGACTGATATATTTGACTTCAGGACATCTCTGACTACATACAGGCAGAATATCTAACATTTTTACTGTATCGATTTAGATACTTTTCAAAGTAAAAGTCCCGAGAAGTGTATGATTCAACTTCTTCCCATGGTCAAGCGTTAAAAAAGTTAACAGATATCGCAATAAATCGTAATATCAAATCGCAATACTTAAAAATCGAGATACATATCGAATCTGCACCCAAGTATCGTGATAGTATCGAATCGGGAGATAGACGTATCGTCCCAGCCCTAATTATTTCTAAACCACACAGAGTTTTGCATATAATTGATACTGTGCATGCTAGGTGGTGTGCTTGTGTGTTTGGGAAGGAGTCGAAAGCAGTTCGAAGGTTCATGGAGAGAGTTGTGTATTGTGTAAAGACGCAGCCCCTCATGGACCACTACTGGTTCAGTTCCAGCTCAGCCGCTTTCAAAAGTCATCAGCTCTTTAATGAAGTGATGATTCACGTTGGAATTGCAGCCATCCAATACTCCCGCAGTGACCCAGTATGAGTTGTCCTCTCTCTCCTGTCCTCCCACTCTTTTACCTAACTCTATATCCCGCTCTTTCTCCAGCCATGCTGAGGTGTCGGGGGCTCTGCCAATCGCTTGCATTCTCTATAGTAGATTAAGAGAGCCACAGGGGACAGCCCCGAATGAGGGAAGAGGAGAGCGAGAGGGAGAACAAATGCATCTAATACTCCAGCCACCGCCATCCTGTCTCTCAAGAGGGGGGTGAGTTGGCGTTTGAACTAAATGGTATGATTAGATTTGTCCCGTGTTCCAACAGTAGCCCTGCCCACCCGCACCCCGAGGCTTTAGGCGCTTTCTACTTCCACTAAAAGCATCACAGCTCCGCCTTTGGGTGCCAATGTGCCATTTTAAAGAAGTTGTTTGGTAAAGTGTGGCTTGTAGAGGAACCCTGCAGAGAGTGTGATGATTGAGGCTGATGGGGAAGCGGAGGAATAGCGGCGAGCGTCTCGACCCTGTGGGGGCTGCGTGTTGACTGAGCTAACCCTGACGACATCATTAGATTGGATAGATGAGGAGCCCCAGGAATAGAAATGTGTCAATGCTTGTTGATGCTGGTAGGGTATACTTATTCGTAGAGGCTAGTCAAGGTTACCTACTGGGTCATTTTAATGGGTAGCTTCGGTATTTTTCCATCTCGACCCTTTTTTCCCATGTTTTTGTGTCTAAGTGACTAATAGGGTCAACAATTTCTCAAATTGGTCCAGTATTGAGGCATAACGCTAAACGGGCTGCAATTTTATCATAGCGGGCAATTCCACACCGTCAATTTACGTCCACTAAAAGTGCTTGTTTTTGCTACTGACAGACTCAGATTATTATTATAAGTGTCTGACAACATTATGGAAAGGATCCCAAGTAAGGCATAATGTACAGCGATCCGGTCATTGTTGTGAAAGAAACCCCGACAGGGCGATGCCGCACCCCGACGCAGAGCGGAGTCTCTCATCGCCCTGAAGGGGTTTCTTTCACAACAATGACCCCCTAGCTGTACATTATTCCGCTTATTATAGGCTACTTACTTAAGAAATAAATAATTTGACACAAATACGGTCCGCCACAGTCCACCATCAGAACTGCACCCATAGCAACGGTCTGTTATTCATAGCAACGGTCTGCTATAAAGAAATAACAGACCATAGAACACCGTGATTGACCAATCAGAATCGAGTATTCAACAAAGCCGTGTAACACAGAGAAATAAAATATACACACCAAAATTATACTTTTTTGATGCCTTACTTTCACTGCTTCAACTTCAACTCTGGCTACTCAACAGATTTTGGTTAAAATCATTGTTAGGCAGTACTAACAATGTTGATGATGCAGACATACATGCTCAAAACTGTGCCTAAGCTTAACAAAAAACAGTAGTTAAAAATCAAAATGTAATCACTGCTGATTAGAAGTCAGTCGAAGCATTTACTGCAGCATATGGTAGAACGATACAGCATTTTGGTGTTCCCATTTAGAGTCATAATGACCCCAAAATCAAAGCCTCACCTATACCTCTTTTGTAAGGCGGCCTGAATCTGCTGAAGGAAATGTGTTTTGTTTTTTTTGGCTTCAACATATTTTAGGTTCTTTTTCTGATTCAAACTGTATGACAAGAATCAATATTTGATCATAAATTGAAGCGCAATTAGAATCACAGTCTGTCAATCTATGATACACAACTCTATAGATATGATTTATGTATTGCAGGGTTTCCCACAGTGTTTTATAGCAAAGGTGGGTCACCTCACCTGAAACAAAGACCACCTTTGCTAATGTCATATGAAAAGTCAATATACTTTTATGAAATGTAGCATTAACCTGCTACTTCACACATGAAAAAGCTGCTACTTCACACATAAAAAAAAATCGTAACATTTAGTCACGATCCAGATGGTTTATCACATCAGCTGAACAATTTCCTCAGGGAAATTATCTATTTAGCCTAGAATCTCCATTTGATATTTAGTGGAATCCAGCAGTAATCCAAGTCTGTAAACCAATCCTAAAAGTAAAGATGCTAACTTTAGTTTCCCAGGTTAACCCAGGTTGATGTTTTGGCAGCAGAAGCACAGCAATCACACCAAGGGTTTAGAAGAAAGTGCTGCCCCTGGGCAAAGCACCTGTTCTGCAGTTTCTGCCAAAAACCTTTTTGTACCTGTGTGTGTGTGTATATGTGATGATGTACAGTGTGTTCACCTAATATATGAATATATTCATCCATCCATACCTTTCTTGTACCTCCGGGGTGTTGACTGGCTGGGCAGGAGAAAACACCAGGGAGATTTCAGTGATGAGGAGCAAACATGACATATATTTATCCACAGGTCCAGGATGTAATTCTCCAGCTATCATATGAGTTGTTATTGTTGTTTCCAGGCTTGTTGGTACATTGCACCCAGGGTGATATTCCTGTTTGCACGGATGTGAAAAGCACAGCAAGAGTGCACTGTGTTCCACGTCCTCGGGCATGTTTGCCCCGGTTATATGAGTGTAATATTTAGTTATTTGTGCTGCCTGTGCGGAGGTGAGGGAATAGTGTGCAATAACGTTTTACAGTACCTCAGGTTATAGTCAAGAATAGCTCTGTCATGGTCCTGGGATTTTGCTTGTAGTTCGTTTCCTGTTTTATTTTGAAAAGTTCACTCCCCTCATGTGTTATGTTTGGTTTTACCCATACATTGTATATAAAAAGTGGACGTAGTCACTGTGACGTCAACCATTGGTTTGTGGACTGCCGTTTTGAAGCCTTGAGTTCTGCATTTTGGCCGTCGCCATCTTGGTTTTTGCTGTCGCCATCTTGGTTTTTGGCCGTCGCCATCTTGGTTATGTATTGAAGAAGACTTGAAACTAGCAATTGAGACCATAAACTCATGTTTACAATGTTTACTGGGGTAACAAATCAAGTGAGAAGTAGGGTCATTTTCTCATAGACTTCTGTACAATCAAAATTTTTTTTCACTTTATTATCACTTTCCGAGTCGGAAATCCGACTTCAAGGGGGCGTTCCAGTTGAAATTACAGACTTGGATCTCAGAAATTGTGACAATCCCTGCAAAAAGACCATTTCACACTTTTATTGGTTACCTTGCTTATTGTTTAATCTCTAGAACTTTGTTTGCCATTTGTTGAATAATTACAGTCAGAACAGGAACAGCAATGCTGAATCACTTCATTATTTTGGTTTAATGCAATTCATGATTTAAATACCTAATTTATTCTGGTTGTACTGAAAAACAAACAAACAACCAAGTCATATTTAATGCTTTTTGCATTTTTTAAACTTTAATTGATCACTAATGTGGCTGATGTTTTATACTTAAAATTTGCATCCTCAACTACTTCAGACTTACTGATGGGCTGCATGTTGAATTTTAAAACTGTCATGTAATGGGCCGGTGTTTATCATGAAATGAACCCATTAATATTATGACTACGGTTCTGTCACTTAAACAATTGACCATAACAGGTCATATTTTACAATGATTGAAGGACAACTAAAAGACATTGTTAAGCTGGTGAGTTTTATTTCTTCTCAAGGCCTGGACAGCAAAATCATTTCATTCCAATGAAATCACCGCACACAGAGGGTCCTCTTGCAGAGGCAAAAGGTTTAACTTTGGTGAACTTGACCTGACCTTTAACATATATATACATAAATGGAGGACGCTATCGTAGTTTATTAGCTGTGTTCCCCATTTATTTAACCTCCTCTATCAGAGTAAAAACTGTTCCGCAAAAGAGGAATGGTTTGCAGACAGTTTTGAGACAAGAGTTGATGGTACAAATACCTCTTTTGAATAAACTGAGTTTGCTAATTGACCATGCATAAGCTTGTCAGAGCTTTACATTGGTCACCACAGTGTAATTGGGAAAAAAATGTTGTACTTAATGTAATCTCTTGGAGACACAGATGCCAAAATGTGCAAAATAGTTTTGGTATTTTTAGAGTTTATTGCTGCATTTTTCACTGACAATATACATAAAAAAAGAAAAACAAGTTTTCTGGAGTTTTCTTTAGGCTGCTGTTGTTGTGTTTGCACACAGAATCCATCAATCTGACGTGATGTCTTATCAGTTTCAAGCCTCTGAATCACAACAATAAACACCGACAATTTACAAGTACCCACTGGAAAACAATGCATCACCAACATCTGTCTTAACCCTCTGGAGAGAAACCTTGTCATTATTGGCGCTGTAAGGCGGTTTTCCATTATGCCAGCTGCCAGACGCATTTCACTGTTGGTGAAAAGTCAAGGCAACGGAGAAAGCATAGTTTGTGGTGCAAAGTTCACACTCGAGAGAAATGACAAGTTAACAGAGATGTTGCCAGCACACTGAGGATGTCTGTCAGTGACAAGTGTCTCCAGTTGTGTGTTAAATTACATGCATTTTTATTTGTATGTGACTGCTCTTCTGTGCTCAGACAGCCACCAACACATTGTTATGCTTCCGCGCCTTCGACAGCCGTTGCCGGGGTTACTATGCTTTCAGATCGTCCGTCTCGTGAACTCAATATCTCAGGAACGCCCAGAGGGAATTTCTTCAAATTTGGCACAAACGTCCACTTGAAATCAAGGATGAACTGATTAGAATTTGGTGGTCAAAGGTCACTGTGACCTCACGTCCGTCCCATTCTCGTGAACGCAATATCTCGGGAACACTTTTAGTGATTTTTTTCCAAATTTGGCACTTGGACTACAGGATAAACTGATTAGATTTGGGAGGTCAAAGGTCAAGGTCACTGTGATTTTTGGCCATAACTCAAGAATTCATATGCTAATTATGACAATTTTACACACATGTCTAATATGATAAATGATGAAGTGATGACATTGTGGACAGACATGGATGTAAAGTGCAACTTGACTGGTTGGCGGAAGCATACAACGGCGAGGCGGTAATTCTAGTTTTCTACTCCTGTGCACCAGAGGGCTTAAGGCTCTGCCAGATGAGGTTTGGCTGCTGACAGGCAATGCTGTCTTAATCCATTGCAAATTTTATTCTGATGAGGAAATGACAATGATCCATGAAAAAACACGATCAAATTAGGGAATTCTCTCAGTCCAAAAGAGCAAATGAATAATTCCGAGCTGGCTGATGGCACTATGCACATGCACAGCATGATTTCTTTGTTTCTTTGTTCTCCAAAAGGCTGCTTTGCTGGCCGTATCGCTGCATGGAAATGAACGTTTAAATTCCTTCTCAACTATTTTGTTTGTGACTCTGAAAACATATGCTTCTCAAAACAATAGCCAAGCCTTTCAAAGCTGGTTTTGTTTCTATTGCACTGCTTCGGATTTTCTGTTAAATTACACACAGAATTCTCACAGCTTGTAGATTTAGTTTAATGATTCATGCATAAAGAATTACAGGGCAGAAAGAGATGAAGGGGGTAAGCTATGTGAAGGAGCTATTGGGCTGATAGCATTGACTTTTTTTGAAGTGTGACTGAAATGGATGGAATTTGTCAGTGAAATCTGTCCTGCTTATGCAACGGCAATGAGAGGCTGAATTTTCCAGAGGACACTTTGTTCCCTCCAGGCCACCTGCTACTGATGGATGTCTTCATTTTCTGTGGCTGCATCAGGCAGTTGTAAAAGAGTAATCATCACAGGGCCAAACATGAAAATAGCTTAAGGCATTGACATAGTCTCAAAATATATTTATGATGAGTTGTCTGTAAAAAAAAAAAGGAATGATAATGAAACATATGTTTAGCTTTACAAAGATTAAAGCCCCTTTTGGACATAATTAACATTACAGTGGGAGAAGGGAAATGAACCCATTCACCGTGCTCCTTTGCTAATAGCAAATTTGGCATACTTTCAATGGTGCCAGTGTGCCAAAATGTAAAACAAATATAGGCTAAAAAAGAGGGCTCAAAAGAGAATACCAGTACCAACATTACAGAAGCCCATTTGATTAGCTTTTATGGGATCTCCTGATGGTTTTATGTTTTTTTTTTTTTTATTGGGATGATGGTAAAAGTACAATTCACCCTGAAGGGAACATGAATGTGTCTACTACATTTCATGGCAATCCATCCAATAGTTGTTGAGACATTGCCCTAAAGAGCAAAGATTTCAACCTCGTGGTGGTGCTAGAGAAAAGGGTCAGGGGATCACCAATATCAGTAGGCTTCATCCTCCAGGGACCATCAATGTCTCTACAAAATATTAGGCTAATCCATCCAATAATAGCGTTATCGTTATATCAGTGTGGATCAAAGTGGTGAACCGACCAACAGACCGACATTGCCATCTCATTCACCGTTCGTAGCTATACCTTCGAAAAGTAATGCACTGTAATTCGTATATATCCCACCAAATCAATTCGTATGTAATCCACGTAATCGTGAACCAGGAAGTATAAAGAGCGACAAACGCAGCGTTGGGAGGAGGTCGGGGTGGATGGATTGGCCAAAAAACACCAGACTTTCGCCCAGGAAACCGATGTTCGTACCTCGTGTGAAACCAGAACGTTGATTATTTGTTATGTGACTTCCGTATCTAAGTTACGCAACTTTCAGAGTTATTTTCACCAAAACCATGATCTTTTCCTAAACCCAACTAAGTAGTTTTGTTGCCTAAACATAACCAGGTCAATCTTTTCCTAAGCCTAACCAAGTTGTTTCCTGTGAAGACGGAAGTTTATTCTGAAAAGACTATGCATGTATCGAGCGGAAATTGACACTTTTTGCTGGACATTCGCAGGAAAACGCACAGAAAATGGGGAATAACTGTTCGTAAGATACCATACGAATCGTTTAATGATACAGCTCAGTCGCCAGGAAAAATTTTTGACATTGGACATTTCTGCAAACCAGGGATATGTTAAATGTCTACATTTTTGCATTCAGTCAGAGCAATTGACGTAGTTTAAAGAGCGAAAAGAGACAGACCGGGCGGTTGGGAGGGGAGGTTGATGGGTCTATCAAGCACAAGGCTTTCATCCAGGAGACCACTGTTCGTGTCCCAAGCGTCAGATTACAATCAGCTGTTCGTTCATGTCCCTTGTCCCATGTCCCCCTCATTTTCACTGTACACTGTTTCACTGTTTTAAGCCCAACCATGTAGTTCTTTCCCTAAACCTAACTATAGTGGTTTTGTTACGGTTGTTACGTTACGTTGTTTTGTTGTTGCATTATTATTTGAACACAAACCATGATATTTTCTAACCTTAACCAAGTAGTTTTGTTGCCTAAGCCTAACCAATCGTTTCACATCGTTAGCCATGTGGCATTGTGCGTTTTTGTGGCACGTTTGTTTTATTTTGGGTTGTATGAGGATACATTGCGCAACGAGTGGCTAAAAAAAGAATGCCAACTTTATTTTTATTGTCAGACCAAGTATGTATAGAATTAAATGAGTATGAACCATTTTACCTTTACACATTACCCAACTAAATGTTGATTGACTTGTCTCAGTCCCTTCATGTTGGTGTCGGTATCATAACATCACATTCTCTCTGGATATTAGAAGCATTATTTGTTAATATGCTGAATTCAATTCTTTCTGTGAACTTTTACCACCCAACCCCACATATTCCCCCTGCGCCTGGCAAGTACTTTTCCCCAGTTACCATGGTAAAAATTACAGCAGAAATTGCCGACCTTTTCATGACTATGGAAAATGAGCACTTCCGTCCTTCCAAGTCCTCAACAACTCGTCTTGTTTTTTCCTGGGCCATTTGGTGAAGGCCAAATCCTTGAGGGTTCGGCAGTTTGATTGACGCCACAAAACCTAGACAAGAGAATAGCTCTCTGATTGGCTGTTATGCTCTCATTTGGTAGCAATTCACAATCACTTGTCAGCAAAGATGCGCATGTAAAACAGGGTCAAAAACACTCGAGAGAGAAAAAACATGTATTAGATCATTATTTGTGCTTGATTCCCACCTCTGCAGTCATAAAATCTAAACATATTAATTAACCAATTAATGTTGGACAATTAACATTAACTCAGATTTCTGACTGTTTGAAATATTAAATAGTAAAATGACAGAGTAGAAGACTCCAGCATGTGAGTCTGATGTTTGCGTTTATATCAGCTGCTGTGATCTCGCCCAAGTGTTGCGTATTGAATTATTATAATTTTTCTGTTCCTTTGACTCCCCACTTAGCACAATAATACCACTAAGGGAATCGGTACACTGTCAGTTTCTTAATAAAGTGCTCAGTACTTGATGCCGTATTACCTTACACATCACTTAAGTGTTCCTGACTTGCCAACACGTAATGGAGCCACTAGCGGCTGCATCTCGATGGGAAACTTAAGTGCCTGTGATGTGTTTGAGAAAATATTGTTGACTTTGTTTGCTGGCAAGGGTAATATTCTATTAATATGCTAATAGAAAAATAATGTGTGGGTGAGGTTACAGTAGGTGGTGAACAAAACTGTTTGCTGCAGCTATTGGACTGCTTACATTTTAGGAGGATTTCATCAGTTTGTTTTTTATGAAGTTCAATATTTCATTACCCTGTGGTATTATACAACCGTATATAACGCTGTAAAATACATGCTGTGACACCAAACATTACTAAATCCAGATAAGGATAGAGGCGGTAGACAGTAAGATAATATTTTCTTCCTTGCTTAAAGCTGTGTGGGATGAGAATGTGATTCATTTTTTTGTCAAGTCGTTGTTTAGGCCTTTCCAGGAGTGATAACTCTGCACTCTATTGAAGCCCTATTTTAATTACAGGGCATGAGTAATTGTATTTAAAGGAATTAGACAACACAGTACCGTCTTGTCAGGCTTAATCATGAATAATGCCTAGCCCCCTTTGCTTTTAAAAATAAAGACATATACATATCCTAAATCACTTCTTGCATTATTCATAGACTTCATGCCTCTCTGTTTACTCATTTGCAAATGCAGTGGTGGGCATTGTACAAGTGCGTCACCGTGCATATACTGATGTGGTCAATCCAGGTAAATGTTCTCCTTTTTATTCCGTATGCTCTCTACCAACCATGAATAAAAGGGATGCAATTAAAGATAAGTCAGCTATATAACTGACAGACCATCTCCTGTAACATCTAAACTGGTAAAAGAAAACTTTTCCTTCAGATTTTCTTGCGGAAGAGAGGGAAAGTTGCACCATCAGTCCAACAAGTATGATGGGGGAAAAGCCAAACCAGTACAATGGCTACATCGGTATGAAACAGACCTCTTCAAAAGGAGGCTCAGTGGTGGAATGTGTTTTTCCTCTCTTCAAAAAGAGACACAGAAACCCAGTTTTCAAAGAGAGGCGGCCTTTGAACAATACTGACGGTGAGCAGAGATGGAGGAGGAGGAGGAGGAGGAGGAGGCAGTGGGATAATGAGAGGATTCTCACCATTTACTCCTCCCAAATCACACTGCTGTACAACTCATATATTCATATTTTATCATATCCTTAATCTTATTTGTTAATATTTCATAAAGCTGCATCAACAAAATAATCCAGTGTGAAATTTTGTATTAATGTGTATTAGAGGGAAAAAAAACAACGAGACTGTCTAATCCTTGAATGCAGGCGTGACGATAGGCGGGGCAAGCGGCCCCGGCCAGCCAATGAGACGTAAGTTGAGTCGGGCGCTTAGACCCGCCCTTTCAGGAAGCCCAAGACACATATAGAAATAAAACCTCTCTGATTATCTATTTTTCAATTTTCCATTTTCTTATTCAACATTCCACAAATAGAAAAGTATTATTATTATTATTATTATTATTATTATTATTATTATTATTACTATTATCTGATGAACGGAAAATACAACTTTAAAAAAATTAATTACATTTTCCAATTTTCTATTTTCCTTTTTTGTATGGAATATTTAACTGATGACCATTACGCCTTTTGTGTGGCTAAAATGCGTTAATTGTGAACTGTGCAGTGGAAGTGATGAGTTTCACAGATGATAGCTTAACAGCGATAGTAAAAGACGGCAAAGTCGAAGCAGTTGGAAATATTTTTTTAATGAAAGCAGTATTTTTGTTGAAACTAGCAGCAGAGGGCTGTCTCTAATATTCTACGTGCTGTCTGTCTGCCTGTTTCAAATAAAGACCCCTGAGCAGTTCAGGTAAATAACCCCAGTTTGAGATTTTGTGGTACCTCTTTTCTGAAATTTCCGCTGTGTTTCCGGGCCTTGACAGAGAACAACCATCAGACAAGAGCCTCTAAAATATTCAGCTTGAGTACAACAAATTAATTTAACATGGCACAACAAATGCTGCTCACTTACTTGACCGTTTCTACGAAAATACTGAGCTCCTGGACTCTCTGGTTTTAGATTCTGTGTGCAGCGATGACTAAAAACGCTTAAATCCAGTCGAATGGCTGATCTCTGTGATTCACACACACCATCTCAGTCTTTTCTCACTTTGTCTCCTGATAGTGTGATTGTAAAAGAGCTGCGGGAACACAGTGAGTCTGTTATTGTGATGCATGTTTCCAATAGCTGCACCTGCTCGGCCCCACGGCGTTTACCTGCTACTTAGTATGACCGTCACATTCTTAGTCTGTTTCAACCCTCGCCCCCAGTCACTGCAGGGCTCAAAGAATAATATTAAAGAAGATATCTAGAGGTCTGCTTTTAAACTACAATCGCAGCTGACTCCATAAAAATATTATTTTGAACTTTACAGATGGTGACACCAAACTCTAAAGTCAGATTCTAATAATTTCCTTTTTATTACTTTTTAAAAACCTTGTTTGACTTCTTTTGGTCTTGATTGCGATTCCAAAAATCTGTTGTCACACTGGTAATGCTTCCTGCTCGTGTTCTGGCATTACAGCAGGATTTGAGAGTGCATGTGAGGGGGAAAAAACATGCACAGGTATGGCTGGAAACAATGGGATGGTGACATGCCAAAAGGGGATTTGCAGGAAGAAATGAATCATGAATATTTGGCTGGAATTCCTGTCAGACGGGATTCAATGAGGATTTGTTTTTCATTAGTGTTTGGGTTGTCGACTTTCCAGCCTCCCTCTCTCTAGGTAGGAGTCATTTGTTGCATTTTGTACATATTAGTGTGTGTGTGTGTGTGTGGGAGAGAAGAGAAAGGGAAGGTGAGATGTCTGTCTCTAAAGTGAGAACTCATCACTGGCTACAGTGTTGGATGAGGTGGCTGCACATCGGGAACAGGAGGCGATTTCCATGAGTGATGAACCATCCACTGGCGTCTGTCACGCTCTGAAAATCACTGTAGGACCCACATTATTTGTCTCATACACATCTAAGCGCTTTTCAAACATCACACAGATTTTTTATTACATATCTCTGCTTCTGCATCGGCCATGAGAGCCTTCAGAAGCTGATGAATAGGACTAAAGGTTGGGCAAATTGCTGTTTACATACAGTACATAGGATTTAAACTGACTGTATGCCAATGTAGTGTTACCGTTTGAGGTTGTTTGGAAAATGTGGGAAGTTAAATTATTATTTACAGTATTACAAGTTAAACTCAGGCAATGAATAGAAATGGATTCATCTGGTCGGATACATCTGCTTTTTCAGCATGGCTCGATAGATGACAATATTGGTCAGCCCATAGACATATACACGTAGACACCGCATTGGACGCTCCAGGCTGTTGCAGCGATACGTCAACGTGGGCGCCATATTGGACAGGGCAAGACTGGCCTGTAACCCTATACTAGTGAACGGGGAAGCTGCCGTTTTTCTGGATAAAAAGCACTATAACTTCTACATTTCTCAACCAATTTCAATGAGTCGTTATTATATTACAGGGTTTATGATCTACGTGGAGTAGAATAATAAAGTTTTGAATGCACACATTCACCCCAGAGGATGATCCCCAGTCCTTTCATCTAGTGCCATCATCAGGTCAGGGACCTGCTAAACATGCTAGCATTATCATTGTGAGCATGTTAACATGCTGATGTGAGCATCAGCTCAATGCACTGTTTATTCTTTATTCTTTTCTTGTATGGTGTAGTGTGTTGTGGTCCGGCCCAAAGTCTGTAAATTCCCTTAAAAAGTAGAATTTGTTCTTTGACATGCCTAAACAATAACAAAGAATAATGAGCATCTACAGTGAGAACGAAGTAGAGTCCTGTGTCTGTACTTTGGTTTCCAGTTTTCTTCCTCATTTACAAGGGAATCAGAAGAGGCATTTTTAATATACACCATCACACCAACTCTTGTTGGGAGCAAATCTCCCTGGGTTGGGTACACTTATAAAACTATTATTTGTAATGCTTATGATAAATAGTAAAAATGCACCACTTTAATATTTCTTATGACAGCTTGTGGTGGAATTTATTAAACAAGACAGATTACTATTTATTTTAATAAATATTCAAGGTAGCAGCTTGCAGGAATGTAAGAATTATAGGGAACATAAGAAAAGCTTGGAGCTGCTTCTGCATAATGTGTGGCAGCACAAAGGCTTTGAATCCATGAAAAAAGTGTTGGAAAATCAAACAAAAGTATAATTATATAGCAAAAACTAGAAAAATTTCACTATCGTATAAAACCCTCACTAAAATATAATGTCATTGAGTTTTATTATTCTGTGGGTAGAATATGATTTAATCTAATAAAAGAAGTGCGATCAATTTACTCCTCATTAAGAGGTGGATCATTTTATTGTGTCAAACAGTACCTTGCATCACATTCATGTCGATGTCTTTGTGTTTTTCAGGCAGATTTATCATTTCGTTACGCATGCCACCTCGTTTTGAAAGCTAATTATCATCCTGTGATGGTTTTCCAGGTTTAAACTGTTGTATCTTCTCAGTATGCACAATCAAGGAAAACAGTTTGAGTTATTTTAATAAGAGGATTCCTGCACAATATCTGCATTTTTAAAAGTCAACAAAAATATCAGATTGAATTAGTTTTAAGTAGGGCTGTCAAAGTTAACTCGATAATAACGCAAATTTGTTTTTTAACACCACTGATTTCTTTAACGCATCAATGAAACTTGAGATTTTTAGATTGTAGCGGATTTAGTTTTAAAACCATGTCATACTACCTTGTCGCGAAGGAGGCTAAATAACGCTCCAAACTTATGCTAAATTTTGGCGAGAAAAAAACTGGCATGGCAATTTTCAAAGGGGTCCCTTG
This sequence comes from Sebastolobus alascanus, assembly GCA_916701645.2. Lineage (NCBI taxonomy): Eukaryota > Metazoa > Chordata > Actinopteri > Perciformes > Sebastidae > Sebastolobus > Sebastolobus alascanus. The sequence continues at coordinate 1,398,309 of CAKAOJ020000003.1, forward strand.
ACCTCTGACCTCAAGATATGTGAATGAAACTGGTTTCTATGGGTACCCACGAGTCTCCCCTTTACAGATATGCCCACTTTATGATAATCACATACAGTTTGGGGCAAGTCATAGTCAAGTCAGCACACTGACACACTGACAGCTGTTGTTTCCTGTTGGGCTTGAGTTTGCCATGTTATGATTTGAGCATATGTTTTATGCTAAATGCAGTACCTGTGAGGGTTTCTGGACAATATTTGTCATTGCTTTGTGTTTCCAATAATCAATATTTACAAACATTTGCATAACGCAATCATACTTGCCCACTTCCATGTATGAACAGATAAAAACGGGCGATTAATCAGTAATTAATTAAATATTTTAATCGATTGACAGCTGTAGTTTTAAGGTTTGGATGTCCAGAGGTGCCGTGCCATTGTTTTATTCCCTACTACAACAGCTCGCATGGTAAATTTAGTATAATGACATTAGTTTGACAATTTTTTTTATTTTTGACACTTTGACTATTGAGCCACATGTTGAGCCATTCAGCACTTTGAAAACCCTACCTGAGCTGAGCTCACTGCACTGATTGTTGAGTTCACAACTAGCACATTGTTTCTCATTCTCCAATATCTCTTGTTAAAGTCAATAATGAAAATACTAACTAGCTTTTAAATTTTTACAACACACCTAAAAGTTGCAATCAGCTGACCTTAAGCTTTTAAATATAATGCTGGATAGTGTGTTCCTTCAACATTGATTACACTCCACTGAGTCATTGTAGTGGTAATTGCAACCCAAAAACACAGCATCCTTGTTTTAAGGGTATCAACAGGCTTCTCAACGGGGAGCAGACTGGCACAGAATGATGTCTTGGATTCAGCTGCTAACAATAACAAGTGGAAAACAAAAGGCTGAGTAGGAATTTTTGACTTTTGTGTTTTTTGTGTTAATATATTCTGCAGCAGGAGGAGAACAGATTTCTTGTTCTATTACATAACATGTGCTGTATGTGCACATTACCATTTCTCATATTTTCTTTTCACCTTTTAAAAGTGTTAAATGTACAAAGTAACACCTTTTACCGAGCTCTTACCAGCTCTGTCCAAACATGTCAGTATTTGTGTCGTCTCCCGGTTTGTCCGTCGAAGTGTGGACTGTTGAGTCAGAAACTGGTAGAAGTGGTGCAGCCTCCCAGCGCCCATCAGGGAGTCTGTCTGGATCCCAGTGGTGTCCTGTATTCTCAGGCAGTTGCTGTGAGCTGACCTGGTTTAGCTCTCCCTCGGAGAGGAAATGTCAGCTTCAAAAGGCTGGAGGGAACAAAAGCTCAGTTTGTTAGGTCCCCTTGATGAATTTGTAATGACTGTACTCACTCTGTGCAAAAGCTTATTAATATTAATATCAAGAGTCGCACCTCAACATCGATGCAGACAGCCGCTACGCAGGTTATTCATGTCGGATGAGCTGAATGCCAATCAGCACCATGTGTCTGCACCAAATGAGGTCTGATAATCATTTTAAGATTATTATATATGATGATTAATTAGGTATAAGATAATTATGCTTCTTTGGATGGCATTGTCAGTCTATCATGAGCTTATATACAGGCATTCATGATGCCTGGAGGATATATTCTAGTGACTTTGGTGATCCCATGGCTTTTCCTCTGTGGCCACCAGCAGGTCAAAATTTTCATTTCACCAATAATGCATCTACCTCAGAGTTTGGTACAAAATGTTTTACACTCATTCATGGTTCACATATGATGAATTCAGAGTCCACAAACCAATGGTTGACGTCATGGTGACTACGTCCACTTCTTATATACAGTCTATGATCGATATATTCGATCCACACACCGACTCCGACCTCCGTACAGCCGCCTCTCATCAGAACCAGCTGTTCAGCTGTACTTACGAAACGAATGACATTTCTGTCATGTTAGCATGCTGACGTTAATTCAAAGCACTGCTTTGTCAAAGTACAACCTGTAAAGAGCTGCTAGCATGGCGGTAGCTTCTCGTTAAAGCTCCACGAAGCAGTTAGCAAAGCTTCAAAGAGGCCAAATCTGTGGCGTAACCTGAATTGTGGTACTGTATGATGATGTGGTTAGAGAAACAGACAGTTCCTTAAACAAAAGCAACAGACAAACTGCATCAGTAATGAGAAAGTGGTGGGAGCATAGTTTCTAAACACCAAAATATATTGTCCCCAATAATTGCTGCAAAGCTCAGTCAACATCTAGTGTCTGAAACAAAGCCAATGAAAACAACATGCTGTTAGCTTCTTAATGGTGGGATCATGGCAAAGCTGACTGTTACGACACAGCTCGCTGGGGGAAAGGGATGCAACATAAAACCAGTTCCTGTAAAAGAAAGTTATTTATTTAACAAGGAACTTAGATTGTAACAAAGCACAAACAAAGGAGGCGAACTACAAAGGAACAGAAAGGGCCAGTGGATTCTGTTTACGTCAAATAAACAAATAACCAAAAGAGGGCTCTTTAAAATGAAGAGCTACTAAACTAAAACCTCAATAATTGAGCCTACAGAATTCAAAACACAGTTAAAACAGCAACCCCTGCACCTAGTGTGCAAACGCATAAAGGCACTTAATGTGGTATAAGTAGCACAAAACTCAACACTGAGCAATGGAACAAGGTAACATAGTATGACAAGTTGCCTTTCTCTGTTTTTTGGATTGGTTAACATTAAAAGAATGCAAAAGTATGCTTTTAATCAACAATATCTGTCTCAAACTACATGGTGGTGGATCTGTGGCATGCAGAGCCTTGCCATTTTATCCGATGCCTGCTCTACATGGTGATGTAACATCCCTTCTACAGACAGAAAGAATTGTACCTGAGGTACAAACACTGTTCCCGTTTGATGTTCCCACGTTCTAAGATGACGATACCCCCTGACACACTGGTAAACAAATTTAGGAGGTTGTTTATGAACAGCAAGATTGAGCCAAACTGAATCTTACTGCCTCCTCAGAACGCTTATCCAAACATCATTGAAACTTTCTGGGAAGTGGAGAACTGGAGGCGTTTCCTTTTGAAGAGAGATACAATATCAGGTTCAGATCAGGTTGTGTCATGACAGAAATTCATAGCCCTAATCCTTAAATAGATACTTAAAGGGATAGTTTGGGTGTTTTGATGTGGGGTTGTATGAGGTACTTAGTTATCCATAGTCAGTGTTTTACCTATAGTAGATGACGGTTGACACGCCCCCAGTTTGAAGAAACAGACAGGAGTTACCACACGGGAGCAAAGCAATGTACTGCTGTGGACGGGGCCAGCAGCAAAACGCATTTTAGCCACCTAAAAGAACCGACGAGGAACTGAAGCCGTTGTCTATGCTGTGTTCAAATCCACCAGACTCCATTGACAAAAACAGTAATTTTACCTCACAGAAGACGGGAGTTGCTGGTCTACTGCTGCCACAATTGGTCAGTTTGTTTGTGGGTTTTTTTGTGACTTTGGGGTTTTAAAGGATTAATTCGGATGGCACAAACATTGGGTCTTTAATGAGGAGATTTGCCTTGGCAAGCTTTATAGAAAATGCATGGAAACTAAGACTAAGAACACTGTATCCACCATAGTCCCATCATAGTCGGTTTTCTTAGGGAAACTGAATGTTCTGACATTTTCTCATTTTCTTTCTTTCTTTCTTTCTTTGAATTTGTGGAACTGGATGTTATGACTGGTCATGTGGCCATCTTGGTTGTCGTGGTTGTCCAGTGTCTTGTCAGCCCATACAAATCGATAAATCAATATACAACTGAGAAGGAAAAACAAATTTAAAAAATGACTATTTTGGCCAAACAAAAAGTCCAATGGAGACTTGTCAAGATTTTCTACCCGTGGGTGGAAGTGTAAGTGGCACGGCCCTGATTATTGGGTCATTATTGTCCGAAAGCAAAAGACTTTGTTGAGCATTTGTGTTCATTTGAAGTCAAATCCATATTGCTGATTTCAACAACCTTCCAAATGATAATTGGCTAGTTTATTGTCTCTAGTTTTGCTATGTTTACAGTATACATCTTTGTTTAATTTTCTTTTTTAAAAGACATGTTGATGAGATTTAGCAATAAACAAGACATTTTCTCCCAATTGTTAAATTCCCACTCCTATTGTCAAAATGAAATAAACAGGATGTATTTAAAACGTGATGGAAATTGGTTTTGAATGAATATTTATGACGGTGTCGGGAATGCAAATCATGTTGAAGGTCAGAAATTGTAAACTTCCAAACATGCTGTTATTCTGAAAACATTAACATGTTAATATGTTTGTGTTTTCTGAGGCAGAGCAGGGCTGCTGTCGAGTAAAACAAATGAGTATGTCCAACACATCCTGCAGCTATTCCTTTCCAACTGCTAATAACTGTTATTTGTTGTGTGACAGGGCAATAATGATGTGTGGCTATTTTGCTTGTCAGTGATTGTTCATCAGCCCCGACGTTTGTCTTCTTGAGTTGGTATTAAGAGGGAGCCGTAATACCATTAGCACACTCTTATCAGAAGGCAGACAGACCAGATAACTCTGCATTGTTTGTGTCCTTTCCTTCTAACCTGTTTCTTCCTTCTGTCTCTATTTGGCCTCCTTTTCTGTGTCGCCTGCTTATAATTGTCGTCAGGTTAGAGAGCCGCTGTGGTGCCAAATCCAAAGAACGCCGGTCCATTGTCTGTCTGATAGAGCAGCCACTCCCTGTTTTACATAAAATTATTCTGACACAGATTCAGTAGGAGTCACGCTCATGCTTGCAAAGCTCACAATCTTCCAACATGCACAACACCTCATACGCCGCTGTTGATCGGGTTTGTCTGGTTGAACCTTTTCAGTTGACTGTGCCATCGATGCATTGATGTCACCTTTTGGTTTGGTCAATGATATTTTGTCTACATTAGTGCTGTCACAAGTATCGATACATATCGATACTGAATATTTGAAACGGTGTCAATACTCTCTTTCTGCACTATCGATACACGGGTACCAGCTGTGCTTTTTACTCTCTCTTCTGCTGTGCTTTCTACTCTCTCTTGTCACCGAGAGCGAGTTGACACACACACCCTGGTATTTATTTTTTAATAGAAATTAAGGCTGTTAGTTGATTAGAATATTAAATTGCAATTAATCGCATGATTTTCCAGTTATCTTAATTAATCGCAAATTAATCACACATGTTTTATCTGTTCAAAATGTACCTTAAAGGGAGATTTGTCAAGTATTTAATACTCTTATCAACATGGGAGTGAACAAATATGCTTGCTTTATGCAAATGTATGTATATACTTATTACTGGAAATCAATTAACAACACTAAACAATGACAGATATTTTCCAGAAACCCTCACAGGTACTGCATTTAGCATAAAAATCTAAATCACAACATGGCAAACTGCAGCCCAACAGGCAACAACAGTATGAGTGTGTCAGTGTGCTGACTTGACTATGACTTGCCCCAAACTGCATGTGATTATCATAAAGTGGGCATGTCTGTAAAGGGGAGACTCGTGGGTAGCCATAGAACCCATTTTCATTAACATATCTTGAGGTCAGAGGTCAAGGGACCCCTTTGAAAATGGCCATGCCAGTTTTTCCTCGCCAAAATTTTGTTTGGAGCATTATTTAGTCTCCTTCGCTTGCATGACATGGTTTCATGCAAACGAAGGAGACTAAATAATGCTCCAAACTAAATTTTGAATTTGACCAATGGATTCCTTGGGTTTTTTAGTGTCAGATGATACCAGTATCTTCTCTATAGCTTTAAAACTGAGCCCGCTGCAAAATAAAAAATGCAATTTGCATTAATACATTAAAGAAACTAGTGGTGTTAAAACGAATTTGCATTTACGCACGCATCAAAGTTAGAAATTCCAGTATTGTGACAACACTAGTCTACATACTGTGGCAACAGCAACAAGGGAAACAAATATGCTCTCTCTTCTCTTCTGTAATTTGAACCCGTGCGAAGTTACGCATTGCAGTTAAAACCAGACGGATGAAAACACTATTTAAAACATAATTATGTGTAAAATTCAGAGACAACAAGTTGTTAAATAAGTTTTAGTGTTTTAGAAAGTGCTATTTGATTTTAATCTTGACTTTGAAAAGCAGAAATATCCATTTGGAACCCAAATGGTGTGATAATTAGTTTATGATATTATACAGTGGTGCTTTGTGTTGTCAGACTGTGTAATAATGACGTTGTTTTAATGGCTGTAAAAACTTTCTAGGTTTTAAGGAGATTTTCCAGCTTAATGATTTTGAAGGAAACTGCAAACAAACAGTGTTTTTTATGAGGCGTGTTTGCATTGAGATTTAGAAGTGACTTGCTTGTAAATGTGTTTGTCATTACCACCTCTTGTCTGAACTGCGTGACCCAGGTGGGAGATACAGCTGTCTTCCTTGGTCAGTTTGGACTACATGTGTTTTTATGCCTCTAGGGGAGTTAAAATGTTCATAAGCGTTCCCCTTGTGTTTCTTGCATCACATGGAAAGTAAAGTTCAGTGATAAATACTTCAGGCACAGGGAGGCATATTTAAAAACAGCATTCATTTGTCACTTGTAATAAAATCTCTAACACAGACATTCTGTTATGCTGTGAAACAACTCATGGAGGCAATTAAGGGACTTAAAAACCATTAGTGCCTGATTGCTGAAACGTTAACACACAGACGTTATGCACATATTTTTAGATTAAGTGTGACTTACATATATAATGATGTCCTCGGAAAGTGCGGGATAATGTACAGCGAGTCGGTCATTGTTGCGAAATAAACCACGACAGGGCGATGCGAGACCCCAACACGATGCATCGCCCTATCATAAATCGGAACTATCCACTTTATAATTCCTGTTTACATCCCTCAAAGCATCATGCGAACTTAAGTTCCAAAACTTTGAGGATGATTATCCACCAAATAGAAGACAAAGCAGTAAGACAATTAAAAAATATGTTAATATGAACTTGTTTCATGTTATCAATATTTTTTGACAGTACTTATGCTCAAAATGTTCTGATATTCAAGGCACACTGACACTTTCCTCTGTCTGGTCATAATATAAAGCTTATCACAAATGTGAAATGAACAGGGATCTTGTGTTTTGAGGGTCACTCTTAACTAGAAACAAATCCTATTCTGGAGGGCACTTTTGTATATTTCGTCCCCTGTTTTTATTCATCCTGTTGGATGAAAGCCACGTTGAGGACTCATGACTTGAGTGCTTTCAGCTGATGGGCAGATGGAGCACATTGGGCCTTGTTGCTACCAGTTTTATTATCTTGAAAGCCTGTGGAGGATGGTCTCAGTTTACTGCACAGGGTGGCATTTAACTAAATGAGGGGGGAAATAAAAAGATGGGTGACACCATTACTCTAATCCTTTTGATGTTAACTTATGTACTTCCTGTAGTGACGGCACATATGTTCATGACAAAGAGCAGCGGATTGATTGATTGGTTTGGTTTCGTGAATGTCAAAGAGGACTGCTGCACATTATGAGTTTTTTTTTATTCATTTAAGCTTGTGTGGAAGTAGTAACAGATGTTGGAGGTTTAACTTTTGGACATAAAAAACATTTGTTTAGCACCAAATAAACTTTATGTCTTTGCTGTGGCTGCATTTCAGACTGAAAAGTGGTCTTGTAAATAAATATATATAAATATCCACATAGTTATATTTAGCTCCTTTTCCAATTATTTTTCAGTGGAGTGGGACACAAAATTGATACTGAGAGATCAGGATGAGATTTAATCTTTACATTAAGAAGAGTACATAACATAAAATTAGGCTGATTCCCTTGTTTATTCCGTGCTACAACTCAATTTGTATTCCAAAATGTTTTTATTTTTCCCTCACGTATCGTGGCTGCACTCTAGTAAAGTGACAACCCTTCTAAAATGCTCAGTCAGACGACATATATTTGATGAATTAGTGTTTCTGTAATTTGTAAACAATCCCTCACATCAGCTCTGCAGTATCTTCACCAGCGTCGGGTGGATGTGTGATTGAATGAACAGACTTCAGAGGCAGCGCTGTGGTGATAAAGAAAAGCTGGATGAACAAAGTCTGGTTTATGATAACAAAAGGCAGTCAATCATTGAAATGACAAAACATATTCAGAATATTCTGAAGAGATGTTTTATATATTTTAATAGACGGTACAGAGAGCACTTAATCTTGCAGAAACAGCTCCACACAGGAGGTTTGGGGAGTTTAACAGTTTGCCAGACCACTTAGAAATTAAATGGTAGATGAGGTTATTCATATTCCTTATGTTTTCCTATCTCATTACAAACTAATGGACCTCACTCTTCTACTGAATCCCCAGTCTGACCTTGACATTTTTAGCCATGCTCCAACAGTGTTGTTCGGTCAGTCTGTACAATAGGTCCAACAATTTCATCATCTCAGTACAGACATTCATGGTCCCGAGAAGATGAATCCGACTGACTTTATTGATCTTCTGGCTTCTCATTGAGCGCCACCAACAGGTCACAGTCAGACATAAGTCCTCTAAAATTAGAGACCGAATTCCCATCGTCGTCAGCTGTATTTTGAAGGAATAGTTTGACAATATGGGTTACATGCTTGTTAGCTTTTTTGTCAAGAGCTTCAGATCTTAACAGATGTTGAAAATGTGTAACAGTTTGTTCTTATCGTGTGTGGAGAGCAACGATTTGGCCAAAACAGCACACCACACACTAACAGATTCCATCCATGAACGAACAAGAGTCCAGACTAAAAAAAAACGGAAATCTCGCAAAATCTCTCGCGATTAAACGTGACTTTAGTGTAAACAAACAGGGCAGGAAGAATTAGCGATGTTCGCTTTTGCAATACTTTGTACTGAAATTCACAAAGGTTGGATTGATGAAGTCATGGAGACACGTTAAAGAAACACTTCCGTTGTTGCCGAAAGTCAACAAGTTGGTCCTCCATTTCTGAGGTCCATCTTACTACTACTATACGCTTCGTGTTTTGCATTAGTTCATGCATTAGCCGTGGTCGCCATGACGGACGACATGGAAAAAGGCACCCCCTCAACCCCCTCAACCCCCCATTGGTTAACTTGTTTGGTTTTGCTCAATTCCTGGATGCCGACGGGATAATGATTGTCTTATTTGATCCCATAGACACTCTACAATTGAGCCAAGATACATACATAAAAAAGTCTGTCCCAAATTAATTAGTTTCTGACTCTACTGAAAGTAGGAAAAACAGTAAAATTCCCCAGAACTATACTGTATCTCTGAACTATCTCTTCAATCAAATCACACACATTTAGGCTATTCTATGTGATCTTCTTTTGATAACTGATATAATAACTAATATAATATGTTTTTCACTTCCTGAGCCTCCGCTGAAATTGTTTGGAGCCCCCCTCGGGAGGCCCGTCTCACACTTTGAAAACCTCTGCTCTAAAGTGACACACCTTTTATGAGCGGTGGTGCAAACAAAATCAATCCTTTTGATTAAGAATGTTTTACATTAAACCTCACTTTCATTAAACAGTAAAACAAACCACAAATCCATTGTGAGAAAAATATAAAATTGGCTGCTCTCCCAAAAAAGTCAAGTCTGGAGAGGGCTACAGAGACAGCTTGTTATACTAGTGAGCGTCAGCCTGTTAAAGCCTCTGTGCCTCCTGACTGTTTTAATACGGACAAACTCACAATGTAATTGATCTCATTTACATATTTTTCTGCTGTCAGATAACTGAACGAGGAAGATCAAACCAAGTGATTTAATCATGGCTCAAATATCATCCAGGCTATTGCGCCGTGGTGGTAATCAAATCATTCTATGATCACTACAAAATCAACCTAAATACAGGTTAATGACAACAGCTGTTTTATCGATATATGAAATGGGTGATTACAGAGAACGTTAGAGAGGACGGACGGCTGTCTTCTTAACTTGATGACCACACAGTCCCAACTGTAGGCCGACACAGCCGGTTACTCAGTCCGTTAAACCACCGTGAAGTGTCCTACTGCTCTCTGTGATGACCTGCTGTGTACTGGGATTGAATGCAGCCAAATTCACAATTGATCTTATTTACATGGACAACAGAACTAGTAAGAAATAGATTTGTGTCATGTTATATATCTGCTAGGGCTGTCAATCGATTAAAATATTTAATTGCTATTAATCGCATGATCGTCCATGATTGATCGTAAATTAATCATCCATTTTTAATCTGTTCAAAATGTACCTTAAATGGAGATTTGTCAAGTATTTAATACTCTTATCAACATGGGAGTGGGCAAATATGCTGCTTTATGCAAATGTATTTATTATATATATATTATTGTAAATCAATTAACAACACAAAACAATGACAAATATTGTCCAGAAACCCTCACAGGTACTGCATTTAGCATAACAAATATGCTCAGATCATAACATGGCAAACTGCAGCCCAACAAGCAACAACAGCTGTCAGTGTGTCAGTGTGCTGACTTGACTATGACTTGCCCCAATCTGCATGTGATTATCATAAAGTGGGCATGTCTGTAAAGTGGAGAATCGTGGGTACCCATAGAATCCATTTTCATTCACATATCTTGAGGTCAGAGGTCAAGGGACCCCTTTGAAAATGGCCATGACAGTTTTTCCTCGCCACAATGTAGCGTGACTTCATAGTGTTATTTACCCTCCTTCGCGACAAGCTTACTGTATATGGTTGGTACCAATGGATTCCTCAGCTTTTTCTAGTTTCATATGATACCAGTATCTTCACTCTAGTTTTAAAACTGAGCCCGCTACAACCTCTGAAAGATCGATTGCTTTAATGCAATAAAGAAATTAGTGGTGTTAAAAAGCATTATTTTCACGTTAACATTGACAGCCTTAATATCTACATTTTAAATGAGTGTTCACAGAGAAGTTGTCTTTTTGACTTTAGATCATGTTTAATAGTTATTAAATTTAAATTTAGTATGAGTGCGCCACATTGCAACTCTTGGTGGCAGAAAAGAGAGCAGCATATTGGATTTTATTAGGCTGGAGGTGTTTACAACCAAACCACTGTGGAAATGTTGGTTGCTTTTAAGCGCTACCACTGTAATTAACATGTTAAATCAACTAAATTAAGGGTTATGTGCCAGACTATTTCTTGGGTGGGATCAGTGGCTTCCTGGAGTCTTGTTATCAAGACATTAACCCCCGCAAAATCACTAATTGTTGTTTTTAGACTTTAAGCTCAGCCTGACAAATTGATTCAACCTAAAATGGCACCCTTGCAGAGAATAAACCTTTTTCAGTTTAGTAACAACATGGCCTCCTCTTTAGTACCACCCAGGCCAAAGCATCTAAGAATATCATATAATTCTCTCCATTTTTCATCCATCCAGATTGTTGTTCTTTGGTGTGTAATGAGCCTTACAGGGCAGCTAGTCCGCTGTGGATTTTTGTTGTATTCCCCTGTGTTATATTTTCTGTTGTAAAAAGGTCAAAACAAAGGTGAAATTACTCCTTAATGAGACCACCAGCAGCTATTAATCCTGATTTGTCCACCACCGCTTGTACAAGCCCTCAAAATAGCTTATGCCCTTTGCTTAGCATTGATTAGTATTTAGCATGAAATCATTAATAAGACCTTTTTTTTTTCTTGGGAAAATAGTCCGTGTTTCATTATAGCCAAAGCACATTTCCTTTTAAATTGAATGAAGACCTGCTGGTGCTCTCTGCAAGATGTGTACACAATTGTCCATGCTCTGATGGTTGCTCAGTGTTGTGTTTAATATGAAGTTCCTCCCGGTGTTACGGTGGAGTCAACAAATTGATTATCTCCCCATTACGTCCACTGGGGAGAGGACTGACAGCAGGAAATTAAAACTAATTCAAGAGAATGAGGTGAAGCAAACTGTTTATTCTTCCTCATCCAGCTCAGATTGTATTTTTCAAAGGAGACAACTTGACTAATTGCATGTCTGACCTCACATATTGTACAGTTTGGGTACAATCTCTGTGATCTATACAATCAGAAGTTTTTTTTAATAACCATCCCTTTAGAATAAACAAGATGCAAAAAAATTAGGGCTGTCAAAGTGATAATAACGCGTTAACGCTAATTAGTTTTAACGCCACTAATTTCTTTAACATATTAACGCAACTTGCGATTTTACGATTGTTGCAGGCTCAGTTATAAAGGTGGAGTAAAGAAGCTAAATTTTGGCGAGGAAAAACTGTCATGGCCATTTTCAAAGGGGTCCCTTGACCTCTGACCTCAAGATATGTGAATGGAAATGGGTTCTATGGGTACCCACGAGTCTCCCCTTCACAGACATGCCCACTTTATCATGCAGTTTGGGGCAAGTCATAGTCAAGTCAGCACACTGACGCACTGACAGCTGTTGTTGCCTGTTGGGCTGCAGTTTGCCATGTTATGATTTGAGCATATTTCATCTGCTAAATGCAGTGCCTGTGAGGGTTTCTGGACAATATTTGTCATTGTTTTGTTGGTAATTGATTTCCAGTAATAAATATATACATACATTAGCATTAAGCAAGCATATTTGCCCACTCCCATATTGATAAGAGTATTGAATACTTGACAGATCTCCCTTTAAGGTACATTTTGAACAGATAAAAAATGTGCGGTTAATTTGCGATTAATCAGGATTAACTATGGACAATCGTGCGATTAATCACGGTTAAATATTTTAATCGATTGACAGCCCTAATGACAATAAAAATCAATTTAGGACAAATGATCCTGAAACTTCAGGAGAAACAAAAAGAGAAAAAGTCTTTTGTTGAGAGGTTAAAGTGTGAGATAAATGGATTGAACCCAGGTCGATGAGATGGGAAACAGGTTGCATGTTTGATGATGACCTGATTGAACACTTCTCAGAAGTCAGAGAAAGAGTAAGCCATATTTTACCACTGAAAACGGGAAATACCATTGTGGATTGGATGTATTAATATGTAATAATCATGATACTATAACTCAGTGAGGACATCTGTGGAAACAACACCTGCGGTTTACAGGGCTGGAGACAGTCATAAACTCTGTATTTGTTTCTTTAGTTTCTGACTAAATGACAGCTGTGGGAATATAAAACGAACCTTATGAAATATTAACAAAGTGGTTTTAAAACAGTTTCCCCCGAGAAACATTTCATGCTGTCCCCGCAAACAATACAGCCTGAAATAAAAAATAACAAAATCCAGCAGTATTTTTTTTTTATGTGGTGACTAATCTTTGGAAGACATTTTTGTTTGGTATGTAGTATCACACAGTTCCGGCATAATATAAATATTGCATTATGTTGTTGGTGGCACTTAGACATTTCCCCATTGTAATGAAAAATAATATTGTTTTTATTGCACTAGTTTTGGGAGACTCTTTGAAAACAAAAAAACAAACAGTATATGGAGTAGTAGCATCCCAACAAGCTTTAGTTTTTGGATGAAGTTTTCTGCTTTGCACAAAGGTTTGTTTCTATCACTTTACTTTTGCGTCCCGCTCTCTGCACAGGACATAATCTTGTACGATCACATGGCAATTTTAAAATGAGCAGCACATCTCTCAAATTACCGCTGCAGATGTCTGCCTTCATGTGGCTTTACATATTTAATCAGCTGTGCTGTCGGTTGATTAAAGAAAGTCATCGTTTAGCCTAAAACTAACTATAATCACAGATTTAGGTACAAACCACCAGATAGTCTTTAGAAAGTGGAAGATGAAACTGCCAACTTGCCTTAATCACATTAGGCTCCTTTTTTATGTGTATTTAAACGTGTGAACTGGTTACAGAACGTGTAATCGTAGTGAAACAAGCATAACATACTTTAGAGGAATTAGTTCAACCACCTGCACCAGCTAAAGACATTAAAACAGTAGAGAAAATCAATGCAAGCACAATACTCAGTCATCCTTGACACCCAAATTCCCCTGTTGTGTTGTTTAACCTGTACAGTCTTGACTGTTAACGTAATGTCTGTTGGCTTCTAACTGCTCTGCCACATACAGTAGTGCAGTGTGGACTGTGCAAGTATCGACTAACTGGAGACACCGTTAGACCTCTGCAGAGTCCTCTGGGCTGCTTTGTTGCAGTGAAATTTGTCTTATTATGCTCAGACTGCTGTGGATCTATAAAAATACACGGTTATTGATTATAGTCTGATGACCTCATTCTACCGTCAAAACACCTGCATCAAATTCTATTGCATATTTGATGGAGTTATGCAGCAGTACCAGATTGTTTTATTTTAAAGAAATTAAGTATGGTTTTGGCTGGACTGGGTAAAAGTGAAAAGAGGCTCACAGGAGCCTGAACAGCCCCCAGCAAGTTATGGAATTGGCAGGCAGTGCTCCTTTTCTGAGGCCAGGATATGTTTTTGTGAAGATTTTTTTTTTTTTTTTTTTAACAACTGGCTACTTTTCTGAGTAAATTATCATAATAAGTCAGATCGCCATCCAGAGAAAGAAATCTCATTTGGTACATTGGTGAAATGAAACCAAAATGCAAAGTCAATTAGAGTGTTATTTGAGAATACACACTGGCAGATTGTCTCTGTTGTCAGAGACACCAGGCAGAGATGAAGCCCACATACCAGTTACTGGCTCCATAAGCACAGTTTTGCCATAAAAAAATGAAGACAAAAAAATAAATTTGATGATAATAAGATATTGCAGAGTTGCCAATCATACCTGGGATACAGACTACAGTTAGAAATGAAATTGGCGTTTTCTCACAAGGAATATGGCAGTTGAGTGACCATAGAGAAGCTCTACACTGGGCTTTGATCAGTGTCATTCACTGCCCAGCAATGCTGCATCGCCAACATCATCTGATTAGCTGGACATTTTACATGAGGGCTTGCAACACATTTCTACCTGTTTTTGTTGGTTTATTTTCAACGGCTTGGTACATTGTCTGATACAACACCGATATGACTCATTTCTAGGCGACTTTGAAAGAAACCCCTTCTCTGGATCAGCTCCTTGATTGCACAAGGATCTGCTAGGGCTGGGCAAGAATCTGGCGATACGATACGTATCATGATACAGGGGTTACGGTTCAATATATTGCGATACTGTAAGCAAGGCGACATATTGCGATTTTCTAAATTTAATTTTAGGAAAACTGTCATAGTATAAAGAACACACCAGAAGTAAACCATTTTAGAATAGGCAAAAATAACACAATTATGCTGCATGCAAAAAAACTGCATGGTTTTTGCCCCAAACTACATTTGCTTATAACAAAGTGGGCATGTCTGTAAAGGGGAGACTCGTGGGTACCCATATATCACATATCTTTAGGTCAGAGGTCGAGGGACCCCTGTGAAAATTGCCATGCCGGGTTTTCCTCGCCTAAATTTAGTGTAAGTTTGCAGTGTTATTTAACCTCCTTCCCGACAAGCTAGTATGACATGATTGGTACGAATAGATTCTTTAGGTTTTTTAGTTTCATATGATGCCAGTAACTTCACTTATAGCTTTAAAACTGAGCCCGCTACAACCTCCGATAAATCGGACAGCTTGCTGTCGGATTTTAAAGACGTTAATTAAAAATATGTAGTGTTTTTGAGAATCTATACAGTAATATCGCGATACTCATGTGTATAGATATTTTCTTACACCCCTAGTATCTACCAGAACAGTTGCTGTTGCTGTTTTTCCACAATTGAACATCTTTAGTTTCATCAACAAAAGACATTACAGTAGTCTATGTGATAATTGCAGTTTTCTGTATTTGCAAAACATAGATCAGATAATCTTCTCCAAAAGTACCAGCATTTATGTGCCTTTCAGGTAAATGTGGAAGCAATGATTGCACTAACCTGAGTCACCATGGTTGTACAATACCTTTATTTCATCTGTTATGTTGTCTAGATTGGGGAAGAATGGCTGGTTATCAAGTTTAGTATGGTGATTATCATTTTTATAATCATAGCCCATTTAATATAGCATTTAGGATACATGTTTCTTGCAAATCCATTATTTTGTGACTGGTAATTGTTTTTGTACAAGGATAAGTGCGTTTAAAGATGATGGATGGGAGATTGTTATAAAGAAAGTGGTCATTTAGCCCTCTGGCACCCATTTTCTCTTTTCCTGTATTCCTTGTTGCTGTAAAAGTATTAAAGCACAGCTACGACTTGAATTGCTTTTGTGGTGGATTTCACCTCCTGAATTATTTAAATTATTCCACCTCATAAAGACAGAACTCCAGTTGCAGTGGGTGTACTGGCATTTGCATTCAGCACTGCATTCAAAAGCCTGCGAGAATAGAGAGAATAAAGAATTGATTGGGAAAATAGCGCACCGACAGCCTTACTTGATATATTTAACTGATTAAGGTGGGCAGCGGTAGTTTTTTCCCTGAAGTGACACGTGGTATTTTATACCTTGAAGTGTAAAAGCAGGTTTGACAATGTGTGACTGTGAAGGCTCGTTAGGCAGCGGGGAGGATGGCGACGGAAAGACTCGGT
The DNA here is from genome assembly GCA_916701645.2 of Sebastolobus alascanus. Lineage (NCBI taxonomy): Eukaryota > Metazoa > Chordata > Actinopteri > Perciformes > Sebastidae > Sebastolobus > Sebastolobus alascanus. The sequence continues at coordinate 1,414,754 of CAKAOJ020000003.1, forward strand.
GTTACATCAGAGCGCCACTCTCTGTCAGATGCCAGAAAGTGATATTAGGGAACACAACAATACCATACATGTCACAACAGAAATTAAGGCAGAATCCCTTCATGGCTCCTGTTACGCTCCCTGGACTCGCTTAGTGAGAATCAATCAACCCTCCGAGTGTCTACGCCCGCTGTGCATTTGCATTGGCGCTCCAACTTATAACACCCACCAGTCCCCGACGTCAAATTCCCAACACTGAGTCACTCATCAATTATACATGAGTCACTTTTGTGCCGTCTGAATGGAACATCTTCTTTCTTGGCTCGTTAATTCATTAAAACCAATGTGCAGCTCTGCAGACACCAGCGCAGCTTGACAGTTCGGGCACGCTAATTTCACTTTGTTTATTCAACAGCGACACAAATGATTAATAAGTTTTGTTTTGTTTTGTTATTTTAAACTTTAGTTCAGTCATAATGACCTAATTTTTACGTTGTGCAACAGTGTGAAGCCTAAGCAAACCGACAAAGAGACACACCATGGATACATCTCAGGAGGTTGTCTTTGTTTCTAAACTTGTTCATTTTATCTCATTAGCGTTAGCAGTTACTGTGTGTGCTGGCTACAAGTGGGGAACTTGCTGACTTGCTGAACGACTGCTGCTTCCGAAATCAGTGCTATATTCAGCACACCTTACTCAGTGATGAAATAATCAGGGGATGTTGTCAGTCACTGTTAGCCTTTTAGACTAGAAGCTCTACAACGCCAGTAGGGGGAGGCCAGTCATGCATAGGCTTGATGCTGATCGGGTTTGACGCCTCTTTGAAAATGTTGCTGCTCATTGTGCGTAAGTGTGCTATTTTGGAGGCTTTATTTTCCCTCATGTTTGTTTTCGCCTCAAAATGTCCAGAACACTTTGTGCTCCAGAGCCCGTGGAGCGCCGGGCAGAAGTGATGACTGTGCCATGACAGGGCTTTCCATTAGCCTTCCATTTGAAGCACGGTTACACTGCACATCAGTGTGCAACACACATGCTGCCGCGCTCAAATTGAATCAATCTAATTTATGAAGCCCTGAGGATGTGCTGTATGTGTATATGTGTTGGGTCATTTTGTATTGCGTTGTGTGGTTTGTGCGAAACATTTTTTTCCATTTGAAGGTAGCATCCCCTTATGCCCTCGGGGTTTAACCGCACTTATCACGTTCTGTTTTCATGTTTCTCAAAACTCTGTTTGCAGTTCACATCCACAACCTCAGAATGGGGTTGACTGTATCTGCAGAAGGTGCTATATGAGAAAGGAGTTTGTATGTTTTAATGTAAAAGTTATTGAAAAGGAAGACCATCAGTGAAACTTTTTTTTAATTTTTATATTCTATGCGTTTCTTGTGTACTTGGTACCAGTGGGCTACCTCCGGGTATGAGAAGGGAAGCCAATGCTGAAGTGCCTTAAACTTGCATTCTTTCTAATAGCCAGCAGGGGGGCGACTCCTCTGGTTGCAAAAAGAAGTCTGATTTTATAGAAGTCTATGAGAAAATGAGCCTACTTCTCACTTGATTTATTACCTCAGTAAACATTGTAAACATGAGTTTATGGTCTCAATCGCTAGTTTCAAGTCTTCTTCAATACAGCATGATGTTCATTTAATAAATTATGGTCCCATTTAGAGTCAAATAGACCATAAAGCAGGGTATGCTTTAGGGCGTGGCTACCTTGTGATTGACAGGTTGCTACCACGGCGTTGTCCGGTCTGGGAGTTGTCCGTGTTTTCAATACACATTGACATGGCAGTGAGATTCTTTGTTCCTGTTTCTTACTCTCTCATCCCTATATAATCGATCAATCAATCAATTGAATAACAATAGTGAAGTAAAATATAATCATCATTATAAACATTATAAACATAGCAGCAACCGTAGCAAATTGTTCGATAAATATGAAGTAGGGAATACTTACACAATTATAACATTTTGAATGACGTTGTGTATACAGTATGTAGTTCCTATTTTCAGTTCACGTAGGTTAAATAAGGTCTACATTTAGGCCCAAGTCTTATCCAAAATTGCTAATAATGTAAGATAATCCACGTAACAATTGCAGCTCAAAGTGTTTCACATTAAGAACACTATTAAGAGAAACGCTGTCTTGAAAGTGGAGCTGCTCAGCTCGCCACAGCCGAAGCCTGACTGGTAATCCGCAAACTTTTGCTGGTAAATCCCACTGCTCCCATTTATCTCAAATCTGGATACAAGCCTTTATAATAAAAGCTCCCAAGCTGATTTTGTGTTTACAACTTGTAATCCTGTGAACACTAAGTACCTGTGAGTTGATATGAAACGAGTAAATCTGTCACAGAGATATAGCACATGAATGCATTGCAGGAGTTTTCTACAGTTTTTGGAGAAAGTTGATTCCAATGAACATTTCTTTTTTATACTTACTTATTCATACTCGGGGTCAGGGGAGGACTGGAGCCCTTTCCAGCATGAAGACAGAGTAACACCGTAAAAAGGTAAAACAGAGTTCATGGCTTAGAATCAGTAATGAACGTAAAGTCATTTCTGCAGGTCAGAACAGCTGATCATCATATTGAAAGAGTAACTAAACCACCAACCAATATATAGGGGTATTTAGTAGTGTTGTTGATGGGTTCAGGGCCAAATCTTGACGTTTTAGTGCGAAGTATTTTAATTCTACATATTGTGTTATACATATGCACATCGACTGCCCTCTACTGGTTGAAAGCCAGCTATTGTAATTTAATTTTTACCTCTCCACACCATTAACCATTAACCGCGACCGTTTCACAACATTAACCATGTTATAACATTAACCACGTTATAACATTAACCACGTTATAACATTAACCGCGTTATAACATTAACCGCGACCGTTTCACAATGTTAATCACGTGTCACAACGTTAACTGCAACCGTTTCACAACATTAACCACATGTTACAACATTAACCGTGACCGTTTCACAACAAAAACCATGTGTTAAAACGTTAACCGTGACCGTTTCACAACATTTACCACGAGCGAACCTTCGGCGTCAAGACGTTGGATCGTCATGTCAGAAAACACTTACATGTGATGTTGTAGAGGGCATTGACAAACTGTAGACCAGCTTTATGTCCCAACATCAACACAAACACTCACATCTGTTGTTGGTTAAAAACATGCTGTACATGTCCATGTAATGGACATGTACAGCATAAAGCCCTGGCTTTATTACTCCAGGAAAACTGGAGTAATAAAGCCAGGGCTGCTACCATGAAGCTCCCCCTTGTACACTGGTTAAAGAGAAAATACTAATATTTTCCGATGGAACCCAGACAATCAGACAAAAGACACATTGAGGCTTATTTCAAACATGAAAGTCCTCTTTGATAAACATAATTGTACAAATTGAACAGGTTAGGTACTCTTAAAGTGCAGAAAGTCAAAGGGAAGCAACAATGGAGGCAAAAGTTTGAACCTGTGACTCATTTCAAACCATTGAACCACAGTGCTGCCCTGTTAATATCCACTGAAAGAGAACGGGAAGGCACAGAGCTGTGGTTAAAGGCCAAAACTATACCATTGGTTACTTGGACAAAAGCAGGTTTGCGCTGTAACACACCAGCACACACACATACATGCACAGTTTCAGTCGCAATTCAACCCCCACCTCCTATGTACGTCCCCCAATAATTTACTGCCAAAGATAAAGCCAGCCAGTTATATACGGCACCGTATATCTGCCCTGCCCCCAGTCCAAGACCCCATAAATCTGAAGCAGGGAGATGATCCATGGTTAATACAGTTTATGTTCTATCTACCAATCAGCATAAAGCTCCATACATCTAACAAAAAGGCAGTCCATGAGAGAAAGTCAAACGTGGTAATACACTCTCTCTCACTCGTGAGTGAGTGGTAATACAATAGAATGAAATCGAACTTTCACTAAATGGAAGTGCTGATGAACACTGCCGTGTGAGCAAATCCGTGGGGGTGTCTTGCAAATGACAAAAAAGAGCTATGAGACGTGATACGACAGGAGTCGCCAACCTTTTTTCCTCTGAGAGCTAATTTGACAAAATGAAAGTGACCGAGATCTACTCATTATAGCAAGTTGTACATCACCAATAGCAGACGTGATTTCTGTCTTACCTTTATGGTCCTTTAATAACGTTTAAGCCATCGCAGTCATCGCCTCTATTACAATCCTGCCACAGGCGAAGGGCTTTTTGTGTTTCATTGGCCTTCTTAGTCAGTTTGGGAAACAGAGACTTTTGTCTTATAAGCGTTGTTTTCAACTCCTTTACCTTCTCTGTTCGTAGACTGCTACCAGTCAGAAAGTCCCATGAAAAGTTGCTGTGGACTTTGGTGAAGTGGCGCTCAACTTTACATCTTTTACCGACTGACACACTCGCACCGCAAATGAGACACACATTCGTAATTCACATTTGCGGAAAAAAAACTCTGTTACCCATCCTTCATTCAAAATAGTATATTTCTTTGCCTGTTATTGGCTTGGCTATTTTCTGCGGCCATTGTCAAATCTGGTGTGCGCTTGCTAGTCTGCCAACATCACCTAATGTTACGGCGTCATTGATATAACCAAACATGTGAGCAGGTAACTCGTTTAATTGACAGCTGATTGGCAAATAATAATTTTGTGTCAGAAGGGGACGGGATGTCTATGAATATGATTGGATAGAAATTTAAACAGGTTTACAAAGTGGCTTTGTGTTTTTAAATTTATGTACATATTAGGGCTGTCAATCGATTAAAATATTTAATTGCAAATTAACGGGTTTGGAGCGTTATTTAACCTCCTTCACAACAAGCTAGTATGACATGGTTGGTACCAATGGATTCCTTAAGTTTTTTTAGTTTCATATGATACCAGTATAAAATAATTGTAACGATTTTGCGTTGACACGTTATTAACCTTGACAGCCCTAGTACATATTCTTGTACCTTTAGCGAGCCACTCAGAAATGGGTAGCGAGCTAGTGGTAGCTCGCAAACTACTTGTTGGAGATCCTGTGATACGATGAGACTGATTGTCCGTCTGCATGTTAATGAACAGTAAGAATCCTGTCCCAACTTTGCAGAGTCTAATCTGCAAACTCTTATAATCAATCCTTTTAGAACTGAAGAAACACCTTCCACCTACTCTATGATATTTCTATCTCCTGAAAGCAGAAATAGATGAAGGCATATCTAATTACTTAGTAACAATATCTGCCTGGGTCTTGACGCAATCAGAAAATGAAACCAATTTTAGAATCAATAGGTGGTCCGCTATAAAACAGTATCTTGACAGTGTGTGACTGAAAATACTGAGTGTGTTTGGAAATTAATGGGCATCAAGTTCCTTTTCAGTCTGTGTCAACTTTTCAATTCTTTCACAGTGAGAGAAATTGTGCATTTAGAGAAGATTTAATGTAGCTCCTTCATGCCACGGAGGCAGACACTTGAGAGGGAAGACAGTTTCCTTTTTTTGGATGCAAATTAGATTTATTTGTTTTGTTTGTCTACATAGTCAAATTACAAAAGAATAAGGCTTTGCTGTGTAAACATTGGTGAAAATCATCTCATCATGCAGATCGTTGACGACTGTCTGAAATGTTTGTACAAGTTTTCTTGATTGTGATGGAGCTTTTCTCTATTCTCTGCCGGTAATTGTGTTTTGCAAGTTATACATAATCTATCTATTTATCTGTCTCTTGTTCATTATTTTATACAGAGCTGAAATGACTAGTCGATAAATCAATTAGGCCTAGTCAACCATTTTCTAATCTATGTTTCCAGCAAAAATGCCAATAGTTCACTAGTTTCAGCTTCACAGTTGTGTACATTTGCTGCTTTTCTTTTTGTGATAGGAAACTGAAAACCTTTAGGTGTTTTTCAAGGGGAAAAGCAATATGAAGAATGAAGTCAACTTGGGCTTTTGAACATTGTGATGGAAGTGGAAACAATAGTTAGTTGCAGCCCTAATTTTGTATCGTATGTATGTATAGAGTGCTGAAGGAATGAGTCCTACAACCTGGAAATGAGTTAGCATTTTAGGACTTCCGGTTCCCCCGTCTGGAAGTCAATGGGTTTTTTGAATGGGATTTTAGTTAGATGCCTGAAATAAGGTCTATGGTTAACGCAAGCCGAAGAGATTTTAACGTTTTGTTCTATGACATAAAATACATCAATAAATATTCCACTTGTGAATTTTGAAGCCTTTATGTGTCTTAAAAAAGGCGGTTGCTAACAAGTGGCTAAATGGGACTACTAAAAATCATCACGCCGACTCGCCTACCTTTACAGCCTTGTTGTCTATACTTGCATTCATGCGACCGTGGTGTAGTTTGTTTATAGCCTAACATTAGCTTTCTACTTCTGGTGATTACATTCACACTTCAAAAATCATAAATGTGGTGTTCATTTGTGAAGATTATCTTGCTGAACAAAACGTGTAAGTATCATAAACGTTTGTTTGCCACAGAGTTTCTGCAATAATCCAAAATCCAATGGAAACATCCCATTGGCTCTTTGTTAAGGGAACCAGGGCGATGCTAACTTCCTGGTTGGCCTACAAAAATACGTCATCCCTGCAGCACTCTATTGTAAGTCAGTTGTGGTCAGGTCTGTAAGCATTATGGCTGCACCAGCTACTATCTCACTGTCTATCTCAGCGGATGGAGATGACTTTTGTCATTGTGATAACAGATGATGTGAATCATCTGATTTTGTGCTCATGAATTATAACCGTTAGTTTTACTTTTGAGAAAATAACTATCCTCCCACCACCAGTTTGTTGGTAAAAGTAAAAACTTTTCATATTCAGATAGTTGTAGCTCCAGCATCAGGAAAATCATTCCCAAAATGTAGACTGCATAATTTGTTTTTGTCAGACAGTCAGAAGAAATCATAATAGTAGTGTAGAAGGTATTTTTTATGGATTTGTTTTCAGTGTTAATAACTTCTCATTCTTAATCCATATTTCTATTATTATTTGGTTTTAGCCTGATGCGTGTTTACTTCACAGTGTGGATGAATTCTATCTGGAAGCTAAACTAATACAATTTGCCTTCAAACTTTTGTTTTGGACATTCGTTGGATTATATTCATTATTTTCACACCTCGAGTCAGAATATAAAAAGATAAACAATATATAACCAAGAGGCTATTGTTATTCTCATTTTAATTGGGCCTATTTTCCATTTCATTCTTTGGTGGACATTTTGGAAACCTTGTAAATCTGAATTTGCTTAGATGTTGTATCTTTAAATCTTTCAGAAGAACATCAACCTCTTGGTGAACGGGGTTTGACATTTTGCTGAAAGCCAGCGTAGAATGTAACAGTTCCCTGCACATGTGGGTGAACATTTTTAATTAATTCTTAACTCCAAATTAATTAGGTTGTCCGAGGAGAAGATGAGGAGGCTGGAAGACTGAACGGTGTTTCTCGTACGTCTTCCAGGGGTCAGGTCTGAGGACAAATAGTTTACTCCCTGCTTCCTTTGCAGTACTGTAATAGTGAGACTACGCTGACAGCTCTACATAATGAGGGCGAGCGGGGGTGTTTACTTGACTCAGGCCCCAAGGCTTTCATCCACTGTCAGGTCAGTGGCCATCATGTTAGCCAGCGCGAATACCCAAACCATCGCACTGTGTTGCGTTAGCTGGATTTTTTTTCTTGCCAGATGTCAAAGCTACTTCACGGCACACGTCTGTTACTTTACATGGGTTCATTCACTGCTGCTGGGCCTGCTATCAATCATACTACACAGCTGACTAAACCTGAATATAATAGACAGAGAATGAATAGTAAAAAGATTTAGAATCAGGAATTAACCCCAATCAATTTGATGTAATTTATTCATGATTTAGGGCTGTTTTGTTGATTCAGTGAGGAACAACCAGAGCAGAGCCCTGTCTTTTTGTCCTGCATCCTCCTTTTTTCTCGGCGGCTGGCTAGTTCACATTTCTGTTGAATTGTCTTGGAGGTCTGCCAAGCTGACACAGTTTCTTCTGGTTTGAGTCAGAGAAGACGGTGGACATTTTCCTGCCAGTTTTCAGAATAAAAACATGGCACTGTAGGCTGTATTATTCAAAAAGGGTTAACGGCCCACTGAAATGAACAGGAACTTCCATAAATGAGTGACAAAACTGGCTCGCTTCCATCTCTCGTCGGCCACATAGACAGAAGCTCATTGTGTTCATTCGAGGAATTTTTTATCCTGATAGGTCTATGTGCAGTGAATGGTTGATCACGTCAAAGTATGTGTTTGATCCAGGCAAACAGATGGCAATGTATAATTTAGTGAAGTGAGTTAAACAAAGACCACCACTGAGAGAAGATTTGCATCAAGGAACTGTTTAAAAATATTCCATTAGAAAAGAAATGCAGAGGACTTATTGAACAGGGACATATGTGCTGTGTTCCAGTTATGCATTTAAAATCAGATGGCTTGTGCATAAAGTTTGCCTTTACACAGGCTACTGTCACGCTTCCATATGTTTCCTTTCAATCAACCCACGAGCATGGACTAAGTGGATGGCATATTTGTAAGCCAAAACAGTTATGCTTAATACAGTTAATATCGTAGGCATGTAAACGGCTGCAGCCATGGTCCTTGGCCTGAACATAGGATGACCCTGATGATCCTTTTGCAGCACCAGTTTTTGAATAGTCTTTTTGGAGGTCAGAGATGCTTTGAATAAAACAAGCTTGCTATATAAACCATATCGTACATGTACATTCTACATTTTAAACCACAAAGACAAAAAATATTGTCAGATTTGCATGAAAATAATGTATATCATGATTCAATGTTGCTATTTCAGAAAGGATCAGTACTAATCAGCTGCTTCAGCTGTTATTTTCAAAGCCTTCAGCTGAATAACTCCTTTTGTAATAGGCAGTCCCTTAGTAGGGTTGGTCCAGTGTAAACAGTTTAAACTGGTTTGATATTAAACCAAACACCGGACAGGACCGGTATACCGTATTTTACAACTAGGTGTCGCTCAGCAGCCGCTCCCGAGTGGAACATAATGACACCGAGACTGAGCCCAGAGAGCAGCGACTCCAGTCCACTTGGTGGCGGTAATGCAGCTCTAAGCTGGTTTGCCAAACGCCAATAAACACTAAATAAGAAGAAGAAGCACAACAACACAACACATTGCCTCGTCTATTTTTTCCGTCTAACCTCTTTTGTCGGCTTCAATTCGAAAATGTTTTAGTTTAGTTTTCTTTGAGACTAATTCTTGTCATGTCTCGTCTCGTCACCCGAAAAAAAAAACACATGAACTTCAGAATTTGAATCAGAATCTGAATCAGGTTTATTTTGCCAAGTACATATGTACATACTGTACAAGGAATTTGACTCTGTTTTTTATGCAGCTCTCACCATGTACTTACACAGAATAGAAATAACAGAATAAAGAATACAATGATAAAGATAAAAATAGAATTAAAATCAAATGTCTATACAAGTCAAGTGTTCATATATAAGTATATACTGTATATATATATATATATAAGTAATGCGTTTGTGTCCAGCAAGCCAGAGTACGGATCAATCAGCGTCCTGTGAGGAGCTACTTGAGCTACAGGTGTGCCTTATGTGCGTGTGACGCGACACGGAGAGGCGACTGTTCATTCTCAACAACAGGTGCCTCCTGAAGAGGTTAGCGTAGATGCTACAATAGCATCAGTTGTATCACAACTGGAGAGTATTTCGTCATTGAAAGAAGAGCAAAGAGCGGCACTGAAGGCTTTTCTCGATGCAAAAGATGTTTTCACTCTTCTCCAGACTGGCTTTGTTAAGAGTTTGATTGACAGATGGTACATCCAATCACCTGCCAAGAATTTTTTGAAAGTGCCTTCCCTTCTCCAAACAGTTTCCAATGAAGTCTTCTCAGATGGTTCTGTGTAACAAACCATCTGGCGGATCAGGTTCGTCAGGAGATGCTTGTTGGGTTTTACATCTGGGCTTACTGGACCCTTTTGGGGCTGAAAAACTCTAACAGACTCACTGTTGACGGAGGAATAGAAATTCACTCACATAGTGTAATCCGTGTGCAACTTTTTTCATAGATCTGCATTGTGTTGTGCTGTAGCGAATAAAGGATCAGGGAACAATGCTGGGTCAATTGACCTCTTAATGGCATTTTATTCACAAAGCACAAAAATCACCAGCTGAATAGAGGTACGATTCATCCCCAGCGGTGTTTTATTACTTTATGGGCCAGATTAAAGCTCGGGCCTCATTTAGTACGACAGCAGTTTTAAAACTTTGGTAGTCAAATCGTTCCAGCTGTGTCTGTGTGTGTGTGGCAGTAATATAAATTACTGAGCGAATATAACACGAGTAAGAACCCTCAAGCGAAACTTAGTGTCCATAGTGATGAGCATAACAGTAAATTACAGTCCCAATATAAGGTTCAATTTATCTAACATAAAAGGGAAAAGATATTACACTGACACTTATAATAGTTTGACTGGCAGTAATAAAAAAACAACTGTGACTCAGCCAGGCTTTTTAACAGAACTATGAATTCCCAGTTGAACCATTAAACACACTTAACAATATACACGGCTGTTAAAATACCTGGTTAAGATATTCACAAAGCTCAAAAAATCATCCATTGTGTGTACGTCTGTGTGGTATCAGGATCAGCAATATGAACCTTATTGACCTGTTATACCAGCAACTTTAAGGCGCCAAAAAACCTGTAAACAGTCCTCTCTTTAAGCGCCTGAGAACTTTGTGGAAAATATTTAGTATTTCTTTATAACATGAATTTGGAGCCAAGTATTTTGATAATCCATTAATCAGTTTGAGTAATTTTTCAGAGAAATAAAAATAAAAAATTTCTGATTCCAGCTTCTTAAATGTGAATATTTTCAGTAAGCTGAATATCTTTGAGTTGTGAACAAAACAAGACATTTGAGGACATCATCTTGGGCTTTGGGAAACACTGATCGACATTTTTCACCATTTTCTGACATTTTATAGATCAAACAACTAATTGATTAATCGAAAAAATAATATACAGATAAATCAACAATGAAAATAATCGTTAGTTGCAGCCCTACATTAATTTTTCGTAATAAAAGTTAAATGTTGGAGGAAAAAATACGTCCTTGGTTATTATTTTTTTAAAAACTCATCTGCCTGATCAGGACTGTGTGGGTGTGGTTTAATTTGAGATTTGGTCGACAGCGACTGAGCAACAGAACCAAACCACTCCACAACTATCATCTAGGTCTTTAACTAATGATTATTTTCATTGTTGATTATTTTCTCGATTAATCGATTCGTTGTTATATTATATAAAATGTCAGAAAATGGTGAAAAATGTCAATCAGTGTTTCCCAAAGCCCAAGATGGCGTCCTCAAATGTCTTGTTTTGTCCACAACTCAAAGATATTCAGTTTACTCTCATAGAGGAGTAAAGAAACCAGAAAAATATTCACATTTAAGAAGCTGGAATCAGAGAATTGTGACTACTTTTCTTTAAAAATTACTCAAAGTGATTAATCGATTATCAAAATTGTTGTTCATTAATTTAATAGTTGACAACTAATCGATTAATTGTTGCAGCCCTACTATCATTACAATTTTGATAAAAGTGTTGCTCCATCCTGATTGGTTTATAAACATAAGTGATATCATGTTTTTCTAGCTAAGGCCCACCTTCTTCAAACCAGCGAGAAAAGCTCAGACAAAAGCACAACTACAGAAATCTCTTATATGAAATAACCAAAATTATTCTAACTCTGGTAGAAGCTGTTGCTTTCATGTCGGACCACTTTACTCGCAGAAAGAAGCTAATTGAGAAAATAGGTTTCAAGGGCCTTTACTCTGTAACACTACATCCAGCCAACATTAATTTGTATATATCTAGTCCTCGATAATGATACGATGATGTAATTTCCAGGAATAAACATGTTTATATTCAGCCCGACACGTTACAAGCCATCTCAACTTGGGTTCAATCGGATGTTTGCGTTATCCATTCAACAGCTGTCTTACTCCTCTATAGTTTATTCCCACTTTATCAAACATCAAAGCAAAATAAGGGCAGCTTTTTGAAGCTGAAGCACATGAGACAAATGTTTAAGATTGAGTGTTAAGTGCTTCAAAACCAATGTAAATGAGATGTGTAGAAAAACCACACGCTCATCCTCAGCTTTGAAGTGCTTTGAGGATTAGACTGGATTTGAGTGCAGTTAGTTGGCTGGCGTCAAATAGATCAGTGGTGACTAGATTCTGGTCTGAAGACGGGTTTAGCATCTGCCTGCGAAAGCTTTGAAGAGCGGGCTCACGTTATTGACTTGCTTGCCTTTCACTTTCGTGCAGTCATACATGAGCACTCTCAGCTCCTAATGTGCTCTAAATGCCTCGCGTGCGTTCCCAAAGGAAGGCACTTTAACAAGTAGGAGTGCGTTTGTAGCTCGCACAACAGAGATGCAATTTCACCGCCTCGAATGGGAGTAAAAAAGTTGTGCTGAGTGCTGCTCTGAGAGCGCAGCGGGGTAATGGCGAGCCCTCCTCACGTCCCTCCCCATCTGTCTTTGGAACAGTATCGGAGTCCCCGCGGGGCTCCGCAGACCTGCAGCTCTGCCGCCGCTCACCTCCAGGTGTGTGTGTCCTTTTGTGTCGATGGCATTTGTGCATCTGTGTTTGTAAAGTGCAGCAGGCAAATGAATCAAGACTATTTGACTCGTTAGGGAGAATTTTTTAATCTGGCAGAAGGTGGTTTCAATATATTTGCCAATTAAGGGAACTTAATAGACACATTTACATCTCATTCAGGCCAACCGGCTTGATTTACAGACCTCAGCATTTCACATTCCTCCTCCGTCCTCCATCTCTGAGGCAGCTGTTGAGTGTCTTTTTGGTATGTGTATAAGTGGGTCTGATTATTCTACATCAGACCCCTGGTGCTACACATGAAGCTGTAATCATTTCACTGGTGCGTTATATTTGTTAAACATCACTTTACTAAGGACATTCTTAACTCTCAGTGATTTTAACAGCATGGGGAAATGCTTAAAGCTCTATATTGTGTGAGGTTCAAAGTTAATTCTTGGCCTCATTTTGAAAACGGTTTTACTCTTAGTCTAGGAAATAATAGGGGTGGGAATCACCAGAGGCCCCACGATACAATATTATCACGATACTTAAGTCACGATACGATTTTATTGCGATTTTAAACATTTTGAGATATGCTGAGTATTGCGATAAGATATATTGCGATTTATTACCTTTTTTTCAACTACAAATTATGCAGTTTGTCAACCTCTGTTTTATCTAATAAGATACAGTTTTTACTCTGTTCATCTCAGAGTTTTCATTCACATATCTTGAGGTCAGAGGTCAAAGGACCCCTTTGAAAATGGCCATGACAGTTTTTTCCTCTCCAAAATTTTGCCCAACTTTGGAGCGTTCTTCCCGACAAGCTAACATGACATGGATGGGACCAATTGATTCCTTAGGATTTCTAGTTACATACAGATGAGAGCATCTCACCACTCATGGATATTTTGAAGTGGAGTGCATTAGAAACTGCAGCCTAAATGTAAAAAAGAAGAAATACCTGCATCACAGTTTAACACACATACATAACTCAGAGAGCGATATTTTTAGCAATTACACAACATTTATAGCCTAAATGGTGCGTCTCTGTACGCTCTGGTGAACATTTCATGCTCTCTTAGATCATAGATGTAGACATCCATCACTGTCTTCATTCTGCTGTGTAACTATCACTGCTTCTAGAAGCAGTTCTGTGTTGTAAGGCCACAGACTACAGACAGCGTCTCCGACCTCTGCCGCGTTTGTCTGGGATATCTTTTGTTTAGTGTCGCTGTGAATTGGTCAGTGATGCGTGAAATGAGACCTGGTCTGGTTCTGCTGTTGCCTTGCCCTGTCTTGCCCTTGTCTTTTATAGACTGAACGTAGTCAATAGAGGCTGGCGCTCTACTGCCAGATTCTTTCTGCTGCCTGGTGCGTCGTAATGACATCTGTGAAATTGAAATATTAAGACATACTTTGCAAGCAGTCAGCGCATCATGCCGTCGCATAGAAGTGGAGGAAGCGGAGGATTACATGCTTCCACACAAACCTACTCACACATCATAGAGAGGCACACTGCCTATGCTGATTAAAGGGCAATTACAATGTATGAAAGCATTATGAAGTGAAGCAGATTTATTGGCAGATATTGAAACATGGCGACAGGAAGAAGTAATTTAATCCAATTGACGGGCTGTCAGTCAAGCAGCCGAACCCAGGGATCAGAAACTAGGGTGGCGAGGAAGCACGCGATTTGTGTTGACAAACAGAGGTCTGTCTGTGTATGCATCTTGTATAAACTTCTCTTAATGCAGCTTCAAAGACAGTTTAGGGGCTTCACATTCACCACAGGTGCATCTAAACAAGCACAGATCACAACAATAGTAGTAGATTGGAAGTTCTTCCACTGAGAGAAGCAACAAGTGTGTTGGAAAGTAAGCTAATGTTGATCTGATGCCCAGCAGCTGTAATGGCGAGGCCAGAGCTACTAACACAGTAGACACAACTTTCAACAGTTGACGTTTCCCAAGCAGGATGGAAACATGTTGTTCCTGACAAGTAGCGATGAAAGCTGCAATCCTGCTATTTTTTTTTTTGAGTGAGAAATAAAAGATCACAGGCGACTCACTCAAAGAAAAGAGAGAAGCACCAGAGGAGCGCCGCTTTAAGATTCAGCTTCTCGTCTACTCTGGGATAAAAGGAAATTCATCTCGGCGCTTTCAAGTGTGCCATTAAACCTCCACATTTTTGTTAATATGAATAGCCAAAATAAAAACACTATAGCACAAAGAGTTTCCTCAGTAATGCTGGATCTGTAGCAGAGTGTCACACCGATCTTTTGATTTCCCAGCTCTCTGTTAATTGCCAGTCAGTCATTATGCCTGTATTTCAAAACACAATGTCTGACACAGCTTCAGAGCTTCTCATGAATGTTATTGGCATCACAACAGCTGTCGAGCAGCCTTTGGCATCTCCCCTCCATCACAGCTTCGCTCTTCAAACCACTTGTGTCAATTAAATGATGCAGGGGCATTGTCAGACTCACCGGTACCAACAAATAAATCTTGAAACACACAGTTACATCACCTTAATCAGTAGGAGTAACTATATATGTTCTAAAGTAATTAATCCAGCCCTCTGAGTGCTGTGAATCCATTATAGTGCATGCTCCCTGCAGAACTGCTTCAGTTCATTTTTTAGGCTGTTGAGCCTTAAAGCTGCAGAAGGCAGAACGTTTTTGGTATCATTGGGCAAAAATTCCATAATAACATTTCAGCATATTGTAATTCAAGTGTTCTGAGAGATAACTAGACTTCTGCACCTCCTCATGGCTCTGTTTTCAGGCTTTAAAAAATCTACGACTTTGACCAATCACAGGTCATTTCAGAGAATGAGCGTTCCTATTGGCTGTTCATTCAACGGAGGCAGCTGGCAATCACTCGCAAACTTCGATCAAACGGTCAAACTAGGGAGCGCTGATCAAATATGAATCAATATTCTGTTACTGTAATGCCTGTTTATCGCCTGAAATGTTTTCAGAAACATCTACCAGTGTACTGTTTACCTGTAAAATGAGAAAGTTTGCTCTGGCTGGTGGGCGGTGCTTGGTATTTCCTCAACTTGATCTCAACATGGCTGCCGGGTCACAAACTTTCTCATTTTACAGCACACAAACAGTACACTACAAGATGATTCTGAAAACATGTTGAGGCGATAAATAGGCTTTACAGTAACAGAATGTTGATTCATATTTGATCAGCGCTGCCTAGTTTGACCGTTTGATCTGAGTTTGCGAGTGATTGACAGCTGCTCAGAGACGGCTCCAGCTCAGCTCTGATTGGTTGTTTTCCTCCTGTCTGGAGCACCGGAGGAAACGGAGGCACATGATTTTTCTCAGATGATTTGTCTTATGCACTACTGTCAGGATGTAGTGACCATTTTATAAAAATAACTTTTTTAAATCATATTTGCTTCAATTCTACCCGCTGCTGCCATTACAGGCTTCAGGTTCTGCCACAACATTTAAATACAGACTTTAAGTTTCATATTTTTATACTGCCTGATATAGACTTGAATGCGTCTTTGGGATCAAACTTAAAAATGCTTCTCCTCATTAGTGTTAGCGTTAGTGCTTGTTCGCAACTTATTGCTAATTGGTGTGGTCAGTTAGTCGGCAGGCAGTTCTGTATTTTAGACTAAAAATAAGCATCGATGGAAACAAATCCCCACCCACTGTGCCTTGTTCTGCTCTGTTCAGAAATTGAGACTTGGTTTAGTTTAGTTTCAGTCTATTGTAACAGGATCCAGCAAGAAAATACGACATCAACTGCTGCTAAAAGGGCAGAGCCGTAAAACATAGTGTGGATTGCACTCTTACAGCAACAAACAGATCACAGAGGCTAAAGTAACAAGAAAACATGTTTACCTTCTCTTATCACACACAGTTCATTATAACATCACAAACCATTTCAATCTATGCAGCTCTGAGCCCTTCAGCAGAAACATGTGTTGAGAAAGTTACAGTTACAGTTGCACAAATCAGAGATGACTGAAGCATTACCAGACAGATGTGCTTTTTCAGTGCTGCTATAGTCTCTAAACCATGTTCTCCTTGTTATTTGCTGTTAGCAAACTACATATTGAGCCATGTCTTCCTCTCTCTGGTGCAATGATTGTTACAATACAGAAAACCATTTAATTCACTTTCCTCAGCAAAGGCCTCAGGAAGAAGTCCTGAATTTCATTTGCACTTAAATATAATATTTTCTCTGGCCCGCTGTAGGCAGTCATATTAATGTAATAAAAGGTTTCTGTATCCGACGGCGGGCTATCAGGCAACAATGGGTTGTGCTGCAGGAGGCTTTTATTTTGTTGAGTCAGCACCATCGGACCTTTAACAAGCACTGTCACTACTGCTAACTACAGCAGCTAGGAAGCTCATCGGCTGTTGGGCAAGTGTCATTTTTAGCAAAAATGTAAATGAACATTAATTTGAATTGGTAAATCCTTCCTTTCATATTTTGACACGTATATGGGTCCAATAAATAATATACTTATTGATGTATATTGCTGGGAAGGACTTTCATGCGTTTGCTGTTGTGATCATGAAACATGTATTAAATTGCATTCTGTGTTGATTGTTTTAAAAAGTCTTAAATTTCACTTGGTGGATTATGCAGAAACCTGGCAGTAGAAACACAGCTCTGAGATAGCCTGGGGGTAGGGTGGATAACTTTAAAAGCCTAAAGTTAGTTGGTCTTTGTTTTTGTACATCTGTCTAACTTGCATTATTCTACCAAGTCCATCCATCCATTTCCTCTACTTGCTTATCTTGTGAAGAGCCACAGGGGGCTGGAGCCTATGCCAGCACACCCTGGACAGGTTGGCAGTCTATCACATGATAGCTCTTGAGTAGCAACTGCAGCACCCACAATACCAGCTTCCTCAGAATCAGCACCTTGGACAGTTTTTTGGCCTACTGCCCTAACAGAACCATGGACAAATCCAGTCTATATCCTCAGAATCAGCACCTTGGACAGCTCTCTGGTCTACATACTGGTGCCTTAAACTTGCATTCTTTCTATCAGCCAGCAGGGGGCGACTCCTCTGGTTGCTAAAAGAATTCTGATTGTATAGAAGTCTATGAGAAAATGACCCTACTTCTCTCTTGATTTATTACCTCAGTAAACATTGTAAACATGAGTTTATGGTCTCAATCGCTAGTTTCAAGTCTTCTTCAATAGAGCATGATGTTCATTTAGTAAATTATGGTCCCATTTAGAGTCAAATAGACCATAAAGCAGGGTATGCTTTAGGGCGTGGCTACCTTGGGATTGACAGGTTGCTACCACGGCGCTGTCCGTGTTTTTGTCTTAGAACTTTAACCCTTTCACAGTGTGTTTTCAGTTCATGAAAGTTAATTATAACATTTTGGTCGCCTGGAAATGTCTTATTCAGCGTTCGCTTGTACGTAACTCCACCCTCTCGTGTCAAAAAACCTAGACGGCGTCAGCCAATGGGTGACGTCACGGTGACTACGTCAACTTCTTATATAACGTCTATGGTTGCACCAGCAGTGTGTAGGTTTAAACGTACCGGGAGCTTAGTTGTCACGGCGGAAAGCTTTGAAAGATGGCAGAGACTAATGGCAGAATATTTTCCTTTTTTATATTTACACTTGGAGCACCTTTTTTGTGACAGACATCCCTTTTTATATGTGATTTTATGTTTCAGTCATTTGAGATGGGAAATGCTGCTGGCACTACTTGTTTATAACAAGAACTTTGGCAGTATCGTTAACACTGACATGGACATTTTCCAGAGACTTTTCTTAAAGTTATTGTTATTTATGACCTTATTTATGTGTGGTACTGCAATCCTCACTTTAGTTAAAAAAAAGAAGAAGATGAAAGTACAATAGAAAAGGCGATAGCAACGTTATTTCTGTCACTAGTTAGCAGTGGATTCTCTCTTTATTACTAATTTATTCGAATGTGTAGGTGGTACATCACTGTCTGTGACAATGCTCTGATTACGGTCGACTAATTTAAGTTACTGTTGAGTGTTTGGTGTTGACTTTTAACTTATGATCAAAGCTACATTCAGCTGGTGGATCAGGCTCCTGGTCTTCTAGCTGTCTCTGTATCAGCACCTCGGACAGCACTCTAATGATGCTGAAAATACACGGAAGTAGTTGGCCAGGGCCTGTCTCTGTTTTTGATCTCTTTACTTGCTGTCTAGACACGTACCTTACATCTCATCCGTCATTCACTATATTCCTTTCATTTATTTCAGTTATCGTTGCTTCCGTAAACACTATTTATTGTGCGATTGCTTTGGAAGTCATATGAATTCTTTCATGTTTTCCTTTTTTGATAAGGTTTGTAAAAACTTGGTTGTTATCCAGAAAACCTTCTTTTTATTAATACACTGCTGCCTCACTTCCATGATATGACCACCTCCTGGTGTGTCGCTGCATTTATTTCTTTTGATAACTTTACGGTTGATGAAGTTTAATTTGTAGTGGCATGTTTTAAAATAGTTGATTTTTTAATTGCACCATAATCTCCACAGTCATTAGCTTTCTTCTGTTGTCGCTGTGCTGTCAGTGGGAGTTCTCTGTGACACAGATATCAGACCACCCCCCATTTAACACAGTGACTTCTGAAGAGAATATTACTCCTGTGTGCCTCACTTGTCTCCATTGCACCCCACCCACCAAATGAGCACTAATGCAAACTATACAGCACATCCCGGAAATTAATTGGGGTTGACTTCAACCGTTTGCTGCGCGATGAATGTGTAGTTTTATCCCCCATCGCCTTTCACTGACTGCTTAATGTCTCACTTTGGTCTGTGATTAAAAACGAAGATATGATCTGCTGTGTGTGTTTGTGCAACATAGAAGCTAAATTAAACAGCATCTGAGGCTGAAAGTACACAGCGAAGATTGCAGGGTTGAATGGAATGATTTGATTACAGTCCAACCCAGGCGAATGAAACGGCAAGGCCAAACGCGTTCGCAGCATGCAAAATTATCAACGACCTTGGCATTTTCCAACAAAGACTCTTGTAATTGTTCGTCAGCAAATCATATAAAGACAAATAAACAAGAATGTGTGAATGGTTGTAAAAAGATGGGAGAAGGCAAACACATTTTGGGTAACACTTTATAATAACAATTTATAAATTGTAAATGAACAGTTAATTAAACTTAGTTAATGGTTATTTTACAGTTAACAAACAATGAAATGATAAATAATAATGTTTACAAATGATTAGTAATGCTATAATTTGTAATTTTATCATTAGTTTGTGTAATATGAAATAATTTGTTTATAAATTGTATATTTTATCATAGCTGATGAGACAATAACAATAACATTCTGATTACATTAGTAAAGTATTTATTATCAGTTTATTGTTGCACACATTATAACATTTTATATACTATATTAATTATTTGTTAGTGATTACCAAGTGATTTGTAAACCTTTAAGGAACTGTTTGTAAAACATCTATACAAATTGCATAGATAGATGGGCCAGAAACCATTTATTAACCATTGACAAAGTATTAACTACTTATCTAAATAATATTTATAGATGGTATTTATCAACCATTTAACAAGTTGTTATAATCATAAGTGCAACTATATAATAGTAATTCAAATAATGTTTATAGATGGTTTACAAAGCAAGTGTTACAAATATCTATGTAATGTTTAAATATATTAATTTCTTTAAGTTTTACAAATAATATCTTAATCATTAACAAATACTTATATATATATATAGTATATGAAATGTTATATTTTTGTGCAGCAATAAACTGTTAAAATAACATAAATTAAAGCATTACTAATAACTAGTAAACATTATTAATTATCATTTCGTTATTTGTTAACAGTAAAATAACTATTAACTAAGTTTAATTAACTATCAATTTACCATTTATAAATGATGGTTATTATAAAGTGTTACCACATTTTGACATGCTAATCTCTCCGCTGAGGCCTGGTGAGGTCTACTAGCTACAAAATCATTTGTTTTCCACTACGATACACTACACAACATAAATGACAAATTGCCATGCACATCTGTCAAACTGGGCCGCTATTTGGTTGATATGTTGAGTCTAATTAGGGATTAAATACACACACAAGTCAAGCATCTCCAACAAAAATCTTCCTAAACCGTTCTGTTAGTATTTCCCCCCATGCCCCGTAAAGCACTTATGGTTATGGGTATCGTGGCTAACAAACACTGCATACAGTACTCCGTCATTTCTGTTCTCCCTGCAGACATGGTCCATTATTCCTCATTAAATGCTAATGGAAATGGAGCATTGATGACACAAAGTGCTTGTGAAGGCGGTAAGCTCACTTGATATTGATTGGGACCATTGGGTGGTGGAGTGAACACTTGACGAGAGTAGGGCCTGAATTTAATGGCACAGCTTAGTAAAGGTAGCATTTAGGGGAAAATGCAGGCTGCAATAAGCAAAACGTGTTACATTTCCTCCTTTTATTAGAATATGGCGAGCATCAGTTCAAATTTAATATCATTCCCCTCTCAAAAAGAAACGTATTTGACTCTACAGAGAAAATATTATTGAAAACCCTGTGAGTGAAATATATATCCATGAGAAAGCACATGCCCATGAAAATTATTCTTTCTTGAGAGGTATTTTTATTTCAGTGTAGCAGCTCTTGGCAGGCGAGCCAGAACGTTAATTTCTTACACCGCTTCCCGTGTGACGGGTCTCAGGCTGCCAACGGAAAGACCTAAAAGCCTGGTGTGTGTCAACGCTCACAGACACACATACCTGACACAGACACAGTTGGACAGAGCCGGTGAGATTGATAGCCAAGGAGGCAGACGGCTCTCACCTCCCTCTCAGTGGCAGCAGCAGCGATCTCGGGGCTTAGTGAGTGTTATCTGTCCTTCAGATCAACCACTGTGACAGTCAATAAGCTCATCTCGGTCGGGACCTGCTCTCCTGTGTTCACAACCTCACACACAACAACACATCACTATAGACGGGTTGCTTGTATACAAACATTACTGGGTACGTGCGGATTCAGGGGGATGTCCGCCGCCAGACACTTTTTCCTTAGCGATTCCTCAACAGGTATAATGTATAAAACTGGAGACTTGGATTTTGGTCTTGTTATTAGCACAACCAGTCACACAGCAGCTCTTTGTATGTCGGGCAGGTGATACATTAACATTAGACCCTGACGGCTCTCTATTAAATAGCGTGTTGCTGGTTGCAAGCTAACGTTAGCCCTCAGTCAGAAACTTAACGCAAAAAGTCAATACAATATTGCAGAAATGTCCGATTCAAATAATTAGCTAGCGTTAGCTTCCACGGCTGCTTGTTGTTGTGACGGCGGAGGAGGAAGAGCGGCTTTCCCGACACACTACCAGACGTCTTCCCTTCAAAACGTAATGTTACAGGATACCGGAGTGAGCTTTCCCCCGCAGTAGTTGAGTAACGTTACAGCAATTTAGAGCAGCAACGAAGTCTTGCATCACTTTTACTGTAAGTTTTAAGGCATAGTCGCTAAATATATATAATTATTTCCTTAGAGTGTGGGTCGATCGTCCTGTTGTTGATCAGTTCATTTTTATGGATCTGTGGAGCACTACAGCTCGCCATGACCACCAGCTGCTTTGCTAACTCTGTGTGACTAGAATGTTTTTGCCCATCAGGCCTGGATCCATAGTCTCTTTCTGTTTTTAGCGAAGGCATGTGATCCCCTCGGAATAGTAAACATTTTCAATCCATCTTTTCTGCGGTTGGTGCATTTTACTGCACAACAACTCCTTGTCATCTCTGCTTTGGAGTTTGGCTCCGCTAGACATGCAGTGCTTTCTGCCCCCTAGCTGTGCGTGCATCTCTGTGATGACTTTGCACAGAAATCCGTCTATTTATATGTATGTAGTATATTGCTAAAGTCAAGGAATAATTTATTGCACTGAATTATTGAACTATAAAATACTGTATAGTCGTGGCTAAAAATAGCGATGCGGGGGATGCAGACTGTTTATATCAGTGCTAAGTGATTTCTTGAAGGCAAATGTTTTCATCGAACTTTAATAGAGCTGTAACATATTCTAACACCTGTAGGTGATGCAGGATATTTGTTTGACTCTCAAACTATGGAGACATTTATTGGTGAGTGCAGCAGAGTTAGCACTACTCAGGAAGACCACATTACAACACAATAAGAATACAAAACAGTAAAAGGGGGAACAAGACACATGATAAACCTTTTATAATGTATAAAAGCAGCAAGCGTTATAATGAAGATAGATTGGTGAGTGTGAGGTCCAAGCTGGTGATCAGGATTGTTCAGGAACCGTATCCGAGGTACAGAGGGAATAACTGTTTCAGCCAGTGATGGATTGATCTTTTCATTTGAACGATATCATCTTCTTAGCCACTGTTAATGCTATTAAGATAAATGGCTTTGAGTGTTGTGCGATATGAAGTGCATAAAGGTCACCCAGGAGTGAGATGATTGGACACGGGGGGATGCTGAGGCCAAAGATCGAGGATATCCTGCTCATGAACCGGTGTACAGTGCCAGAAGGCCCGGAAATAATCATCTATTACATATGGACAGTGAGGGCCTTTGTTACCATTAGAGAGTACCATGAGAGTCGTAGTAGCTCTATGAAGGACCTTGTAGTGTATTAATAGACCTTTTTCACAGGAGACGCTTATCATGGTAAGAAAAGCACAGGTGTAATTGATGAAATTAAAAATGACTGCATTCTATTTAGGCGAGCTGAGACCATAAACTCATGTTTACAATGTTTACTGAGGTAATAAATCAAGTGAGTAGTAGGGTCATTTTCTCATAGACTATACTTCACAATCAGACTTCTTTTAGCAACCATAAGAGTCGCCCCCTGATGGCTAGTTTAAGGCACTTCAATATTGGCTTCACTTTTCAGACCCCAGACTTGCCCACTGGTTTGACCTGTGTTTTTCCTGGTGTGACGCGTCAAAATGTCTGCCGTGAAAAAGGTGTATTGGCTTTTAGAATTTTTAGTCGTGGAAAATGTATTGTTGCATATACTGCCAATTTCAAGTGGATTCTTGTATGTTATATACGCTTAATTTTTGTCGCCGATTTGGTGGTTTTGTGATGAGAAAACATTTTGGGGGTTTCAGTGACTTTAAAATGTTGAGAGGGTGTGTTATAATGGACATTTTGGTGTTTATTTTTTCATCTCAATGGCTTCTTTCAGCTGTGTAACTGTCAGGTGTTGTACTGTACTTTTGTTGCTTAAGGTCGAAGGTCACGGACCCCTGAAAAGGTCACTAGGATCTGATTCTGCTGTGAGATTCTAGTAAGAAATTTAATCTGGGCTGAGGATGTTCTGCATCTTTTTCCTGATAGTTTTGTGCCTGTGATGAAATCGCCTATATTTCCTTTTTTGAGTTTCTTGTATTTATTGATTGAATGAAACTGGGTATGATTTAAATTTGGTGCCTCAATGTGTACAGTAATTTCCTCGTCTGGATGGTTCCATACATTTGGGTGCATCTTTTTGCTAAAATGTGAAGAGACATCTCATTGGGTGTAAAGACAGAGAGTAACTCAGGACAATATCGGTCCTTCTCCGAGTTCGCCAGAAACAAAACAAACAAGTTACATTACAGTACAAATTTTCACATTCCATATCCCAGACTAGAATAATCAAAACAGTACTCTGTCATAATTACTGTAGGTTTGGTAATATAAATTTTAAGAAGGAACCAACCTCAACCCATTCTAGCCTGAAAGCATGCTGATCCCAATCAAACCCCCCAAAAGACAATATTGACAGAAACGCACTGCAGCAGAGTTATCAAAATGATAGAACAATAATTTTCACCTTAGAGCTGCGGGCAGAGAAATTCGGAGTGATTTAAGTGGCCGCTGGAGGAGCCGAGCCTGTTAATGAAGAGAACAGAGGCGCTCATCCATCAGCTCCACACAATGTCATATCTCTGCAGAGCGGCAACAAAGGAAAACAGGGACTAATCTGCCAGCTGGATCACCTTTCAGAGGAAATGTTACTGTACATCTGCAGTGTTCAGTCAATGTGTGCACCGTAACTACTTAAGGCTTTCATCAGTGACTTCCAAATCTTTTGGCGTAGACACAATATTATTGATTAAAAAAATTGGCAAATGGGAGCCAAAATGTTTTACAACCACCACCAGACGTTGTAAATTTTGTCATGTTTACACTCAATCTAAGCACACAGTAATCAAAAACCCACATTTGGTCGACACGTATTCTGTTTTGACCATCATAATCAAATGTTCAACATTCATTTTACACTTGGTAAGGTAAGACAAATGTTTTATTTCTCTGTAGGGTTTTTTCCATAATGTTGTCAGACACTTATAATAATCCTAGCCTATCAGTGGCCAAAACAAACACTTTTAGTAGACGTAAAATGACGGTGCCAGGTTGCCCCAAGCAATTACATTACAGCCTGATTAGCGGCTGGCGGCTGCAGCGTTCTGTCTCAATACTGGAGCAATTTCAAAAATTGTTGTCCACATTAGTCACTTTGACACAAAAAGTCAGAAGACATGATTTTGCCATTTTCTCTTTCATTGTATAATTACACAATTTTTCTTGCTCAGTCCCCACTCAAGTAAGAATAAATGATGGTTTAATTATCCCCTCTTTTAAAAGTCATTTACACTCACTGGCGTGGTATAAGTGTCTGAAGCACTGTCATCATACTGCGCCTTGCAGAGATCATAAGTCAAACACTGTCTTAAAGGAATAGTTCTACATTTCGGGAAATACACTTTCTGGCATAGAGATAGATGAGAAGATCAATACACTCTCATATCTTCCTGTTGAATATAAGGCATGCCTGTAGCCAGTTAGCTTAGATTAGCACAAAGACTGGAAGCAGGGAAGAATTGCTAATTGCCGTTTTTACAGATTAAACAAACGAGATATAATGTGCTAGTTGGTAATCTTTACTGATTTTGTTACCTTTGGACAGAACCAGGTTAGCCATTCCTACGCTGAAATAATTGTCCCATGCTGATGAAAACGCCTATGCTGCATGCACAAGTGCATACATGTGCATACATACACTTAAGGGTTCTGGTTTAGGGGTTTGAAAATATGGTCACCCTTGGTGTTCCAGTCTTTATGCTAAGCTAAACTAACCGGCTGCTGTTAGCTCGATATTTAACAAACATGAGAGTGGTATTAATCTTCTCATCTAACTCTCCGTCACAAAGCAAATTAACACATTTACCAAAATGTCAAACTGTTGCTTTAAGTACTGTGAGATTTCCCTCTTTCTTTCTCTTGCTATGCTCAGTTACAGCAGCTGCTTATGTTACTTACCCAGTTTTTCTTTGTATCTCAGGAACATTTGAAATTCATAGTACCCCTCAGTTGTTGTGTGTGAACAACCCTTTTCTAAAGTAGGGAAAAAGCATCTGTCAGAGGGAATGTAGAGTAGATATTAAACTAAATTGAAGTGGCCATGGGTTGAATCACTAAAACACGAGGCCATGAAATTATATAGAGCAGAAAGTACACAATTGGCAGTGTCTTGTTTTCTGTTATGTTGATTTATGCTATATTATTCCCTAAATTGATAGCTTCTGCTTATCCTGGAATGACTTGCTTTTTCTTGTGGTTTTAATGTGTGTGGTGTTTTAATGTGGGTAACAACAGACTGGGCACGACATATAAAGGCTTATCTGTGTAGCCACTAAGTCAAAGCCAAGTGATATTACCTTCTTGTCATTGTCAAGTTAGCATTGCAATTTGTGACTCTGCTCAAAGCTATGCCTGATTTGGAAATGATCAGCACAGCTGTAGCACCGTAATGGCGGTGATTTCTCTAAAAACATTTTAAATGTACGCGTATGTTGCTCCATTATAATCTCCAGGCGTAGCGAGTGTGGGCTTTTTAATATGGAGCGCCCCGAGCCCTTCACATGAAAATGGATCCAACTGAGCAGAAAAGTGCCACTCTGACTGGCAGTCCCAACAGTTGTTACAGTAATTAGCTCTTTGGCTCTTTCATGCTCACCGCCATGCATTTTCAGCATCTATGACTTTCCCGCCGGGCCTCGAAATCTCTCAGGTGAAGACAATGCCTGATGAAACGAGGGGCTTATTTTTGGCTGTAATAAAGGCAAAAAGAATGCAAAGTACCACACAAATAACAAGCAATTATTTTCAGTAATGCCGTACATCAGACTCATAATATTATACTTTAAGCAGAGGAGGTTGCTAAAGCTCCAAGTCCAGGGGGAGGAATAAAGAAGCAAGCTTTGCATCATGTACATAGGATAGTAAAACAACTTAATGGAGGGGAATGACATGAAAAAAGGGTAATGCTGATGGAATCAATATGAGATAAAGTACTCTAAAGGTGCTAAATTCAATATTCAGAGCATTAATATAGCAGCAAACAACTATTTTCTATGGAAAGATATAGAGGAGTAATGTCTACCTGAACAGAGAAGGAAGCCACTCCCCCTCTGTGTGTATTGTAATCCGAGCTTCTTTTTGCTTTGTTTACGCCGATCCGGCCACGCGTGCCGATGGTCAGCACTGCACTCACAGAGGTTACCGCTGATAACGGCAATCCTCTGGTTCCCCCTCAGGTGTTTGCACTGTTTGTGCTGTTAGCACCGTTAGCTGCTAGCTGCCGGCTTAGCCGTCGCCACCGCCGCCGATTCAACTTGCTGAATCGGCCGAAAAAACTCAGCAGACTAGAGCCGATGGTACGGGACACACCGAAAAAACTATGCCGACGGACACCAACGGCTATGTGTGTCAGGGCCTTTAAGGTCACCACTGAATTATTGGTTTCATTTGTAGGTTATTTTGTTCCCTTCAATATCTTTTCTAAGAGCACAGAGTCTTTCAAAGCATGCTTTTTTCAAAATGACATATAAATGGATTTTATAAATGCAGCACATGACTGTTTATGTGTGCTTTATAGGTGATCGGATATGAGCAGTAGGTCAGCTTCAATAGCAAGAGAAAGTCTAATCAGGAGAAGTGTTTCGGTCTGTGCTGACCTCGCCATCTGTTGCGGTTATACGAGCCTAGTCACGCACATGCAGAGCTGACCGTGTGGGAGCAGCGCTACTGAAGCGTCTCGCTGTTATTTGTCTTCCAGAGCAACGTAGCGCAGCCTCCCAGTGTGCCTCCCACCACACGGTCAAGCCTCGAGCCTTAAGCGCAACATGATCCTCGCCTCGCTTCAGTTGGTTAGTCCTACACTCCCCGACCTCTAATGAAGAACTTGTCTTCAGGACCTCAGTCAAGGGGCGATGAGGAACGGCGTGGGTGTTGGTGCTCATGCGCATAATCATGAGCTTCATGGGTGAGTCAGGCAGTGGGAGGAACTGTTCCCCTGGGAGCTACTGCTTTCTTCAGTAATATACTAGAGTGGATTACAATCCAGAGAAGACTTAGACCTCAGAGACCAAATCATGGCTGCATGTATCTTCTTCCCTTTCTTATTCTTCACAGTTTCCCTGTAGGCCTTTACACTTCCATATCAATGCATACTGTAGGACAATGGTTCAAACCTTTTTGGTTGGCAACTCCTTGAAGGATCAGGCAAGTGATTTGTTTTATTTTATTTATTGTCGACAAATCCTTTGAAAAGTCCAAAACCAACAATGTGTTAGTCCGTATCTTAATACTTTCTAACTTTCCTCCCCTGTCACTGACACTCAGTATTTTTTCCTAAATCAGCTGGGCACTGTCACTTTTTAGCAAACGTTACTCAGAAAGGACTAAATAGTGCTTTGTTGTGATTATATTCAGTGGCAGATTAATACACATTTGGTGCTCAGTATTTTCATTGATGTGCTTTTGAAAGTTCCTTTTTTAATAAAAACAATGGATCTCTATGGCACAGAGGAATACGATAAATCAGACTTTGGTTACACAGATAATTCTTATAAGTAGGATTTTGGTCTTTTCATGGGATTTGTTGCCAACGAGAAAAAATATCATCAGACTTGAATTAAAAATGAAACAGTGTCTGCTTGCTGAAGGGGTAAAATAATCCAGTACTTCACACGAAAAAAGCAGAGAACTTTATTTTTCTTCTTTCCTGACTATTAAATATCTTGCGACTCGTCTTCTCTTTACGACCTTTTGGAGGGGTCATGACCTCAGAGTCTGGAAACACTGCTGCATGAAGCATGAATACTTGAAAAAAGTGGTCCCTCTTCTTCATCACTACATGCCTGTATCTCCAGAGAAATAACAGCATCATGCAGCTTAAAACTGATAGAAATATCACTCCCTCCATTTTTGAAAACCGGACCTCATCTTTCTGCCTTTTTCCCATGAATTGATTGATTTAGACTAAAGTCTCAGTAAGCAGTTTGCCCGTCCCAGCAGGAGGCCCTGTGACTGTCAGCCGCCTGGCTTTTATAGTTTCCAGTTATTCTCTACTGTGAGACTCCCCTCTTTTATTGCTGTCAGAGGCTCTACACCCTTTCAAGTGCTATTCAAGCATTTGCATTGTCACTATGAGATGGCACTTTGCTCACAATAAATCATTACAACCATAAAATTGCGTGACTTACTGTATTACACAGTATGTTTGTGAAACAATTGTGCACGTAGGAAAAAGGAGGCGAGGCGTTCGACGCAAAGAGGTGATGCTCAAAAGGCAGAGAACACAAAAAGGCTTCGAAAACTGAAGAATCGCAGCATGTTTCAAGCTTGGCAGTCGTCCTCAGGCGACATCCGATGTGGATTCTTTAAAACAATGTCTGCATTTTTCTTTTGTTTGTGCCTTGCACTCTTTTTTTAAGGTTTAAAATGACTTTATTTCTCACTGTGATGGTTATGAAATATTGTAAAAGCTCTGTAATCAGCATCGTCTTCCCTTCTGAGAGTCGAAGGCGACGTTTGGGAGTTCCCGACACAGTACAGTTCATATGTAGGGCCAAAATCAATCCAAATAACACCAACAGCAATACACAGACACTTAGATTTTTTTACAGATGTGTCTAATTTCAAAGTGTCATGTTGAATAACTGACCTTTGGCTGCTTTTGGAGGTTGGTCTTGCAGTGTTTTTGGACTGTAAATGTTAATGTGGGAGGCTGCAAATCTTTATATTCCAGACAACGAAAGAAAATGTTGAAAAAATAGGGTAAAAATATTAATATGTTATTCTCGATCCCCCTCTCAGTCTCCCACCTTCTGTCATTCATTGTTTCTTTCTGTTGTTTTGTGATTGACACGTAAATACAAAATACCTCAGAATATCCTGATTGTGAGTGGGAGTTTTAAAAACATGCCCAATAGAGCAAGGTCATATTTCCCTTTCAAATCTTTTCATTGCAACTATTACACATAGTTTTTATTTTGGCATTCGATTTCATAATTCAAGCAAACAATGAGTACCTTTGTGGACACACAAAACTGAAGTAATAATACTGTGGAAGACAGCAATGCCTCCTTGTCTAGCTGACGGATTTTAATATCATATTTATGAGAAAACGTTTGCAGAGGAGCAGGTTTTTTCCAGTATACTGTTTACTGCAGGCCGACAGTAACAGATTGCTGGAGCATATGGTTCCGTCTTGTGGTAATGCTTAAGTAAAGTCTACACTGGCTGCACAATGTAAGCAGCGTGACGGCCACATGTGAATCTTCCAGCAGCGTCCACTTCTGGTTCGGCTCAGTGATGTTTCTGTCGCATGTTTAAGAGCTTTTATACAATATCAAAATCAAAACATGAAAATTATCATTTATAGTGGCATTATTGGGCAAAAATTCCATAATAACCTTTCAGCATACTGTAATTCAAGTGTTCTGAGAGATAACTAGACTTCTGCACCTCCTCATGGCTCTGTTTTCAGGCTTTAAAAAATCTAGCCCGTGACGGGAGACTTTGGCCAATCACAGGTCATTTCAGCGTTCCTATTGGCTGTGCTCCAGCTGGTGGGCGGTGCTTGGTATTTCTTCAACTGATCTGAACATGGCGGTCACAAACGCTCTCATTTTACAGCTAAACAGTACACTACAAGATGTTTCTGAAAACATTTGAGGCGAGAAATAGGCATTACAGTAACAGAATATTGATTCATATTTGATCAGCGCTGCCTAGTTTGACCGTTTGATTGGAGTTCGCGAGTGATTGACAGCTGCTCAGAGACACAGAGGCACATGATTGTTTTCAGATTACCTGTCTCATGCACTACTGTCAGGATATAGTGACCGTTTTATAAAAAATAACATAATCATAATAACATAATAACATAATATCATAGAGTGTATCCTACACGCTTAGCTCAAAGAAGTTTGAGTTGGTTGCAATCTGCAACCTCGCCACCAGATGCCGCCAGATCCTACACACTGCTCCTTTAAAATGCTTCATAATTCTAGTAAGGAGTTTTTACGTAAATGTTACACAGACGCTCTTTGACTTAAGCTTCTGTCACTCAGTCTGTAAGAGGCATCGTTTAATCATGCCCTTTGAGTTCCTCTCAACAAATTTCCAGTTAAATTGCCGAGCCCTCCTTGCTAGCATTAGTGCTTTTAAATAAATAATGAGCCTGTTTCAATCTTCAGAGTCTTCAGTCCCATGTTGGG
The DNA here is from genome assembly GCA_916701645.2 of Sebastolobus alascanus. Taxonomy (NCBI): domain Eukaryota; kingdom Metazoa; phylum Chordata; class Actinopteri; order Perciformes; family Sebastidae; genus Sebastolobus; species Sebastolobus alascanus. Next base: position 1,445,935 of record CAKAOJ020000003.1, read on the forward strand.
CATATAGAAGTGTAAATAATCCGTTTTAGAGACCTTGCAGAGTTTTGAGAAGCATACACAAAAACATGTCTGCTAATTTAATATGCATATGCTGTACACACAAACCTGCATCCTTATTTTTCTTTAGATCTTTTTGCTATTTTCCCATCTCTTTGTGAAGCCGTCGTTTTCACAAGTTGGAGCACACACCGCCACCCATACCGCAGTACTCTCCTTTCACACTTGTATATGTAACCACGGATTACATTCTCTCAATCAATTGAGTTCCCCCTTGGGGGTGACTGGCACACCCTATCAAATATCTTCCTTTTTCATAAAAAAAAAAAAAAAAGCTGATTAAATTCAGAGTCTCAGTTCTTCTGCCTGTTACGATGAGATCAAAGCAGTTGGACGGCTGCTTGTGAAAGTAATTCAGCATTCTGTGCAGTGCTCTCTCAGAAAACGAGGCCATCTTACTTTGATGACTAAACCATTTCTCTCCCAATAATAATCTCACAGTATTGACTTGAAAGGCATGAAAGGTATGACTACATAAGCTCTCTCAGCAGGCGTGTGTGTCAGTATAGTCGGATACAAGAGAGTGTGCTATATTCTCCCCTTTTGCACCATTAATTCTGCACAATTGTCACTATTCTGTTGATGGAGCAGCTTCTGAGCACCTTGTTTTCCCCCCGGGGAAGTTTGATGATGAACATATTTTGCAGGGCACTTAACAGGCATCTGTATTTCTTCACCTTACATCAGTTTCCACTTTAAACTCTTAAGAAGCTCCTGGTCTTACACAAAAACCTCTCGAGAGGAATTTGCACTTTGCCAGGACAGAACTGGAAGTCAATCCAGGTGGCTGTGGACACATCCTTCCTCACAGCGGCTTTAGATTTTCTCACTTCTTCATCAAGCCATTACCTTGGCTCCGAAATGGAAAATTCTCTTTGTGTTCTTCTCTTTCATTGGTTCTCTATTACCAGTGAAGCTGTGATCTTTAGCATAGACACACAAATCCCTCCCAGGAGGACTAGAGGGATTAGTATGCTCTGTGAGGAGCCATAAGTAGAGCGATGATTAGCTTTGACACGACTATATGTGAAGTTCGTGGCTTTTTCCATAATTGGACCATCATTATTGCTTATAATTGGAGTTGAACATCCAACACCTTTCCCTTTAATATGGAAAGTAACATGGACACGAATGAATATCAGTAGCGCCCAATTTTACAGAGCACATTACTTCTTCTCCAGAGGAGAGTCGCACTTATCTGAGGTGCAATATAAGTTCAGCTGAATAGATGACGATCCACTGGGCACAAGGTTCATTCAGCTTTGTGAAGGACACTGAATTAATCCCTCGGCGGTATATCACACTGACAAAGAATAGACTATTAAAGTATGCAGGTATGATAGACAAAGCGAATAGACTGATTGGTCAGTGTGACGCTGCAATGAATAACGACATTTAATGCTTTTCTCTTTGGAGAAATTTAAGTTTCAACCATTTTTTACCCAACACGTTAAGAGTGCATTATTGCATTCAATATCACTTAACAAAGAAAAGAAAAGAGAAATTAACTGAGCTGATCTGATAATCTAACCTTTTAAAGACCCATTATTTTAGCAGCTTTGTCAAGCCACACTCCTTACAGAAAACGAGCCGAATAAAGTTGTCACTCATCTGGCGATAGCAATGTGTTTTCCTCCGCTGTGACAACAGTGTGTGGATGAAGCATTAAGTTGTTCAATTTGACTCATTCATATTTTCTAAGTGCCTAGTAACATTACTATTCGTATAGTCGTCGTTACTGCAAAACCTCACCTCATTAAGTCCGCGATTTGCTGCAAGTTTAGTTTAGTTTATGCGTAAGTCAGCCTGCTACAACGGTCATTATGGCACACGTAAAAATGGCCGCCGCTTTGACCCTCTTGCCACATTGATTTGAAAGGAAAATAAAAAGTTTTCTATTAACTATAAACTAATGTACATAGCATATTGCACCAGTATTGTTGCTATGGTTACTTACAGTACAATACAATCTAGCATTGATTTTGAACAGAGATGAAACTATTGACTGGATATGTGTTCTGTTATGCTAATCTAACAGACACACACAGCACATAACCCTGATAACCAAGTTAAGTTATTAAATGTCTATCTTTGATAAAGTCATTTCAAGTGATATTTACAGGCTACAATATTCAGATGTTAACCTCTGAATATGAAATTGCCAATCAGACAGTGTTTTCTCATTACTAATAACGCCATACCCCCCCCGTGGGTAAACAACTCCAAAGCAGAGGGTAATAAAGGTCCACAACGAAAATAATAAATACTTGCAGTAAACATGATTAAAATGGAAGACATGCAGAGAATCCCAATTTTAGTCACAGTATTCAAACACATCCTGCAATCTAGCTGCTTGACGATGCATGCAAAAATTATTCCCTGTCATTCTCCAGTCTCTTCGTTTGTTTTTTTCACTGGCTAAGTTGTTGTGCTAATGCTATTGTTAGTTCTATATATTGAAAATAATGTTAGTTGGAAAATGCATAAACTGAAAAACTGGCCAAAGCCTGTCAAATGAAAGGGATGAGAACAGTCGTGTCATAAAAAAATAAGTAAATAATGGTCAAAAAGCTATAACATCCCTCAATATTTGGTATTGTTTATACATTGTAAAATGTAACAATGGTACAATGTACCAATAAACCACTTTTCAGACCCGGAGGTTGCCCCTCTGCGTGATACACACTCTTCTACCGATCTACAAGTGGCAGTACTGAGCCAAGGAACACAGCAATGTGCCAATGAAGTCAAGCAAGAAGAAGACAGCAAGCTAGTAAACATGAATATAAATAATACAGGATTTAAAATACTTCAATAAATCAGCTTGTAAATGTATTGAGGAAGAAAATGCATAGGCTTTGGGGGTTCACACAATACATTTTGGTAAGTAACACTGAATGTAAATAAAAAATGTTCTCTACAAGAACAGTCTACAGGGAACCTCTAATATCAACACCTACATTTAGTGCAAAATATGCCCCCATCAGTCCAGCAGCTTGTGTTCCTTTCATCCAGCAGGTGTCAGTTTCACCTGAATGGACGCATGCTTTTGAATTCAGGCAATGAGCTCAGATTACCATTTGAAACACAGACACCAACGTGAATACCAGGGCAGCAGGTGCATCATATCTTGTTGTTAGCATTCCACTTAAACAGCAGCGTGCTGTCCTTTTTATTGTCCAGCCTCTGTGACAGATCACCGGGCTGTCATTACTTACCATACATTGCACTTGAACAGTTGTTATAAAATGATCCAGAGCTGTATGCATGTAGGGTCGCCACGTCAAACAATCTTCCTCAAAGCCTATTCTATGATACTGAAGGCCGCTAATGAGAAATGGAGGCTAACAAAAGCAGAGTTAATGAGGACCAGCGTGTGTCTCCGTAGCTTACAGGCCCACTCATTAGGACTCCCTGTTGGCTGGCCCACAGTAGCAGGTGCCCCCTCTGCCAAAAGTACACAAAAGACATCTCAGTATGTATCATCTCAGGAGATGAAAGGTGACATCAGATCAGAAAGGGATAACATGTGAATCTCAGATGGATGCGTTCCCTCCGCCGTAAGCGAAGGTCTAGCTCAGACAGTGACGACATCATTAAAGAAAAAAGCCTTCAGAAGATAAAAGCGAGGATTAATTCCTCTCAGGAAGGGGGCATCTGCAGTCATTTGTGACTGTATGACACTGTTTAATACATCCTGGCCATTAGAAAAGGGCCGTGGGAGTCAGATCATCAAATTGGTGTGCGTTTGAGTGTGCGGCCTTTAGAGATCATTAAAAATATGAGGATGGATTGTGAACAATGGAAGATGCAGCAGGTTTAAAAGCTGAGCGGCTCTGCAGGTGGTTACTGGATTACTGAAAGCTTTTCTCCCAGCACTTCATTCAAATTTAGTCAATGGGAGTGCTCAACTTTTCCATTTTGTCGAACTTGGCTAAGATGGTACAGTACTGAGTTGCTTTTCAACGCACATTATCTGTGTTATTTCTGGCATGCAGGTGCACGTCAGACTGTGTGCCAGCTGATTTAAAAGTAGTCAGCCTGAAAGTTTTTGAGGACAGAGAACATCTCTCGGGAAATTTAGAGATAAAATTAGAGCAAGTCAAGTTAGGTGAATATTTAAAAAATAAAAATAAATCCTCCCTTTTGAATTTGAAAGATCATACATTTCTCGCTTTTGAAATAGTTTTTGCTTTCTTGCTGATCCCACTTTGCAGCACACCAGTGTTTCTCTTGATCTCTCTGCATCTGCTAAATAATGTTTTTAATTAAATAACAAAATAAGATTATATTTAGGAATATAGTGCTCCCTAAAGAAAGTAGGAGAAGTTAGTTTAGCATTGTATATAAATAAATCTTATCTTTATCTTGGAGCATAATTGGAGACTTGAAAGCAAATGAAATAATAAAAAAAAACATAAGAAAAAAACATTAGAAAAGGAGAAAGAAAATGAGTATTCAACTTCCATTTTTCTGACGTTTTTTTTTTTATAATATTATGTTCTTAGCAATGCAAGTATTAGCCTCCATCTTTTCTGAACAGCATTATGTATATTGAAACTGACATGTCAGCACATCCCTGCTCTATGTTATAGCCGGTGAGAAAAGCTTTTGCTGCTGTGAATGCCCTCTTATGAATAGCACAGTAAGAAAAATCAATCAGTGTAAACACAGATTGTTGGACTACAATATATTCACATGATAATTCAGTTCATTTGCAGTTTGTCTCGAGGACAAAAATATCAAAAGCTGACCCATAATCAGGGAATAATTTTAGTGACCAAACACTTTTAAACCAACAATATCTCCAATCTCCAATTGTTTATTGTTGAACCCTAACCCTAGAGTGGCGGCGGGCTCCACATCCGAATTGCACCTAGGGCACCAAAAGGGATAGAGCCGTCCCTGCTCATAATTGGATCGTGACCACTAATCTGTGCATATAAACCGCTCCTAGATTTGGGGATTTACATTAATTTGAGCAGTAATCTTGTGTTAAATGCTTGTTTTGGTCTGAATCATTAGAAGAAAGTAATTTATGTGTGTGTATATCCAGTAGAATAATCTTTAAAATGCATTAGTGTATTATAAATGGTGGTTTCATTAAATGGCACAAAGTTTATAGAGGTTTTTTTTTTCAGTTTTCCTCCCTTTTACTTAAGACGTGCTTTATTTGCGAGCACCTTGCTTGGTTTGCACTCGGTGTCCTTCTGTTTTGTTGGTCCATAATTTACCAGAGTGGTAGTGCAGACAATGTGAGGGTGACTGCGACCCAAACTAGAGAACAGAGAAGACCATAACAAAGAATTTATGAAGTAGTAAAAGCAATAAAGTGGTATTTTGTTTGGCTGCTTTGCTTTGATCACCGTCGCTGTAGATTTCGGAGGGATGTTTTTGTGCTCTGTGTGTTGATGAGCTCGGTGAGGATCCCTCAGGGCACGAGCAAACCCACCCACACTTGAGCTCTGCAAGGCCCCAGCAAGCTGGCAAGGAGCGCATGAGTGAGACTGATTAGCTTAAAGCCTTTGTTCATTTAACACCGCGTGTGGTTTCACGTGCAGTATATCATCCGGGTGTTGCGTTTTGTTTTTGGCTCATAATTATTTTTTGGTCTGTAATTGCACACCAGCAGATAAGAAAGAGCTGAAAAATACATTGAAGCTAAAGTTGCACAAAAAAGAAAATCCTTTTTGGCAGTTTTCATACTCGAATGTCTGAAATCCCACCACGTGTGTTCAAATTGACTTTGAGGGGATTTTCTGTTTTTGCATGTGGTCTGTTGGACAGAGATGAAAGCGACTGAGTGGAGCTTCCAGTTCTCTGGTCATTTTTGTTTTATTGTAGGCCATGTCCAGGAGTGCCACTAAGGATTCTGGCTGCATGGCAAGACGTGACACTGGGTCCCCCACCTTGATGCATCTGGTTCAGCCCAGTAACAGCTTGCCTGTCTGAAGGAGACCCTGAAAATAGTCCCCCTTTTTCTTCTGCTCATTTCTTATGTTTAAGACTTTACAGTCCATTGAGTGCATTTATATTGCAGAGCGAGTTTCAAGGTCATTTATTGATGAAGCTGTTTACTGATAAGTCAGCATCGACTGTGGCCAAGCTTGGCGGTGTCTCCGCTGCAAACAATAAGTGTCAATTAAATGATTACCGTAATCAATTCGGGGGCCATCTATTTTGTTTCTGCAGCGTTTCTTCGTCCGGATGCTACCTTCCTGGGAGAGCTCAGACAATAATGTTATTCCCTGGTAGGAAGGGAGGCAAACAAACAAATCAATAGACATAGACAAACAGAAAGTCATCATTAAAGTTTGGTAAGATGAGGGCTTTATTTTTCTTTAGGCACTGATTATTTTGTAAGCTATCTGTATGAAAGACACATTATCATAGTTTTTTATTATACAGTGATGTTTGTAATTTTGGTTTCAAAATGCCCATCTGTCAGAAATGTTATTCAGGCTGTTGTATGCCCCTGTTGGCACATAAAGAGTACATTGAATTTTTTATCTTCAGAGTGAAATGTGGACATCATTAGCCGGCAGAAAACAATAACAACAACTTGTCTACTACTAATTATTTCTCCAAAGACTCATGGAGGTGTTTGATGCATTTCTTAATTCATAAAGCATATTTATTTATTGCAACTGAGAGAAACAGGAAATTACTTTAATATTTTTCAACATTTCAACATAAATGCAGTTGTTAAACATTAAAGAAACAGTGTGAAGGATTTAGCGACACCTAGTGGTGGGGTTGTAGATTGAAACCTCTTCCCGAAAACGAATGGGAATGCAAATGGCGCCATCTAGAGCCAGTTGTTCTAAGAGTAGCGGTGGTCATTTGTAGAATAGGTGAGTGTGAGTGTATGTGGGAAGTGAGTGGTGATGCGAGAGAGAGCAGCGGCGGCGGCGAATGTGTGTGAGAGAACAAGTGAGCTTGTGAAGTAGATATAAAAGTCTCATTCTAAGCTAACGAAAACACAATGATTCCTATTATCAGGTGATTATACACTAAAGAAAACATACTTATTAATATTATATTCCATTTCTGCCAATAGATCCCGCTAAATGTTACACACTGTTCCTTTAACACCAGTCCACAAACAATATATGTTATTATCCACTTGCATATAAAATCCTGCAGATATTTATAAAAACAAGCGAAGTGCAAATCAGTCATAATTTAAACTTTCCATCAGCATTCTGCTGCGAAGACGACATCATCACAACTGCGTTTGTTCAGAAATCAGTCTGCTAACCTGCAGAGCTGTTTGTCATTTGCACCCTGCCACTTAACGACCCCCACGCCTAATTTCTGTTGTTCAGATGCTGATGAGACGTCTTTGCTTTTTGAGGGCATGTTGAGTTGCAGTAATGTTACCAGATCGTAGCATGTCGCTCGACTGATATCTGTTGAAGGAGCTGCAGCCCGTACGGGGAAAAAAAAACCCCTTTTTGCTTTCTTGCTGATCCCACTTTGCAGCACACCAGTGTTTCTCTTGATCTCTCTGCATCTGCTAAATAATGTTTTTAATTAAATAACAAAATAAGATTATATTTAGGAATATAGTGCTCCCTAAAGAAAGTAGGAGAAGTTAGTTTAGCACTGTATATAAATAAATCTTATCTTTATCTTGGAGCATAATTGGAGACTTGAAAGCAAATGAAATAATAAAAAAAAACATAAGAAAAAAACATTAGAAAAGGAGAAAGAAAATGAGTATTCAACTTCCATTTTTCTGACGTTTTTTTTTTTTATAATATTATGTTCTTAGCAATGCAAGTATTAGCCTCCATCTTTTCTGAACAGCATTATGTATATTGAAACTGACATGTCAGCACATCACTGCTCTATGTTATAGCCGGTGAGAAAAGCTTTTGCTGCTGTGAATGCCCTCTTATGAATAGCACAGTAAGAAAAATCAATCAGTGTAAACACAGATTGTTGGACTACAATATATTCACATGATAATTCAGTTCATTTGCAGTTTGTCTCGAGGACAAAAATATCAAAAGCTGACCCATAATCAGGGAATAATTTTAGTGACCAAACACTTTTAAACCAACAATATCTCCAATCTCCAATTGTTTATTGTTGAACCCTAACCCTAGAGTGGCGGCGGGCTCCACATCCGAATTGCACCTAGGGCACCAAAAGGGATAGAGCCGTCCCTGCTCATAATTGGATCGTGACCACTAATCTGTGCATATAAACCGCTCCTAGATTTTGGGATTTACATTAATTTGAGCAGTAATCTTGTGTTAAATGCTTGTTTTGGTCTGAATCATTAGAAGAAAGTAATTTATGTGTGTGTATATCCAGTAGAATAATCTTTAAAATGCATTAGTGTATTATAAATGGTGGTTTCATTAAATGGCACAAAGTTTATAGAGGGTTTTTTTTTCAGTTTTCCTCCCTTTTACTTAAGACGTGCTTTATTTGCGAGCACCTTGCTTGGTTTGCACTCGGTGTCCTTCTGTTTTGTTGGTCCATAATTTACCAGAGTGGTAGTGCAGACAATGTGAGGGTGACTGCGACCCAAACTAGAGAACAGAGAAGACCATAACAAAGAATTTATGAAGTAGTAAAAGCAATAAAGTGGTATTTTGTTTGGCTGCTTTGCTTTGATCACCGTCGCTGTAGATTTCGGAGGGATGTTTTTGTGCTCTGTGTGTTGATGAGCTCGGTGAGGATCCCTCAGGGCGCGAGCAAACACACCCACACTTGAGCTCTGCAAGGCCCCAGCAAGCTGGCAAGGAGCGCATGAGTGAGACTGATTAGCTTAAAGCCTTTGTTCATTTAACACCGCGTGTGGTTTCACGTGCAGTATATCATCCGGGTGTTGTGTTTTGTTTTTGGCTCATAATTATTTTTTGGTCTGTAATTGCACACCAGCAGATAAGAAAGAGCTGAAAAATACATTGAAGCTAAAGTTGCACAAAAAAGAAAATCCTTTTTGGCAGTTTTCATACTTGAATGTCTGAAATCCCACCATGTGTGCTCAAATTGACTTTGAGGGGATTTTCTGTTTTTGCATGTGGTCTGTTGGACAGAGATGAAAGCGACTGAGTGGAGCTTCCAGTTCTCTGGTCATTTTTGTTTTATTGTATGCCATGTCCAGGAGTGCCACTAAGGATTCTGGCTGCATGGCAAGACGTGACACTGGGTCCCCCACCTTGATGCATCTGGTTCAGCCCAGTAACAGCTTGCCTGTCTGAAGGAGACCCTGAAAATAGTCCCCCTTTTTCTTCTGCTCATTTCTTATCTTTAAGACTTTACAGTCCATTGAGTGCATTTATATTGCAGAGCGAGTTTCAAGGTCATTTATTGATGAAGCTGTTTACTGATAAGTCAGCATCGACTGTGGCCAAGCTTGGCGGTGTCTCCGCTGCAAACAATAAGTGTCAATTAAATGATTACCGTAATCAATTCGGGGGCCATCTATTTTGTTTCTGCAGCGTTTCTTCGTCCGGATGCTACCTTCCTGGGAGAGCTCAGACAATAATGTTATTCCCTGCTAGGAAGGGAGGCAAACAAACAAATCAATAGACATAGACAAACAGAAAGTCATCATTAAAGTTTGGTAAGATGAGGGCTTTATTTTTCTTTAGGCACTGATTATTTTGTAAGCTATCTGTATGAAAGACACATTATCAACATTTTTTTTTTATACAGTGATGTTTGTAATTTTGGTTTCAAAATGCCCATCTGTCAGAAATGTTATTCAGGCTGTTGTATGCCCCTGTTGGCACATAAAGAGTACATTGAATTTTTTACCTTCAGAGTGAAATGTGGACATCATTAGCCGGCAGAAAACAATAATAACAACTTGTCTACCACTAATTATTTCTCCAAAGACTCATGAAGGTGTTTGATGCATTTCTTAATTCATAAAGCATATTTATTTATTGCAACTGAGAGAAACAGGAAATTACTTTAATATTTTTCAACATTTCAAAATAAATGCAGTTGTTAAACATTAAAGAAACAGTGTGAAGGATTTAGCGACATCTAGTGGTGGGGTTGTACATTGAAACCTCTTCCCGAAAACGAATGGGAATGCAAATGGCGCCATCTAGAGCCAGTTGTTCTAAGAGTAGGGTTGGTCATTTGTAGAATAGGTGAGTGTGAGTGTATGTGGGAAGTGAGTGGTGATGCGAGAGAGAGCGGCGGCGGTGGCGAATGTGTGTGAGAGAACAAGTGAGCTTGTGAAGTAGATATAAACGTCTCATTCTAAGCTAACGAAAACACAATGATTCCTATTATCAGGTGATTATACACTAAAGAAAACATACTTATTAATATTATATTCCATTTCTGCCAATAGATCCCGCTAAATGTTACACACTGTTCCTTTAACACCAGTCCACAAACAATATATGTTATTATCCACTTGCATATAAAATCCTGCAGATATTTATAAAAACAAGCGAAGTGCAAATCAGTCATAATTTAAACTTTCCATCAGCATTCTGCTGCGAAGACGACATCATCACAACTGCGTTTGTTCAGAAATCAGTCTTCTAACCTGCAGAGCTGTTTGTCATTTGCACCCTGCCACTTAACGACCCCCACGCCTAATTTCTGTTGTTCAGATGCTGATGAGACGTCTTTGCTTTTTGAGGGCATGTTGAGTTGCAGTAATGTTACCAGATCGTAGCATGTCGCTCGACTGATATCGGTTGAAGGAGCTGCAGCTGTACTGTACTTTAGATGTAGTTATTTATATGAAACCCTCATCATCACTCACTACATAGGAGTAACACATATCCCCAACTACTTGACAATCATTGGATGGAGGGAGTTCAGATACTGGTTTCCAATTGAATGCAGTGACTTTAATAGTGTTCGTCATAGTTTTTGAAAACCCTTCATTCTTGTCTGAAAATGTTGTGGGGCTCAAATTGTTATAAGTGTCTGACAACATTATGGAAAGGACCCTCCAGAGAAATAAAATGTTTTTCTTACCTTTCGCTTTCTGTTTGTTATTGTGTGTCTCGCTCGGAGAAGCCCCGTTTTGAAATGTCACAGCCACAAGTCACTTGACACAATGACAACAACGGAAAGCAAAAAGGGTAAAAAAAAACGTTTAATTTCTCGGTAGGCTCCTTTCCATAATGTGGTCAAACACTTATAATAACAATATGAGCCTGTGGGTGGCAAAATCAAGCACTTTTAGTGGATGCAAACTGACGGTACCAGGTTGTCCCAAATTATTATAATACAGCTCGTTTAGTGGCGGCTACAGCGTACTCCCTCAATACTGGACCAATTTAAAAAAGTGTTGTCCCCATTAGTCACATAGACACAAAAACATGGGAAAATAGGGTCCATGTTTAATTTGGTGAAATGTATGGAGAAATGTGGACGAAAGTTCTGATGACGTTAAGTACCCACGCTGCCGAGCTGTCTCTCCCTCGTGCTCACAAAGTAATCATCATTTAGCTTCAGTATTTGTCCAAGCCATGTTGTAATTATTTACTGCAGATCACAAAAGGTCATTGGAAGAGGAGGGTAAACATCACACAGTTCGCATTTTCTCTTCCACAGCCACCGATTTACTGTTTTTATTTTCAGCTTAAAAAGGTCATGCGGTGGTGTAGATCTGATGCAGATAACCTTCAACAAATCTCATTACTGCTTTGCCCCGTGCCAACATGTCTGACCTTTACAATCTGAACTCCATCTACTGCATGTGTAAGAGACCAAGCAACCTGTGAGGGATTACAGAGGAAAAGGCTGGCAGGGCAAATACAGGAAAAGGAGATTATTTAGAAACATGTTATATATTTCTAACACTTTGATAAGGCATTTAGTAAGGGAGCAGTGGAAAATACAGTGTTTGTGTGTGTGAGAACAGTGACTTAATCCCTAGATCAATGTGATAATGATTGCTATCAGGATTCTCTAGATTTAAACAGTTTTTCACCGGACCATTAGGGGTGTAAAGATATGTTTTTACAACGATACGATACGTATCACTTTCCATGGTTCCGATACGATTCAATGACGATATTTGGCTCATCTAGAGCGATACGATATGATTCAATGATTTGAAATCAATACGGTAACATTTTTTTGCCAAAAATTCAATCAGTGGGACTGTGAAATAAATACCTGGATACTGGACAATGCAGGTCAGGATTCCTCAAATGATCCTGCAAATGAAAGGACGCGATCGTTATGGGCTTTCAAATAAAATGCAAATTGGAAATCTGTTCCAGTCAGTTCAAGCCAGAAGAATAACTTGAGCTCATCTTTAATTCATGGGAGCGCTTACAGTGCAGTGCCACGGCAATCTTCTTCCTGCACCCCGCTAAAAACGGATCCCCAGAAGGGTCAACATTTCCTTGGGGAAACAGCTGGACACAGGCCTCCGAGTGAATGTCTTCCACTGTTCTCTTCCTGTTCTCATCCGTCTCTCCTTCCTCCCTCAGAAGCATCCACTCATCAGAAGTGTGAGGAGATTTAATGATGTATGCTATCACTGCAGCCCAGCCTAGAGATTAAGAAGCTGGAAGACTCTTCTGCTGTTGTGAGGATCATCAGACACATGTTCTGAGGGGATAAATACTATATTTTAGTCCAACACAGAAAATACTAACGCCATATATTTTTACTTGGTAAAAAAAATATTTTAGATGGACGCTAGCCAGGGTTTTAGGATTCAGTTTTGTTTATTAGTGGGGTTTGATAGGACTTGCCTGCCTGCCTAACTTCACCATCAGGCCACAGTGACTTTATTCAGAAAGTTTCAAAATCAATTTTCACTTCAAGATCAAAGTGGTAGAAATCTCAAATACAGACTTGCTGAGGGAAGCGTGATTGATGGTGTTGACAGTGTGCAGCAATCATTTCCAACTCCATTCACGCCGCTGCTTTGCACTTTCATAGAAAGCTTCTTTTGTGGCATCTTCCTGCTGTTTAATAAGTTATGGCTTGAAAAGAGAAGGGAAGTTATTTCTTTGGTGAAAATTGGAGCTGTGTGTGGTGAATTCACAGCATTGGAGAGTGGAGAATAGCTATTTTTGTGTGACTCATGTGTAGCTAAAATCCCCAATCACATGGGCAGGAGCGATTTGATCCTGTATAAGCCCCTGGGCTTTGCTAAACCCGTTGGCCCTTTTGCTCCCCGTAAACCGCATATCCCTCACCACAACGAACCCATCTACCTCTAGTGATACTGCTAAGCCAAGCCTCGCCACAATAAACGTACTGTACATGAATTCACTTCATTTATACTTCATCACATCTGTCAAGTAACACAAACATCTCTCCAACATCACTTCAGAATTTCAGCGCAACTGCGAACACTATCAGCAATACATTTCTGCACCACTGCAAACACCACCAATTCAACAGACCACACCAGATACATTGCAAGCTGCATAAAGAGTCTAGAATATTAATGCCATAATAACAAGCATTAATATTAAACACTGCCTTAACCTTGGTGTCTATGCCTGGTTTTCTTGGCAGCCAAATTTCTGATGAACTCCTTACTGGCGTTAGTCACTGGCATTGTTAGGAATATACGTACGGCGATGTCAACATTAGGGAATACAAGCTGTTGATATTATCTTAGTATTAGTTTTAGCAGTTGAAGGGCAGGTGTATTTGTTTTTTGATTTCACATAAACTTCCCAAACTGAACGGCTTATTCAACAATGCTTCCTTCCAAGTCCATGGAATACTTCTCCTGCAGCCTCAGTTGAGGTTCCTCTTCGGTGTCTTGAGCATCAAGTGACCCTGCTGTGGATGTATTGGCTTCATTTGCTTTTCTTCACAACTGGCATTTTGCGATATGGAGTAGAGCTTCAGCGATTAATCGATTAGTTGTCAACTATTAAATGAATTAATAATTGATAAATCGGCTAGAGTGATTTTTTTATGAAAAAAAAGCCAAAATTCTCTGATTCCAGCTTCTTAAATTTGAAGATTTTCTGGTTTCATTACTCCTCTATGACCGTAAACTGAATATCTTTGAGTTGTAGACAAAACAAGACATTTAAGGACGTCATCTTGGGCTTTGGGAAACACTGACTGACATTTTTCACAATTTTCTGACATTTTATAATGAAAATAATTGTTAGTTGCAGCCCTAATATGCAAGCCCTGCTTGTCAGCTTCTTGGCTAACACAACTCGCTTGAGTTGTCAGGTTGCTCAATCGCATGACTGGCGCTTAGTCGTTTTGAGCCTTTTTAAAAAAAAAAATTAAAAAAAATCCTGTTAACTTTGTTAGTTTTTCAAGTAACCCCTGGACTCGTTTTTCTTTTTTATCTGGTCTTTTTGCTTTTGAGCTCATGTCTCCGAAATTCTACCATGGTTGGGTTTTTTTTCCCAATCAAGAGGTTGCCTGACCTGCAACACTGTGAAACCAAACCGACCACATGATTTATGACATTAGCCCCCTAAGAATTAATAATTTATTATAATAGTATTTTATTGTTAATACATATTCAGAGGCTCTTTGAAATTCAGGGCCCCTGGGTTTCAGCCCTGGGAAGCCTGTGCATTAAATCGCCAATGCACATGGGACTGACGCTGCAGTAGTGAGGAATTCAGCGATTTGTATTAACTGCAGACATTATTACTGATTTTAATCTTATGTAAATCATCCATGGGAGATTATAAAAATGACAAAACCAAAGTTCCACGATGATCCTCTTTCTTATCAAAGTGTAATTTCATAAATAATTTGTTTTTGCACATCATTCTTTCTTCTTTATCTGTGACATTGCTGTATCCTTCAGTCCTGATAAAACTGAATGGGGTTGGAATCAATAATTTGAATAAAGTCCAGCACAAACTTGAAAAGTTTTTCACTTAAATTAAGGAGTAATCAGATGTAAAATCTAAATATTACACTGAACAAGGTGAAACTGATGACATTGAACATTATCCTGTGGTGAGATGAGACGTTAAGGGTGCTAATTCAGTGATTACATTTGATGTCAGGTGATAACTGAGTGAAAACTGAGCTTTATAATCAAATAGAATCTAGTGACTCTATTAAACATCGATCGAGGTACAAAATGATAGGGAAAATGACAGTTGAATCAGGAACTAAGCAACACTGGTATTTACTTGTCAGATGATCATTCCTTAGCAATTGTCTATCAAATGTATTTTCCTCAGTCAAGGATTATTGCTGAGACACAAGGGTTTTGCCACTCGACATTCTTCATTGTTGTATCAGACACATTCTTTTAGTACGTGATGTGGAAAACTTGTACTTTAGGTCAGTGCTAAAATAGGTCACCAAATATACTTGGTGTACTGTTAATATACCTGGGCGGCCCGCCCAAGTAAATTCTATGTGTGGGAAACACTGCATGCTCAGCAACACCCCCCCCCCCTTGGCCAAAGCTTGAATATTTGCTGTACTTTACTGAAGCTCTGGAGCCCAAAAATTGATTTGGGACAGCCCTACAGGAAAGCATATCATTTTCTACCACAATATGCTTGTGTTATGTCACGATGCACCAATCCGACTTTTTCAGATACAGAGTTCCGATCCGATACCACTGTTTAATTAATAAGCTGTATGACTAAGATCATTCTTTTATGTTTAAGGAAACATCAGGACTGACTGAAACACTGCTTTCCTAACTTTGTAAAACAAAATGTAACAAATAAAAACATAGATATTTAATATTATTATTAATATAACAAATCGTACACCAGCAACTTCTTAAAGAAAATCTTCAAAATTAACAGGAATTACAAGTGTAAACATTTTTAATGCAGCACCAAATTGTTCAAAACGTACTACGTAAAATTTCAGTATATAATGTATATAGTATAGAAAACTAATTTAATAGATCGGCCCCACTGCACCAGCTATTTGAGTCAATTTCGGCCTGATATCCGATCCAGTATCGGGCAAACAAAAGGCTTTCATCCAGGACACCGCTGTTCGAGTTTCACTTTCACGTTACAATCAGCTGTTTGTTCGTGTCTCGTGTTCCCAACGTTCAGTTTCATTTTCACTTTACAAACGTAGTAGTTTTAAGCCCAAACATGTAGTTTTTTTCCCCCTAAACCTAACTAACTGGTTTTGTTGCCTAAACCAGTTAGTTAGGTTTAGGAAGGAGTTGGGATGAGAACGTGTCGGAATAACATACAATGCCAGTTTCACATTCTCTCCTTCTCTCTATCTCACTGGGTTTTGTCTCTCGCTGGACACACCTGTGGCTCTAAAAGTAGAAATGCGAGCGGCTGAAGGATTAATTTAGGATCCGCATGACTTCATCAAATGGCACATTTCATCTCTCTGGGTCTCATATTTCCTGCATCATTAAAAGTGTATTCATAATGAAGTAATCAATGTGTTATGATCGCCTTTTCATATTTTGAAATGTATTAATTTCCCATTTGATCAAAAGTCTGCTCACTGACATTCACCCTCAGATTTCAAAATGTCAAACACTTGTGCTGCATCTGCAGCCTGACTCTGCTCCCTGTGGAGCCTTTACTTTATAATCCAGATAATGTTACCGTCAAAGAGGTTACAGCTCGTTACAAACTCTGCTATTTCGGAGGCCTAATAGCCGCATATTGAGTTGGAAATAGATCACCGGGATGATTTCCATTATTACATTTTAACAGCTTCTCGACTGCCCTCTGTGTTCTCTCACTTGCTTCACCTCAGCACCCTCGTCTGGCCTGGCTCAGCTTCAGCTCAGTGTGTTTCTCTGTCACGTCCTCTCACTGAACCATTTTATAAGTTTCTTTAAAAGGCATATAAATACATAAACGACAGTGGAGACTCTTAATTAATCCATCTGTCCTACAGTTGCAGATGGAAAAGCTGAACCTCGCTTGTAACACCTGTACTGCCATGAACACACAATACCACCCACCAACACGTATACAAAGGCCATTTGTGTTTTTTTTACCCACTATACACTTTGCCCAGGCGTGAGCACGGCGGTTTAGTGGAGTCTTGAAGGTTATACACAGCACATCTGACTAATGGCCCTGCTCTCTGTACATGCTCATGCTAATCACTCCTCTGATTGATTGTGCTGCTCCGACGCACTAATAGCATCATTAGCTGGAACTGTTGTGGCAGCCTCGGCTCTGAGCTTTCCATTCCCTCGCCGAGATTTTCTTTATCCTTTCTTTTATTATTTAGGATGTAGATCGGGACAGGTTCATTTTAAATCGAATTGAATTGGATTCTCGGTAAAGACCAAGTCAAACGTAAATCATAGAACAGTGAAGGTTTCTCATTTGTCCCACTGATGACAGACATGCATGTCGGTCCAGCTGGAGCTGCTGTTACCTTGGAAACCTCGTCGGGACAAACGAGAGATGCCCAGGAAGTCCTGTATGTGTCATTAGAGAGGTAGTGACACATTAACACCTGGATGCTGGTTGTATTCAGAACTTCATTTCATGTTCTGCAATCACAAGTACATCAGTGGTTGTGATGTTGTCTATGATTTCATGCCAGTCAGGAATGAATTAAGCTACAAATATGTGTTACCATTTACTGAAAAAAATCCTCTACACCCATGCAGTGTCTTCATACTCCATGAAGTGATGGAGCGGCACAGAAATGGCCTCCTCTACGGTTTAGTCAACAGTAGAGCGATGTCTCGCACGAGCAGTCTGGCGTCTGAGCATCGACATGCTGCCCCTCACCAACTGTTAAACTTGTACAAAAAGAATTTAGCTGATACGTTCTGAGTCACAGTCTGACACGCACAAGAAGCTTTGAACATGGTGGGAGTTCTGATGTTTGTTTAGGCCGACACGCTGCAGCCGCGAGGTCATGACTGCAGCAAGTTGCACAAAAAAGAAATGAATTGAAGAAATGAAAAGCAATGAAGTTACTTACAAAGTTTACAACTAGGGATGCACCGATTGCAAAATTCTGGGCTGATACCGATGTTTAAAATACCAATTTGGCCGATAGCTGATACCGATGTTCTTGTTTATTTTGTTTTTGCTGTTATTTATTCCCCTTTTGTGCAAGGGAAACAAAGACCTTAATTAAAAAAAAATGACTGAGCTGTTTTAAAGTCATTCAACATTTCATTACCCCGTCTTTGAATGAGCACAAATTCCATCATACAAATTTATGAAACAAGCTTCAATATAACCTTCATTCACATGAAAAATATTCTTCTTTTTTTTTTTAAATAACTGTTTCAAAAGCCTTTTCAGCTGCTATACAACTACCTACTACTTACATAGCCCTACAAAAATATTTGTTTTGTGAAACATAAATTAAATGCAAATGTAAATAAATGAGTTTGCCAAAGAGTTATTGAGACGAGTTATTGTTCGGGCTGGCTTAAACACAGAAACATAATAATAAACACAACACCAGGGTAAGCATGTTGATTTTACCCATTATCCAGCAGACATTACACTTCCATAACCATTCCCTCCTTCTTGTAGGATGTACACTTTCCTGTACTTCACTTTGTGATTCTGCCTTGCTGCCTATGTATTGACCTAAAGCAACTATATTGAAATATGCTTAGTTAGTATTATATTTAGTGATAAAGCTGCTGAGGTGCTGCTCTCAAACATCTCTGTTTCCTGTAAAAAAAACGTATATAGTGTGGCACTGGTTTTCAAAGGTTGATCTGCTGACTGGATCATGACCTGGATGTGCAAAGATAGCGGCTGGCCGAGGGGAGCTGTAAAGGGCAGGAGTGTGTGTGCAGAGTGCGGCTGGGATGCTGCCAAACTGTCAGGGAGTGTTTAGGTAGTGTCTGCTGGGAAAGATTATTAGTTTAACCAGAGCTGATGTTATAATCATAGGGGCGGGAATCCAGCTGGATAAACAACCTACCAATTTTTGTGCTATCATAATAAAAACACACTTTAAACACATATTTTAAGTAAAGGATTCACTCAACCCTGCATGTACCCACTCACACACATTGTTATGCACCTTTTGGTAACACTTTGGAATTACTGCCAAATGACCCCAATATTTATCTCAAAATTTTATAGAAAATTACTTTATTATAAACATTATCTAATAATTATATGCTAAAATAGCATATAATGGTTAAAATAGGGCCCTTAGGCTTGAGAAGCAGCTGTGCGCTGCTCTTCATCGGAGGTGGAAAACTAATAGAAGACACTTCTGATCAGGCACAAATCTCACCATTGTGTGACTTATTGTCTACACAAATGTAACCTGGTAGCTAATGTAATGATTCAGGGAGTTTTTTTAAAGAAATTTCAAATAAGTTATTTTACTAATTATTATCTATTTATCAGCAGACATGGAAATCAAGCATATCAATTAACTTTGTATTCTTTTCCTGGAAATGTATTAAATAAATGACCAGCTATTGGGGAAACAGCGGAACACATAACAACAGCAGTAATTCCAAAGAAATTTCAAATAGGTTACTTGCTAATTATCACCTAATTACCATGAAATTTGCGGACCTGTAAAATGAAGTGTTACCCACCTTTTTGTTGTGATTAGTTGCTCTTGAAACTTTAAAAGGCCTCCTGCTCTGTCTAAATGGGAGTCAGGTGTGGGGCCTGATCCAGAACAACTGCTCCCTATTGTCTGTAAATGAAAGTGGTGGTGGGTGGCAGTTTGACAAAAAAGGGGAGCAGCATGAACATATGTTCAGTCAGCCATGAAATAGCAGTATCAAAAGCATGAGATGAAAAACCAAAAGCATATCCTACAGCATATCTGTCTTTAGAATTAGCTTTTTCTGCTGCGTGTGCCCTCAATAGAGAAACTGTTGCTTAATCCTAAAATAAAATGACTAATGACTATCTATCATTATCGATATTGGAATAGTCAGTACTTAAAACTTGAGTGAGCGTTAGTTCGGGCTGAAGACTACAAGTTTGAAATTTAAAATAGCTGAAGGTGTGGAGTTAGAATGATCTCTGCTTGAGGCTACGTTAGCCGCTGCTAGCGTAACACACCCAAATCTCCGGCCGAACTGGCACACGTGAGAAGTTTGCCTTCAGGGCTGAAGGGTCTATTTTAATCAAAACCGTGATCTTTTCCTAAACTTAACCACGTAGGTTTGTTGCCTAAATCTAAGGAGATTTCTGGCAGAAAGACCTGAAGGCAAACTTCTCCCATGTGCACCGAACAGTCGAGTAGGAAGAAGAATGCGTAGAATAAAAAAGAGGATATCTCTGGTTCTGCTGCATCAACTTTCATCCTTTCTGTCCATCGTGAGTCAGACAGTGTTATCTTAGTGCAATGCTAAATCAGTGGAGTGCTATTCTAATCCTGGATAAGATAAGATAAGAAGCATTTTTGATTCATTATATTTCAAAAATTCAAAAGGAACAAAAGGAATTCAGATAAATCCCACTTTTCAAAATGCCAAACCTTTACACCCGAGTGAAAAAAAAGGCATATTGTATATCGTAAAGACCACAACCTTCTCTTCAATGCTAATTGAGCTGAAACAGAAATTATGGTGCAGCAGCTGAAGTGTGATATGTCTGTTGCCATAGTGAACCCAACTCAATATCAGCGAGTCAATTTTTATTGAGCTGTGTTGTTATTTTTTTGTTTGTTTTCTGACCACAGAGAAGGAGGTTTATCACATATCAATTAAAAACAATTACAAAAAAGAACAGTTTGTTGTGGTAATATTGCAGAATCAGCTCCTGCAACTTTGTATTGCCTCCAGGCACCTGAAGGGAAGGTGAGGTCAATTTATTTGTGTAGCATCTTTCAAAGTGCTTTACTTAAGACATAAAGGCATTAACACAATATATAAAAGAAACCCAAGGCAATATAAAAAGAGAAAAACACATAAATATGATTTAAAAGGATTAAAACAAAGTAAAGATTAAAATAAGATAAAATAGAATAAATCAGATCAAACATTAGACTACAAATTACAGTGCAGTACATGATTTGAATAATTCATCATGAAAAATCATCATTTGATTTTGATTGATTTAATTTTTGGCAGGATGGGGTGATCAGTGGGATGATCAGTGGGGTGATCAGTGCCGTAGACTAATGTTTCTGAGCTCTTTCACACCAAGTGAAGAAAGATTTTAAGTCCCAAATCTAGAACATATTTTTTTAGTCTACTAAGCAATGATGGATTGCTGGATAGTCGAGTCTTTTTCATCCATGCTCAAAACTTGTGGACGAAAAAAAAAAAACATGT
This sequence comes from Sebastolobus alascanus, assembly GCA_916701645.2. Classification (NCBI taxonomy): domain Eukaryota; kingdom Metazoa; phylum Chordata; class Actinopteri; order Perciformes; family Sebastidae; genus Sebastolobus; species Sebastolobus alascanus. The sequence goes on from CAKAOJ020000003.1 coordinate 1,467,140, forward strand.
TAAAATATTCCACTGTGGCTATTTCCAGAACTATCTATGAATTAATGCATTATAATATACGAAGCCTGAATAGTTCAAAATGTCTCTCCCACATACAGATGTTTTTCTATTATACACATACAGATGATTGCACTCTTCTCTTTGGAACAGCAATATGCTTTTTATTCACTCATGTTGGCACAAGGTGGTGATTACTGTTTGCATTTTAATCGGGGCTCATTTCACTTGAAAAACAGCAACTAATGTATGCGCTAATTACTGTTTTTTTTAAAAGTGACCCCAAAATGTTGTAAATGCCCCATTTTTTAGACAGTGGGGGCAAAAGTAGCCCCGAAAATTATTTAAAATTTCCTTCACTGGCCCCCATTTACTTCAATTATCATTATCATTATCCGTTTTCAGATTCTCTGTTCAACGCGGAGGCAACAACAAACAAAGTTTTCTTCAAGAATTCAAGGTAACACACAGTGAGTGATTGATTACAAATGGTCATTTTAAGGGTGAAGTATTCCTTTAAGCCCTGATTTAAAAGAACTGAGAGACTTCAACTTTTCTGGGAGTTTGTGATAATAATAATAATAATAATAATAATAATAATAATAATAATAATAATAATAATAATACAACTTAATTTATAGAGCACTTTAAAAAAATAAAAAAAAAGTTACAAAGTTCCTTACATTGTTGAACCAGGAACAAAAACATTTCAAGACTGCAATTAAATAAAATCAGACTATTACAACAATACACAATAAAATGGAAATAAAATACAGTTTATTTGGTGCATAAAACTGAATGTTGCTTCTTCATGTTTAGTTTTGGCTCTGGGGACAGAAAGCAGACCTGTCCCAGACAACCTGAGAGATGGACAGTTCATAACGGAGCAGCAGATCAGAAATGTCTTGTGACTCTAAACCAACAGTATTTTAAAGTTAATTTTTGCAAACAGGAAGTAGGGCTGCCCCCTCTTAGTTGATTAGTCGACTATTTGGTCATTTTGTTCTTAGTCGACTAAGATTTCTTTAGTCGATTAGTCGTTTTTATGCTTTTTTTTCATGCTGAATGACTTATTTCCTAGAAACTTATTAGCACATCTCTGGTAAACACAAGATTTAAAGTGGTGCTTTTGTGTGATTCTTTGCGGAGAAACTCGCAGGAATGTTTGTCAACTAAGAATTTCTTTGGTCGAGGACAGCCCTAACAGGAAGCCAGGGTAAAGATCTGAGAACTGATCTTTTCTGCTTACTTCGGATAGAATTATTAAACAAAACTGCAACTCCTTTATTGTGAACCCTAGCTTCACTCATAAAACCAAGTTAGGAGGGGTCGTCTCAATAACAACTGCTGCACTTTGTCTTGTTTTAATCAGGATTGTGTTTGATGATTAAATCATTAATTAAAAATGATTTACCTGACGTTTCATAAAGCTAAATTAAAAACCTTCTTTGCCCAATTAAAGATTTTTTTGTGGCTGATGAGTAATTAGCATCAAATTTGAGAAATCTGCAGATTTAGTTGAGTTCATTTTGTTCACTTTATAACAGGAAGAGGAACATGAAGTGACCCTGTCTGTCCTGGGCATCTTCTCGCCTGTCTGCACTGATGCCAGGCACATTTTCTTGGTGTTGATTTGAATGGCGATTCGTGATTTGAGATGCAGCAGTACAGCTCCGTGGCATTCATTAACCTCACGTCCAGTTCCTCAATCTCTGATCTCAGCTTGTTAGAGATATCGCTATGAAGGGAGATTGGGGGAGACTGATGAGGTAAACCTTTGGCGACCTCGCTGGCCTCGTCATCCCGGGCAGGAGAGAGCTGTCTTCTCTTTTATTCGTCTTCGTTATCAGCAAGGTTGGTGTTACTGAATGTGCTCTGTTTGGGCAGAGGCAGGCAGACGACGTGGCAGTGACCGAGGGGTGAATTTAATGCCAGTGTTAACCAGCGCTTCCATTTTATCAGCGAAAAGGGAGGAGGAAGAGTTAAGGGAGGAAGAATTTGGAGACTGATCCATGAGCTGGTTATCAACACGCTGATATTGAGGCAGCGATGTTTTGTCTTTGTGGGGCCGAGGCTGCGGTTTGTCATCTTAGGCCTGGCCATGGTTTTGCAGGCTGAAACAAAAATGGTCCATTAGTACTTTTAACTCAAGCCAGCAGGTCTGCACTCAATACACTTTCACTTCTATTGATTTAGCTGAAGATAATCTACTATTCATTACTTGGATGAGCTGCTATTCCTCAATTCTTTCACTCTAACTGTTGAAGAAAATGGTGGTAAAGCTGAGCTTGTAAGGTGCAAATTCTGATGTTTCATTGGTTTTTATTGGTATTCTCAAGAGGCTTTTTTTCAATTATACCCTCAAGACTCTCCGTGTAATTTAATCTAAACTTGACCTATACCCTGCAAGTGGAGCTGCTGTGGTCAGTTACAGTATGGAGAAATCTCCATCCACCTTATTAAAATGAGACATGAAATGAAAGTGCTCTTTCCAGCTGTGGTTTCTTCTTACCTGAGTGAAGGATTGTTTCCTCCCAGCCTGAGGCTAAATTACAGCTCAGCTGCGTGTCTCCATTACAGTTAAATATCCTGTTTTACCTGCAGAGGCTTTTTAAAATTCTTTCCTCTGAGTCATGTCACCTCCCGCCCCTGCAGAATTGACAGCGCTGCCGTCTACAGGTAGAAAAATAACTCCGCTGTTTCTTCTGGTTCTGTGTGTGAGTATTAAAAACGTTACAGTCATATCAAGTACACAGGGGAGTACAAAGGGCAGCTTCTGTAATATTTGATCTGCAAAATATGTATTCATCTCAATCTTTACAAAAAGGGAAATGACTTAACCCTCTCAGACCCGCGAACCCGACCGACTTTACTGTCTTTGAGAGGCTGTAGCAGGTTCACTGTTAGAGCTGGACTGAAGATACAGCTAACATATGAAACTATAAAACCTAAGGAATCCACTGGTACCATTATCATACTAGCTTGTCACGAAGGAGACTAAATAAAGATCCAAACTTACGCTACATTTTGGCGAGGTAAAACTGACAGCGATTTTCAAATGGGTCGCTTGACCTCTAATCTCAAGATATGTGAATGAAGATGGGTTCTTTGGGTACCCACGAGTTTCCCCTTTACAGACATGCCCACTTTATGATAATCACATGCAGTTTGGGGCAAGTCATAGTCAAGTCAGCACACTGACACACTGACAGCTGTTGTTGCCTGTTGGGCTTCAGTTTGCCATGTTATGATTTCCGCTCCAGTCTTTTCAAAATAAACTTCCGTCTTCACAGGAAACAACTTGGTTAGGTTTAGGCAACCAAACTACTTAATTAGGTTTAGGAAAAGGATATTGGGTAAAAAGAAGTGACGTAATTTAAGTACAGAACTTACGTGACAAAAACAAATTGATGTTGTGGGATATATACAAATTACAGTGCGTTGCTTTTCGTAGGTATAGCTAAGAAGGGTGTATAAGAACAACCTGATCATCTATGTTCAGCCCACTGTTCTGTCGGTACCATAGGTACCCGCTGTGGCACTGCATAACGTTAGCGAGTGTGCAGTCGAGAGAAAAATAGAGAGGGTTATATATAACGTAATACCCTGGAGTACCGTAATACAGCCCTAGCCTAACAGCGACTCAAAGATGATAGAGAGGCTCCAGCAAACCCCCCTCTGCCTCATCACAAAGAACGCCATTTCTAGATTATTCTATGAACCCTGACAACAACTATTAGATGCAATGACGAATAAATGAGCGGCTACCACACGCCCATCAATCTCTCGGCTTAATCAGTGGCTACCCAGTGATCTATCCTTTCTGTTCATTTAAAAACCAATGAGTTCAGGGAGAAGGCGGAAGGTGAAGCTACCCTCCCAGTGTACTGTTACTGCAGTCAGATTAGAAAACTAATAAAGTATGAAAAAGCCATTGATTGCTTTGCCTGCCATCACTGTCATTTTAAATCAAACTGGGGTTTTGATGAATGGCAGCCCACCAAAAGATACACTGTTTTTATTCACCTCCTCCATGTTTTATGTGCTTGCCAGTGTCACGGCTTCACCTGTGCTTTCACAGACAAGGCCAGAATGAATCAGCGACACTTCCTCGCGCCGGACTCGAGTGTTGCAGAGCCGCTGTTATGCGATTTTCATCCGGCTTTTTCTCCGAAACATTCTAGGCCTCATTAACATGAATCTATGAATGTTTAATTATGGTTTATATTTACAGGCCGCTTTCTCACGACCAGTTTACTGCTGTGTGTCCTTTGATCTGAGACAATGTTGTTGAGGAAAAAGCGTACAGGAATATTTTATAGCCATGGTATCGCAGCCATTGAGTGCTGTGTAATTGTATCTGACGCTTGGGTTGGTTATATCCCTAATTAATCAGTGATTTCCCTTATGTTTTAGAATTGCAAATTGGATATGTTGAGCCTTTGAGCTGCTCTTTACACTGACTGCGTAGTTGGACTGAGAAACCCTCTTTATGGCTCCAAGCTAATTATTTAGCCTGTGGATCCAGGCTCTGGAAAGCTGACTCTGGTTGTAGGCTATGTATATTTGTGTGTGTGTAGCATACAGTAGGTGTTAGAGAAAATAAGTGAGCCTGCATGCATTTGACATTTCAATACCACGTCCCTGTTCTTTGTATTTTGACCATTAATTTATTATACATGGATTTGTTTTACTCTTTCAACATTTCCATAGTCCTCGTTCTGCGGTTTGGGAACAGCGTTTTTTCTTCTGTGTGCACGCATAATGTGTCTGCGTGTGTGCACATGCCTTTTGGGGTTTCTACGTTTATTTCTTTTGACAGTGTGAAAGGTTTTTTCGGGCTCATGTGTGGGCTTTATAGCTCCCGAGTTAAAAATGTCTTTTCATCACATATTCACAGATGAGATGACAGCGGTGTTGCAGAACATCCGGCCAAACAATGAAATGCAACGTGTGCTCAAGTCAAAATAATGTCAAGCCCACACACTTGGTTGATCTTGCAGCAAATTAGATATTCGTCTCGTTGTGTGTTGCAAAGCTGTTTTATAATAATTTGGTTAGCCTCGACGACGCATGGCAAAAGTGATCCGATGTTGTGATAATGATTCAGAGCTGCCACACATTGCAGACAAAATGTTAAAACAGAGCTATAATCTAGGTTTGGATTTCTATTTTCTGATTTACTCCACCTCAGAGCAGCTCAGAGTAACAACTATAAGAGATTTAAAGAATGAAAATGAAATAAAAAATACCCTTCTTCATCACACAGGGAGAAAATGCCCTCCTCTGTAATTAGCAGTAGCTAGCTAGTGAATGCTGATGAGTAAACCCTTGAATTGTATTAAACAGTGCATTAATGCATTGAGTGAAGAGGAGCACTTGAGCCGAGTTGGCTCAGAAGCCTGTTGGACAGGGTTGGTTCGCTGGCAGATCAGGTATTAACTAAATCTTCACCATTAAATCACAGAAGAACGGTACAAAAAGTGTGTTTAAATGAGAAACAAGGTAAGAGGATATCGTCCTTGCACAGTTGATGTTGTGTGTGGGTGTTTGATGTGTTTACACAGAGCCACTAAGGACATGCTGCAAGATTGATATACTGTTCTTATCCGTGTTGCACTGAGGATAAAAAAGAGCAGTTGGTACATTCCACATACTGGTGCCAGTTGTTTTTCTTTGCTCGTTTTCCTTTCTGTAATCTCCCTGTTTTTCTACATTTGTTTAGTTTCATGTGGTGGGTTTGGGTGATTTCTTTATTTTTCTCTTGGGAAAATACTAAATGCTTGGCAGTTATAGCAACATATATCACAGTGGAGGTTTGGTCTTTATGTTTTTTTTTAAGCTCTCAGATGAGGGAAAATGGATCCATGGGAGGAATTAGTGTTCATAATTTAAGAAGACTTAACATTAAACAATATGTTCACAACAGTTTGAGATGTCAAAAATAGACGTTAAACCAAACAAAATATGATATGGATCACTTTAAGGTGCTATTGCGTTAATAACGCGTTAACACAAATTCCTTTTAACGCCACTAATTTCTTAAACACATTAACGCAACTTGCAATTTTAAGGTTGTAACGGGCTCAGTTTTAAAGCTAGAGTGAAGATCCTGGTATCATATGAAACTAGAAAACCTAAGGAATTGGTACCAGTATCATACTAGCTTGTCACGAAAGAGGCTAAATAAAGCTCCAAACTTGCGCTAAATTTTGGCGAGGAAAAACTGACAGCGATTTTCAAAGGGGTCCCTTGACCTCTGACCTCAAGATATGTGAATGAAAATGAGTTCTATGGGTACCCACGAGTCTCCCCTTTACAGACATGCCCACTTTATGATAATCACATGCAGTTTGGGGCAAGTCATAGTCAAGTCAGCACACTGACACACTGACAGCTGTTGTTGCCTGTTGGGCTTCAGTTTGCCATGTTATGATTTGAGCATATTTTTTACCTGTGAGGGTTTCTGGACAATATTTCAGTCATTATTTTGTGTTGTTGATTGATTTCTCATAATAAGTATATACATACATTTGCATGAAGCAAACATATTTGCCCAATCCCATGTTGATAAGAGAATTTAGAACTTGACAAATTGAACAGATAAAAAATGTGCGATTAATTTGCGATTAATCAGTACAAACAGATAGTCATTTTTGAAACACAAGCTATGATTGAAATATATTACAATTTTGTCAACAAACAAAACCTAATCTAACAATAGACGAGAACAACAACTTTCTATCAAAGTGCCAAACGTACAACATAATTGCCTTTAAAAAAATTCCATAATAATCTTTCAGCATATTGTAATTCAAGTGTTCTGAGAGAAAACTAGACCTCTGCTCCTCATCATGGCTCTGTTTTCAGGCTTTAAGAAATGTAGAGCGTTCCTATTCGCTGTGCTCCGGTCATGTGAGCGGAACTTGGCGTTCCTTTACCAGATTTTACAATGGCGGCAGTGTCACAAACTTTCTCATTTTACAGCTAAACCATACACTACAAGATGATTCTGAAAACATTTGAGTCGAGAAATAGGCATTACAGTAACAGAGTATTGATTCATATTTGATCAGCGCTGCCTAGTTTGGTCGGAGTTCGCGAGTGATTGACAACCGGCTCTCATAGACGGCAGCTGGACAGCAGACCTCAGATCAGCTCTGACTGGTTGTTTTCCTCCGGTCTGTGAAATCTTTCAGATGCCGTTAGAAGCACCGGAGGACACAGAGGAACATGATTTTTTTCAGGTTACCTGTTTCATGTACTACTGTCACGATATAGCGACCGTTTTATAAAAATAACTTTTTTTAATCATATTTGCTCCAATCTCGCATGCTTCAGCTTTAATGTATAATCCCCCTCCTTTTTATTCACATACACTGTGTTACCAAACAAATTTCAAACCTCCATTACAGTAAAAGGCAATAAAAATTAAGCAGAATTAAACAGTGAAGAGGAGAGTTCATGTCGAGCTGTTCTGCTCTGCTGCACACAAACCTTCACATTCATGCACACAGCAGTCTCTCGTTGCACTGTAGCGGCGTGGCTCAGCAGCAGCAGCAGCAGACAAACAGAGGGGGGCGAAGGACGGTGCGAGTTAGCACAGAGAGAGACAGGCGCTCTCATCAGTGACGGGCTCACCGGCTGCGTGGACAGAGCTGTGGCGCAGGAGGAGGAGGAGGAGGAGAGGTGCAACGGGAGGACAAGCTGCCTGAAAACCGGAGCGAAAAAGAGGAGCAAACCGCGAGAGACCACGAGAGAGGGAGGAGAGATCACTGAGGGGAGAGAAGTCAGTCGGAGCAGGGAGAGCTGGATGAAGCTGACAAGGACACAGAGAGAGGAAAGTGCATAGAGAAGCCTTCCCTGACGACGGGGAGAAGAAGTGAGGGAGTGCGTGCACAAAGTCGAAAAGAAGAAGAAGAGGAGGAGGAGGAGGAGGAGACGGAGCCTGACAGGAGGTCGAGCTTTCGGGGCTTGACTGACACGAGAGCGAAGCGGAGGAGGAGGAGCGTGAGGGCAAGTTGATGGATTTGATATAGGGAGAGTATTTTTAGAAGGAGGAGCGGAGACATGAGAGGAATATTGAGATTAGAGACGCTGTCTTTGAGTGGAGGAGAAAAAACTAGGGAGGAAGAAGAAGAAGAGAAGAGGGGGAGAGATGTTGAGATCAGAGTGTGACAGAACAGATTATCTCTGGTCTGGTTTCCCGCAGGAGATCGCTGTGAGTGTATGTCCGTGTGTTCGCATGAGTGCCTTCTTCTCCATGCGAAAGTGTGTTGTAGCATGTTCCTCGCTGTGACTGTGGCGCTGTGAAGCAGGTCCGCTACGAGATGAAGCTACCCCGTGCTTACCCGCAGGACTTAATGACACTGGTTAAAGCCAAGTGGGGGGAGAGACAAGGAGCAGACCAGTGACATCACGGGGAAGTCGTGGCATCAAAAGTGAGACCGCAAACTGGAACAGGAAACAAATGAGCTCGGGAGACTTTTGTGAATTCAATTAAAGCTCCTACTTAATAGTGACAAGGAACTGATTGCCGCCTCTGGCTCCCGAACGCCTCTGCAAGAGAGCGCAGCCAAAAAAACACACTCACGTAACTCAGAAGAAGAGAAACCACAGCGCTGGAACAAGGCAAGCTCTGCTCTAACAGACTGCACCACACCGACCAATTCCCTCCGCTGCCGTCTCATTATTTTAATTACCTTCTCTTCTTTCATTTGTGTTTTTTTTTTGTCCACTCTGCTTAGCCCTTGGTATTTTGTATTCTATCCTCCTCTCCCTCTCTCTTCCCCTCCCTCTCCCTCCTGCCTTCGCTCTCTCTGTCTCATCCTCTCTTGTTCACTGTCACACTAACTGCGGTGGAGGCTGTAGTCACTCATGTAGAAGCCACCTTGCTCGGAGCACATTTGCCTAGCTGATTATTTTTTTCCTTCCCCTGCTGAGTTGGATGATTGGAGCACACTCTCAGATGGAGAGACCAGGAGAGATGACCAACAAGTAGCTGCTGCTGAGTTAATCAGAGCTCCACCAGGAGAAGAAGGACGACTTCAAAACACTGATTTCCTTTGGGGGTACTTCTGGGAACCACCTCTGCATAAAGTATATTTACAGTTAAGACTGCATGGACCATTAGCAGAGTATTAATAAGGCCAAACACATATCCAGGTGTGGATTACAGTAGTGGATTTATCCTGGAGCTACATGTGGGCCCCAGCCCCTGAGGCCTGGCTGGGAAATGAAGCCTTTCCCGCGTCTGTAGGAGCGCTGTGGGCAGCTATGGCCCTGGAGGGGCGCTGTCTCCGGCGGGGATCCCCGACTATGCTCAGAAAGGCTCGTCAGCGGCGTCCTGCAAAGCCAACTCTTGCTCGGGTCACTTCCACTCTGCTATCAAGGACACGCCTTCACGGCCTGAGGCATGTGTGCGTCCCTGGTGGCTCTGTGGGCCGCAGGGCCTTCTGGCTCCTGGCCCTCTGCACCTCCCTGGGGCTGCTTTTATCCTGGTCCTCCAACCGATTACTGCACTGGCTCTCCTTCCCCACATACACACGAATCCACACAGAGTGGGCCAAAGAACTGGCCTTCCCCACGGTCACTATCTGCAACAACAACCCCATCCGCCTCTACAAGCTCACCAAGAGCGACCTGTATTTCGCCGGCCACTGGCTGGGCCTGCTGCTGGCTAACCGGACAGCGAGGCCCATGATTCTGGACTTGCTCCAAGAGGACCGTCGGGCCTGGTTCAGGAAGCTGTCGGACTTCAGGCTCTTTCTGCCACCCAGAAACTTTGAGGGAACCAATCTGGAGTTTATGGACAGACTGAGCCACCAACTGGATGACATGCTCCTCTCATGCAAATACAGAGGAGAGCCCTGTGGCGCTCACAACTTCTCTTCTGTAAGTCCAATTTTCTGTTATTTGGAAGCTTCATGACAGCCATGTCAGCATGAAAAACACCTCTTTCATCTCCTTACATGTTGTCTGTACCGTCAACTATCCCAGTTTTAAACATCAGTTGCATTCTAAAAGTTGCAAATGCATTACATCATGCTGAAACAACATATTGCTTCATTTCATTATCATTTAGATGGGTATTCTCTTGTGCCGTACCTGCTTTAATGGCTAAGTTATAAGGCTGTAAAAAGACTTGTAAAAACACAGTATACAAGCTGTCTTGTACTTCCTGTTATAGCTGACTGTTAAAGCTTTCTTAGTCATCACACAGAAAGATTAGCAAATGTGTTACTGCACGGGGAAATGATTAAATCGCCACCAGAGCTCTTATTAAATGAATGCTTGTGCAACAAAGATAACAAATGCATTGAGGTTTTGCAGAGTAAGAAAACGTGGAAAACTGCATGAACACTAGCCGTGGTCATATAATAACATGGATGAAATTGGTTATGTATGAGCTTGTGGCTAGGAGTAGCTACTAGCACCACATCAAAAACTTTATTTTACAGTACTGAGCAGCGGAGCCCCCCCCCCCCCCCCAGAGGATTTAACTGCCTCTCTGTCTGATCCCTCTCATATCTGTCTTCTTTTCTGTGTGGGTGGTTGTGGGTTTGGGGATTTGTGTGCCCGCTCTTCCTTGTTCGCTCCCTTGGCTCGACTGAACCATGGCAGATGTTTTCTCTGCAGAAGCTCAAACTGTCTTTGAAACTTTTCTTTTTTGTCATTTCTTGTTCTTGTTTTTTATCTTTGTACTGTGGCCTCAGAGTCAGTCACTTACTAAAGGAAAAATGAGACATGGCAGATAAATACCTGTGTGCAGACGTTGTGCATCGTTGGTGTGTTGCTTGTTAAAAGTTCTGTGTGTTTTGCTACTATGGAGTTTGTTACCGTTTCTTTTCTCACTTTAATGCCGACCTTACACCAAACAACTTTTCAAGCAATTTCACTGTCGCAGACGTATTTCCAATGTCAGAATAAAATCCCAAGTGTTTTGCTAGCGTTGCGACGCGCTCCTGTGATCTCGATCGGTTAGTGTAAGGTGGTCATAAAACTCAGTCCGAGCTGTCTTAAGTCTGTCGTTTTCTGGTCTTGATGTTCCGATAAAAAGTTTAATATTATTGTAAGTTCAATGACATGAACACTGTCAATAACCAATTGGTGCGCTCTCTCCAGCACAAAACAGGAAGCAGCAAACGGGGTAGAAAGTAAACATGGAGAAACTGGTGGAGTTGTGGAGTGAACAAAAGTGCCTCTTTGGCCTTTCCTCCCTTTTGTACAACAATAGAATAGAGAAGATAAAAAGCTGCAGCATTCAAAATCCCCGTTGAGTATGCTATATGCTATAGCTAGCTAGCTAACCACTGTCCCAGACAGGGGCTACCTGCAAGCTAATGTTAGCTACTGGAACGTTTGCTATTAGCCTACGAGCTAACTGTACGTTCCAGCTGAAGATTGCTGGCTTCAATCATATAAATCTGGCTTCAGTACTCGCTCTCTCTCTTTCCCTCATACAGTATATACACGTGTGTGTGTGTGTGTGTGTGTGTGTGTGTGTGTTGATTTACTGTATATGAATGAAGGTGTGGAGTTAGAAAGAAGTGAGCTTACCAGACCTCTGTAGCCCACTCCTCATCTCTGCTTGAGACGAGCAGCTCGAGGCTACGTTAGCTGCCACTAGCGTAACACACCCAAATATCTATCGGTGGTCGAGTTGCATTCTTGGTGTGAGATAGGAAAGGAAGGGGAGTCAAATCTGAATGGCTTGTTGAATCACGTTTTCTGATCTAGGCAGCCCATAAAAAACCTGACTGGGTTGTCTTATTTCACAGTTTGTGAGTTGGAAGGGACTCCAGATACCCAAATGTATGTGCACAAAGACTGAAAAAGTGAGTTGTTCATAAAATGTCCCCTTTAATAATGTCAGACTGGCAATGTCTTTATGTGGGGATGTGCGACGTGATACGAGGAAATGTCCATTGTACTCGCTCACAATTGTTGTATTCACAACTTCATAATGGAAAAGATAGTTCAAGGGTTGTGGCATTGAAAAATGTAACTATTTTCAACTAAACACATTTAACCTCTTGAATGTCAAGGACTCGGTGAACTCCCTAACATTGAAAACACAAACTCATGAACTCATGCCATATGAAGGCAGCATGATTACAATCAGCACTTAACCAAGCATAAAAGCGCTCCCTTCCTTTCACTGAAATGCAATATATAAAATCACACGGCCATGTTTTTTATTACTCTTTTACAGGCTCGTGGTCAGCAGTTGTATTTGTGAAGACATGATGTGATCAAACGGAATGATTTTCATTAGTTTTTCCAGCTCTGGTGGGTGGTGCTGCTCTTTTTGTTCACTTTGCTCTGTCTGTTTACCCTTTGTCAGAAACAGAACATGGTGCATCAGCCCACTGCCATACAAATGAAGTTCTTACTCAAAACCATCCCCTCAAGCCAGTATCCATTAACCATGTTTTGAAGCAACCGCATTAATTTGAGTGCAGAGAGAAATTGTCCTTTTTTTTTTAATTTAGATGTCAGTGCAGCATTAGAATGGTTGTGTAGGTTTGCTGATGTGCCTGCTTTGTTACCTCAATGTTCACTGGTCAGTTTTTATGTTAAGGTACTGCATTCATGGGGTGTGGATTCACTGTAACAATGAGTACCGCCATTGTCGCGCTTGTAATGTGAAATGAATTGTTCATGTGATGTGAGCCGTTCGTGTGGATTTGAATGTAGTAGCTGTTAGCCCAAGCTGAATGATTTTCTGGGATTTAATGTGTCTGAACATTTTGTAAGAACGGATCATGCTGCTGATGATGGAGGGAAAATTGTCCTTTGAGAACAGCTATTGTGCAAATTTTAGACAGCCAATCTGTACAATTACTCTTAAATATGAGTGAATCCAAAGGGGGTGAGACCAGGAAGGACACGGTCGCTGCAGCAACCCTACAGCAAACACAATGACGGTGTACAGTTTGATCCCAAATTCACTGAGACGGACAGTTATATGTATAAGAATTAGGGCTGTCAAAGTTAATGATAATATCGTGAACTTGCGATTTTACGATTGTAGCGGGCTCAGTTTTAAAGCTAGAATAAGATACTGGTATCATATGAAACTAGAAAAACTAAGAAATCCACCAACCAGTCACACTAGCTTGTTGCGAAGCAGGTTAAATAACACTCAAATTTGGGCTAAATTTTGGCAAGGAAAAACTAGCATGGCCCTTTTCAAAGGGGTCCCTTGACCTCTGACCACAAAATATGTGGATGGAAATGGGTTCTATGGGTACCCACGAGTCTCCCCTTTGCAAATTTCCCTACTGTGGGACTAATAAAGGAATATCTTATCTTATCTTATCTTATCTTATCGTACAGACATGCCCACTTTATGATAATCACATGCAGTTTGGGGCAAGTTATGGCAGTTATAGGTCAAGTCAGCACACTGACACACTGACAGCTGTTGTTGCCTGTTGGGCTTGAGTTTGCCATGTTATGATTTGAGCATATTTATTTATGCTACGTGCAGTACCTGCGAGGGTTTCTGGACAATATTTGTCATTGTTTTGTGTTGTTAATTGATTTCTAGTAATAATTATATACATACATTTGCATAAAGCAAACATATTTGCCCCACTCCCATGTTGATAAGAGTATTAAATACTTAACAAAACTTCCTCCAAGGTACATTTTGAACTGATAAAAAATGCGTGATTAATTTGCGATTAATCGCGATTAACCATGGACAATCACGCGATTAATCAGGATTAAATATTTTTAATCGATTGACAGCCATAATATAAACATTTAAAGTGGGTTTCTGTAGTAGTAATATGTTGGGAGTTACATCGACAGTGTGTTGGATATTATCGGCTTTACTTTGCAGATCAGAGCCACATTGGCGCCCCAGTCCTGCCTGCTTCCTCATCTTGTTCTACCTCATAGGGGGCCTCATGCCATTAACGGGCCCTCGGTGGTTTTGCTAATCTCATTAGCCTGCTGCTGCAAGTCAGCAAAGACTCCCCGAGGCCTATTCATTATCAATGCATTTAGAGCACTGTCACTCTAAAAGCAGAAAGGATGTAACATCCAGATTAAAAAGGGAATAGGGAACACGCGCACATAGACTTGCGAGTAAATTAACACGAGAATCCTTGCGTTGTGTGTGCACATACCTGCATGTATGATTGTCTTGGAAAACCAGTGAGAAACCCAGTTTAGATTGAGGTTGGTTATTACAGGATTAAGGGTGCAGAGGATGCTTTGAAGTGCCAGGGAGCGGGGGTGTGGGGGGAGGAGAAAGGTACAGCTAGAGGTTGGAAGTGTGAGAAGATGTAGAGAAAAAAGCATCTGGTTGGGAATACAAATGTGTCCCATAATTCTGGCCAACCTCTCGCAGCAGCAGGATCCCATGTGCTGAATCTACTGTATCACACTGAACGTGAACTAGTGGACGGCTGGCTAATCAATAAATCTATTAGCTTCGTGCTGTAGTTTATGGTGGTCTATTTTGCTCCCACATCTCCAATACTGATATACTCTCAGCCGCCCCACAGCCAGTCCCGATCTAACAGCGGGGGATAATGGAGCTTGAGTAAAGGCACCAAAGGCCAGGCAAACCGTTCCAACCATCCACAATAAAATGTAAGTGATACCTTATCAAACCACAGCTAGCTAAGCCTCTCTCCGCGGGAAAGATACACATCTCCCTCTCTCGCGGCTCTCTCGAGGACGAGATATCTGCACCTGCAATGACAAATTAAACAGTGCTCAGAGTTGGAGAGCAGCACCTAATCACACCGTAGGCATGGTGTGAAAAAAGGTGAAGCCGCTGTAATGTATCAACTCTATCTCCAGAGAAATCTCATAACTGCAGAACCACCGTAATGCTGCACTACACTCTTTTAGTGTTTGTCTTGAGCAGGTTGGCTCGTATGTATTTTTGTATTGTGAATTATATTGGGACAATACTGTGTGTCAGATTCAGTGTTATTTATTGTAGCTGCTGTAGCCATTTTTTATATTAATGGATCAACTGTGAGAGGGATCGCTTGTAGTGAGAATTATCACCCGACTCTACAGTTCCCCACCGCCACTACGAAGCGTTTTAGTGTCTTTCAGCTCATTGTTTTGGTTTTATGGTCCACAACCAGTGGGTTACCTCTGGATCTGAAAAGTGAAGCCAATGCTGAAGTGCCATAAACCTGCATTCTTTCTAATAGCCAGCAGGGGGCGACTCCTCTAGTTGCAAAAAGAAGTCTGATTGTATAGAAGTCTATGAGAAAATGACCCTACTTCTCACTTGATTTATTACCCCAGTAAACATTGTAAACATGAGTTTAAGGTCTCAATCGCTAGTTTCAAGTGTTCTTCGATACAGCATGATGTTCATTTAGTAAATTATGGTCCAATTTAGAGTCAAATAGACCATAAAGCAGGGTATGCTTTAGGGCGGGGCTACCTTGTGATTGACAGGTCGCTACCACGGCGTTGTCCGGTCTGGGAGTTGTCCGTGTTTTCGGCTTAGAACTTTAACCCTTTTACAGTGTGTTTTCAGTTCAGGAAAGTTAATTATAACTTTTTTTGTCACCTGAAAATGTCTTATTCAGTGTTGGGTTGTACTTAGCTCCACCCGGCCAAAATGCCGAACTTAAGGCTTCAAAACGGCAGTCCACAAACCAATGGCTGACATCACGGTGACGACGTCCACTTCTTATATACAGTCTATGTCCACGACTTTACTCTAAAAACCCACTGTACACTGTCTGCCCAGCACCAACCGGCAAACAAACGATGGAGCATTTAGCAGCTGTGTGGAGAATTAATTAAATTAAAAGCCGATAATACTGTATGTCCTTGTTGTGTTCACAGCTTGTTTCTCAGTTCAGTTAAGTTCAGTTCAGTTCATGCAGGTTTAATTGTATTCTTCTGTGCAGGTAGATTAACTGAATATTTACTGAAAAAGTTTAATAAATCCAAAGTAAACTCAGGTTGCTCACGGAGAAGGCTACAGATTAAGAAACAAATCCTCTACTTTTGAATTTACAATCACAAAATCTGATGTTTTCCTGTAATCCTTCAAGCATTTGTTTCAGTTTAGCTTCATTTCCATTTAACATGTTTTCCTTGAATTACCCAGCCTTTTATTCCTTATGTTTTAGCAATACCTGGATCAGTTCTGCTCATGACAATTTAAACAGCCTTCTATTGATGCTGCGGGTTATCAGGAGCATGGGTGTCGGCTTTAACTGCTCTCCTGTGTCAAATTTCGTTCTTATTGCCCTAAGATTGGTGGCCGTTTGACAGAAAGAAAGCCCTGCTTTATGAGAGCTTTGCAGTTCAACTCTACAAAGGTTCATTGATTAAATATTGCCGCCGTCTGCTCTATAGGATGTTTATGGGATATGTTTCAGAGCTGAAAAAGGGAGGTCCATGTACATCATGTATTTTAATCCTGCATTGTTCATTCAGGAGACAAACGCATCTCATTGACTTATTTTCAGCTACTCCTTCTATTTTCATCTTGCTGTTCTAATTATTTGCAGTTTTATTGTCAGCACTTTGGGAAAACTGATAAAATCTGCACCACCTGTTGACTCTCCCCCTCTGACTTTCCACTTCAACTATATAAAGGCAATGAGGAGACTGACGGTGGGTTATTTGCAGAGAGCCCCATGAAGCCGTCCACAAAGCCTGGTCAATCACCACTGAGCCTGAAGGGGCTGCTGATTGAGTTTTAAGCACATCCAGGTAATAATGCGGATCTCCTCTCCTCCCCTTCGTCATTGACCTTTTCAGTAAGATTCTGTAAAGCAAGAGCATAAACCAGGGATACTCCACTTGCTTTGCCTGGGCGCCGCTTTTACAAAATGACAAGACGCCATGGGCCAGTTAATAAACAGACATTTGGGCTTAGCCCAGACCTCCGTGGGATCCTCCCCTGGCACTTTTTGATAAACAAACTCTATTAATATATTTTAGAGCTGTCAATCAATTAAAACATTTAATCCCGCTTAATCACATGATTGCCCATGACTAATCGCGATATATCGCAAATTAATCGCACATTTTTAATCGTTCAAAATGTACCTTAAAGGGAGATTTGTCAAGTATTTAATACTCTTATCAATATGGGAGTGGGCAAATATGCTTGCTTTATGCAAATGTATGTATTTATTAATTATTGGAAATCAATTAACAACAAAAAACAATGACAAATATTGTCCAGAACCCTCACATGTACTTCATTTAGCATAAAAAATATGCTCAAATCATAACATGGCAAACTGCAGCCCAACAGGCAACAACAGCTGTCAGTGCGTCAGTGTGCTGACTTGACTATGACTTGCCCCAAACTGCATGTGATTATCATAAAAAGGGCATGTCTGTAAAGGGGAGACTCGTGGGTAATGATAGAACCCATTTTCATTCACATATCTTGAGGTCAGAAGTCAAGGGACCCCTTTGAAAAGGGCCATGCTAGTTTTTCCTCGCCAAAATGTAGTGCAAGTTTGGAGTGTTATTTAGCCTCTTTCGCGACAAGCTAGTATGACATGGTTGGTACCAATGGATTCCTTAGGTTTTGTAGTTTCGTATAATGCCAGTAGCTTCATTATAGGTTTAAAACAACCTCCAAAAGATCGATTGTGTTAATGCGTTTCAGAAATGATTGGCGTTAAAACAATTTTGCGTTAACGTCGACAGCCATAGTATATTTTGATGCTTTTTTATGCACTCTGGAACTTTATTTACATTCAAAGTACAAACAAAAATTCACATTGTGAATCACTTTATTCTCATTGTGAATTAGAAAATGGTCTGTGGGCCACCTGGCACCCTTTTTTATGACTTACTGCCCAAATCTGGCCTGAGGGCTGTAAGTCTCAAGCTATTGATCTGGCTTAGAATAAACAAGAGTGGGAGTCAGGTGGAAGCTGCAGCTCCAACCACAGCAATCTCATTAACACAGGTGGCCCTGTGCTTACTGTGCACCGCACCCAGTCCAATTTCCTTCTTCAGAACAAATGGCTCGAGTGTTTTCACGAGCTCCTACTTCCAGCTCATATTAAAAACCATAACAGTACTGTGTCGTAATATGAATGGCCATGACGCCGGTCATTGATATGCCGCAGCAACTGAATGCAGCCAGCATCCGATAGTTGTTTGACAGCAAGCCATAGCGAACAGTCACCTTAATCTCCCGATGTAATGCAAGACTCGAATGCAGATGAAAAGATTATTCACGGTTAGTATTCATAAGGTCACGTAGATGCATAAACCACAAGACTTGTAAAAGGTTGGTGTTTGAAATAGAAAGCTAATGGTTGCTGCTCTCTTCCATGAATATAATTAGCTGAAGCTGTATCCAATCTCCAGCGCATCTTATGAGGGAATAAGTTATAGCAGATGATCTTCACATGCTCTCTATGTGTGTAAAGAAAACAACATTTGTGTGTTGTCGAGTGTTTATTGCAAGACATAAGTGAAAGCAGCTGACAGAGACGGTGATTGCAGTATACACAAAAAGCGTGCACATACGGTTCGCTTGACCTGAAGTCTCATCATTCAATGTTTTTCCTCGCGGCTCATCTCCTCTCACCACACACACAAACACGTTCTGTACTGAACATATGCATACTACTACGCCCACGATTCAAATCAATTTTCACTTTCTGGACCTTTGAGCAACATACACCCACCTACAATATTGTCTCTGTTTTCTGTGTGTGTGTGTGTGTGTGTGTATGTGTGCGTGTGCGTGTGCGTGTTGGTGAGAGGGTGTAAGTATGTAAATGGTAATAGACACAATATAAGAAACAACCTTTAGTACAATACAAAACCAAAACATTCAAAAATGACCTGAGAGCTGCAGCAAAAACTCAAATTCAAAACCTTTTCAGAACTATTACCATCATAAGTTTAAAGCCTTTTTAAAAGTTAAAAGAGTTCAGTTGTGACTTAAAATGGTGAGTTGATCATATATCCAACTGTTTACTTAGCTTATGAAATTAAGTAGTTTAGAAACATTGTTAGCTTATTCGCACAATTCCCAAGATTTCCCTGTTAACAGCTTGCGAGCATTCATGTAATCAAGACACTTGTATAATCACAGAGTTGGTCGTTTGAGGATTAAAATCAACCCAGTTGCCGGCAAAAATGTTGGCATTGTACGTTTCTGCAAACCACGGGATACGCTGAATGAAAAATAGGTTTCATAAATACGTTTTATATCAGCCTCGTATCACGCTTGCAGAAACGCACAATGTCACATGGTTAACGATGTGAAACGATTGGTTAGGTTTAGGCAACAAAAGTGCTTGGTTATGGTTAGAAAAAACATCATGCGTAACATAACTAGCGTAAATAAACCGCCCTTAGCGGACTTTCATTCGTAATGTTATGTAACAAGTGTAAAAAGGTTACGTAACAAGCTTAAAGTCAACTTTTAGTTTTGGTTTCACACGGGACACGAACAGCGGTCTCCTGGTTTGACCCATCTACCACCCCTTCCACTCGCCCTTAGTGGACTTTGTCGCTTGTTATACTCATTATTATACTACGTAACTTTCAATAACGGACACCCGATACTGTATACTGCGTCACTTGCTCTGTGCATCGCTTGTTGTACAATACGTTAAAAAAACAAAAAAAACAACTTTCAACGTATCCATGGTATCCTGAATCGTACAATGACAAAAAAATTTCCGGTGACTGGACTGTTTACATACTTTGCATTGACAAGAAAACACCATATCCATTAACAGTGGGTTTAATAACAATAAACAATAGTCTTTGGCTGATGCGAGGCATCCATATTTGTTTGATTTACAGGCAGTTGACGAGTGCAAAGATGGATATATCGAAGCTTTCAGAAAAATTGTAATTACGACTTGGAAATCGAAGTGAACAATCTTTACAAGTCAGAACCTTTTCGTTACAAAAACTCTGATATGACATGAATGCAACAAAAGATCCCTCTCTTGAGGGAAATTATCCGATAGAAACATTTATTCATATCTCAGATGAATTACATTTCCGTCTCTCTGATCAAAATCAAAGCAAACATGATGAAGGTGCAGCAGATTTCCTTTCTTTCTATAGAAGCCACAGATATCATATTGATGGATCATTGATGATCCTGGTGTGAAGACAGCTGCTAACATTACAGCAACATGTGTCGTGATTAGGCAGCTCTGTGAATGCAAGATCAGACTTGAACATGTGGTAAAAGATTGGAAAAACTTGAAGGCAGCAAGGCAAGAGTGGACAATGGTGTGAAGTGTTCTGTGGAGATTTGATACAAACTCAGTGACGTCCAAACATCTTCAGGAACCTGTGCTTTTGTTAAAACTGGTCGAAAAGTACTTGGACATCCGTTAATAGCCTGCGTATGAGAAGCACTGCACCTCCATATAAACAACCTGTTAGTGCTTGAGGGAAAGTACAGGGACAGGGAACAGAGTTGGCTGTGTCCACAGGACTTGTTTGGCGGATCAGTCACCAGCAGGCACGGCGCTGGCGCTAATATGGGCTTCCCAGCGTGTGATACTGGCGCCGTCTGGCTCTCCTCATAGGTTTCTCTTATCATGTAACAGAGCAGCAATCAGCCTACAGCTATAAACACACACACATATAAAATGCAATTAGAGTGTGAAGAAAATAGTGTGGCTAACTTCTTACTCACAGGAGCCCCGATAGCAGTCTTAACTTCACACTTCTTCTCTCGCTTTTTTTAGTTAATTGCACTGAATCTGCAGCCTTCATACAAGCTTAGTTGCAAAAGTATTAAGAGGCACGTGTATAGAAATTCATTCGGCATTGGCAAAAGTTGTATTCCATTCTCTGACACGTTGGAAACAGGTCAAGATAGGGATGTTCATAATTATCCGTTAACCAACATTAAGAACCGATTAATGCTCAGCTCAGTTAAACGGTTAAATGAAAAATGAAAAATGAAATATAAAGCTGAGCAAAACTCAGAGGAGTGGCTTGTCACTTAATGGAGAAAAGCTGGTCCACCTTAGCAGCCCACCTTAAGTCAGTCTGAGCTGGGGTTGCAAGACACGTGAACTTGGCTTGGGTCTTGAGGAGTTGTAGCATTTATTCACTACAAATAAACTGTACACACACTGCTACGTTCACAGCTATAACGCCATCGACAACCCCACACTCACCGCCGCCACACACGCGCAGCCCGCCGGACACTCGCTAATGGTACATGTCCACAGGGGCGTTTTTTATCGTGAGGGATCGCCTCGCTTCCCAGCATTGGACGCTTGATGGCTGCCACTAGATACAAGGCAGTAGGCACCTGATTGGACGAACGCTTTTCCTCGTGTGCTGTTGCTCCCAGCTTTAATACCGGAACCAACATGGCGGCTCGTTTGGAAACTGTCTTCTCTTATATCACGAAAACAGTTCGCCAAAATCTGTTTCTGACAACATTTGATGAGAGAAATGATCCATGCAGTTGCTGAATCTGTCTTTATTTTAGATCGACAATTATTAGTTTAAAAGTTTCGAGGGAGTTTCCAGAGGCGGCAAGTTGCGCCCCTGATTCGCATAAAGTAGCCTAGACCTCAACTTTATGTAAATGAGGAGCGGGCAACATGACGTCTCTCGAATCACGCCGCCACGCTACCAGAATGCATTGCACGGCTGCTTACATAGACAATGAATGGGAAGCGTGGAAAGGACGGAGCCTGTGGACATGTACCGTAACGTTACGCTGGGCTGACAACGGCGAGCACGATGCCACCAGCAGCGCTACAGCTGCGAATGCAGCACATACACACGCACAGTCTGTCGGACACTCGCTATCGTTACGCCGGGTTGAAAGAGTACGCCAGGCAGACACACAGCTGACCATCTCTTAGCTAAACTAAATGATGCGGTGGAAACGTACTGGGAAAGTGGCTGCATGTGTCCTCGACAATACACGCAGCATTGTGGCTGCTAACTCTTCCGGACGGGTGAACTGGGGACTCAGTTGTGTGTTTTGCACATACGCTGCAGCTGGCGATAAATGATGGATTTCGCCTGTTTGTTCATCGGCTTATAGTTGCAACTGGGTGGCTTAACTACAACCACAGCACGGCTGAAATCAACGCACTAATGTTGTCGGTTAACTGTTAATGATCGGTTAACGAGGTTCGGCTATCAGTTAGAAAAAAAATTCTAAATTAGCATCCCTCGGCCAAGAACATCTCTCCAATTCATTACATCACACACACTCTCTAGACTTCTGTTTTCACACTGTATATGAGATTTATTCCAGTCTCCTGCGGTTATTAGAGCTTACCTGCCATATGATCATTTTAGTCTGCATGCTTTCGACCTTTCCAGGGCTGCTCACTTCTCTGTGGCGGGTATTATCTGGTGTGGTGCTGCGTAGGTTGCAGTCCACAGTCTTAAGCCCAGCTCTGAGAGTGCTCAGGTCAGAGTGCAGCTCGGCATCAGAAGACACAAGTTCCCAGCCTCTCGGCACAAACTGTACATTCAGCCATGTTATAGATATTTACCAACCTACCTACTGTATGTAGCCTTTATCAAATTTGCCTCCCTAATACGCATTACTGACATACACTACAACAGCGTCTGATTTGATCAAAGACTTGTGAATCATAATGGCGCCGGTGTCAGCCACATCAGCTATGTGCAGCAATACGAAACAGCAGTTTCATTTTATTATTCTTGCTTTTATCAGATGTTTCATGCATCGCTGCTACTATTTCACCCAGGAAATGTGCCTGCTGGCAGAATTTCTGGTGCTATCTGTCGAAAACAGATAGTAGTTCCTTTACGCGCCACTAGTTTTCTTTTCCGACTTCATATCAGGAAGGGGTCTCAAGGTGAGAGAAGCAAGATTGCAGCCATAACCCAGTCTCCCCTTTCAATTACTGCTGCCTTTGTGCCTTTCAGCAAGCACTTAATACCCTGTTGCTTCAGTCAAGTTGATCAGGGATGAGCAGCTCTTGGGTGTTGGACTGTTTAACTTCCTGCAGTCTTGAACTGTTGCTGCACATCACACCTCCCCAAGCAAACCTGTTTAAATCAAGGTTGAGAGGGAAGGACCACAGCGGAGGCAGCAGACTTAAAACCACAAGTTAGTGTTTGTTCTTGCTTGAATCTCACAAGACTGCTTTGAAGGAGGAACCAACAGAAGGATACAAGCATATTCTCCAGTCAGTCTGTTTTAAGGCTGTGCATTTTGAAGAAACCAGGTTTGATCCATTGACACTGCTTATACCACCGCGCCCATACACTCGACGTCCACATATCCCACATAGATTTCATCCATATTTTATAGCTTTTCCACATGTCAGCAGCTCAGTATTGGATTCTCACCTGGCCCTTTGGCGCCGTCAGCTGTAGCAGCTTGAGAAATGAGGTATAATACAGCCTGTGTTGTGAAGTGCAGATAGCTACAAGTGCTCATTTAATCATCTTACACACCAGTAGATCAGAGTCACTTAAATGAATCAGGATGTGATTCCCGACCCGCTTTATCATCGTGGCATTTCAGTAAACCTTGAATATTTCATCCCTCGCTGCGAGACTGAGAGGAGTCCGTCTTGTTCAGGGGGGAGGCTGAGAGGAGAGGAGGTGGAGATGGTTTTGTAAGTCAAAAGTGAAAAAGAAGGTAAACAAGCAGGAAGAGGAGCGAGCGAAGAACACAGCGGCTTTCCGGATTTAACCTGAACAATATCAAAGAGAGAAACCTCTCCGAGATCTTGAGGTTCCGTCAATAATTTAACACGCTGAATGTCTCGTTGTTGTTTGTGCCTCTCCTTCAGACGTGAATACCTTCATGAATAATGGAACCACATGGAGCAATTCGCAGCAATTCATCCTGTCTACTTGACAGCACACACTTTAATTCAGCTTTACCTTCTCACCCATATGCTGTTGTATATATAAATACTGAAACGTGAATAATTTCCATTGTTTATATCTACAGTTGGTGGCAGATTTAATATTCAGTAGATTTCTTCAACGTGCCAAACAGACTTAATTATTGAGAAACTGCCTTGTTACTTTGCTGGAAAATATACAGTATATACATGTATGTATTTATTATTATGCGTCTCTGAAAGATATTGTTTACACAGTAAATTATGTTGATGGCTTAGTTAGTCTGTGGATATTAATACTGCAGTTGATATATGGATATGCATAGGAGCAGAGATAAAACAAGGCCTAAAATTAGACTAAATAAACATTAGGGCTGTCAATCGATTCAAATATTTAATTGCGATTAATCGCATGATCTGTTCAAAATGTACCTTAAAGGGAGATTTGTCAAGTATTTAATACTCTTATCAACATGGGAGTGGGCAAATATGTAGATATCTATTATTGTAAATCAATTAACAACACAAAACAATGACAAATATAGTCCAGAAACCCTCACAGGTACCGCATTCATAACATGGCAAACTCAAGCCCAACAGGCAACAACAGCTGTCAATATGACTTGCCCCAAACTGCATGTGATTATCATAAAGTGGGCATGTCTGTAAAGAGGAGACTCTTGGGTACCCATAGAACCCTTTTTCATTCACATATGTTGAGGTCAGGGGACCCCTTTGAAAATGGCCATGCCAGTTTTTCCTCGTCAAAATTTTGCGTAAATTTGGAGCGTCATTTAATCTCCTTCACGACAAGCTAGTATGACATGGTTGGTACCAATGATTCCTTAGGTTTTCTAGTTTCATATGATACCAGTATCATCACTCTAGCTTTACAACTGAGCCCGCTACAAACCTCAAAGTTGCGTTAATGCGTTAAAGAAATAAGTGGCGTTCAGACAAATAGCATAAGTCAAGGTAACCAAAAAATGTGCTGCGTCTTTATCTCTATGTTTTTCAGGCATTTTGCAACTGGAGTTTTTGTCACCAGTAAATCCAAGTTGTCCTTTTTGTGTTTCCTAAAACAGCTGGTCACTGTAGTTTTTAGCAAACATTACTCAAATTGGAGTAAATAGTGTATTCGTTGTGGACTATTTTCAGTTGTAGATTAATACACATTTGGTGCTCTAGGCAGTATTTCTGGCAGCAGGACTGTTTATGCGGCATTGGCTCAAAATAAACTACAGTGTGTGTGTTCATGTTGATGAATGTCACCCAGTGCAACAGTGTGGCTCACCGATGTGTTTTTAATAGTTTTTGGACAACAATGGAGCTCTATGACAGTAAAGGAATAAGCTAAATTTGGCTTCTGATACACAGACAATACTTGTTGGCACAAATAATTCCTTGGTGGTTTTGGTCTTTTCATGGGATTTGTTGACAGTAAGAAACAGAATATATACTGCTATACCTTTATCCTTTAAAAGTAGAGCTTTGTTGATGAGGAAGGTCGTTCAATTGTTTGATGGATTTCTTTAAAGGTGCTAAATTCAGAGCATTAATATAGCAGCAAACAACTATTTGCTATGTAAAGATATAGAGGAGTAATGTCTACCTGAGTAGAGAATGAAGTGACTCTCCCTCTGTGTGTGTTGTAATCCAAGCTTCTCTATGCTTTGTTTACATAGCTGTCACTTAGCCATCGCCATGTTGAGAGCCGTGTGGAGGCTATCATATGCTGTGTCTCAATTTGGATACTTCCGCAAGTACACTTCCATGTAGTACACTGTGTACACTATGTACTTACTTGTTTAGTGCGAGAATTTTGACAGGGTAGTGTTGTCTCAAATCGCACACGACCGTTGTGAACTCACTGGAAGCTCGGTAGATCGATGATAGTCAGCCACGGACATCACGCCGTATCGGCAGTAATTAAATTCAGATGAATAAATTAACCCAATAATGGCTTCTCTCCAACTACAGTACAGTGTACTTATTAAAAAAAACACATGTATAACTTATAGTTCAGTGTTCACCGTTAAAATCGCAACCGCTGCAACTTCCTCGCCCGTCATTTTCCCAAGTTTGAAATAGGTTGGTGGCCCCTCCCCTTCCGCTACATAGCAAAGATTGCGACCGTTTAGGGTGAGAAGTGTCCAGCGTTCCACACTCAACGTTTTGACCGTTGTGAGTACAACATCCAGCGAACACAAGTCGTAAACTCAAAGCTTTCAGAAACTTTCCATTTACGAGGTCGTGAATACCACAAGAGGGGGGCGTTCATATGGACTCTTCTCGTGAACATGGTAAACACGACCCCATTCGAAGGCACCATTAGAGTGCACTGCATTTTGCAAATTGAGACCGATAAATATGCTCTGAATTTAGCACCTAAAAACTGGGTTTTTGCACAACTACGGCAAAATGAAACCCAGGTCATGAATACTTTTATAGCAACTTGTTTTTTATTCTTACATGTCTGTGAGTGTGTACATGCACATAAAGTATACCTCCTCATCTATATATATTGACATCTGTCTGTATGAATAAGAATTCGGCTCATTTGCTTGTTTAGTGTTTAATGCTGAAATTGCCAGTCGCAGCAGTCTCTGGAAGTTAATTAGTGCTCCCTTAGCACAGCAATTAGAAAGGATTTTTTCATTCCTTCCTCACAGCTTTGTGTGTTCCCGACCACACAGTAGTACAGTAAATGTGCTCCCACATTGCCCTCCTCAGTAAATGAGACCCAGGACACTTTTCCACAAAAATGCAGCTTTCCTTACATTGTCCAGGCAAAGATTTTGATTCAAACGAGTGGAATGGGAGACGTGAAGAACATTTACAAGATGGATGGAGATGTGAAGAGGGGGAACGACGGAGCATAGTGGCACATTGGCCCTCAGAAGCTCATCAGCATTATAGTCCACGTCCTCCTGGCATAGTGGGCACAGGTGGCGCTGGCTCATTACTCAAACCCCTATGGTCTGTCTTTCATGGGCAAAGGGAGATATGGACTCCTATTAGCACAGTCCCTGCTGCACCATGCAGTATATGCGTGGGTCAGGACATGTGTGGGAGGCTGCAAATAAGAAAGAGACGGAAAATTGAGACAACCTCAACTATTTCAAAGAAAAAAAAAATATTTCAAAATCTCTAGAATGGAAAAAGCTGCACAGCCCCTCATTATAAAAGGTGAAAGTAACACAGGCCTAATAAAGTAAACCTGCATTCTGCTACCCCCCAATCCACACATGTTCCTGAGGAAGATTTATGCAGTAAACAAACAAGGATGGTACAGTGTGCGAGAAAAACAAACAAGCAGGTAAAAGCAGATACAGTGTGCACAGAAATAAGACAGGGACGCCTGCAAGACTGGCAGAGATTGGTGTCAGACTTGGCAAGATGAAAGTGTTTGTTCAGTTCTCATTCTCTGTCTCGCTTTTGGAGGCACACACACATGATACAGTGACGCCCGCCATTAGTTATGAATACATTCCTGCAGGCCAAACATAATATGATGCAGGAGCATACTGTATATAAAACACAAATTCATGCTCATAAAGTTAAGACCGGAGATGCATCCTCACATGTAATAGATTCACAGGCAGAGGCAGGATGTTGTTTACATTCATGACAAGGTCTCTGTGTTGTCAGACTGTAATCATTCTCTCCTGCATAGTATATGATGCATGTGTTGGCAGCACGCATAGGAATGTGCTCTTCGCTCCAGCTCTATCCATCGCCAGAGCAGCGAATGCAGCGCTCATGTCATTACCGGCCTCGACAGATGGCATTCTGCTGTCTTTGAAAAGCATTAAATCTTCATCAGCAGCAGAAAAAAAGCACACCACGGCTTCTGAGTGAGACATTTTACCAGATTATTAACTGCAAACACAAGGCTGGTGGACACTTCCACATCAGCATAAAAACCTAAAATTTGAATTTACCTCAGCAGGTGGACACATTCATATCAACATAAAAACCTGAAATTTAAAGAGATTTCTCTTCTTTCTTTCTCCCACTGACAGGTAGCTGTGTAGAAGTCTGTTTCAGTTTCCAGAGAGTCTGTAAAACAGACACAGAGACTTGATTGAGCCCAGCAACTCAACAAAGAACCAATCAGGAAACTAAGGCATACTGTGTTAATAATGAATAAAATGGTTTATGTCTCCATGACATCACAAACCGAATTAAACATAGATTAAAGGGAAACACACAACAGTGGCCCTTTGTTTTCTATCTAAGCCCACACAGCAACAGCGTCGTGACACGTCAATGCAGGTTGTTGCCCATCGACTCATCAGGATACGCAACTGTACTATTGGCCACTTGGGGGCAGCAGAAACAAGTTGTGAGCACAATACTGATGTATTTTCAACATAGACTGTATGTAAGAAGTGGACGTAGTCACCGTGACGCGACCCATTGGTTGTGGACTGCCGTTTTGAAGCCTCGAGTTCGTCATTTTGGCCGTCGCCATCTTGTTTTTTACCACCAGAAGTGACAGATACACTGCATCGTGTGTATACGATAGAGGTAATGGATAAAACGTTGTCACTCTACGGTGTAAAGTATTTCTGAAAGCATACTGTAGGTTGTTTGGTCTATGTTCCAAGTTGGTAATTAAAACAAAAGATCACGAATGCTATAAAGTTTCATTCAACTAAACACTCTCAGTGTGGGGCATTTTAAGAGGCCAGTGTAAACTCTGTTGTAGTGATTAGTAATCGCTAGCATGCCTTGGTTCCTGTAGCATCAGGACCGTGTGCACCACCTTCACTCAGCATTTCAATCCTTCGTCCTCGTCACCCCTCCACTTCCCCCGAGGCGTCGTGATTTGCAGATAGAACGGCGGCCCTGACAGCAGTGTTAAGCAGAGGCCCAGCTCTTCTTCTGAAGGACAGGTGCTTCTGGCCCCTAGGGGACTGGCTCGGACAGAGGACGGGGAGAGGACATGCTGGAGCCATCCTTATTGATGACAGCTTTTTAAACGCTTTAACTGAACGCACTAAATGACAGAAAGGGTAGGACGCCCCGGAGCACAAGTCAGGCAGAGAGGACTGACCAAAGCCTCTACTGGCTGAACCCCGCCATATCAAAAGTTTCTGCGTAATCATTGATGACCGGAGGACAGATTCCCCTTTACAAAGTCAAGCATGCAAAATGAAAATCTCCCTCTGCCATGTTACCGTAGGCAACATGAAAACTTTACTGGATTCATGTTTTGTCTACTCCACGTTGCTGTAATCTGTGATGTTGCCAGTGCAAACGCGGTGATTGACGCACCTGCCCATGGTGGTTCAGGTTGTAAGTGGCCTCCCCCTGAGAGCTGCCATATTCTCCCCAGCTCATTCTCTCAAAATATTCCGCTGCACGCCAGTTGCCAAGGAGTGATGGGTTATCATTTGCTGTTGTGACTCGAGGTTCGACTTGAATCACCCGTGGAAGCAGGTTAATGTCTTAGAATGACATGTTTTTAAATATAGCTGATGTAAGGATGGCGCAGTGCATTCCAGATCGCCCCTTCCCTTCACATTTCTCTTCATCCGTCTTTGAAATAAATTTCCTCGGTTGAAGGATTAAAAGGGTCGCCTGCATAAATTGCAAAGCAGAGCTAATGAAACACAGAATGATCACACGTTGACTTGCTTTCACAGCTCCTTTAGCAGACGGCAGTTGAAAGTGGCTTTGACATTCAATCATTTGCTGAGGTTGTGATTGCATTTTACACTGATTACACCGATACTGTATTACAAAAGATAATTTAACAAACAAAACTATGCATTTTGTGTTTTAATACTGGAGTCAAAACTCTTGTCACAACTAAAAGTAGAGAAAATTAAAAGTTTTGGTCTTTTTGTGTACATGAACAGAATATTTTTTATTAAAATATGCACCCGATTCGACTGTTATCAGGCCATTAAATAGGTGTGATCAGTCGCTATAAGCACCATAGCTGTGGGTCATTGGGGGCCTACTACGCCTACTACGTTGTAAAAGTGAAAGTGAAACTTAAAAGCTACACGTTCTAACATGTTGTAATACTGAATGAAACGTCATGTTTTGAACACAAACAAAAAGGCTTCTTTAGGTTTAGGCAAAAAAAACACTTAAGTTTAGGGGAAAATATTATGTTTTCGGTTAAGATAACTTTGAACATAAAGACAACTACACATTGTTGGTTTCACACGGGACGCAAACTCCGGTCTCCAGGGTGAAACCCTATGTTTTGTGCCCATTCCATCGTCGCTGAGCTCCACCGCTTATAGAGTTTCATACTGTGTATACTACCGCTTCTGCTCCTGTCATAATTAATACGGTCGCTAGAGGTCGCAATCAGGTTTTTTTATACCTTCTTTCGGTGATCTACCATGTGAATAGATGATAAAACGTACTAGTGGGTGTAGTAGGCCCCTATTTACCCACATCTATGGGCCTTACAGCAACTGATAATGCCTATTTAATAGCCTGACAACAGGCTGAAATATGTGACTTGTGTATTCATATTTTAAAATCACCTGTGTTTTTCCCCATTTAATGAAAAAAATATTTCCACTTTTCATCGCAAGATGATGTAGCTGTTGATAAGCTTGGCAGCAAGCTTTTATAGTGAAATACATTTAAAATTTGAGATGGGAAATTCCTCCCAAAAGGCGAGAAGAAAACGCTATATATACGATTATAACTTTTTTTCTCAGCTGGAATTTAATGTCCACTTGTGCGTGGCAGCAACAAAGCACTAATCTCTTTCTGTTATGTGCATTCATCAGCTGCTGACAAATTAAACTTTGATTCAATTTGTGTTTCATTGTACCACTGGTGACACAGGCCGTGTTGAACGTTATTTTCTGCCTGATAATTAGTGGAGAAGAATGACACTTACTTGCCGTCGGTAATGAAGCAGATGAAAAATACCTTAAATGAGGGAACAATTAAAGGGGTTGTCAGAACACCGTGCCAACTATTAGTCGCTTCCACTCCCATCCTTAATGACTTGATCAAAGCAGGCGCTCTAATTGAAGGTGTCATCTCTCTCTGAAAGTCGCTGCTTTCAAGAAAATAAACTCCTTATTTCCCTCAATAAGAAACCACATTTCCTTATAACCAGGCAGGTAGCAGCATGTGTTTTGATTTCTGTTCCCGCTCACACCTTTGCCCTCTGTGGTTTCATTTCTGCGTTGTCATTTTCTTTCTCATATGCCACCCCTGTCTCTTTCCTTCAGTCTGTCAGCTGGAGTTAACATCACAAATGGTCAGCTTGTTTCTGAGCTGTGAATGACAGGTGGTATTTTGTCAGTCGTGTCCAAACATCACAGTACCCCCCCGGCCTTTCTATCATGCCTGTGGAGCTGTGAGGCAGGGCATCTCTTCGACCTACCAGCAGGCTGAGCTAATCAAACTTGTGTGTGGGTGTGAGAAGGAGGGAAATACAGATATATGTTTGTGTGTGTGAGGGTGGATGGCTGGATGCGGTCGTGTGTTTTCACATTTTTATACAATGCCGTCCGTCTTTTTAGCGGCCGACTATCCCTAAAGAATTACGTCCATAGTGGATGATTCTGCATCTCGTGATTTACGTCCAATGCCAACGTTCAGCGCCAACGTAGTTTGCCCTTTTGTAGCGATGTAAGTAAGGATGTTGAGGTCAGGTTGGTAGGCATATAGCGTGTCAAATCAAAGCTCACCTCCCTCGTTTGCCATTTTATTAGCCATAACCACGATCTTCCCCTAACCTTAAAGGAATAGTTAAACATTTTAGGAAATATAACTTGCTGTCTGGCAGAGAGTTAAATGAGTAGATTCCTGCTACTGTCATAGTTTTCCCTTAATTGATGCTTCCTAAGTCCTGCCCCCTTAGTTACTCTTGCTAGGTCGGACAAGGTTGACAAATCGAAACATGGCGTCGCCGGCTGTGCAGTTCTATTTACCGGGTGCCACAGTGTGTATTAGACAGTTTCTAGTCATCAGGAAATATAGCTTCAAGTAGCCGACAACAAGGACTTGGACTTTTCCTGTTGGGATCTTAGACATTGTGTATCTCAAAATAAATAACACCAAAAGTTACTTAGGGGCGGCAAGTAGCCTTACAGAGAAATTATAAACAAAGGAACGATAATGTATGTCATCTTAAAATGTAAAATGTTAATTGTCAGCAACCAACCTATCTGTCCTTTTCCAAATCTCTTTAATGTACCACAGAAATAAGGAGGAAACCAGGCTTATGTTGGTGATCTGACATTAGGCTAACTCCTCTTGATGTAGCGATAGCTATACGTTAGTTAGCTTGTTAGTTAGCATTTTGCTTATATTCACTTGTATATAGTCACTAAGGGCTGGTTTTCTTCTTGTCCTCCCCAATTTTTGAGGCAAATATCTGTTTGATCGAGCCTTTACACTGATGAAAGTTGGGCAACACAATACAATGTTTGCCCCTATAAGGATATAAGAATTTTCACCATACTTCCTCTATTTAGCAATTTTGGTTTGTGTATTTTAAAAACTATTACAGTCTCATAGGGTTGTTAGTATACTGTAGCTATGGTTTCACTGTTCACTGTGCTTCATTGTGCACAAAGTAGGCTGCAGAATATGATTTTGTCCTCTCCTGGCTACATCTTGAACTATATAATAACCCATCAGGTTATTTTGTAGGTCGAAATGATAAAAATGCAATGACACTGCTCTATTTTCAGTTTTAAACTCAAAATCGAAGCGCCTTGGTAGCTGAATGATTACTGCGCATGCCACGCAACAGTGGGACCTTTGTTGCATGTCATACCCGTCTCTCTCTCTCTCTCTGTTTCCAGTCTGCCACTACACTCTTCATCTGTTCAAAAAGGCAAAAATGTCAAAAAAAATATCTTGAAAATAAAACTCAAGGGCACAGTATCCTTTTCCAATCTTTTTGATGTCATTGGACAAAGAGAATGGTGAACTGAATTGCTAATATTTTTTCCTTACTCATTTAGTCATGGTTGATAAATTTGGCAGATGTCAGTAGTTGACAAGGTGCTCTCGTCTTTAATTTCTATACTGGTTGAGCAGTGTAAGAATGCCTGAGGACCTAGCCCATTTATTAGGTATGCTTTGTGATGTGGCTGGAAGGGTGCTGCAGTAAATTATTCACCTTGAGTTGAATCAGACTCTACAGGAAATGGAAAAGGAAAATATTTGAACATGTGAAAGAATACAGCACTCCACATACACTGTGTGTCATGTAGTGCTGCACAATTCTCATAATTTCCTAGTTAAGTATTCGCTAACTCCTGCGATAAAGACAAAAAGCAAACCCCCCCCCCCCCCCAAACTCAGTAATTGGACTGCTGTATTGTGATTCTGTCTTGGCTGGTCTAGGATTTTATGTGCATAATATACATATTTAAATATATAATTTAATAATACTAATATTTATAATAATATATAAGCCCACTGGTGATGAAGGTCACGTGAGTTTCCAGTAATTTATCCTTGTATACAGAACTCCTTTAATTTGCCTAATGGATAAAATGCCATCCGGAATGATGAGTTTAATTACAGAGAATAAGGTCAAATATTTTATTACCCTCCTTCCTCTGTAATATTAATTCCATCCAAATGGAGCTTTAGACAGCAAAATAAAAAAAATAGAAAAAACTCCACAGGAAATGGCAATGTCGTCTTGTTAATAGTAGATAGTTTAGTTTGGAGTACTTGTTGGAATAAAAAAAAAACATGAAATATCTTTTTTCAGCCAGGGGCAGTCTTCCCCCAGACTCATGGAGAAATTATGTTCTCAAATTTAACACTTAAAAGTTTCTTTAAATATTAACTACTTACTTACTTTCCCAAATATTTACCATTCGCTTTTCGAAATCCACATGAACCACTCTTCACATCGGCATGAATTAGATCCACCGCACAGCACTTATTTAAAAAGAAAATTCGTCACTTTTTCCGAGTTCTTGTTGGAATAATAAAAACATGAAACATCTGGAAACATCTTTTTTCAACCAGAGGTAGTCTTCCCCCAGACTCAGGGAGACTCATCACACCAAATTATGTTCTCAAATTTAACACTTTAAAGTGTCTTTAAATATTTATCAGTTACTTTGCCAAATATTTAACAGTCACTAATCAAAATCAAAATGAACCACTCATCGACATAAATTACATCCACCGCAAAGCACTTAATTAAAAAGGAAAAGCGAAAGTTAGGTCGCCTGTTACTCCTAAAACAGTGGTGAAGAACACCAGGAGCAAATGCCAGGAGTTGAGTTTTCATTAAACTAAATTATGACTGTTGTGTTAACTGCATGCCAAATTAATCAGCACACAAGGCCAAATTGCCTCCTAAGTTACCTTGTGACCGGTTGCTGACAAGCAATGTAGCGTTTAAAAGTCTATTTTTGAAACAGAGTCTGGTGCAGTGCTCACTCCACATCACTTCCAGCAAACTTCCTGGAGAACAATGAGGGCACAACATCACCTGGCCTGTACAATTATACTGGAGCAAACACTGAAATGAATGCACCGACTTAAGTGTGTGTGAGTGTGTGTACTCATACCTGACACACCAGCTAGTTGATGCAGAAGTGGGGGCGTGTACACATTCACCCCCCATTAGACATCAATGATTAAACACTTAATTTAACGTCATCACTAACTCCTTCAAGCAACAGACGTGTGTTTCATAACTATAAGAGGGCGTGATGGTGCATCACTGATTTCAGTGGAATGTACGTAATTCATTTGATGACTAACTCTGTCTCAATTTAAATCATTTTGAAACTATTTCAAATATCTGAGACAGAAATAGATGTTGAATGTGTTCAGAATGAATCATATCTTTACCTGCAGTATTAATTCTCCGTGTTGACGTGTGTAGGAAGATAATCATTTTCAGAGAGTGATATTTTTTTTATAACCATTAATGCAGACGAGCCGGGAAATCCATCTCCATAACTCTCAGTGGAGGCCTGCCTTCTTGTCTCGCCACCCTCATTAACAAGACACATGGAAGTCTCACCGACTCGGTGGCATGTGTTGAGACGTTCATCACGGTAAACAACCCCCCTCTCCGTGTTGATTATGGCTGTAACTTATATCCTCTGTTGCAGATGGAGAGCTGTAACTCATCTGTTCAACGGTTCCGCGCTACTTCTCAGCCACGAGAAAGCGGCATGAAGCTGAATGGCCCAGATAACTCGTTTTATTCAGCCAGGGAAATAGCAGCCATTATGTTTCGCCTTTATGATCCATGCGTCGTCCTGGGAGGTGGCGAGTCATCCAGCGGCAGACCTGCAATTCGACCACCTGCCATTCCCCAATCACACTTCTAATTGGCCCAACGTTGGTCGGCTTGAACACAGCAGGGAACATAAATCTTGTTTAAAAGCTCATAAGCAAAATGCATAAATCTCACCAGTGATTAAATACATCCATAACCACACAGCGCTGCGTTTGTTGACCGGCAATACTTGCAGGCTTTTATAATCATCGTCTATTTGAAGCATCATAATATCACACGCATCATAATGGGCAATCCACTGAGGAACACAAATAAAGAGCTCCTGGGGGTCCTTGAATAAATGTGCAGACCAATTTATGTTTTGGCCATTCGACAGGACACTCTAGATTTCAGGGAGACACATTTTCATCCTTGTTTACAGAGAGCAGATGAGCTGCTTCAAGGTTGAGTCAATAGCCTGCACCTATACAGTCATTGTTATGCATGCAGCGACGTGTCCGATGTGATCCTATCTTTAGGATTTATCAGGGCTCCTCTGCTAATCTGGTGTGTATCATGTCCAGCTTTGCAAGCTAATAATCAGCAGTGTGAACGCCAAAGAACAAGGGAGCACGACACAGCTTCGTACCACGTGTGCTGTTTTGCAGATTTTCTTGTAAACACAACCTACAGGTCAATAGCTGTCAAAATGACATGGCATGACTGACGATGGCTTCTGACCTTCCCAATAACGGCCATTACTTGCATCCATGTGCTGCAATGATCTAACTATCTGGTGCGATTACATCAATTATATTAAACAAGCTACATTAACTCAATAAGGAAATATTCATTAACTTGTATTTGATACAAACCTAATGAGACTTTCTCATGTACAAAGGTGCATTGTTCTCATTCATTTTCAAATCAAATAATACACGGTTTTGTAAACAGAATAATAAAGGTAAATTGCATAAGAATACAGCAGTGCTAATAAAACTTAATTTGTTCTTTTTTAATTCCATAAAAGAGTTTATCGCACCACATAAGCAACTGAGGTGCTAATCACAGACCATCTGTCGTACATTCGACTGATCTCATCATAATAATGGCACATAGACTCCTTCATTTAGTGCAGATCCTCGAGGTGCAATATATGATTTATTCCTTTGCCTCCGAGAAGTTAAGTGGCTTTAGAAGTTTTCTGCTTTATCTCTGCACTTGAGAACTTCTTTTCATATATCTAAAGCTCATTTTAAAAACTTCAGAGCATTTTTTATCACTTTCATGCTGCTGTTATTTTTACCCGGCTGCTTCAAATCAGGCATGATATTTCTGTTTTGGCTGTCAGTCTTGTTTATTATTTCCGGATTTTCCCGGATTATCTGGGAAACCCCCAAGACCTTCACACAGCAGTCGTTTTGAATCGTATGCATTATGAACCCATTCAAACCAAATACCTTTTTCATTGTTGATCATCTGTTTGGTGTGTGATAAAGCTGCAGCTCGAGCTACAGGTACTGTATAAAGTGTGGTTGTAAGGAGCGCCTTCGAAGCGTAGGTTCACAGCGCAGGCCGCATTACCGCAACGTCCCGGGTTTGATTCCAGGACCTTTGTTGGATGTCATTCTCCTCTCTCTCCCCCAATTTCCAGTCTCTGTCTCTAAACTTAAAGCAAAAATGCCCCCTCAAAAAAATCTTAAAGGAGCAGTGTGTAGGATCTGGTGGTATCTAGCGGTGAGGTGAGGAGATTGCAACCAACTGAAGCCTCTCCCGTGTGCCAAGCGTGTTGGAGAGCTACGGTGGCCGACACGAAAACGCGAATGACCCTCTCTCGAGCCATTTGGCGCAGAGCCACTGCTTAGAGTGTGTGTGTACGTGGGACGTGAGTGGTGAAGCAAGAGAGAGAGAGCGGCGGTGACGGGAACGAGTAACGTTACCGACTCCGGCCCAAGCAACATGGACCCGCTCCCTATGTAGATATAAACGGCTCATTCTAAGCTAACAAAAACACGATTCTTATTATCAGGTGATTATACACTAAAGAAAACATACTTATTAATATATATTCCATTTCTGCCAATAGATCCCCCTAATTGTTACACACTGGTTCTTTAAAGTTAGTGTGAGAAACTTTTAACTGGTTATGAAACAGTCTCAATTTAATACTGATGCCTTTATATGACCTACATAAGCAAACTAGACCATCAGCGAGAAGATGGGCTATTCCTATATATTTATTCTTAATGCTTGTCATCGTTGCTGCCGGGTCGGATTTCGAACAAAATCAGACGAAATCATGCAGGTTTACCAGAAACTCCTTCAGCTCAAACTCCAGCGGTGTCTCCGGCAACAACCAGCACGGCAGACAGACCCAGATACACTTCGCTGCCGCCATCGACCTACAGTCGGAGCTCCGGCGGCAGGTTGGAGCTCCGCGCCCGACAGCAGACCGCCAAAATCAACACAAAATTAAATTTCCTCATAGTAGCTGTAAAATGATTTCTCTTCTACCCTGACCGGCCACCCGGTCCTGACCTACAGGGCACTGGCCTTTGTCTCAATCACAGCTGGGCTTGTAGCGCTCTGTTCCAGCCAAGTGGGAAGACAGAGCCACTGAGCTATACCAACACATTTTCAGCCCTCTGAAAAGTCTAAAAAGCATGTTGCAATTGCCCTCTCTTGTTCTACCAATTTTAAAACATCCACAATACTTTAAAAAACATATCTATAAGAGGCATGGTGCAGCTGGATATTATCCTTGTCAAAACGGATTAATAATGAACAAGTCTCTAGATCAAAGATGATAAAACAACTGCCGCGGTTGCCAAAGTGCAATAAAAGGTCAGGAGGCCGATGAAAACACGGGAGTAGAGGGAAGAAAAAGCATGATCTGAAAAATGTGAGAAATAAGTTGCGCAGTGAACTAGAGAAGAGGTGAAATCAGTAGAGAGTGGGAGGGAGAGACTTGGGAATTCATCTCCCGTCGGCTGTGTATCTGAGTTCATAGGCAGGCATAGATCTGCTGAATTTCGGTTGAAACTAAAAAGTGTGTTATAGTTCACAGCCCACAGCAGAGTCCATGCCAGAAACCTTCCCGACGTGATTCCCCTGCGGCGGATATATTTGCAGTTCCTTCTGAGACCATTAAATCAGCTTTCAGTCAGTTCCATCACTAAATCTTACCAATTAATTTCAACTACTTGAATGCATGTTTACATATCTATTTATCTCAGCGCTCTATCGTGTTCCAGGATTTTAAGTATTAAGCTACAACTAAGAAGCCAATTAGCTTTTAAAAAGGCTAATGAGCTGTTTTCAGTCACAGTTAAGCCTCAGCTGTCAGTGACATCCACTGAGGGGACCGCGCTCTGGTGTGGCAGCCAAACGGGCGGCGGCGTGTGTCGGCACGCGGCAGCCTGGCCGGACAGACAGTCTTCGTCTCTGGAGGCTCCAGACCGGGATGTCTGGCTGCTTCTCAGGCCACAGGCTCACCAACACTCTTGTGACTCAGATATCTCCTCTCAGCTTGTCCACTTGCACTACGAAACCACCTCCTGCTTTTGTTTTTGGCACTATAGCACTCGCACATTAGCAGATCTGACTCAGCCTGACTTGCACGACACCAACACCACCCAAAGCTGTTGAGATGGACGTCATGGAGGCAAAAAGAGCAGCGTACAGAAGATGCACCGACGAAATTGCATCAGTCTCAGAAATAACAGTACCTCATCTCAGAGTGTAAAACCGTGTTGCTTGCCACGAGAAGACCTTTGCACTCAACTAGGCTGTAAATGTTTACTGAGCCCATGCAGCTCACTGCTACAGCTGCACACACATTCATGCAGCATAAAATTTTAATTATTGGATGGAAATAAGAACCCCCCAGTAAATAAGAAGCGGTTGCCGATGAGTTTATTACTCATGCTGCCATATTGGTGATTTATCAGTGTTTTACGTAACAGCCCAGAAAAGCTGCACAGGCGGGTTTTATAGGAGATTCATTCTGCACCTGGCTGTTAAAGTAGGGAGAGAGCTGCTTTGTTTATGTGACATTAATATCAGATGGATTTTCCTCTGAATGTATGGCTTGTGTTAACCTATTGGGTTTTATGTTCATAGGTTTAATTCACTAACTCTCCCCACAGATGCCATCATTAAAAACAATCTGATCTGTTTGTACTTGTCCAACACTGTTGTTGGCATTTAGCTGCAAGATGTCCTGTTGACCTCGCTAATGTAATATCTTTAAAGGTGCTGTACGATATCCAGAGCATTAATATAGCAGCAGACAACTTTTTGCTATGTAAAGATATAGAGGAATAATGTCTACCTGAGCAGAGAATGAAGTCGCTCTCCCTCTGTGTGTGTTGTAATCCGTGCTTTGTTGACATAGCCGGGCCGGGTGTGCATGTTTTTAGTGCATGTTCGTGAACAAAAAAACATGAACAAGTAACTTCTTGTTGGTTAAGTGCTTAAAAAAAACTCATTATAGTTAGTCACATTACAGCTCATATCTTTACACAATTAATACCAATTCAAATTTCAGCTTGACTTTGAACTGAATTTCTTGTTATTATGATAAAATATAAAGGTGCAAAGTATTTTCAGTTGGCAACCAATGAGAGCTACTGCCATTCTGTTAGTGTATATAATACCATATTTGAGGTGCCAGAAACATGACTCACAAGGCTGGTGATTGTGTGCAGTTGAAAAACAGTGAAGTGTAAAGATGTAGAGCGTTCTTTCTAAAGTAGTCTCTCAGAAGAAGCTTTATTGTGATTTGCTAAGTGTTTACTCTAGACATCAAGAGTAGTATCCCTTTGTCAGGTGTAGAAGCAGGTCGTCTCTGCTCTGCACCTTGATAGCTGAAGTAACAAAGACTGCCTCCTCAAAACACTTCTTAAAAATAACATCTTCAGATGAGAGGGACCAGACAGACGGAGTCAAAGATCCAATGAGCCCAACTGTACTCATGTGTGATGATGTTAGTCCCCAAAGTAGCCATTTCATTGTATTGAGAATATTTTTTGAAACGTGACTTCACTGAATAAAATGACCTGTGGTGACCTCAAGGATAATCACAGCCTCATGAAATTTTATAGTCACAAACTAGAGACCTAGGGCATTCAGGGGATGGATGGCTTTCCTAGGTAGATTGACAATAAGGGGGTATCTGAGCAATTTCCAGAACAAAAGCGCTCGCCATCCAATCGCCAAAAAATACAATTCTTGCAGAAATCTCCAAATGTCAAAAGTTTTTGATACCAAATTACAGCATGGCTTTTTCTATGGTGTTCCTCAAGGTCTTGGTGTCTTAATGTGGTATTTTGGAGGGATTATTGATAATTTTTATCAATTCTCGAGTGGTAAAATTTTTTTAAATTTAGCACCAAATCTTTGTAACAAATTATATCAACCCAAAAATTGTTGCAACAATTTATGAGACAACAGAGCATGGGAATGACCATCACTGGTAAGGGGTTAAGCACAAGGTTTGCAGTTTCTATCCCCAGCTCTACATGTCAAAGTGTCCTTGAGCAAGACACTGAGTCGCTCCCGATGGGCAGGCCAGCGCCTTGCATGGTAACACATCGTGTACAGTATGAATGTGTGTGAATGAGAGACAAATTGTAAAGCCTTTTGTCCGGTAAGATAGAAAGCTATATAAATGCAGTCCATTTGCCATTTACCCAGACATATCAACAAAACAACCCCCACTTTTTAACATTTTGCAGTGCTGCAAAATCCTCAGTCTCCGTCTCGCTTTTGGCGGTGACGGATCTGTAAAAGATCTTCTCTCCTCTTATTTTTTGATGGATCTGTTTTATAGCCATATATTGTCATTCTCAGCCTGTCGTCACTCATCTCGTACCTCCCTGGTGGGCTGCGGCGTTCGGATTGTCGGATCTGCTGCTGCTGGTGGGAATATGTGTGTGTGTGTGTATATTGGGAGCTTGGTGTGCCTCTCAGCGGTGTATAGTGTGCGAGTCTAGAGGGTGTGACGCTCCTGTCAGAACACATTACATAAAGTGTGACGTCCACTGGAGAAACGAGGCCAAAGATTTTAGATGTGCAGAGCTATTTTATGAGACAACCTACTGTCATAGATTCATATACGAGACTATCTATCTATCCATCCCTCCAAATCTGATCTAATCTACTCAGTTTGTCTGCACTATATGGCCTAAAGTATGTGGACACTTATTAAAGGAAATCTTAATGCTGCAGCATACAATGAGATTTTAATTTTAGGAGATTTTTATAGGCTTAGGGATGAATAGATAAAATAATTAGCGCATTAATCGATAAGGAAAACAATCATTATCTATGATAACTAACTATCTGAATGCAGGCATCATCCAGTGTGCAGCAGACCAGTGAATTGAACTCTGCATGAGCTCATGTAAAACTGATCATATTCCGGTCTGTTGAAGCTGCCGTCTCACTTTTAGGGAGTCTTAAAATAGTCGCCAGTCTCAGGGCTCATCATTATCATCTCTTCCCTCACTGAGCTGCTTCCCTCTCGCCGGCTGTCCCCCCTCCCACTGTCCCCTCCACTCACTCTTTATTTTCCCCCTACGTTTTCCTTTCTGTTTTTTTTATTCATTCCCTGCAGTACAATGTTTTCTGTTTAGTTTTATTTTTTATTGTTCAAGCAGATCGAAGCAGATGTTTGTAAAAAAAAAAAGATCAATCAATCAGCGGGTGGAGTTGACACACTGAGTTAGTGCAGTGTTCTGTTGGGTTCCATGTTAATGATATTTTTTAATGTCAGAGATTTACTTGCCCAAAGTCAATTTTCACTTGTCCCTATACAAATTGTTTTATTTATTAGCGGTTATCAAATAACAACAAAGACTAAAGCTATTTTTTGTGCGCTTCAGCTCATAAACTTTGGCTTTACTCGCGCGCAATTTTTTTTTGCAAGTGCCCGACCGGTACTACGTACAGTATTTGCAGCTCTTAACAGAGATGAGAAGGAAGCGAGATGCTCACTCCTTAGCTACTTCCATCATCAGCTCTGGAAAAAACAAAATTACTTTTGGCTGGACCGCCGAGGGCCAGCCCTACAAACGCAGTCTGTCACCGACTGACTGAGTGATGAATTTACACGATTGAATGAATTGAATGAATTGAATGAATCCCACAATGCAGAGTGAGGCTGAGGCTAGTGTCCATATAACGTTTTTTGTTAGTTTTTTTTCTGACCGCCAACATCTTTATGTAATTGTTCCCTGATGCGGAGAGAGCGTATGCAGCCGCCTAGAGAGAAATCACTGTATCCAGCTTTTTTCAGAGTGCTTCGACTTTTTTGTGCGTCTGCCCTGAGCGCTTCTAGTTGAAAATCTCTGGTGTCCTGATCGCCCTGCCAGCGCTTTTCTGCCAGAGAAAAATGCTATATGGACAGTCAGCCTAAGAAACACAAAACTGCCCAGACCCCAGGTATTTCCCAGTTCTGTTCTACCCTCGTCTCCACCACGCTAAGTAATTAATGTGTTTTTTTCTTCAATTTCGATTCTAAAGTTGGTCTTAAATTTCCCTCTGAGTGGCATTAAAAAAGTGTTAATAAGTCTTAAATCTAACTTGCCTTAAGCTGTAGGAACCCTAAACCAGGACTGATGGGGGAGAATGATGTGAATGTCAATGACAGCGAAGACAGCTAGCAAATCTGAAATAAATCACAGTCCACATCACCTTATCATGAGCGCTGCAGCTACGAATCTGTGAGTGATTTATTTTTTTCTCCCTTTTTTGCAACTGTCATGGTTTCAGATGAGCGGAGTCTATATTACAAAGTAAAGAAGAAAAAAGGGGGGAATGAGTGAAAAAGAGATCCTTTGACTAAAAGAGGCAACCGAGTTGGAACTGCCTTGACACCACTTGTCATCCAATTGAAAGCTTTTCATGTGAAGAAAACAGAATGGTAGAAAAAATATCTCCTGGCTAGACGCGGAGCCATGGGCTCACTTTGAAGACTCCCGGGTGCATCTCAACCATTTTTTTATAAGCCCAGCGTGTGTGCATGTGTGTGTGTGTGATGGCGATGCGTGTCTCGTGTGTGTGCAGGTGATGATACATCATGCTCTACTCACATGGGTTGTGTGAGTAGTTTTGGATGGAAA
Source organism: Sebastolobus alascanus (assembly GCA_916701645.2). Classification (NCBI taxonomy): domain Eukaryota; kingdom Metazoa; phylum Chordata; class Actinopteri; order Perciformes; family Sebastidae; genus Sebastolobus; species Sebastolobus alascanus. The sequence goes on from CAKAOJ020000003.1 coordinate 1,510,285, forward strand.
GGGGGAGGCGGGGGGATAATGAACGCTCCAGTATTCCCCTCAGATACAATGAAGGATGTGGATTGAGGTCACATTGAGCACCACTGCAGCAGAAACATCAAAAGCCCTGCTGGTTTCATACAGCGGCGTGCTTATGTACGTCCCGACATGTAACCACATGGCAACCGCTAATCTCCAGGGAGGTCTATGCATCCTGTAAGTGTGTTTGTGTGTGAGTTTCACTGGCTGCGTCAGACAGATGGAGCATGTTAGGTGGGGACACAGCGTAAAAATGAAAACTCGTCCTCCATATTAATAGGCCTGCCTGTCTGTGTAATTTGAACCATCCATTTTCTCTGAGGAACTCCTTATCTCTTTCTTTTCCATGTCAGTTGCAGCTCATTCTTGTCTTACTCATCTGGTGCTGCTGTGTTTCTGAAGGAAAACTCTCCGGGGCTGCAGAATACAGGCTGATGGCAAAAGCAATAATGAACTGTATGTAAGGGCTATATGGCCAATATGATTAGACTCAATATCTGGATTTGAATAATAATATTTTTCTGGTATATGTATGTAACACAATATGGCAATTATATGGCCAAAAGTATGTGGACACCTGGACATTATACCCATATGCGATTGTTCCTTATTCCTAAACTATGGGCATTCATTTGCTGCTATAACAGCCTCCACTCTCCTGATAAGGCTTTCCAACAGATTTTTTAACTTGGCTGCACGGTTTGCTCTCATTCAGCCACAAGAGCATTAGAGAGGTCCAACCATAGACTGTATATGAGAAGTGGACGTAGTCACTGTGATGTCACCCATTGGTTTGTGGACTGCCGTTTCGAAGCCTCGAGCGACATTTTGGATGCTGCCATGTTGTTTTTTTGCAACCAGAATTGACACGAGAGGGTGGAGCTAAGTACAACCGAACGCTGAAGAAATTTTTAGTTGTTGTCTGTGCTCAAGGGGGTATTGTAACGTTTAAACAGGAAATGGTGTTTCCCAAACTATTGCCACAAGTCGGAAGCACACTATTATTTAAAATATCGTGGTACTGTAGCATTTAGATTTCCCTTGAATGGGATGGTTTGGCCTGTAATCCAAACTAGGGATGTCTCAAGCCGATCCTAAGGATCTGTATCAGGGCCGATCTGGCAATAGTTTAATGGATTAGTTTCAGCAAAAATACAGCAGATCAGAATCGGATCCTTTCTTTATTGTACTCTGTGCGGCTGCGCAATTAATCAAAATTTTATCAAAATCGTAATATGGCCTACTGCAATTTTCAATTCACAGGAGGTGCTAAATTTGTTAAAGGCAAAATATGTGTCAAAATACCATTTTAAATTAAATATTGTGGTGCTGCAGAGATGTCCTGGTCTACACATCATATTCTACAGACTTAAGAAAACTTCTTTGTTTGGCACAGATCCCCACAAAAATCACACCATAATTATTTTAATATGTTTTTCATTGAAAATGAGAATAAAGATGTAAAAATGATCATTCCCTCTAATATTGCAAATCATCGCAATTGCAATATCAGTCAAAAATAATTACAATTAGCTATTCTTCTCTGTGTTTTGTCCACCTCAGCCTGCTGGTGTTGCAGAGCTGCTCTCTATAATGACAGCTGGCTCTACAGTGCAGCAATTAACCGCACAAGTCAATGAAAATTAGAGTGTGTGAATGTGAAAAATGATTAGTTCGCACCGGTGACACACCAGGGACACTGACAAAGCTGTTATCTCTCCTCTCTTATTAGCAAAGAGCAGTATACACAACATTCAGCAAACGGCTTCTCATTTTAAGCAAACACTGACCTTCACTTTCACCGGATAAAATGACAAACTCTGCTGCATCACCATGCATCACTTTGTATCTCCACAGAGTGATACGTCATCTCTCTAGCTGATTGGCAAAAGTCTCCCATCACGGGCTGGATATTTTAAAGCCTGAAAACAGAGCCATGAAGAGGTGCAGAAGTCTAGTTTTCTCCCAGAACACTTGACTTAAAATATGCTGAAAGATTATTATGGAATTTTTGCCCAGTGATGCCAAAAACATACTGCCTACTCTCACTTTAATACCGTTAGGGAGATAGAGGGAGAAGGAGACGGTTTTGGGTGCATCCCCTTAACCAGGGAAGTAGATTGCGGAGAACGTAACGCGGCTACGTAAAAAATAGACTAGGCGCGTATTTTTTTAGCGGAGCAGAGCGGAGAGCTGCTTCTTGGACGCTTCTGGGACGCTTCTTAAACGTGCTGCGGTGCGTCTGGTGGAAACAAGCATTGTCTGGAGTAGCTGTGATCAGCTCCGGCAGCCTCTGGTGGAATCCAGGGGCAACATTTGTGTCAAACTATCGTCATAAATAGCCGGTTTTCGAGCGGTTCATACTGTACCAGACTCAAAGTCAAACCCACCACTGGTTATATGCGCAACATTTCACGTGATGTTGCCCGAATTCAGAATCACAACAAAAGACACTGGTGTCTAAAACCCTGTATTGACAGGAAAGAGGCAGAGGAGAAAACATCAAAGTGGCATCAAGGCCAATTTGGGCATATCATTTTTTAGGGGCAGAAGGCCAATCTAAAGGGACATGGTGGCCATGGCCCTCATGGCCTCTGTGAAATTCCTGCCCTGAACTTGTATCCATATCTTATCAATAATTTAAGATCATGAACTTTATAGTTTTGAACCAGGATCTTCAGTATTTTGAGGTATCAGATCAGCAGATACCCATTATTGAATATTAAAGGACTCAAATTGGAGCCAAAACAAATTGATTGTGACATGCCTACGTAGTCCAAACCATTAAAACCAGCACCAGACCATCGTTCCTCCTCCACCAAAACTTACAGTTGCATTCTTTTGTAGTGCATATGGCTTGTCTGTTAATGCGTGTTCATGGAAAGGCATGAAGATCCCAACAAGCAGTTTTTGTGCTGATGTTGCTTCTTGAGGCAGTTTGGAACTTGGTAGCGAGTGTTGCTACCAAGGTTAAATATTTTTTTACACGCTATATGCTTCAGGACTCTGCAATCCCATTCTGAGAGCTTGTGTGGTCTACGGCTTCATGGCTGAGCTGCTGTTGCTTCTGGGTATTTCATTACATCACAGTAGCAGCCCTTAAAGTTGGCGGGGGGAAATCTAGAAGGGCAGGAATTGACTTTTTTGCAAAGATGGCATCCTATGATGGAGCTCTTCTTTGCAAATTTGTGTGGTTATGAGTTTGTCATTAGAGATTATGCTTGCTTTTTTTTCCTTTGTGTGGTTATGAGTTTGTCATTAGAGATTATGCTTGCTTTTTTTTCCCTTTGTATATGTAGACATATTAGGGCTGTCAAAGTTAATGCAACGATAATGCGTTAACGCAAATTCTTTATAACGGCACCAATTTCTTTAACGCAACTTGCGATTTTTAGGTTGTAGTGTGCTCAGTCTTAAAGCTAGAGTGAAGACAATGGTATCATATGAAATTGAAAAACCTAAGGAATCCATTAGTACCAACCATGTTGTACTGGCTTGTCGCGAAAGAGGCTAAGTAACGCTCCAAACTTACGCTAAATCTTGGCAAGGAAAAACTGGCATGGCCATTTTCAAAGGGGTCCCTTGACCTCTGACCTCAAGATATGTGAATGAAAATGGGTTATATTGGTACCCACGAGTCTCCCCTTTACAGACATGCCTATTTATGATAATCACATGCAGTTGGGGCAGGTTATAGTCAAGTCAGCACACTGACACACTGACAGCTGCTGTTGCCTGTTCGGCTTGAGATTGCCATCTTATGATTTGAGCATATTTTGGAAAATATTTGTCATTGTTTTGTGTTGTTTATTGATTTCCGATATTAAATATATACATACATTTGCATAAAGCAAGCATTTGCGGTTAATCACAATTAAATATTTTAATTGATTGACAGCACTAAGATACTGTATATCCATATACAATTTTGCAAAACAACTTTTAGCGTAATAATAAATTGGAGTTTGGAGTTGGATCACTAAGCTGACAGACTGAACATACATGCCAACAGGATTGTTTGTGCTTGTTGTTCATCGGACATTCCTGTTGTGCTGCATTATGTATGAGAGTCTTTGTACTCTGTTTACTTTATTACCCTCCTCCTCAGCTGGCAGCACAGCGCTCAGTTGACAGTAGAGGTCAGAGGCTGCTGCTCCTGGAGGAGGATAAGCCGGCTGATGTCATCCTGAGACCCAAAAGGAGGGAGACTGTAATCCCCTGTCTTTCCTCACATGTTATCAGGGAGAGGTACAGACGGAGAGAATCAGAGACAAACAGATATTTGATGGAGAATCTGTTTTAAGAAACCTGCTTCTGACCTCACCCGTCTGCTTAAGATTTCAGGCCATTAGCTTTACAGTCTCATCTCCTTAAAATTTTCAAGCTTACTTCTTCTAAGGGAGTTGTTTGTGTCGGCAAAACGCCGAGTGAACGGCAGGGCCGATAAGCCTCAATACTCCCAGACTGACGAATCAGCACTCTGAAACTAAGGGTGGAGTAATCTTGACTTTTTATACACTTTGGCTCAGATTGTCATAGCTGTTTTTCTCCCTCTCTTGTTTAAATGAGTGTGCGTGCAAAGGCTGTCCCCCAGCAGGCCTGTTAAGCCATTATCAGTCCTGTCTGGGCTTTTATGTTTGCCCACAGTACACGACCGGTATTCCTCTGGGACAAAACTGCTGACTGCCTCAAGCGCACAACCTCAACCTAAAAGCTTATCGGCCGCACTCTTCAGGCGGGGATTATGCAAATCAGAGACTCAGGTGAAGCATCAAACAGGCCTGGGGTTTTAACAGGCTACTGTGTTTTCACACGGGGCATCTGACATTAGCATGTGTGCAGTGTGGCGGCTAACCACAATTTCCATGATTCCACCACACCTCGATTTTCAATTACAGTGTATTACGCATGTAGCTTTACGCTTTTTCCGCAGATGCTTAATTCTCACCTTTTCACCTTTTTGCCAGTGTAGAAGATGATGCATTTTCATCAGGTCTGTCTGTGTTTCCCACATGATTTCTTCAGACTGTGGTTTCTTGGAAGAAAATTTTGTACATTTTAAAATGAAATGCATCAAACAGGTGCAGTTTGAGAGCAAAATTAAGAGGTTAGATCGATGAAGAACTTTGTGCTCTAACAGTGGTGGAATGTAACTGTACATTTTGAGGTACTTGTACTTTACTTGAGTATTTCCATTTTATCTAACTTTATACTTCTACTCAACTACATCTCAGAGGAAAATGTTGTACTTTTAACTGCAACACAGTTATGTGCCAGTACTAGTTACTAGCTACTTTGCAGATTCAGATTTTTAATACAAAATATGAATCAACTAATAAACTATGATATATTAAGTAGTGTAGTCGGCAGTGTTCATTTCGTTAACGAAAACTATGACGAATTATGTTCATCAACGACCTTTTTTTTCCATAAGACGACGCGATGACGAGACGGCACCGACGTCATTAAACACTAACGGTGACGATATCAAACATGCAATATTGTTGACAAAAAAAGACGACTAAAATGTAGTTTAAAAACATAAAAACTTTACCAAAATCTCTCTTTATTTTATTTTTATTTTCATATTTATTTTATTCTGTAACTCTCTCTCTCTCTGTCTCAAACACACACACAACACGCTGCGTCGGCGGGTTCGGATGGTTGAGTAACGTATATTTTTACATGTTGGGCGGGCGGATTGTTAACTCTCGCGCTCTCATAACGGACCGGTGCGTGCCGGTATATTTTTATTTGTTTGTGCACATACAAAAATGAGCTAAAACAATGGAAATCCAACTAATGGTATAAAAGCTAAAACCTACAGTAGGGGAGTTGATAAGATTTGAACTGTCAAAACTGGACTACAGTATCATCACTTTTTCAATGCACTCATAGTTAAAATTGCTACTTAACTTCACCCGGCCTCAGATGGCACCAGAACTAATCCATCACTCTGAAAGATCTGTCATGTTTAAAACTGCACGAGATAATTGAATTAAAGATTGACACAGTTCTCACATCAGCCACAAGTCACTGAGCTCGTCTCAGAGCTCACTGTCTTCACTGGCTTCATTAAAATGTTACAAGCTAACGCTCAGCAGTGTCTCACTTTCTGTCACCATCCTACAAATATAAAATTATCAGGCCACGCAACGCTGTAACGACATAATATAGTCTCTCCAGCACCGCAATCATTTTACAGAAAACACGATTACATGTCACATTGAGATATCTCAAACCATCTGGTTTCAGTTGGGTATCCAGTCGAGCGGTGAGTGAAACTCTGATAAAGAGACAAGAGTAGATTTACAGGTTTATTGGTCTCCAGCTTGTGTCTTCATGAAGTGATCCTATGACAATATGAAGTTGAATAATATAAACTCCATATTATCTCATGTTTAGCTAGATTTAAAGAGGACCTCTTATGTTTGTGAAGGTTCTCAGTCATCCAGGTCATGGTAACCGAGTAAGGGTTAAATCAGCAGCAACTGGACTTGGTTTAGATTCTTGAAGACCTTTCACTTCTCATCCAAGAAGCTTCTTCAGTTCTGGCTGAATGGTAGGGGAACCCAGGAATTTAACCTCTGTGGGGTCGTTAGCAGGATAATAGAAACCACTCAGTACATTGGTGCTCCTAGGTGTGACGACTGTAGTTATGGGTCGTTAGAGTCAGCTGATGCCTGTAGTGTGAACGACTGCCACATGGGTCGTTGGAGTCGTTAGAGTCAGTTGACTCTGACGGACCTATTATGCTTTTGCTTATGCAATTGATCTTTCGGAGGTTGTTGCGGGCTCAGTTTTAAAGCTAGAGTGAAGATACTGACATCATATCAAACTAGAAAACCTAAAGAATCCATTAGTACCAATCAGGTCTTACTACATTGCTAAATTTTGGCGAGGAAAATTGGCATCGCCATTTTCAAAGGGGTCCCTTGACCTCTGACCTCAAGATGTGTGAATGAAAATGGGTTCTATGGGTACCCACGAGTCTCCCCTTTACAGACATGCCCACTTTATGATAATCCCATGCAGTTTGGGGCAAGTCATAGTCAAGTCAGCACACTGACACACTGACAGATGTTGTTGCCTGTTGGGCTTGAGTTTGACATTTTATGATTTAAGCATATTTTGTTATGCTAAATGCAGTACCTGTGACGGTTTCTGGACAATATTTGTCATTGTTTTGTTTTGTTAATTGATAAAACAAGCATATTTGCCAACTCCCATGTTGATAAGAGTATTAAATACTTGACAAATCTCTCCTGAAGGTACATTTTGAACAGATAACAAAAAAAAGTGTGATTAATTTGCGATTAATTGTGATTAACTATGGACAATCATGCGATTAATCGCGATTAAATATTTTAATCGATGAACAGCCCTAGTTCAGATGCATCCACATGTTAAACAGTCGCAGGTGGGTTTTTAGGGGTTAACTTTGGAGTATTATTTATTTTTCTATTTGAATTTACAATTTTCCTTCCCTGTGTCTTTTTAACACATGGGAAAAAAGTTGAGCTCTCTCAGTTCTTCTGGACCTGAACATAGTGGGGTTCGGTGAAGAGTTGTGCTGAATTTTGTGAAAGTAAAGATTAGACCCTGTGTGCCAAGTGCCCACTGTTCCAGCTCCAGTCAGAATTCATCCCCTGCTGCTGGACTTATTTTCTCAAGCCAGCGATCTCTCTCATCCCTGCCTGAACTGTGGAGGCTCCGATTTGACAAAGTTTACTTCTGAAACTCTCCCTTTGTCTCAAATTCCCATATTTCTTGTACCGTTTTTAGAAAATTCTCCTCTTTAATCTCCACTCAGAGGATAAGACAATCCCTACTAATCAAGGCCGTACAAATTTCACACGGCCTCATCCGTGTCAGGAGATTCTCCTCAGTTCCTCCTCTCTACACCTCCGCATTTAAAGCCATGACACGCTCCCGGCTAGTTGTTATTTAAACCGACCGTTTCCATCACCAGTTTCATCTTTGCATACGAGCACAGGAATGTTAAATCCAAGTTGGGGGGAAATCAAGGTCTCTCTGGATGTAGTTTCCAACACTGGCACATAGAAAAGTTTATGCTTAATGAGCCGCATGTAGGAACGGCTTCTGATCCATTTTAATGGTGAGATGGGCTCCATAACGACCATTGCAACAGTGATATAGGAAATGATAAAATGTGAAATTAGGCCTGCTATGGATGTTGTCTAGGGAGGAACTAAGATATTACAAGATATTGATTCTGTTTATACAAAGATATAAAATGAAGTAGATAGAAAACTGCTACAGAACTGTATAACAAAGACATCTTTGAGATTAGTTTGTTGTGTCATTACTACAGAGGGAAGAAGGTCAAGTTGAAAGCTGCAGCAGCGAGCATTAATCCCAAATGGCTTCTCAAGAACCACAAGAGAAAATGTTAAGAGATCAAGAGATGTGTCTTACTGCCTCGCTCCAGGCTGAAATAATGAATTTTACAAGACGAAAGCAGCTGGTTTAAATATACACAAGATACAGCCTTCAGATGCTGGTTCAGGTCCAAGTCCAGGCCTTCCCACACATTTAGGTTAAGGAGTTTTGAATTGAGCCACTTGGTTAGCAATTACACAGAGGATTTACACCGCCTCCACCAGGCTCCACCAGTCAAACGCTGTTCAAGTGAGACGTTTAGGGTGATGTGGAATTCATAAGAAGAAAAAGACGTCTTGCCTTAGAGACTTAACTATGGGCTAGAAAGTCCCACTACAAACATGATGGAGGTCTTAATGGGTCCTTTTGCTTCCCAGTAATCGAGCCCGGACCTGGGACCCGAGTCAGTCAAGTTGGATTGATCAAATTGGATCTAAGAATCCAGAAATCCAGATCCAGAATGCAAAAATGTTCAATTTCATAGAAGTTAAGAGAAAGAAAAGCAGCTAATTCTCAGTGAGTTACAGACGTCTCTTTTCCAATGTACGTCTATGGGAAAAAGTCTTTTGGGCCCAATGGCATCACGTGACAGACACAGAAGTTGTAGTACCGCCGTTTGGCCACTACGAAAATTGGCATCAAAGACCGGCGCTCTTCCTTAGCCACAACAAATGGTGGCCTGCTCGCCACAACAATCCACCAAAATCTACTTCTGAAAACATTTTAAGCGAAAAATATGCTATGCCACTGCTGAATCTTGTTTCAATTTAGAACTAGATTGCATACTTTGACAGCTTGATCCAAGTTTCGTGAGCCGGACGCGTCATGCTGGAAGGGCTCATTTGCATAACGGACTGTTCCCCGCCTTTTCATTTTGAAAGAGCAACGACCAATGACGAATCTCCAACACTCGGCCAACCAATCGTGTAACTTCATCACTCACTCAGTGACAGACTTTTGCGTTTGTAGGGCTGGTCCTCTGCGGTCCAGCCAACAATAAATAAAATATGTATATGATTTATTATCAACATTGGTGAGAGGTCTTTCTATTATTCTGTCCATCCCATTTATGGGGGGAAGGGTAAGCTAAGTAACCAAAACCTCTCTGTATAATGCAAAACTGTTCAACAGCACCACAGATTACATCCTCGAAAATGATCATACAGCTGAACCGACACAAACTGTTTAATCGAGTTGTTGTGATACGCGTGCCGGTCGGCATCAGTCTGAGCGATGGTGGGTCTCAGAGTTTTTCTTTGTGCGTCAGTAATAGCTGCATTTGACAAATGATTTAGGACAAGAGCTGAACTATTGACTGCTTCAGAAGACTGAACTGGAGCACAAAAGGAAAAAACAACTAAAGTACACGACAAAAGAGCAACAAACATTGAGTTGCTGATTCGCCTCGGGCTACTCTATCAAAATTCAGTATGTAGCAGGTCACATCAGGACTTCTTCCCTTCTCCCTCCTGTTATTGGGGTCGTTCAAAACCTCATCTTACCAAGTAGAGAATAATTGTTATTTAGCATGTTTGCTATTACATTGATTCTCTTGCAGATCATATTATTGCATCCATACATCTCAGCCTGGTGTTATACTGCTGCTGCTAAAATCAATAGAGTTTAGAAATTATTGAGTAAAGGCGTTTTCTCACAAACTTCACACATGCAAGTCCAGTGTGAATTTATTCAGAAAGGGTTCACAGCAGAAAAAGATGTGAGAGCTGTGAACAGACCTCTTCCTGTGCTCTGGGAGAGAGGCAGGAACTCAGCCTTCATGTGTTTCAATTCTTTTTCTCTTTCCTGCTGCCTTCCAGCTAGACTCATGTAGCTCTCTCTTTCCTCTGATGAGTATCGCAGAGGTTCCTCGTGTCTTTTAACCTCCTCCGCTGCAAAAAGAGAAGGTTGGGACAACATTATCATGGCTTAAATTATATCTCAGCTTTCAGCATTTGTAACAAAAGTTACAGATAATTTAAATATGCGATAGGGATCTGTACCTTTTGTTGGTTGAGAAGGCAGAAATTGTTTTAAGTTGCAGCCTATTATTTGTTCACAACCCGCATCTACAACCAACAGGTGTAGCATACTTTTTCATGAGCTACTTGATCCAAATTGTGGAAGCCCCGATGCTGAACTATTAAATTATAGGCTTAAATTACTGATATGAAATTAATAAACTGTTAACTGAGTAGATTCCAACAACCACACTGAGCATGCATCTCTGCAAACTGTCGGCTAACCCCCAATTCAGACGCATATTCTGAATGTGCTGTATACACGTGCAAAGAATGCTCCTAAAACTTAATAGAAAAATGCTCCGTTCGGAATAAGGCCTTATTCAGAATATCAAACTGAATATACTGTTTACATGACCCGTATCAAATTCAGAATATTATCATATTCGGAATAATAGTGCAATATTAGTGTGCATGTAAATGTAGTCAGTGAGTTACAGGTCGGTGCATTTCTGAAATCACAAATAATCTTACAGAGAGCGTCATTTGAGGCTTTTTGGCAAGTAACTTATGGCATCATTAAACACAAGTTATAGCTGAAATCATCTGCCAATCATCCGTGTTATTTTTTCATTTTAACTTGCGACAGTCAGCTCCAACGAAGAAGCCTGCTTACCATAGATGTTTTGCATATACCCCTCAAACATTAAACGTATGCCGAATTTGCTATTACCAGTTCCTCTTTATAAAGTACCCATAAATGTACAGACAGCTATCACTGGGTTACGTTGATACTGAAGAAAACTTAAAAACATCATGATTCTCAGGCAAGTTCTGGAGCCATAAGGAGCTTCTCTTTTCTGTGATTTCTGAGCAGATTTAAGAACGTTTATTCGTGATGGAGAGCAGATATAATGATGTCCTTGGAAAGTGAAAGTCACGCTGAATCTAAAAATGTGTTTAGATCTGACTGAGAAATGACCAAGAGAAGGAGCCTGATTGTTGAAGCAAATTGCAGCAATCAGGCGCCAAGGGTTCAGCAAATCAGCAGGCCATATTACAATAACTAACTTCCTGTTATTTTTTTATGTTGTTAAAAGCTGTAAGTTGAAAGCATATAGGACCGCTCAAACAGTACAATGAGCAAAAGGTTTGGTGCTAATAGCAAAACAAAAGACAAAAACATTCCCAAAGCCAAGTTTGTCCAAATGAGCAACAGTTACTGTAACACGGAGAGCGTGACTTTCTTCTTCTGCTGCTGGCAGCCTTTTCTTATTGTTCCAGGCTGTGTGCCCGCTTGTTTTCTGAGCTCTGTTTTTTTCCACTGACAGGATGCTGGCAGTAATACCGGTGGTCACAGGGTTCCACTAATAATTTATCTTGGTCCAAGGAGGGCAGTAGTCATAAGTATGCAGGACAATACACTATTAGAGTTAAATGATTAAATTGTGAGTGTGGCCCTCTTTTTTGCCCCTTTATTTTCAGAGCACTTTAATAACAATCAAAGCTATTTTGGCCTTTAATTCTAGTTAACTTCTGACCCGACTTCATGCACAATAAAAAGAGTCATTAGCTCTGCCATCAATTTTCCATTTGTGCATAAATTAAAGTCAAAGCCACTGTCTGTATCTAATGCTCTCTTGTTGTTGAGAAATTAGTTGTTGCTTACATTGTGTGTTTTTAAGTTTGGCTATATTTTGGCTTCTTGACTTCTGTTTACAAAAGTTAATTTTATTAGTTTCTGTTTTGCATTTGCAGCCAAGGAAAGGGTTTGAAATGATGAGTGCCATTACTGGTAAGGGCTCCCATCTTAGTGTGTATGTGTAGGCATGCTTATGCTTGAAACTGCATGATGCAAACCTCTATATTTGGGGGCTTTAAATGCATAGTAGAGAAGTCACACTTATGGAGTGGAGTTAAGAGAGGAAGGAGAAAAAAAAAAAAAGGAGCCCAGAAGCCACAATCTCGAGTCTCAGAGGTTCAAAGAAGATTGTGTTGGTTTGAAGCTGCGGGGAGCGAACGACTCATAAGGAGTTTCATTCCAAATTTCTTCATTACCACGCAGGACTAAAATCTGGCTTCTTGCAGTTCATCAATCAATATTTAAAAACACAGATGGTTCTCTGTTGAAAAACAGAGCTTTTTTTGCGTGAAAAGGTCTTAAGAAGACTCATAATTCATTAGCAACCTAAAATGTGCTTAGCTTTTCTGCCAGCAGTCGTTTTTATCAAACTAGATGTCATTTTTTCTGAAATGGTGCATTTCTTATTTTAGAACCATGTCAGTATTTTTAAATAGAAGCACTGAAATGGAAAAACTACAGTGAGCGCTACAGTACAAGTAGTTTCTGGACTGATAACTGATGATTATCCGTGTCAGGATGACCCACTGTCATGTCATATGTTTACAGTAATCTGTACGTATCTAAACATTAGTTCACATAAAAAAAAAAAATGTCGCGTGAGGTCGCACTTTATTCTACATTCAAGAAATTTAACTAGGATTGCCTACTGATCATATAAATACAGTAAATATTCATGTTCATTTTGTGCTGATATGGACAATCTGCAGGAATCTATCAATCCAATATGTTGAGGTTACATGCATTAGCTTTATGACTTAAAGGATCATTGTAGTTTGTTATTTTCATAGGTTTGGCCATCAGTCCTATCGGTAATAAAAAGGAATGTACTCACACAGTTAATTGGTGAGATCTGGCAGTGTGGCAACATTTCTAAAAATAAGTCCAAAGGTAAAAGAAACTTGAGCAGTCAGACAATCAGACAGGTGGTAAACAAACCTCCAGCTGAGCCACAGCTTATTTGGAAGAGAAAAAGGGAGATTTAAAAATAATCATCAAATAAGTGTTCGTTGTGAACATCCAACACAGTTCTGGTTCCTCTTTGTCCTACCAACCGTACTTGTTTTTTTTATCATAACGAATATAAACGATGACCAAAGTAACAAAAAATAGGACCAAAGTTATAATAAACCAGAATGATCCTTCATTGTGTTGCATTTCTAAACAAGTTGTTCCTGCAGATGACGGTTCTTATCATATTAAACAGAATGAACAGTGTGCTGCATCTAAAATCCACAACCATCCAATTAATTTTCAAGTACAACCAATATTTACACAAAACTTAAAATCCCGAATATAAAAGTGTGTGAGAGAGGTGTGACATAGAGGATGTAAACAGGAGAATTGGACGATAATGTGAACAGAAGCAATACAAACCCAGGTTTCATGTATGGCCAGAACTACGTATGAACTAAGTATGTACACACCAACATCAACACCAGAAAAAAAACTATATTTACACAATAAATAGTACAATAAATAACACAGAGAGGTTATATTAACAGAATCATTGATTTCATTTTTTTTTTTTTGACCAAATACCTTAATAACAATACATTTACAGTATACAGTAGTCTATATATAAATATAATATGGTGGTATTTTGGTGATGACTACTTTTCAGCCCGGTCGCATGAAAAGGCGTGTGAATGACACGATAATGTGCGAGGCAAAAGCGTGTAATAAGAACGCCATGTAGTCTGTACTGACTGAAATGTAATGACGTGGAATAAAAAGGGCGAAAGACTGCTAATGGCGAGTGGGAGGAGAGGTGGATGGCTCCAACAAACACAGGACTTTCAAGGAGACCGGTGTTTGAGGCTGGTGTTTTGTTTTGCAAGTTACATTAGTGACATTTATTACACGGCTTTATTGAATACTCAATTCTGATTGGTCAATCACGGCGTTCCACAGTTTCTTTATAACAGACTGTTGCCATGGACGCAGTTCTGATGTCGGACTCTGGAGGACTATTTTTGTGTTAAATAAGTAAGTAGCCTTGTAATAAGCGGGATAATGTACAAGTGGGGGTTTATTTCACAACAATGACTAGCTCGCTGTACATTATCCCTTACTTGTCACGCGTCTTCCAGGGTGATTTTATGTTACTTCTGTAAGTATTTTACTGAGTTTATGTAATTATTTTAAGCCCAACCATGATGTTTTTCCTCAACCTAACCAAGTGGTTTTGTTGCTTCCCACTGATACTGCACCTTAATACACGCATGTAATATTCACGCCTCGGTGAGGCAAAACATGACACTGACACGCTGTCCTCTGGTGGACAGGCGGGTCTATTACACGCTTTGGCGTGATATCGGGTTGTACTTTTAAACTAAGCCATTTTTGAGAAAAGAAAATCATTAATAATGCAGATATGGTCAAATAGTATTTGTTAACACAAATGAATATAAATAACACTGTAGTCATTAAGATCAAGACAAGACAATATCATGATATGAAAATGAAAATCCCCAAAGCTATTAGTCAGGACATTGAATACCTCACTGCAGTCAACGGTGCCTTTGTGAGGCCGATAATGTGTTTGTAAAGAATGTTTCATGGAGGCATTGATTCGACCCCGTGGTAATTTATGAGGCTGTAGTTTACTGTGGATAGTCCATATTTCTTCTTTTAATTATCACCGTCGCCACTAGAAGGGTGAGCGAGTTTTCACCGACTGACCCGCTGCTTCAGTCATCACTTACAGTGAACCTGCCCGATCCCACAGATGAGGTCTGACCTTTGTTCTGTGTCCTCGAGGTTGTAATTGGACCCCACCAGGAAAGAAAATCCTCCCCTTCGACACTTTGATTAAAGCTGGACCACAAAAACAATTCCACTCAGAAATGTCACTGGGGATTAGGGCTTAGTCTGACTGAGACATCATTAGTTTTTACATCCTGTGTTCTGGGCAGCTGAGATCTCCTCTCTCCGGCTGACAAAAGCACACACCTAAACTACACACAAACATATACACACACACGCACACACACAGTGGTGTCACAGTGTGGAGGGCAGTGAATGGCACTTTGGAGCCTCAGGTTTTCCTCTCATCCCTTTCCATTCCTGCGTGTGTTGATGTGGATGACGGCTGGACCCTATGTCACGGCCATTTCTGCTTCAGCTGGAGGCCTCCTCCTTTTTGAAGGCGGATCTGAAGGTGCTGGGTGTCAGATGTTAATCCAGCAGGACTAATGGCAGCCAGCTCTCCACCCTCTCTAACACACACACACACACACACACACACACATATACAGTACACACACCCGATTCTCCCCATGCCTCTCAGGGTCACTTACTCCTTTGGTTGCTGCTGCTGCCTGTGCTCTCCCACTGTTAAGCCTTCGCAACGTCCCCTCCAGCTGGAGCCTCGGCTCAGCAGCTGGCTCCGACACAGATAGAGACAATCGATGGATAGATAGCCGCGCTTTGCTTTCCTCTGTGTGGGTGCTGGACGGAACAGAGCGGGCTGATTATAATGTAATCTCACCAGGGAAGGAAGGATTTAATTGCGAGCCACTTTGCGAGCACGACTGCATGAACAAAGCTCTCAACTTTCCGGACTTTCCGAAATATAATATACAATATGTTACAGTTAGAGCTCTCAATCAATTAATCGCATAATTGTCCATAGTTAATCGCGATCAATCAGAAATTAATCACACATTTTTATCTGTTCAAAATGCACCTTAAAGGGAGATTTGTCAAGTATTTAATACTCTTATCAACATGGGAGTGGGCAAATATGCTTGCTTTATGCAAATGTATGTATATATTTATTATTGGAAATCAATTAACAACACAAAACAATGACAAATATTGTCCAGAAACCCTCACAGGTACTGCATTTAGCATAAAATAATATGCTAAAATTATAACATGGTAAACTCAAGCCCAACAGGCAACAACAGCTGTCAGTGTGTCAGTGTGCTGACTTGACTATGACTTGCCCCAAACTGCATGTGATTATCATAAAGTGGGCATGTCTGTAAGGGGAGACTCGTGGGTAACCATAGAACCCATTTTCATTCACATATCTTGAGGTCAGAGGTCAAGGGACCCCTTTGAAAACCGCCATGCCAGTTTTTCCTCTCCAAAATTTAGCACAAGTTTGGAGCGTTATTTAGCCTCCTTCGCTACAAACTAGTATGACGTGGTTGGTACCAATTGATTCTTTAAGTTTTTGTAGTTTCATTTGATGCCAGTATCTTCACTCTGTCTTTAAATCTGAGCCCGCTACAACCTAAAAATCGCAAGTTGGGTTTATGCGTTAAAGAAATTAGTGGCGTTAAAATGAATTTACGTTAATGTGTTATTATTATAACTTTGACAGCCCTAGTTACGATATATACATTATACATAAATATCTACATGCAACCCAACTAGAATGATCCCTACCAATAACCTGTATTTTTTTTATCCATACTGTTGTATATAATTTGGATTTGCACCTTATTGTTATCTTAGACTTTTATATTTGCACTCTTCCCACTTTGTACTGCAACTGCTGCACAGCCATTTCCCTCGGGATGAATAAAGTTTATCTTACCTTATGACAAATCAAAGTGGTTTGCATCAAATCACATTACAGTAATTCAGGGACACGACGCAACGATTACCGCAATTATACTACGTCCCCCCCCCCCGTGGCTGAGTTGTTAGACCCTGCGCTGTACTGCAGACTACTGTGATACCATGAATGTGCCCTGATTAATTATCCATCTAATGGTTGAAGCCGACACTTCCTCACCCTGACCTGCACGGGCTCATACTAGTTAATCACCTGTGGGATTCCACCGGTCATGAATCACACAGGTTCAAATCACATTTAACAATACAAATCCAACAAATGGATTCAATTAGCTCGGGGGGGAAGGAACAGTGTGGGAGCCACATTCACATTATACACATGGTGCTTTAATGATTTGGATTTCCCTCTTTCCATTAATCTCCTGCTTGCTCTTTTCTCTGTTTCTTATTCTCTCTCTCTCTCTTTGTCTCATATTTCTTTCCCCGATCGGCCCCCTCACCCTCCCGCTGATCTCCACCCTCTATGCCGGAGTATTGGAGCATTATATCTCCTCTGCAGAGAACTACCACTCCATATGTTTTAGAAATAATTCATCACTGAAACAACATGCCACGGGCAACATGTGGGCTTTGAGCACAGCCCATCCTCTCCCCTAAGGTGCACCTGCTTAAAAAAAAAACAGGAGAGAGTTTTAAAAACACAAAATATCTGGAGACTGATCGATCGCTCGGCTTTTTACAAGTTCCTGTGGTGTTTTGGGATGTGTGAACTTTGCGGTGGCTCACTCGTCCTCCGTGCTTCTTAGAAAGGCTGACAGCATCAACAGGGACCGCGGATGTGCGCCATGAAGAATTGATCTGTGTTGGACAGGAGATGAAAGAGGTGAGGCAGAAAGGAGCACGGGAGACGACAGACTTATAATTAAATTGGACAGATAAGAGGAAGATGAAAGGCTGTGAGAGAATAAGTGCTAAAAAAGGTTTGACTGCTTGAATGCAGCAGCACTTTTGTATATGAGGATGGTAAGAAGAGGACACTTGAGACTTGCAAGCCCCAGAACAAGCATGAGTATGTTTCAGTTTATAGCAAAACATGTCCAACTGAAATTACAAAACCTAGAAGAATTGTGATTTCAAAATTTAATGTGAATATTTTTCATAATTAAAATGAAAAAATAAAGTACATGTAATATTTCATATTTGAATATTTCAGCAACAACTCTTCCAAACTAAATGATAAATACAGTATGTCCTTTGTCATGGCCTCTAAAAACAAGCCCTTATTTATTAGCAGTTTTTGAAAGTCATCCAAAACCATTAAAAGGGACCAACACAAAAATGATTCCTATGACTCCCACTGCTGTGGCTAAGAGTTAGTAATGTTTTAAGAAAGAGCGTGGTCATGGTTTAAAGACAACAACATTGATTATTGTATAGGAACAGGATGATTGATTGATAATGAAAATGGTCGCTACTTGTAGCCCTAAAATATATGGAGACTGATTTGGCGTGGAGAGGAGGTCGTGTTGCTCTGGCTCTATCTATTTGGCATGGAGAGGAGGTTGTGTTGCTCTGGCTTTATGTATTTGGCGTGGAAAGGAGGTCATGTTGCTCTGGCTCTATCTGTTTGGCATGGAGATGAGGTTGTGTTGCTCTGGCTTTATCTATTTGGCATGGAAAGGAGGTCATGTTGCTCTGGCTCTATCTGTTTGGCGACGCTGGGAAGCTGCTTGACATGACAATCTTGAAAAAGGACAGAGGGTTTCTTATCCTGTACAGATTGTAAAGCCACCTGAGGCAAATGTTTGATTTCTGATTTTGGGCTATACAAATAAAATTGACCTGACTTTTCGAGACTGATATCTCCTATTAAATCCTAATCTTGCCATAGAGAGTATTTTTTTTTTAAGTTCTCGTATGGCGTCGTGTGTTTAGACACCATTTGGCTTCTTTTGTTAAATAGTATAGTTTTTGTATATTACTTCCAAAGATCAGGTATTATATTGATATTCATTTTCGAATGACTCCCAGCCTTACATGATACCTAATATATTGTTTTTCCTGTTAGGCACTGATTAGTGGTTTCATTAGTGGGGGAAACACTGTTGTTGCAGCAACACATTATGCATTTAATTTCAGTTGAGCCTTCAATTAGCATGGAAGTAATGATCATTTATGACTCATCTGGATTGTTGAACTCATTGCAAGTCTCATTCAGTGGTTTGTTGTGATGATTGGAAACACAGAGAGGCTGTCAGGGAGAAATGGTTTGGAAAAATATTTGTCCCTTTCCTCTTCCATATGGTTATTTCTTGATTTTCATCAGCTGTCAGCCGGAGACGAGGGGATTGGTGGGAGGTTTGGGAGCGCGCTGACGGCTTCACTTCTTCAGTTTGTTCACCTCAGGGCCGAGTGACGAGAGAAACGGCTCTATTATAGACCCGTCGCCCTCCAGACTGTGAATAGCCTCACTGTGTATTCATACCACAGACGATTACCTTTAATCACCTTTAATGTTGGAGCCACATGCAGATTGCTGAGGTTAAAGTGGGTCTATGTGGTAAATGAACAGGTTAGCCCATGACTTTGAGCTTCAGAGAAAATCAATTACGTACTTAATGAGGACTGGACTGAATGGCCTAAACACTGTTTCATGCTGGAAGAGTCATGCATTTATTTATACACTCTGACTCTCGCCTCTTAATCTCCCTCCTTGTGTCTTTCTTCTGTCATTCCCTACTTTTCATTTGACTCATTTTTCCAGTTTTTCTCTTATCCTTGTCTCTATATTTAGCTCCATTTCCCTTCATCTCTCTGCCAGGGTTTCTGATTCAGAACTCACTCAGGTATTAATGTGACTTTTCCATCACTTTTCCATCATCTTCTCGTCTCAGTCTTCGCGCTCTCCTCCCTCGCCGCCGAGACATCATCGCTCGCTTGT
The DNA here is from genome assembly GCA_916701645.2 of Sebastolobus alascanus. Lineage (NCBI taxonomy): Eukaryota > Metazoa > Chordata > Actinopteri > Perciformes > Sebastidae > Sebastolobus > Sebastolobus alascanus. Next base: position 1,529,999 of record CAKAOJ020000003.1, read on the forward strand.
CATTTCGTCTTCTTTCCCCTTCATTTAAATGACACAAACTTTGTATCACCGCGCCATCTCGCACACTGAGAGTATTTTCCAGTTGTTGGAGCAAATATTGAGATGAGATGGAGGGACACGGGGGCCCAGACAGATGTGGGAGGGAAATGGCGAGATAAGGTAGAAGTGAGTCTGACGGGAAAGAGGAGAACGGGAACAGATAAAATGAAGGACGAAGAGCGAAATCAAAATGAAAGTGAGTGAAGGTGAACTTGTGCATGACTGTGTCTCTCCAAGCTCCCCTCAGTGAGCAAGGTCAGACTGCTGTAAGATATGCTTTGTCTGAGTTACACAGCAGTGGTGCTCCAGTCCAGACAAGAAGTATTCAATAATAATTTCAATTCCATACTTTACCTTGTCCGAGAAACATGAAATTCATGGCGCCGGTGAAGGCTACCTGTCAGTCGCTCTCTTTCAAATATTTCCTGCAAAGAAATCACACTAAAAGAATACTTGCCGCCACCATTTTCTTGATGAAAATGATCCAAATCTGAACCACTTTTACAAGGTCAAGTCAAATAAAATCAATCCTTAAACAAACCTTTTGGTTACAAAGGTGGAAAGGACTTTGTCATGAATGCAATGCTTGCTGCAGCCTACTATAGCATTCAGGCCAACTCTCTCCAATCGACCATTTTTTCTATCTAATCAAATAGCTAAAAGTCACGACACAGCACAACACGGCATGGTAGGAAGCACTTAGGTTACCGTATAGACTTAATGAAGTGGAAAAAAAATCTCTTACAGAGGTGCATTCATCTTCATGGCCAGCTAATTGCACAGGCTAGTGGTTAGTGACTGAAATGCACTCCATCAGAGAAACACAGATCCTCAGAGATTCCCAAAGTTTCTCACTGGAAGTTAAGCTACGTAAGTTCTTTCAGCAGCTTTACAGCTGAACAAGCAAAGAAATATTTGGCTCTTTAGCTGCTAAATGCTCCACTATGTTCACCAGCTGGTCTCTAGCTGTGTCTGTCTGCTGTTTGCTGCTGAGCAGGTAGTGTACCGTCGGGTTTTAGAGCTTTTTCTCTGTAAACAGCTGCCTGCTGACAGTCCGGTCGCACTAAATGGCATATGAGTGATATGGTAATTCGCAAGTAATTTCGTGTGCAATAAGAACGCCGTTTTTGCTTTTGGCGTGTCATTTATACGCCATGTAGTCTTTACTGACTGCAATGTAAACGCATCCGCATAAATATGCTACGGTCAGAGCTAGTGACGTAGACTAAAATGTGAGAGAGACTGTTTATGATGGGCGGCAGGGGAGGTAGATGGATCCAACCAACACATTCCTACTCCCAACTCATCAATTACCGCCTACTAACAACCGACGGTGCCATTGCGGAAACACTGTTAGCTCTGTCAGCACTGTTGCCATTATTTTCACTGTTAGTGCTGTTAGCACCGTTAGCTGCGAGCCGTCGCCATGTTGAGAGCTGTGCGGAGGCAATAGAAATACTCCCAATCTTGCATTCAACACCTTTACACTTGATGAATATGTCGACCACTCGTCAATGATGTTCGAAACTGTTAACATGTTAAGTGTAGTTTTAACATTATGAATGCATGATTCTAATGCTGTATGCGTGCTATCGTTTACTAATTACTAGCGTGTTCATCAGTCTTTTGTGTCTCGCGAAAACTTTTGTTATGAAAGTCAAAGTTTTGTAGATGTTTTCTTCATGTGCTTGTGTTTTCTTAAGTGGTGCTCTCTGAGCCTCCATCCCAAAGCCCTTTATACATAAACCTCTGGATGAAGTATGCAAATATATGGCTGTATGTTTGTGTACGTGCTTGCTGAGTTAACTGTGATACTGAGCTGCTCTCAGCTTCCACGGCTTCACATCGTCTGTTGTTTCTGGTTCACGATTGTTTTGCTTTTCACAAAATGTCAAAAACTGACTGAGCTCCCAAACCCAACAAAACCTTCTTATTTAAATCCTTCAAAACAAAAGAGAAGAGGGGAGATGCAGCAGGTAGTGAGGAGGACAGTGGAGGAGTGGATGACAGCATTGACAGTAGCCCCGAGCAGCGGGGGTATCAAGCAGAGTTTTGTCGTTACAAGGAGGACTGAGCTGTCTGACACTGTGTCCTCAGAGCTGCAGTTCAAACTTAGTCGAAGCCTCAGGTTTACCATGGAAACACATGGAATAATAAAGGCTGCAGATCGCTTAAAAAGACGTAATTTGATCACATTATCTATGTGGAAATCAATTATTTTCTCTACAATATTTACATTAACACTGTTAAAGCATGTTAATCTTAACTGAGTCATTTTATTATTAAATCCTCAAATGCGAATTTTTATAAACATACCAAGAAAAAAACCACACAAAACGTCTTGTTAGGTTATTTTATTCGCAGTGTTTTCAATTAAAGTAGATTGCTTCGCTGTTATCAAGTTCAACATTCATGAAACAAACACATTTTTATCCTGTTTTCACGTCACGTCTCTTGCTTTGGGAAAAAAACAGGCTTGAAGGACTCCATGCGAGCTTAATTTTTGATCCCGAATCCCAAATTACATTGGTTGAATGATTTAGCTCTCCCTTTATGCCCAGTACATTTTGGGGCCTCATGTATCCTAATATTAGACGGATGTAAAAGTCTGTTGCCAGTTGCCTGCAGCCAACAGTCTGCTGTCACCCACGATTTGAAGAACAATTTGTGACCGCTTAGCTATGCAGCGAAGCAGGCTGAATCCTAGGTACAGAGTCATCCCAGACACCCAGACGCTGGAGAAACAGGCACACACATCCAGATATATTTTATTTATGTTTTATTTCTGTGACTTTGTACACAGAGCGAGTGACAGGAAGCATGAGGAGGAAAGTGGTGGCTGAGGAGGAGCGTGTGCCAGAAAGAGAAGCAACGTTTAGGACATTGGGTTATATTTTCCTCAGAAAAATCTACACTGTATGGCAAATGATCAAACTGCATAAAACCACAAATTGTAGCACTTCACTATCTGCGATGAGTCTTTTTAGGATTATATACAGGGAATTACCACATTTATTGAAGCAAGTGTAGTGGCAACAAAAAGTATATACAACCCCCGCTCCCACTGTAAAACGTTAGCACTGAATCTTAACAGAAATGCAATAAGCTGAGGGATAAAATGAGCAGATGTGAGGCTAGAGGACAAAGCAACAGCACAAAATATAGCTTTGATCCATCTGCTTGTTGAAAATGCACACAGGAATGCCTCGGGTTGATCCAGTATAGACACAGAAACTTTTTTATTTTTTACTACCTGTAGTATTTTTCCTCTTTGACATCATATCAAGGAGGTTGCCACATCCCGTAACGCCAGTGTTCATGTGCTCAATAACTTAAAAAACAACCGCTGCTTTTCTGTCAGAGCTGTCTGCAGTCTGACTTCTGTGTCTGTGGAATCAAAAGATGGCTTCATTATAGGCTGTTCAAAGAAATGCTGCAAGAAAGAGGCAATAAGGTTTAATTTGAATTTGGAATTTCGTGTTAAATTTTTAGTGTGTTTGGCAACTTTGGAGCGCTCCCCCTTTTTATCTTTTTATATTTTTTTGTTATGAGTTTAGAGTGTTCCTGCGAGAGAGGTTTTGTGTTGAGCGAGAGCGTGTGTAGTTAATAACTTATGCAGCAGGGGTCTCTGGATGGGAGGTTGTTTTAATGATTTAATGGGCCATTCAAAGGATTCATTCCACTGGGAGCCGTGGCGGCTATCTGAAAGATATGAGGCTGCCATTTTATAGCTGGCGGGGATTCAAAAGGACTTCTTTCTCCACACCAGGCTTTTCCTGTGTTTACCCTGCATTTGCCCCCGTAACGATTTTTCATGTTGCACGTTGAATATTGCACATTTCCAGACTGGAGTAGCTCAGGAGAGTTTGATCGGGCTTTGTTGCACATTTCGACAACTCCCCCGGAGGATTTTTACTTCCTCCTTAAAAAGACCTCACACCTAGACACTTCTCCTCAAGGAAATAAAAAGGCTGCTAGATTTTTGTCTCACTTCGTCTTCCTGAGTTCATCACGTCCCCCGTCTCATTCCCCTTTTGGAATAGCAGACAGTTTGATGCTAGAAAATCGCTTTTGCACATAAATGTGGAGATTTAGAAAAGGAGTGTGTTTCTCTGCTGGATCTGCAGTCACTCCAGGGTACCTGCACAGGTTCCACAGTATGAGAAACGTTTTCCCTGAAGTTTTGGAAGTTATTTGGAAACCAAACTGTGAAAGAGTAGTTGTGTAGGTGATACTAGTATTTATGCCTGTGGTGTTTATTGTTCCGTAATTTAATTCCTTAAAGGAAAACACATGTAATTAAAGTGTTTAGATGAGGTTTTCCCCTAAATCTCGGGGTTAGTGCAACATGTAGCTGGAGAGACAAATGTGTGTGTGTGTGTGTGTGTGTGTGTGTGTGTGTGTGTGTGTGTTTTACAGTTTGGTATGGTTCTAAATACATTGGTTGCGTCCGAAATTCCATACTAACATGCATATAGTACGTAAAAAACTATGTGGGATATTTTAGTATGTCCGAAACCTTAGTATGAAACCAATGGTACGCAAATTGCATTCTATTTCATTCACGTTCATAACAGACGTTGACAGACAGCTCTGTAACATCAATAACACTTCAATTTAACTGTAAGTAAAAGATTTCACTTTGCTAGGTGTAAAATATATTTTAAATTAATTCATTCTCACAAATCGTTGTTTTTGTCACATGAGGTTGGCATGGGTTACCATGGTTACACGTCTCCAACTGGGAAGAAGGCTCTCAAGAAGTGACGAAGTACATTACAGCTCAGTGCATCCAAAGAGATGCATACTACTGTTTATTCACACAAAAGTATGTTGAACGATAGTACACATATTGAGTATGTAGGGCATAGTATGTGATTTCGGACGAAGCCCATGATACCCATGAGCTTGAGCCCCGTTGCTATGGAGAAGAAGCGAGTCAGAGGAATAAATTAGAGCTTTAGCAGAAAGCTTCATCGTTGAAATTCAGACCCAAACGTATACAGTATGTATCATATGTATTATTGGGTTTGTACAAAGTGTAATCTTCCACTCGCAGTTGGTGGTGCATGCAACAGAATTTTAAGACCAATCAACAACATTTTAGATCTAAATGCTCTTGTGATGTCACAGTCCGTCCTCCGCACAGTGATGGCCTCATTAACGTTATGGTTCCCTTATAGCATTGGGTTTAAATCAGAAATATTGCCAAATAGGCACTTTTGCTTTTCACTTTGACACCAAATCCTCCACCATCCTCTTGTCTGTCAACTCTCTCTCGTCACGTGTGTGTGAAATCTGACTCCTGCTACTCTGAGCTGAGACTCCATACTGAGCAGACACTTTTAGTTGCCATCCGACTATGTTTTGATAACACATCACTGATACACGAAAATGAACTAAATGGGTTTTATTTCTATAATAAATGCAAAACAACGGTGGGGGCGGTGGGTACGTAATATAATCGGTGTATAATCCGAACACTATGTGACACCGTGTATCACCGGTAACACCGACTACCGCGGAAAGCCTAAAATGCTCCCGGGGAGTCGTAGCTGAGCAGGACTTTTACTTCTGGAAATCTGGACACAAAAATAACTCATCCCACATTTGAACTGTTGGCACACAGTATCTGTTAAAGATGACCCAGATGAGAGACACGATGCCTTGGATGACCTCTGTTACAATCAACAGTGATGTGTTTGATCTTGACCTTTCATGATATCATTCAGCAGGAGAGGATCCACCCAGTGGGGGGACGTGTTTTTCACATTAAAATCTATTCCCACAGACCATTAATGGTTCTGTGAAGCTGCAGTCCGTGTACGGCACATTAATTCATTGAGGGTGATTTGGTGGCGCAGCAGATATTAATCTGGAGCTGCGTGTTGCCTTACATTTGCTGCTGCCCTCCTCGCTGTCCTGTCACCGGATTTGCCCGCTGCACAATGAGCCAAATCAGGGAGGAGGCCTTCTCTCTACTTATCGCCACGGCGACGTAGAGCACGGCTGAGTCATCACGGCCGGCCTGTATCATCAATCGCCCCGCGGAGGGGGTTTTATCCCTGTCAGAGTTAAATGTTAATGACATCGCTGCCCAAGGTGCACCACTCACTATGCCTGACATTCACCTCACAGGAGAGCACAATCCGACCGCATCCGACTCAGACGATCCATCCACGCCCACACACATACCTGGCACTGACAGAGACTAGACGATATCATCTTCCTGTGTAAACCTCGGAGACCTCATTTTGGTCTGTGGGAGACTCAGACAAGAGCTTTAAACTCTCATGTCTTATTCCCTTGAACGTCTCGTTTTGTGATGGGAGTGATGGGAGTGTTTTTACACACGGCCGATTTTAGTATGAGCCTTGTTATGTCTTCTGCAGGGCGGATTGTGTGCCTAATTTCAAAGGATGTTTATCTCGTCCTCGCCGCTGTATTTCACTCGCTTGTTACCTCTTTTCCATTTATCTCCTCTCCCTCTCTCTCTCTTTGTCTGACTGAAGCCACGCTCAGGCCTCAGTAGACATGACGGGACACTGTGCTCAGACTGAGGAGGTGCTGTTGATCCGCTGGTGAAAGTAGAACAGGCGGGCTTTTTTACTGCGATCAGAAAGCCGTGACAATCCTCACATTTAACGTTCTACAGACACTACCTCAGGTAGAAATGAGAGGGAGGGTGAACAAAGAACATGGCAGAGCGACAACAAGGAAAAATGGAGACATGAAGAGGGAGGAGGAGTGAGTAATAGAGGGAAGCAGCAAGTCGAAGTGAGAGAAATGTGTTTTTGATGTGTTCATATCCAAGTCCTCCAAATGAAACCACAAAATAGGTTGTTTGTCCACGCCCTCTAGAGCGACACATAGAAGAGTTTTTTTCTGATCTGATGCCCCATCAGCAGGAACATAAGGAATTAATGTACATGGTAAGATGAAGGGATATGATAATACATATAAGCATGAATGCATTTTAGGGCTGTCAATCAATTAAAATATTTAATCAAGATTAATCGCATGATTATCTATAGTTTATTGCGATAAATTGCAAATTAATCGCATTTTTTATTTGTTAAAAAATGTACCTTAAAGGGAGTTTGTCAAGTATTTAATACTCTTATCAACATGGGAGTGGGCAAATATGCTGCTTTATGCAAATGTATGTATATATTTATTATTGGAAATCAATTAACAACACAAAACAATGACAAATATTGTCCAGAAACCCTCACAGGTACTGCATTTAGCATAAAAAATATGCTCAAATCATAACATGGCAAACTCAAGCCCAACAGGTAACAACAACTGTCAGTGTGTCAGTGTGCTGACTTGACTATGACTTGCCCTAAACTGCATGTGTGACTCCATATACGCCTTTGTTGTTTGTAAAAGGAAAACCAGTACAGGGGATGACCCCATACCTGGGTTTGCCCCACAATCAATAAGTCTGTCCATGACAGCAATAACCCTTGCAGTAGTAATGTCCATCCATCCATCCATCCATAAATTTGAACTTGAATCATGCATTGATTTATTCGCTTATTTCTATTTCCAAAAAATCATAAGTCCCTCAAGAAAAAATACTTTCCTCCTAACTTATTCAACAGAGATACAGCAGACACATGCACACACAATTGTATGGAAGTGTGAAAGAGAGTCAAGCTTTTCAGGTACTGCATTTAGCATAAAAAATATGCTCAAATCTGAGCCCGCTGCAACCTCTGAAAGATTGATTGTGTTAATGCGTTAAAAAAATTAGTGACGTAAAAACAAATTTGTGTTAACGCATTAGTATCGCGTTAACTTTGACAGCCCTAATGTATTTTTTTTTCTATTTCCATCGTAGCACTACAATTCATCAGGCATTCATCCTCTGACAAGCTTCAAAGTTGATAACATACGATCTGACACAGATTGTGACCAAGCTTTCATATGAACCATCTCGCAGACTGTAAAGGCCTTTACACATCAGGGGCGTGAAGAATAAGCAAAAAGAAAGAATAAACATAAGAATTTTTCATTCATACTGGCATGGATGCGAATTTGCAACAGTTGCAACACTTTTTCAATAAAAGGTTTGAATAGATTTGCACAGGCAGAGGTCAAAACCAGGATCCTCTGGCAGTCTGTCTGGAGCAAATTTTTGTATAGCCTAAACTACTGTGAGCTATTTTAGTTTCCCTTTCGCTCTGAGTGCATTTCCCTCTGGTAAACAGCTACACAGTTTATATGTCTAGGGCTTTTATTGTGAAAGGCAAGAACAGAAGGAGTGGACCTGGTACGCGCTGCCTTTGTCAAGATTGAAAGGAGAAATAAAGTTTGCCATCATGGTTCGGACTAAGGAGCCTCTGTGTTGTTGTACACTATAGTGTACGTTTTGAATATGTCTGCTTCGCACAATGTGATTGGTTGATGCCTTTATTCATGGTGCAAAATCAACAAAAAATCAACCTTGAGCCGAAAAAAAATTAAACCGCCTTTTTGCGTTCTGTGTGAAAGTACAAAAACTGTTTTAAAAAAATATATTGAAACACTCCCGGTGTGTAATGGCTTTAAGATTTAGGAAGGTTTAGTGCTGACCTCTCAGCACTGACATCAGAAGAGGTTCAAGGAATCTCAAAGTTGTGTTGTTGAGTTAAATCTGCCATTCAGGTGTTCATGCAACTTTAAAAAATATTGGAATTTTACAGGCAGAAGTTTTAAAATACCTTATAAAAAGAATTATAATTGGAGAGGTCAGTCCTCTTTTAACATGATTATCCACCAATTCTCAAGTAGGCTTATGGTTTATTAAAGCAATTTGACTGTTTTCACTCCATTCACAGTCCAAGGAGAAGTGATGGCTGTTATTAAGTTAGAAGGTGCAAAGTTCATATATTAGAGTTCCCCAGCATTAACCTCTTCAGATGTATAATAGAGTTGATTGCTGTGGGCATGCGATACAGTAAGTCAAACACTTAATGGTGAAGGACATTGTGTGATAACCGATCACCCCCCGCAGCATAGAGGCAGCGGTGTTGTGTGTGCGTCGGCGTGGCTGCATGTGTGTTTGATCAGACGCTAATTAAAAGTCAATTAGCCGGCAGCCCAGTGGGTGACTGACCTCTCTAAACACGGGAAGGATCGGGGATGTGAAAAGCTCCCCGAGCTCATTATTTACCGCGACACTGTCCTTCTCCCTCTATTTACCGCGAGCTCCTACGGTCTGTCCACCTGTCTGCATCTGTCTCTCCGTCGGCTTCATTACTCTATATGTTAAACACCTCGACCGCCATCGCAGCTGACTCACACATGGGAGAAAAACCTAATCTGGAGCTACTGACCGTCACCACATGGCTATTGTGGACTCTATTATCCTCTAATAAGGCACATAGAGTGCCTTCGTTCTTCTATTCGTGTTGGTGAATTACGCTCATTCAAGCTGTTTTTCTCCTCGCCTTAAAAAACAGAGTCCTTCTTTTCTTGGGAGAGAAATCAATGGTGGATTGATTGACTGAATGCCCCCTGCCTGGGTTTAGTGGTTGAGGTGTTGTTGAAATAGCAGGATAAATATAAAACACCCTGTCCACCATCTACCACTAATACTACTTAATGCTGCAATTTATGTTCCAATGTAAGTAATTATTGGCTGTTGCAGTGAACGTTGTGCAGAAAGTGTTGTTAAACCGTTGCTGCAGGGTCAGAAACTCGACAATCTGATCATCTCCTATCATCTTTACACTCCTCAGTGGGTTGGAGTCTGGGTCCAAAAGTAAAGATAAATGTGAGATTGTTCATGCACTTCCACCTACGCTCCTACAAGTATGGAAGTATTGGATAAATCTTCTCCCAGCAACCGAGTGAAAGGCCTTCGAGGTTGATAAAAACTTGACAGAAACTAGTTCTAAGAGGAATAGAAAAATGTTGGCGATGATGACCTCTAAAACCAAAAAATAGCTACAGAAAACCAAAACACATCACTTCCCTCGCTAACCACTGGTTCCTGGCTAAAAGCCCAGACACACCAAGCCGACATCACAGAACTAGCGGCGATGAAGGCCGTCTGCTGCGTCGCCTCACGTCGCCTTTGTCTTGGCCGACATTTGAACACACCGAAAAGACTACAGCCGACTGCCAGTTAGCACGTGCGTTCTGCATCTGCGTGAGGAAATAACTCTCCACACCAGCAGGCGGCGGTAGTCTGTATTAGTCATTCAAAAAGGGAAACTGGAAGACCGAGGACAGCATAAATACAAGCCGTTGATATGATACGTACATGAAACAAAGCGGCGTTTGCCGACCACTTTCACACCTGTACTAACAAGTAGAAGTAAAAGTACTCATCAAAATAATTACTTGAGTAGGAGTACAAAAGTATTCACTGAAAAACTTTTAAAAAATACCTGAGTAAGTTAAAAGAACCTTATGCAATATCTCCTCACAGGGGCTTCAAACTTTGGGATAAATTCCTCAAATTTAACTTCACAGTCCAAGTTTACCGACCTGTCTGGTCTGCGATGCTTTATATTAAAAGATAACAAAGAGATGAGAGGCAAAAGATCAAACATCGGGGAGTCCATCTTGTTCTGGAAGCTGCACTCAATCACTTTCCGCCAGGAGAATGTTTAGATTTCATTTTTAAAGCTGTCTTTGTCACGTACCGGGAGGAGAAGGTGACCGTGACGAGGTGATGCCAGATTTTAATTTTTGGGAAAATGAAATGCCTCAGTGACTTGGGACTGAATGCTCCTCTGCTCTGCAGCCATACTCTGATTGGTGAATCTTTACACCGCCTCACAGCGTTATCACTCTCATCGGGGAAAATATTTGCCTGCTGTGTTGAAATGAGGCTGTCACATTACACCACCTACTATTGGATTTACCACCTGTTGCTTGTTTCATTTCTTCAGCTATTTCCTGACATGAGAGAGACATGTCTACCACACACTTTTACTGTATCTAAGTGTCTGTAAAAAGTAATATAAACATCCAGTATTTTTTTATGGTAATTGCTACTATAGTTTCTTTTCCACATAGCAATATGTTCTTTATTCTTCAGTTTTTATATGAACACATCTCTAATGCATCTGGGCTGAGCGCACTCTGGAGCTAATATTAAAGATATGCAGGATGAGATTAAAGGGTTAATTCATATAGCGAAACTGAATTTAATGATAACATTAACATGATGTTAAAGCTAATCTAAAATATTTAATAAAAATGGGCAGAGGTCAATTTACAAATTATGTTTATATTAGTAGATTAAATAATAATAAATCCCCATTGCCTATTCACGTCTTTTACTTATTGGCTTTAATTTAATTTCTGTCTATTCATTAGGCTGCAGGTTTTACAGATAGATAGAGAGAGAGAGATAAGACGTACTTGTGGTACAAATGTCTCCGTAGGGAAATTTGTTCTGGACTCCGTCCTGTAGTTCCACAGAAGATAAAATCATACCTGCTGTAGTAAATCATCCCAACAACACAAAGCTTTATAACAACACATGTCTTTGAACAAAACACAATTCATACAACACAAAAGAAAAGTCGTTTTTGCTTCGGAAGGTTCCTAATGGAGCGAAATGACCAGGAAGTATCTGAGTAGCAGCCATGATAAGAGCTGTTCGAATCCTCTAAACGCTAAGGAAAGGTGCTTCAATGCTTCCTCTATTATCTCCTTTAACATAGGATACACTGGACCATCCTTTACCAAAGGAAAGGAGATAATAACATCCCACAATTCCTTGCGGCCGCAACATTTAAAGCGACGCCCCATTCGGCCGTTCATGAAAACAAACGATGTGCTTATCATGAATATTATTTTCATATACTAATTGGGATTCATGTTGATAAATATGACTGGACAGTGGCAACCATTTCGTTTCACTTTATTTTTAATTAATTATTTCAAACAAGTAACTTAAAGTAAAAAACAAAACAAGAATAACGAATAAAATTGAACAGTAAACATATACTGTAGCAAACTGAATAAATAATCAACATAAATAAATATTACTCGAAAAGGAGTAGGAAGAAGTACAGTCTACACATGGTCCTACCCCTTCTCTATAACTCGAACAATTAACTCAGTATTTATCATATATTCACCGGTTGTCCACGTTTAAGGTAATATAATCCTTTATTATATGTTGATGTAAAGTGTTCCAGCAGCAGAAGGACCTGCGTTTTCTCTCTTTCACACAACAGGGGTGAAGCAGCCTGTCACTGAAAGAGCTATTTAACAAAGCATGGGGCAAAGATGCGCCTTTTGTAGTCCATCTTCAGAACATTGTAGTTTCACCACGGTAGATCCGCGTTGCGAACATCCCCCGCCATCGCATCATAATTACGGAGCTTAGTGTAAGTGCTGTCTTTTCCTGAGTCCAGATGAATTCTCCTCCACATCTTCGACCTCGATGGAAACCATCATGATGTCAAGGAAAAGTGGTTCGGAAAAGACAGTAGGATGTAATTTTTTGACTTTTTGACCGCAGCCCAAGCCTCACACATGTATATTTCCTGTGTAGAACATGCAGCAATGTACTGTATGTAAAAGAGTATGACTGATTGCATTTGTGGTAATAATTGAATCATGGGAATGGTGTGTGCTTATTATTGGTTTAGCACTAGTGGCATCATGTATTGCAGTAGTGTGAAAAGTGTGAATGGTAACTTTCTATAATGCTGACTTTCAATTTCTTCTCAAGGATGAATGATAGAATGAGAAATATGGAAATCAGATATTGGAAAACCGTGTATGTCTTATGGGATTTGACAGGGTGGAAATGCAAAGTGCATCCATATGTGAGATGGAAAATGATGGAAATCAGTTATTGTGATTCATAACAAGGCATGTAGAACATTAAAGTGTGCTTTGTGCCGTCGGCAATGTGGATTGTAACTTCGGGGACCGGAGGGAGGGTTAGCACCTGCTTGTTAGATCCATGTCCCGTTAAGGCCGAACATCTGAGCCGGCTTAAGAGTTCCCTTTCACCACTCTCAGAGGCTGAAAGCAGGCTCTTAGTGTGGTTCCCCACAGAGATAACTGGACGAACTCCCCAATGGGTTACAAGCAAAGGAAGTGAGAAGTGGATCAGCGGTTCTTATCACTGCAGGATTTCACTTCAGCGCGACTTCCCGCAGGTCTGCATTAGAAAGAAATGGAACATTTAGTGATGAGTGCTTTGTTAAAACCTATCAGAGGAGAGCCTCTGAAAAGGTTGTGAAGAGGCTTTCAATGTACCTCCCATCCTGATGGGACTTTCCGGCTCTCTTGCTCAGGCTGAAATGCCTCATCAAGCACTTCCTTTTTGGGCAATTACAGTGTGAGAGTGACTGAGAGCTGAAAATGACGATACAGAAGGAGGCAAATCCTGCTACCTGACCTTTTCTTTATTAATGAAAATCCACCCAGGAGGCTGAAGGTGCTGCTGGCAATGTACAACGTGTTCTCAAGGAGATTCTATACATTATTAATACTTGCTGTAATATTAATTATGTTTCCTATATACAGGAACACCTGTTGTTTACAAACTATTGAACATTAAATCATTTAGTTGAAATGACTGTATATGTTAAAAGAAAAAAAAAGTAGATTCAGAAATACAGTGGAAACCGCTTATAGTTATCACGGTTACAGTGATCAGCCGCTTATAAGGATAAAACAGTTTGGGACAGAATCATTCCTATACAAATGCTGGTTAAATATTTTGCTTATAGTAATCAAGTAGTCCGCTTACAGTGTTCACTTTGGGTCTTTTCACGCATGACAACATATGGAAAAACAGAGGCGGCCAAAAACGGCAATGCCTCACCCTCAGTGAGGGAAAAGGCGGAACAATTGGCAGCGAGTCAGTAAATAGCGAAGTTACACAGGACTTTCAACCAGGAGACCGGTGTTCTCGTCCCTAGGTGTTGTTGAGTTATGTTGAAGTTACGTTAGTGACGTTAGTGACGTTAGTGACGTTTGTGACGTGTATTCCACACTTACGTTAAGTTGTTTAAGTACTTATTTTACTTAGTTTACAACGTTATTTTAAGCCCAATCTTGATGTTTTTCCTAAACTAAGTGGTTTTGTTGCCTTAACATAATGGCGACGATTTCACAGTACACGCAAAAAGCCGTTTCACAACATTAAGCCTGTGGCTGATAAATGACAGGCGAAAAGCCTAAAATGCATTAAAAAGGCTTTTTATACAACCTTTTACACATGTGCCGTAATACTCCCCAAGACCTGTAAACTGACTTTGATGTGTAAAATTGGTGGAGTTCCCCTTTACAAATGACTAAATATACACATTTGTGTTGCATTATTGTTGTTATTGCAAAATTTGCACCGAACAAAGGTGCTCCTACTTGTTAGACATTGAATTTAGAGGAGTTTGGAGGAGCACAGCAAACAAGCTTAACTTTAATATGTGAACACCTTGTTAGCCTAATCAATGTACAAAACAGTTTGACTCCATTATTATTGTTATTCTAAGTAGGTTCTGGTCTCATTTCTATCCTCATTAGTGTCCCTTTTCTCAAAAGTTCAAATGACGTAATCACAAATTTGTTTTCCTCTAAATTTAATCAGAAACTCAATTTGCATTGTGGTAAACAGAACAGTGGTCATTTACTGTAATTGGAGACGGACTAGTGTTTATTTTACACGCTGTCTGTCAACACCTCGTGTTTGTCCTGACCTACAACACCCACCCCTGTTTCCTTTCTCATACAATCAGGTAATTGGTGTTAGTTATGAGCCAGCATCTAAGAGATAAAATGATTAATGAAATGGACTGCTGTTTGTGTGTGTGTGTGTGTGTGTGTTTGTGTGTGTGTGTGTGTGTGTGTGTGTATGTGTGTCCAGGTTTGCTCCTTAAATGAGGGCCATTTTAATGAGTAATGAAAATACTGTGAGACAGGCAGCGAGAAATGAATTGAAAAAACACAGCGATAGCATACAAATACAAAAAAGAGAGAATATAATGAGTTGACATTTTCTCTCAGACCTGCACCAGACAGTTTGAATACTGAATCTACTTACACAATCATTTGTTCAGTGATGTTATAAACTTATTTAAGCGTATTTATTACAAATGAGCGGCTGCTCTGTGAACCAAAATCTTGTTTTCTGCCGTTTCAGGTAGGCGCCTCGGACGCTTGTTTACCATTTGTATTCTCAGACAACATGCGCTCCGACTAGACTTGTTGCATCCACGCACACAGACACACAATACTAAATATTCATGCAGCACACTCATCCCACACAGCTGCATGCACCCTTTAAATTTCACGCTTAATGTAAGCAGGCAACCACAGCGGTGCTGCGCAACAGACAGTCTCTGTGTCGGTAGTGGGAAGCTCATTAATCATTCTCTTTCCAATGAAGATCATTATTCATCACACTGAGGCGTTGCCCTGCCCACATGCATGAAACAACAATATATATGTCAATATCAGCCAGGAGCTGTCAGGTTATTTATTTATTTATTGTTATTATTCCCCCCCTATGGGAATGCATCAATATTATTTGCTGCGGGCAACCATTTGTCTTGCTTTGCTTGAGCTTTGCGGAGGCATAATGAATGTTGGTGTGAGGAGTCCCACTGGCTCACCTGCTGATGATGATAAAGGCTCAGCGGAGGGCAGATATGTTCATTGTTACCCCATACTGATGACAAATGCTGCATTGGCCAACTCATGATCCATATCAAAAAATCTCTGCTCCGCCATATGAAATGGAACCCGGGGCGTCCATATTTACTCATGATATACCATTTTATAATGCTGCTGCTGTAGATAGCAAGAGGACTAATGGCTCGCCTGCAGTTTCAACAAATGTAATGGGATTTCTATATTGACTTGATGTCTTTTCTCATTAGGTCTTATCTTTTGTTGATTCCATTCGGTGGTTTTGTAGATGCAATGTTTTGATTTCCCCCTTTAACTAGATTCACTATTTTACCTTTACAATTAAAATAAGTTAAGATAAGATAAGATAAGCCTTTATTGATGCCAGGCGGGAAATATGGGTGTTGCAGCAGCACAATGACGCAAGAGAAGCAGTACAGATAAAGTAAGAAATAAATAAATAAGAAGTAAAATTAAATAATAATGATTAAAATGCAAGAGCAAGTCAGAATTACAAGACAAGCAACACACATTTAACACACATCTTACTACTACTTTATGCTTCGCGTTTTGCATTAGCTCATGCATTAGACATGACGGCGGTGGTTGTCTTTCCGCTTCAGTCAGCTTGGTTTTCAACTGGCTATCGTTCTTTCCCATGTAACTGCGTCATCGGCTGTCCTCCGGGTTCCCCACACACAACTAGATATTTGATCGTAAATATTGAACATGTTTAATATTTACGATTTGAAATCGGTGCGTCCAAGATGGACTTCCGAGCCGATCGAGGGATGTAAAAAACACTCTTAACATACCTCACACTACAGGAATATCTGGAAAGATAATCTTTAGAACCATCAGAAAATCTGGGCTTTGCTGACGATTGTCGGGAGGGGGGAATCGGGCCCAAAATTGACTTGATTCTCGTGTAGTGTGTACCCGGCATTATCTAAGGTTTTAAAAATGGTTGTTTTTAATCAGATTCTGACCTTTTTGAAGCAAAACAACACTTTTGAGAAATCAGTCAGGGTTCTAGGAACACCACAGCACAGACAGCTCTCCTAAGGGTGACAAATGGCCTCCTCTGTGCTGCGGATGCTGGTAAATCTTAATTCTTCTGCTGTAGTACTCAGTGCAGCTTTTAACGCTGTCGACTACATGATTCTCCTGGATCGGATGACATACTCGGTCAGCATTTCTGGGTCCGTCCTTGATTGGTTCCACTCTCACTTCAAACAGATGATTCGTTGTTTCCACAACACATTCTCACTCCCAACTCGTCAAATACCGCTGCTTGGTCAGTACCCCTCGGCATCGGATACCGACGCACTAGGTAGCCCTCTAGCCTCTAGCATTAGTTTTGGACGTGTCCGGGATGGCGTATCAATATACGCTCATTACATGCATAGTGTCCTTTCAAAATAAACTTCTGTTTTCACAGGATGTTAGGTTTAGGCAACAGAACCACTTAGTTAGTGTTAGGAAACGATTGTGGTTGACGTTAACTTCACTGACTAACGACTCACGCGACTAACGACACTAACGAGTCACGTGACTAGCGACTCACAGGACTAACGACACTAACAAGTCATGTGACTAGCGACTGACGTGATAAAATAAGTGAAAGTTTACTTTAGTTTCACATGGGCCACGAACAGCAGTCTCTTGGTTGAAAGTCCTGTATTTGTTTGACCCATCCACCACCCTTCCGACCTGCCCTAAGCGGACCCTCACACTCTTTATACTACATCACTTGCTTGGACCGTCTAATAATGCCACTGGCGGGTTTACATTGGAGTTAGCTGAAAGCCAGCTGCATTGCATACAGGTGCTAAAGTGTGCCTCCGTGCATCTGTATCTGATGCCGAGGGGTACTGACCAACTAGTTGGGATTGAAAACGGTTTGGTTTCCACTGTCAGCTCATCCTCCACACCTGTAAATATTTAATGTGGGGTTCCACAGGGTTCGGTTTTAGGTCCAGTTCTCCTCTGTCTTTACATGCTCCCTTTGGAAAGAACTATCCGAACTCATAACATTTCTTTTCACTGCTACGCAGATGATACTCCGATTTACCTCCCTCTCAATTCTCAAAATCAGGCCGATATAACTCGATTACAAAACTGTCTCCAAGGCATTAAAGACTGGTTGGCTCATTATTTCCTTCAGATAAATGAGTACCAGACAAAAAATCCTACTCTTTGTCACCCCACACCATAGTACTGTTACTGCCCAGAACCTCAATCACCTTTCCGCTTACATTAGACCACATGCTAAGAACCTGGGTGTGATGGCGATCTAAGTTTTAACAGGCAGGTAAATTTCGTTGTCTGGTCCAGTTTCTTCCAACTCTGAACCATCTCCAAAATGAGGCATTTCCTATCACCTTCTGATCTAGAAAGAGTCCACATCACCCCTATCTTTGCATCCTTACACTGGCTCCCGGTTCATTTCAGGATAACCTTCAAAATCCTTCTAATTATCTACAAATCTCTCCAAACAATTATTAGTTGCAGCCCAAACTGTAAATATATTTATTTAGCAATATTTACTAGTTATAGGAATATCGGCTCATCCACATTTAATGGCATCATATAGAATGAAAAATCTCCTGGCTCAATAAATCTCCAGATGCAGACAGACCTCACATTCATCATTTCATACACTTTCACTGTCGCAGCTTCTTTACAGTTTTACACTGCCAATGCAGGTCAATGTACCGTACAGCATCAGCATCTATTCAGCATGTCTGCTGGGAAGGCTCCAAGTACAACCGACAAATACAGACAAGACACAAATAATCTATTCTCTTCAAGATAGATTAAAAAAAGTGAAATCCTTGACCACCAGGAAGCTCTAAGCTTGGGTGTTTAGGACCTAAACCTGTTCTCAAAGCATTCAAAAAACACGATTTCAGGTTTTCACTTTTTCAGAATATGTCTGCAGACTGCTTCAGTTAGTTAATCAGAGCTTAATTATAGCATGTAATATAAAACCCAGTTACCGAGTCATAGGAACAGGGCGGGTGTAGATGGTAATGTCGAAGGAAAGGGTGAATCTGTGGAACAGATGGACGTGTACGTGAACAGATGGACTTGCTCTCCACCTCTGAGCATTCACATGTCTTTTGGGCAGCAGCCTTATGACTTTGTGCTTTCTGCATGGAGTCAGCCATCGACTCAAATTTAGCCATCAGGAGAGAAAAGAGCAGAATCAATATTATGTGTGTGTGTAGTTGAAATATACTGCGAGATTTCATTCAAATTCAGCGTTTGTCCTTGATTTCAGTGAGGTAATGTTGCGTGGTGACTGCTTCATTTAGCGAAGGTGATATACTGAAGGTGACAGACTGTGATTCTCTCCATTTCCGCCTTTTTCATCCTATTCTTGGAGGTGAAACGACTGCTTCTGGCTCCCTCACTCTTGGAAAGGCCAGCAGCTCGTGATTGAAGGCTTGACATTTGTCAGTTTCCTCTGTGTAGGAGGTGGAAGCCAAGGGAGTACTTGCCCTGTTGTTGACATTTCCTGGGACTGATAGGATTTTTCTTTTTTCTCATAAAGCAGGGAATACGAGAACTTGTCCTTTTCTGTCCAACAGCTGATAATGTCAGGGGAGAGGCTTGGATATATTGATGTATTCCTGATGTAACTACATGACAGACCAGTGTTACCAAAGGCTCTAAAGACCAAACCTTGTTTCAGGGAGAGGCTGTGAGGTACAGGTAGGCATAAGAACATAGACATCATAATCTATGTGGTTTTAACCGTTGTTTGAACTTGATTAGTAGCCATTATTGTTCCAGCAGAGCCTAATAAATCACACTGGAGTGGACTGAACCAATAGTTTTCATACTGGCGTGAACAGATTGGGCCAGATGTAGCTGCTCACGAAGCAGTGGTTAATTATCTCTCTGGATATCTCCCTCGGTATTTATTTCCTGACATGGTGGAGCTCAACCTGGTTCAAATTAAGTTTGGTTTGTAAGAACCATGATTTTTGACCTGGGTGTAGCTACTCTTTAAAGACAGAGACAGTATTCCTCACAAGTAATCCTAATTCCTTGAGAGAAACCTGAAAAACAAAAACAGTATACAGAACTGCAACAAATATGGCTTCCATAATCTGTGTATTTATCATAAATAACAAGGGATTTTCTGTATATTTTTGGTAAACAGGTCTAGGTAAAGAAACCTCTAAATATGCTTTATCTTACCATGCCAAAATGTCCTCATACAACATGATATTTTATGAAGAGTTATTCCTCATTTGTCCTGACAAAGAGTCAGTATGTGATGATTTGGGATGAGAACGGGTTGCCATAGCACACACTGGAAGCGCTATGTAGACGGTAGTCAAGGTGTGGTAGCCGTGAAGTGCGGATCCAGGGAGGGAATTGTTGTTTTTCTGGAGCTTTGACACACCTCGACTCTTGGAAATAGGAGAACAGCGTATCATGCTGTTGAATTGGGTCATGATACCACTGGTGTTTGGGCTTACATAGGAAACTATGGGTGCCGGTATGTGTTGCCCTGTATGGTAACTGTACGGTGGTGAACTTAACCTCACTGTCAACTGGCTAACAAGAAAGCAATGTCAGGCTGAATAATGGAGTGGTAAGGAAATGGCCGTTCAGTCTGAGTATGAGAAAAAGCACTTTTCTCCAACTCAGAACAAGATCAATCTTAGTCTAGTCATTAAAATGCCTTTGAAACCATTTTCCCACTCTTGTCAATAAAAACTCATGCACATAGAGCACACAGACAAGAGTTCCTGCACACAAATACGCTTTTAACAACGCTACACTAGATGACTGGTAAACTGTGTTGTGTTTTTTAGGGAATTTGAGGCTCTTATTGCCAATACAAGGCTGTTTACTTCTCTTTGGCTGGATCTTCTACACAGAAAACACACACATGTACACACAACACGACGAGACGGCTGGCGATAATTTAATCATATTTTACATCACTGTGTCCCTCCACCCACTCTCTCTGTCCCCCCGTATGAATATGACAAACTAAGGGGAAATGTCTTTTCATATATTTAGCATATCTGTTACCAGCGATTCCCAGTGTTACTGTTCATCTATTTCCCATCACTTTATCCAATTTCATGCAGCTGAATGAGACAATGCAGACATTATCCGTTTTTTTTTTTTTTTCTGCTCTTTCCATGAATTCGTGGGGAGCCAGGGCTTCCATCGTGAGAACTTCCGTGTGATGGATCGTAATATAGGGAGACAACGCACAGTTTTGACATATTGGAAATGCAAGATCAGCTGTATTCATTTCTGCAGATGGCTCCCCAATTACATTTAGCTGCCCGTGTCACTTGTCATCTCACTGCAGCTATAATATTATCTGTACAGCAGCAGGGACCCATTGCCATTATTGTTATTCCTTTTTCACTTCAATGCAAATCTCCTGCTCCTCTTGCACCACCCCCCCTGCCCTTGACAATATGGGCTGGTTTATGCTCCACACATGCAGATCCCCACTTTTATGAGTGCAGGGATTAGTAAGAGCGCCAACCTCATCGACAGAGACATAGCTTCAGAGTGTCCTTTCCCTTTGATCTTCTATATGAATATCAAACAGTTCTCTGTGACAGTGAAAGCAGGAAATGACTTGTGATTATCCAGGGCTTACGCAGCAGACTGCAGCCTTGCTTTAAAATAAAACGCCACCTAAAATCAGTTTTTTGAGTATGAAACATAGCTTTGCAGTGGAAAACAGAGGCTGTGGTCAGCTTTAAGGGGCCAGTAAACTCCGTTTGAAGTTTTTGTTGGACGGTTGAATAGCTTCTGAAACCCCCCTTCCCCTTACCTTTACAACGTCAGACTTTCGGAAATCATAGATCTGACATTCGCACCCACTTCTCGTCAGCTTTTCCCTCCGCCTCGAGTGTGGCCGTTTGGAACAACTATAAACACTTTTGATTTCTGACGTGGTCGAACAACGCGTCTTAAGAGCTATTTCCCATCTAGCATAACCAACCCGTTCTCACGGGAAGGCGTATAAATACCACGATATTACACAGACATTTGGCGTGTCATGAGTATGCAAATTAGCCTTTTCACGTGTCATTTGTACGCCGCTTTTCGCGTGTCATTTGTACGCCACACAAACGTCCACAGTTAGGCTTAGGCAAGAAAACCACTTAGTTAGGTTAAGGAAAAAGCTATGGTTAGGCTTAAAATAAGTGAGTAAACTAAGTAAAACACGTACGGAAAAAACGTAACACAACTAGAGAAAACACTTCACTTCACTTTTGTGAAGCTCAGTAGCAGGAACGTGTAGTGTAATACCACTTAGAGTTTCATCATAAAGGAACATCCTGCTCTTGGACATGTTGTTTCTGGGGATGGCTGTGAGTTGAAGTAGAGTGCATGTTGTCTGAGTTGAGTGGTTCATCTTCAAGAGCGGAACACGAGAGATTCAGAGTTTCAGAGTCAGGTCATGTGCTTTCGAAGCAGGTATGGATTCGTGGGTCTGTATATTTGGGGAGCTCATTTCCAGGGGCATGTAGTTGGAAGTCAGGCTGTGCTGCTGTGGCAAAAATCTTCTATTTGTATTTATCACAAAATAAACCCCAAGTTGTAATGAATGCTGCTGTACAAGAGGTTCTATTTCTGATGGTGGAGTAATACCTTCCAGCCTTTTTGTGATAGTCCCGGAGTCAGATTTTTATCGTGTTGGATCTGACAGAAAACCACCTCATCGTTTGAGCCTTATTGTAAGCGTCCCTCTTGGCTCCAGCCAGCTTTATATTTATGTTAATTCACATGCTGATTAAGTGTCTTTGGGGAAACGCCCAATTGCTTGATTGCCAACTTGTAAATAGATGGTGTTGGCATGCAGTTTATTATTATTTTTTGCTAATGTAGTGGTAATTATAGTTTCACACAATAGCAGGCATTAAACAGTATCTCCAGTAAACAGAGGAATCCTCCCACTACTGGTGCCCAAATAACCCCACTACTTCACATGTTTTGCCCTCCTCTTCCTGTTTATTATTATGACTGAAACAAAAAGGCCAAAAATCACCAGAGAGGTAAAGTTGAAAACTGGTATTTTCCAGCTTAAGCTGATTTCTTATTTCCGTGTATTCTTTTGTTGACCGGCAATAAACAAAAGCCAAACACATATTTGCTGATACACACACTCTTGCCTTCTCTCTCTTGATTACTGTCATACAAAATCTTTTAAATTGACGCTCCAAAATCATTAGCAATCTCGGTGATCAGTGGTTATTTCATTTTTGTCTGTATTATTTCATGGACCAGTGGCTCTGCTGCACAGCAGATATGAAATGCTGCTCCAGCATGGCTGCAAGGTACTGCCAGGTCAGTATATTATAGTGCGTTATTATCCCAGGGTTATTCTTCCTCATTTTCAAGGGAACCGAGCCAAAATCCCTAATTCATGAGGTGGACTCACCTACACGAGGAGGAAACCAATGGATGCTGGAAGAGTTACTTCCTCACCAAAGACTTTTTTATCCTTATTTGGCCCACAGTTATTGTATTTTTTTATTTCCAATAAGAAATACCGCCTTGTCAAGATAAGAGAGGCTTTTTATAGAAAAACTTGACTCTCTTTCACACTTCCATACAATTGTGTGTGCATGTGTCTGCTGTATCTCTGTTGAATAAGTTAGGAGGAAAGTATTTTTTCTTGAGGGAGTTATGATTTTTTGGAAATAAAAATAAGCGAATAAATCAATGCATGATTCAAGTTCAAATTTATGGATGGATGGATAGATGGACATTACTACTGCAAGGGTTATTGCTGTCATGGACAGACTTATTGATTGTGGGGCAAACCAAGGTATGGGGTCATCCCCTGTACTGGTTTCCCTTTTAAAAACAACAAAGGCGTATATGGAGCCAGGAGCTTGACTGCATATATTGAGTATAGGTATGTATATGTATATATTGGGGCTGTCACACATGCAGTTTAGGGCAAGTCAGCACACTGACACACTGACAGTTGTTGTTACCTGTTGGGCTTGAGTTTGCCATGTTATGATTTGAGCATATTTTTTATGCTAAATGCAGTACCTGTGAGGGTTTCTGGACAATATTTGTCATTGTTTTGTGTTGTTAACTGATTTCCAATAATAAATATATACATACATTTGCATAAAGCAAACATATTTGCCCCACTCCCATGTTGATAAGCATATTAAATAATTAACAAATCTCCCTTTAAGGTACATTTTGAACAGATAAAAAATGTGTGTGATTAATTTGCAATCAATCTAGATTAACTATGGACAACCATGGGATTAATCGCAATTAAATATTTTAATCGATTGACAGCCCTAGTATATGTTTATGTATAGGCAACTAAAACACTGGATACAGAGTCACCAAAGTTATTACAGTCCATCCTGAGGGAGACATGAATGTCTGTACCAAAGTTGATGGCAATCCATCCATTAGCTGTCGAGAAATTGCACTCAAAACTATAACTGTCAACCTGCTAGTGGTGCTAGAGACAAAGTCAGAGGATCGACAACATTCATAGGATTTATTCTCTGGGGACCATGAATGCCTTTTATAAAATGTCATTGCAATCCATCCAATAGTTTCTCCAAAGTCACTCTAGACTTCCCACATTGGCACTGAACGTTGTCACTCGACGTAAAGTGTGTGTCCATAACACAATGTGTCTTATGTGCCGCTGTTGTTAGCACATTGGATGAGTTAATGGGTATTTTGTTTTCGATCATTTTGTCTCCATTGGGAGACTCATTGAAACTCAACTGCAAGCATCATTGGACTTTAAGGGATAATGAGGCTTTGCCGTTGGTATCGATCATATCAGGGTGTGAGGAAGCTCCACCGTGTTGCCAGGTCTTATATATCAATAGTGTTTGTTGAAGAGCTGATGTGAAGAAAAGTCACACAAACCAGGAGAGCCTTTTTTCTGAGATGACGGTTCTTGAAATGAAAATGTCAGAAGGTCTCTGCCCTCTTCAAGAAGGCCTATTGGAGAAGAAGGTCACGGCTGACAATGGCTGTAATCTTGGCAGTGCATTAGGCACATCTTAGCAGCCTCACAGCGCTCACATCCTCTCCACATACATGTGAGGAAGACATGTCATCCAGTCAGCTGAGTTGGTTTCCTGTTGGTGATTATGAGCTGCCACAGGTCCCGTTCCCCTGGCCCATTACTCAGCTTTGCATCAGCTTCGGCGGAGACAGCCAGACTGTGACAGGTGAGCTAGAGCCCCACCGGCCATCAGCGAGAGGTGACTTATTAAAAATAATGACTGGGTGTGTGTGATGTGATTGATGAGTCCGGGCTGACAGCTGGTAGTCTGTAGCTATATCTGGACGCTTTTTTGCACACTGACTGGCGGCAGAGAGAGAGAGCTAGAGAGAGAGCATGTCATTTTAATATTTAAATTATTTTCCTGCACCTGCAAGAAGAAAATGTAGTTGAAGGGAAGAAGAGCAATACAATTATTATTCAGGGAGTACAAGATGTTCCACCCAAAGTAACTTCTCTTTTATTTGATGTCTTTCTGAGGCAACGTCTGCACCTGAGTAACTTTAGGAGTAATAAGGAAAGGAATATAGTGGCACACAGTACTAGGATAGATATATTTGAATGCACCTTTTTTGTTTTTAATAGAGACACACTGCCTTGGAGGCTTATTGAGCAAACCTTTAACATCTGCTGCAGAATACTGAATAGAGAGATTGACACCTTTTTTTTTTCATAACTAAACGGAAGATTTTGAAGTTAGAGATGACTTTTAGGTTTAAAGAAAAGTTCAACATTTTGGTAAATATGGGTATTTGCTTTGTTACCAAGAGTGAGATAGGAAGATTAATATCACAGTGAAAAAATACAACTACCAATATCTCTAAAGTTGACTAATTAACAAGTTTTTTCTGGAGATGCACCGATTACAATTTTCTTGGCCAATTTCGATTTCCGATTTTTTTAAAAGTCTGATCTGCCGATTCCAATTTTCTTTCTTTCTGAGAACTATAATTAACAGCTACACAAACATTTTTGTAACTTTTCTTTCATGGAAAATCAAAATTCAATTATAGGTAAAATTCACTATTAAATAACTTACATTTTCTCTAAATCTGAACCAAGTTACAGGACCTTCTCTCACTCTCACTCAACAAATCTTAAAATAAAAGTGCTCCATGGTTAATGGATAAATAAAGTCCAACTGAAAATGAATTGCATTATATCCCACTTTATCTAATATGTGTCAATGGTTGATTATGATTGGATAAAGATCCACAGCACACTCTGCTCCACCGATTGCAAAATGTGGATAAATATATTTTACAGTGCTTTTTATTGGGCATCAGCCTCGCGTTTACGCACGTATTGTCGAGAAAAAAAAAATAGGCTTGAAGCGTAAATAAACGCTTCAGTTCAGGTTGTGGTTTCTTGAGACACAGCTGAGACGAAGCCGTGCAGACAGATGCTGCACAGATTAAAATGAGAGTGTAAAAAACACTTCTGACACCCTCCAGTCTTGACATGCACGGGGTGGATGGGAATTGAACTTTCTTTTTACAGTGTTGCAATATAGGGGCATTTGCGGGGATACAGTGATTCACAACCTTAAAAAGAAAGTGGGACAGGGCCCCCCTACTTCCGGCGCCCATATTCCAAATTGTTGCAGAGTCCAAAACAACAAATCAAAAGATTTACAATTTTGGCTCATTTCGATGTGGTACGACTCAGTGTTTTAACTCCGCTGCTGCTCTCCTGGCACGTCCTCTGGGTGTTTATCAGTGGCTAATAACAAGGGATGCTGGTGAATCAGACAGCAGATCAGAATGGAAGACATTCATCCAGAATCCAGAAGCAGCGTGGGTAATCGATCAGGTCCTCCCAGTAGAGGTGAAAGCCTCTTTGTCTCTCCGACAACCCCTCGGTGTAAACTCCATCCAGCCAACACACGATCCACACTGAAGACAATAATCTGGTCAGCCAAAGGGATTTAATTCACTTTTTTTCACTCAAGAGGGGTGTTTGTCTTTTGATTTCTAATTAGTTTCTCTATTTCCCTCCTCTCATTTTTATCTCTCTCGCTCTCCTTGTAGTTTTTATGCTCATCTTTTCGCCCTCCCTTTTTCCCTCCTCTCAGAGAGCATAAATATCACGCTGGCAGCAACGACTGCAATCCTTTTTGTCCTATCGCAGCCCTGCCCCACTTATGTACCGTCCTGTAAAATAAAATATTATTGACTGGCATGGTAAACGTGCAATAGGGTTCAATGATAAATACGTTCCATAAAACTCCCAACACGTCACATAAATGGCGGAATTTGTTTAATGTGACATGAACTATGTTTGGGATGTGAGGGTTTTTAAGCAGTACGGGAAGCTAGTTTGGCATGCAGGTAGTGGTGTGGCGTGCATAAAGCCATAATGATGAGTGGGGCAGTTGTATATGTGTGTGTGTGCTTAAACCCCTCCTTTCCTATACTCGGTGCCATCCCCGTCGCTAACGCAGCAGCCCTCTGCATTATTTATCCCCACAGCAGTACAACAACTTCTCGGCAGCGGAAAGTGCACACCTTGCAACTCAAAGATCTTTTTCATAAACTTTACTCCTCTCTTCTTCTCACAGTGAGCCTGGAGGATATAAAGGCCTCCGTTTCTCTCCTAACCCTCAAGCTCCCTCTCTGCTTTCGTTTTTTTTTTTATCATAAAACGCCTGCTAAATTCTCCCATAATGGATATTGATTTGTCAAACAATAACAGCAGATCACAATAGACAGCTCATGCGAGAGCGGTGTAACCTTGAAACTTGGAGGCGCTTCATGAGAACTGAGAAAACTGCTTGGTTGACTGTAATGTTTAACATTTCAATTTACTCCTCAGCGCTGTTCGCTTTATGTCCCGCCTGCCAGCAAAGCAAATGGGATGAGGAAGTATCTTATTACCTGCTTATATTCTGTAGTGGAAAAATACAAGATGGGTGTCATCAAGCAAAAATGGATTCGTATATCAGTGCCTCTTGTTGTAGCTTTGTGGAGAGGAATGTCTGTGTTTGTAATGGTGCATGAGCAGCACAACTGACAGAAAGTAATAGCAAAGTCAGCATGCAGTACCTGATGAACGAGCTCCTCGGGAAGCCACATCTAAACTCAAACAGGCCGTAATATTACAAATGCAAAGTACTCGTCATCTGGTCTATCTCTTTATCGATTTTTAACAGAACATGGCCTGCCTGCATCACCGAATCAGCTCGAATAATGAAAAAGATGTTGCCAGCGTGGCAGATATGGCAGAGCTCTTTCTCTCGGTAGACGAGGATTTGCTGCTTTGTCAGTAACATTTAAAGTAGGATTTATAAATATGGTGGTACACTTCAGGGTATTTCGGTGGCCTGGACGCTACATGGACAGAAGGAGATAAAGAAGGGGCCAGTGGGAATGGGAGCATAAAATAAAGAAAAGATAGCATCCCCTCTCTGGAGCAATAAGCTGCCAGTGTTCCTGGCTCCACGTCAGCAAGCCATTTGCAAAGCAGTGATAAGAAATAGGATTATATGCAAGAAAGCAAGATGAATTCAGAATTGTAGGAATCTGTGAAGAGCTTCACACAAGGTCAGCTGTATAGAGATACAGTGATTTAAACTATTGCCCTTCATGAGTTCAGTTTTTTCGTGCATATTTTCTTTGCATTACCCAGGGGCATGTTTCAGGGTCTGATTTGTGGGTGGTTGTTGCGAACAACTGACCTTTCATCATGACAGGAATAAATGCTAATGGCAATGTCAATTTTGACTTCTACTCTGTGGGAGGCACTACACGGTGAACAGACGAGGTCATGGCATGTTTGCAGCTCCGCTCTTCCAGACATTCACACTCACAGCTGTGAATACTAATGAGAGGTGTTATGTTGGTCAAAAGGCGTTTTAATTGGCAGCAGGGCTGCGTGTGCCCTCGCTTTCTACTTGGCTCTCAGACCTCTGGCTTGGATAGGAGGGAAACTAATGTGATCTCTTGGCAGCAACTGAGTTTGACTTCTCTGACATTTTATACAGAACCCTGACCCAATTACAAATGTTCGAAACTTAACAACAAGAACAGACAGGAGCAGCACCAAGTAGTCCTAACTTGAATTAAAACTTCTTGTTATTTTTTGATACAAGGCATAAAAAGTTAAAGTAACATTAGTTTCTTGTTTTCTTCTTTTGGCCATTTGGTGGCAGAAAAACAAAGCTGTGAACACAACATTGATAATTCATCACATTTTGTGCTAATGTGTAAGCAAGCAGTTGCCTTTTTACTAGGGCTGTCAAAGTTAATGCGATAATAATGTGTTAATGCAAATTCGTTTTAAAGCCACCAATTTCTTTAACGCATTAACGCAATCAATCTCTCGGAGGTTGAAAACCTCAGGAATCCATTGGTACCAACCATGTCATACTAGCTTGTTGTGTAGGAGGCTAAATAACGCTCCAAACTTACCCTAATTTTGGTGAGGAAAAACTGCCATGGCTGTTTCAAAGAGGTCCCTTGACCTCCGACCTCAAGATATGGGAACGAAAATGAGTTCTATGAGTACCCACGAGTCTCCCCTTTACAGACATGCCCACTTTATGATAATCACATGCAGTTTGGGGCAAGTCATAGTCAAGTCAGCACACTGACACACTGGCAGCTGTTGTTGCCTGATGGGCTTGGGTTTGCCATTTTATGATTTGAGCATATATTTTCTATGCTAAATGCAGTATCTGTGAGGGTTTCTGGACAATATTTGTCATTGTTTTGTGTTGTTAATTGATTTCCAATAATAAATATATACATACATTTGCATATAACAAGCATATTTGCCCACTTTTGTTGATAAGAGTATTAAATACTTGATAAATCTCCCTTTAAGATACATTTTGAACAGATAAAAAATGTGCAATTATTTGCGATTAATCGCGATTAAATATTTTAATCGATTGACAGCCCTACTATTTTCACACCCAGCAGACACAGAGCAACATTAGCACTCATCTGGAGTCGTGTTTCTTGCCACCTGATGAATGCAAGTCCATTAGTCACTCTCTTTTCAACTCTGTTTTTGTCTCCACCAGCTTCTGAGGGAAATATCGGGCTCTTTAGCTGCTAAATGCTTCATTATGTTCACCAGCATAGTCTCTAACTTTGATTGTTTTCCAAGCAGGAAACGTACAGCATGTTTTTTGGAGCTTTTTTTGCAGAAAACATCTGCCAGCTGCTCAGAGTCGGCCCTGACCAATTTGATGCCCTCGGCAAGATTTTAGCTGGTGCCCCTTGCATCACAGCCAATTCCACCACCAACCACTGTGTTTATACACTCTCACAGAAACTTTGTCTTTGAGACTCTCGGGGCAGACACTGGATGGATCATGCATCACACTTGTTGTAGTGTAACTGTATTTCTCAGAATGATGTTGTAGGTTATTCCCCAAACACCTGCATAGTCTTTCCAACTTATGAAGGTGGGAGTAACTGACGTTAACTCTAGCTATTAGGGTGGTGCGCCGGGCGGGGTAGTGTCTAGAAGGGAACCGGCAAGTTGGGGAAATTCTCGCAAGATTATTAAGGTTAGGCACTGATTTAGAATAGTTAAGGTCAGACATTTGCCTCTTATAGTTAAGGTTAGGCACTGATCTTGAATAATTAAGTTAGGCATTGACCTTGAATAGTTAAGTTAGGCATTGACCTCTAATAGTTAAGGTTAAGCAGAGAGAGAGAGAGAGAGACAGAGACAGAGACAGAGACAGAGACAGAGAGAGAGAGAGAGAGAGAGAGAGAGTCTTTGCAAGTTTTTGCAGATCTCAGATCAGACTTCGCAATTTGCTGGACACAACCACACCGGGGTGATGCTGCAGGCAACCCAGAAAATAGGGTCTAGGTAATAGGCTACATATTTATGTTGTTGTGGGGTTTTTTTTGTAGTATTTCAAAATAATATTATTAAAAAAGTATTTAAAAAAAAAAAAAAAAAAAAATTTAAATTATACATTTTGAATTTTTTTTTCTTCACTCATTTGGGGCGCCCCCATGGATAAGTAATGAGCTGTTGTTTACATAAGAATATTGATTAGTTGGCTTTAACAAAAGAAGAAATTACACCTTATATTAGAGCAGGTTATGTAGACACCAAATGGAAATCTGTATTGGCTCACTGGCATTGATCGAGAGCCACCGCATCGCAGGTCATAATGGTCTTGTTTATTACAGGCAACTTTCTCCTCTATTGACAGAAATGACAACTGGGACAAACATCCCAACGCAGTCAAATATTATCTATTCGCCGTTTCACCGTTGCAATTTACTTGTAAGATGAAAATTGATAAGTCTTTTTACCATTACACATTTTTCCGGCAGTAGCCGTGCCTCCTGAGCTATTCTGCATTTCTGGACAGGTTTGAGAACTCATTACCTTCTCCCATCTGACAGCTCTACCTGAGGCGACAGATCAGGAGGGAAGTAAGACGGGAAGGGGTGCAGAGACGGGGTCAGCGGTGAGGATTTGCAATATAACAGAGCCCCACTGTCAAGGTTTTGTTAGTGTCTTTGTCATCCAGTGGCTGAGGAGGAGCCTTTGTGTCTGGCTTAGGGTCTAATGGGATGTTGACCCGGCCCTGGACCTGTCCGTCAAACATCATCAGTCTTGACAAAAGGAGTGAACGACGGGAGAGCAGTGTCCCCCTGAAAGCAATTCTTCCCTATATAAGAGAGGCAGCGGTGAGAGAGATGTTGACAGTAGACACTTGGGAGCCAATGGCTTAAAAAAGAAATAGCGGAAGAATATTAAATCCAATCTGTGCTTTCGTCACACACACATATATAGATGCAACGGAACAGCAAATGGCTGCTGGGTAATTACACTTAATGCTACAGTGTTTGACCAATTGGCCAGCGAGGGTTAAAAGGAACACTTACGCAATCTCTGGCGCGTTTGGGCAGCTGCATTAATGAAGTTCATCTGGGGCAACACATACTTAAAATAGCATACAGAAGCCTGGTTGAAAGCATTTTATCATTTAACATAACAGCATGATACGGTGCAAAGAGCAAAAACAAGCTCTCCGAGATTGTTAGTATTGCAGGGGAGGTGATTGGCAAGTCAAAGAAACAACTGCAATATATTTGACAGTGTTGTAAACAGGAAGGCTAAACATAAAACTACAGATACTTCACATTCACTTACACTTGCTGCTCCCGTATGGCTGTCGATTTAGGATCCCAAGGGCCAGCCGGGAACATATAAGAAGTATTTTATTCCCTTTGTTAAACAGGCATTAAACACAGAATCACTGCATCAGGGAACTCTTGTTATTGTATAAGATGTGCTACCAGACCATGTACACTATTATATTGTATACTGTATATTTGTTTTTAAAGGACCAATGTGGAATATAATATTCATAATCCAATGTTTTCATTAGTGAATAATCCCCTTAAACTAAGAATTGTGTTTTCGTTAGCTTAGAATGAGCCCTTCATATCTACATAGGGAGCGAGTCCACTTCATTTTTACATTACCTGAAGGCCACCGTAGTTCTCCGACACGCTTGTGAAACTGTAGTAACGTGAGCCGCAGAGTGCAAAACCGTGGTACCGCCAGCCGCCGTCTGACTTCCGTTGCACATGGGAGAAGTTTGCATTCTGGGCTTTCTGCCAGAAAAGGTTTATTTTAGGGCTGTCAATTGATTAAATTAGTTAATCTATTATAGGAAGTCAGATAAAAACACAAAACAACGACAAATATTGTTCAGAAACCCTCACAGGTACTGCATTTAGCATAAAAATATGCTCAAATCATAACATGGTAATCTCAAGCCCAACAGGCAACAACAGCTGTCAGTGTGCTGTCTGCAATCTGCAACCTCACCACTAGATGCCACTAAATCCTACACACTGACCCTTTAAAGGTGTGTTGTGTTATGTATATGTTATGTACCTTTGCTGTACTTGGGAGAAGCCAAAGACAAATTTCCACTG
This sequence comes from Sebastolobus alascanus, assembly GCA_916701645.2. Lineage (NCBI taxonomy): Eukaryota > Metazoa > Chordata > Actinopteri > Perciformes > Sebastidae > Sebastolobus > Sebastolobus alascanus. The sequence continues at coordinate 1,562,624 of CAKAOJ020000003.1, forward strand.
AGGTGGACAATAAAGTCAATATAATATATTCTAATCTAATGTAATGAGCAAATGTTTTCATTAACGTTAAGTCAAGGTAATGTGGTGCATGTCAACACTGTTTCTAATGAGACATCAGTAAAGTCGTGGTTACATTTCCAGGCCTCAGCAGACATGACAAAAGTTGGACCACCACCCTGTAGGACCTCTGTGGTGTCTCTCCTCTCTGCACTGAGAAGCATGGGAATATAAAAAATAAAAACCAGCCACATCTTGTACCTGCAAACGAGGAGTGATGGTGTCATGAATATTTATCCGCTGTCCTGCTCACTACGCTCCGGCAGCTCCCAGTGTGTCATTTATTTTGTGCAGGTGCATATCTGTCAGGAGCATCTCTGTTTTGCAGAGGTGAATGAACCTGTAATGTGGTACTTCATATTCTTCCGATCTGCACCACCTCTGTGGCAGTATGGCATTAGATAGTCGATCAATCATGCCAGTAAACCATCCATGAGAAGGCCAGTGTCAATAAAGGAGGAGGAGCATGAAATGAAAAATTCATCTTAAAACGCTCCTGAAAACAACTATTGGCGGTGCACTTTGCCTTCCATTTTGTTGTCTCTTTCAGCAGTATAAAACATTCGTGGTAAATATCAGGTCTGTTTCTGCCCCTCGGAATAGAAGAAGTGTTTCTTTCTTGGCTCCGATTTTTTTAACTAATCCTGAACAATCAAGGGAGAAGATTTAGAGCAGGAGAAGCAGAGATTAACAATAATCTCCACTAACAGTAGCCTTGATGGACCACCTTGATCTTATTTACACATAATTATAATTAACAAAGTCAATATTTCTCTCTCCGTTTACATAGAAGACAAACAGCTGGTTTAAACAAATCTACCGCTGTGTTAAAATCAAGTGGGATGAAAAGTAGTGATGGGAAATATTCCCATGTTTACAACTGGAGAGCACGGTTGTATGATTGTAGAGTCATGTGAGAATATAGCTGGATGTATAGCCTAACTATATCCATTTGAATTTGCATTTAATTATCTTAATTAAACCTGCAGTAGGCAGAATGTTTTTGGCATCATTGGGCAAAAATTCCATAATAACCTTTCAGCATTTTGTAATTCAAAGAGAAAACTAGACTTCTGCTCCTCATCATGGATCTGTTTTCAGGCTTTAAAAAACCTAGCCTGTGACGGTAGACTTTGGCCAATCACAGGTCATTTCAGAGATAGAGCGTTCCCATTGGCTGTTCATTCAACAGAGGCAGCTGTCAATCACTCGCGAACCCGGCTCCGGCTGGTGGGCGGCGTTTGGTATTTCCTCAACTGATCTTAACATGGCTGCCGGATCACAAACCTTCTCATTTTACAGCCAAACAGTACACTACAAGATGTTTCTGAAAACATTTGAGGTGAGAAATAGGCATTACAGTAACAGAATATTGATTAATATTTGATAAGCGCTGCCTAGTTTGACCGTTTGATCGGAGTTCGTGAGAGATTGACAGCTGCTCAGAGACGGCAGGATCCAGCTCGGCTCTGATTGGTTGTTTTCCTCCGGTCTGTGAAATCTTGCAGATGCTATTAGGAGCACCGGAGGACACAGATGCACATGTTTTGTTTTTTTTCAGATTACCTGTCTCATGCATTACTGTCAGGGTAAAGTGACCGTTTTATAAAAATAAAATCATATTTGCTCCATTTCAACCCACTTCTGCTTTAACAGACCGGGGTTGACATGGCTGGCATTCATATTTGTTTTCTATTTCATGCACTTCTGCTGCATGTTTTTTTGGAGGGGGTTGAAAGTCATTCTGGGAAATGGAGGAAAAACACTGACTGTATCTGGATGCCTTTGCATTACAGCTGATATTAATAAGGGTTCTCGTCTCGATTCTGTCCGAATTCTGATCTGATCTCGATATGCAAATGAGGTGGTTGGAGCTGGCTGACTTTTCAACAAACACTGAAGCGATGTGGGATACTCTTGAGGGGTTGCCGTGACGTGCAAGGCAAGGGGCACACGGTAGAGAGAGATTGCCAAAAACTACTCTTCTAAAATGGGAGAGGATGCGGTTTAAGATATTCAGAAAATAATCATCCATGAGGATGGCTTGCCTTGTTATAAGGTGCTATATAAATATTTTTCACGTCATTATTACTGAGGGTCGAGGAACCTTGACTGTGAGGTATTTAATTCATGATATTGGCCAAAGTGTTTCAGCAGCTAACCTTGTTGAGTCGAGATTTTACATTTGATTCATTAGAAAAAAACAAAAATAATGTGGTAAGCACATTTGTTCAGTTTCAAAATGCTGTATTATTGTCATGTTGTCTTACTCGGCATTTAGTCAAATACTGAATACGTTTGACAAAATCTGTTTCATAACATCGTAAGCGATTTGTCACACTGATAGGCAACGTCTTGCACTAAAAGAGGACCAGTTGAGCCAACAAGCCCAAGCTCGGCCACTCCTGCGCTCTCTCCTGCTTACAGTAGAGCCTGCGAGAGTGCATTAGCGCTCTACTGCACCCTGTGGTCTTTTCCATGTGGTGTTGCAAAATGTAATGAAATACCTCTGAGCAAAATGACATTGGCTTGTACAGAATCAGGATGTGCCTCTCCTACCTTGAGGCTCCTATGATTTCAGGTGATATTGTGCTTTTGGTGCATATTCTCAAACAAGAAGACAGTGGTGGATTTTTTGAAGAAACCAAATAATATAAAAGTTTATTTAGGAGGAGGATGCAAGAAAGGGATTCATGGTTATTTATTTAGCACTTTTTAAATCACATGACCACAAACCAGTCGACAACATATTTAAATTTGAATACTTTGAGGGAATAGCTCAAATGAATAGGCTAAATCATTCAGCTTTTCACCACCACTTCATTCCTGGGCCTAAGATGCTCGAAGACTTGAAACTTGAGTTGGCCTTGGCTTTTCTGATCCACTTTTGTTTGGACCAAAACCAGTATTGTACAACGTATTAAGTATACATTTTTCTATTGCGATAAGGAAGCCAGTTTAATTTTAAAGCCATGATTATAACCGGATGAGTGATAAAATTAAAACCATGGGTAATTACCATCAATAAAACCATAAAAAGAATACATGTTTTCTGTTGATCTTTTCTTAGAGGACCAACAGTATACAGCATATTAGATCGCAACCAATGAATTGGCATACACCATAACTGCTTCTTGCTTGGTTCATTTCTGATCTGGGGCTTTTATTGCATATCATAAACCTGTTTGTCCTCATAAATCTTTGAAAAAACAATTTCTGGGTGATACATGTAAAATGTTGGTCTTTGTTGAAGTTAGTTTGAACCTATGGCCCACTGATGAAAGTATTGCAATATTTGCAGTATTGAGGCACGGTCACACATGCGCAAAATAATCATTCGCCCCCCCCGTTCATTTCAATTCTATGCAAACGAAGGAGCGAATAAACAGCCGCTTCCGGCTGCAAAGCATCTTCGTATTTGCACGTAGTTCAACTTTGGTGAACTTTCAGGCGAATATCGCCCCGGCAGGCCATCGTCATTCGCCTGCATTCGCGCATGTGTGACTGTGCCTTTACAAACTGGGTGTCTGTGGTGACATTCCCAGGAATAATGCTGCATTACACTTTTTCTACATAATATACACACACAAAAAAAAAAAAGATAATAGAAAACTTTTTATTGTTGTTATTTATGTAGGAAACCGGAGTAGCCGGTGGAAAACCCAAACAGACACGGGGAGAATAACTCTGCCACCGTGTCACCTTGGAGAGGAGGGAAAGTGGATGGATGGGAGATGGTAGGGGGTTAGAGAGAGGAAGAGTTAATAAGAGACATGGGCAGAATCCCTCTGGCACCATGTCACCTTGGAGGGAGGGAGAGTGGATGGATGTCTTCGTGTAGAATTAAACCGGATTACCCGGAGTAAAACCACACAGAGACGGGGAGAATGATTCAACCTCCATCTCACCTTGGAGAGTGGATGGATGTCTTTGTGTGTGAGGATACCGGATCACCCGGAGTAAACCCACACAGACACGGGGAGAATCACTCAACCACCATGTCACCTTGGAGAATGGATGGATGTCTTTGCGTAGAAGGGAACCGGATCACCCGGAATAAACCCATAAGTGAGGGGGTGTAAAGGGGTGGGACGGTGTTTGGGATAGGGGAAGGGTGAGGAGGAGATAAGGGATGTTACTCCCCTCTCTTCTCCCTATCCTTCCTCTCCTTCTCTCGTCTTTCCAGTTCCTTCTTTTCTCTCTTCTCCTGTTGCTCCTCTGTCTTCTGTCTCTCCTCCTCCTTCTTCCTCTCCTTCTTCAGGATCTTTTCGACCACCTTCTTGTCCTTCTTCTTGTCCTTGTCCGTTTTCATAGCAAGCACCTGGAGGTCGATGCATTTCTTGATAAGGAACTTGACGTCGTCCTCCGATTGGCTCAGTTTGTTGAGCAAATCCTCCTTGGTTTGTCTGCTCTGTTGTTGCAGCTCCTGCGCTTTCTTCAAGCTCTCGTCCTTTGCAGCCACCTCGCGTTTTAACTGTACTTCCACAGCGGTGAGTTTAATGGTCCACTCTGCCTCGCTCTGGATGCGAGCCTTCTTTTCCGTTGTTATTGCTGTGATCATGTCGTCCTTTTCCAGGACGACCTGGTTCACCTTCTTGACGAAGGCCTCCTGCACAGATTTGAGCTCTGCGGCTGCATCTTCCTGCCACACAAGCCAACGGTTTTCCCAGTCGGCGTTCACGGCCATCAGATTTTTCTCGCTCACCTCTTGCCAAAGAGCGGTTTCCTGGTTGAGCTTGGCACTCCAGTGTTGTTTGACTGAGAGGCCGTTGTTGTGTTCCTCAGCAAGACGTTGCTGAAGAAAGCCGATGGTTTCATCCTTCTCCTTGCTCTTGGCATTGACGTCAGTCAGCTGTTCCTTGCAAAAGGCTTTCTCAGACTGTAGAGCGTTCAGGATTTTAACTATCTCCTGCTGCCAACTGGACTCCTGTGTGGCCAGCTGCTCCTTCAGGGCAGCGATTTCGGTGGCCAGGGCACTGTTTGTGCTTTCAGAGTCAACCTGACTGCTGGGAGTTGACTGACTGTCCGCCTCCTTGTTCTTCCTCTGAGCTTCTTTCCTAAGGACTCTCTCAGACTTTAGAGCGTTCATGATTTTAGCTTTCTCCTGCTGCCAACCGGACTCCTGTGTGGCCAGCTGCTCCTTCAGGGCAGCGATTTCGGTGGCCAGGGCACTGTTTGTGCTTTCAGAGTCAACCTGACTGCTGGGAGTTGACTGACTGTCCGCCTCCTTGGTCTTCCTCTGAGCTTCTTTCCTAAGGACTCTCTCAGACTTTAGAGCGTTCATGATTTTAGCTTTCTCCTCTAGCCAACCGGACTCCTGTGTGGCCAGCTGCTCCTTCAGGGCAGCGATTTCGGTGGCCAGCGCACTGTTTGTGCTTTCAGAGTCAACCTGACTGCTGGGAGTTGACTGACTGTCCGCCTCCTTGGTCTTCCTCTGAGCTTCTTTCCTAAGGACTCTCTCAGACTTTAGAGCGTTCATGATTTTAGCTTTCTCCTGCTGCCAACCCGACTCCTGTGTGGCCAGCTGCTCATTCAGGGCAGCATGTTCTGTGGCCAGCACGGCCAGGGCATTTTGCAGGTCCTGCAACTGTTTGCTGGGAGCTTGAGCAGCAGCTTCAACCAGCTCATGTCCAAGTGACTGAAAGACACAAGATTGGACGATTTGGGCCATTATAACCGAACAGATATCAAATAACGAAGATATTTGTTGCGGTACGGGTATTACTGTATGTAGCTGTAATACTGATACGATACACAGTTTGCGTTTGTGCGTTCGAATAGTTCTCGCTCTGTTTCCACGAAGAGATGCGTCTCTCATAGAGATCAGATTGTAACTGAGTTCGAGTTGAGGATTCCACGGAGATATAACATTTTGACATTCTCACTTCAAAGGCACTGGTGACACGTTTTGGAATGTGATGACATGTCAATGCTGACATCACATTCAAAATGTGATGACATCACATGTGATGACATCACATTTTGAAAGTGATGTCAGCACATTGAAAATGTGCTGTCATCCCATTCTGAATATGATGTCACCCTGCACAGTGTACACTTTTGGTCACATGACTTCTCCAGACTGAAAAACTGTCAAATAAAAGTGCTAAAAGCAGAACTGCCTACAGCCAAACATGACCTATGATATGAAGTTCACTTAGGCCCTTCTTAACAATGTTACAATATGAAATATTACACTTTATTTTCTATTCAAATCCAAACATTCTTATTAAACACAACAATACTTGTATTTTACAGTAAAGGCTTGGTCTTACAGCAGACGACCCTTGACACCACTCAACCAGTCTTTCATGTTACTCCCATCAGGGATCCAGAACCGGATCTAGACACTAAAATGGGAGAGGATGCGGTATAAGATATTCAGAAAATAATCATCCATGAGGATGGCTTGCCTTGTTATAAGGTGCTATATAAATATTTTTCACGTCATTACTACTGACACTGGCTAACGTTGCTGCTTTTACAGTCCTGTAAGAAGCTTGGAGAAGCTTGCAGTTCTGCTGTATGGACTCCATTGCTGGAGAAGGACTCGCCTGCAGCTTTTTGTTGGACAGCTTTAGATAGACACTGCTTCACAACCATGAGACAGTGATCATACAGTCAGGACATACAGTGCGTCATAGATTATGATCTATAAGTCACACGAGAACAGCACATTGATGTTTAAATTAAATGTTGCTGACAGGGGTCCAGAAGGCATCTCTTGGTCTATTAAACTCTTCCCATCAGTCACTTCCTCTCAATCAGTCATTGCAAAGATTGAAGTGGATGGCTGTCATGCTGATTACTATTCATGAGTGGAGACCTCACAACTACCGTCTCATTTACATGTTTGCTTGTGTTACTCAAATAAGCTGTAATTTTAACTCAATCTATTATTCATAAGTGCCTCAAAGCCATTTTGATGGCCCTTGATGAGGTGGTGGAGGTACAGAGACATTAGTGGAGGAAGAAATCGTTCTCCACATATAGCACCTCTAATAGGAGTGTGTTATTGTCTTGTTAACACACACACACACACACACACACACACACCCACACACACACACACACACACACAACATGGAGAGTTTCTGTAATATTTGCGGAAGCTCTGTTTACGCAGGGACCGGTAATGGCAGGGTGCTTGCTTTCTGCTTTTAAGCAATTAAATGTTAAAGTGCCTCTGTTTTTTTGACTTGCTGCTTGTTTCTGTGGCTTTACCTTGAGCTGTGCACGATTCAAAAGCTGAAGGCTTCTGCAGAAAGAAAGGTATATAATGTGAGAACGAAAGAGAGTGCCTCCCCGGCAGCCTGCATTTATTGCCAGACCTGTCCTTCACAGAGACACTTCACAATAACACCTGTAGCTGCCAGGGCTGTGTGTGTTTGTGTGTGTGTTTGTGTGTGTGTGGGTGTACAGCGGGAAATCATTGAAGACATCGACTATTATTCTGAAATAAAAAAATAAAAAAACATCACTGCCAATGTGATCCCACATAAATCCACTACACTGCAACAGCATTTTTTTGTTAAATACGACTACTTTTAATTTTACTTTCAATTCTCAGGAAAGAAAACTAAATAATTTTCCCTTCTGGCATAAACTTGCATAAATCTCTGGCATAAACTAATAATCATCAGTTTTCATTCATTCATTTATTGTTTGCCCCTGCTTGAATATTTCTTTCTCGTAGTACTCTCCATTTCTCTCTCCATCTTTCACTCACTGATGGCCTTTTCAGACACAATGCTACAGCTCTAATACCCGTTATTTCCAATGGCTTGCGCTACGCCACGACAGGTTTGCTGTGATGTGTGGCGAATGCAGCTCAAACCGCGCCGAGGTGTTGCATGCAGCTCTCCTCAGCTGGGAAAAGACATTTGGTGTAGCTCGATTGCCATCTGGGTGGAAACCGTAGGGCTTATACACACTGTACAGTGCCAGAAACATGTTGAGATAAAGAAAAGGAAAAAAAAGTGTGAAAAATTGTCATAAATTGGGAGAAATGCGGGAGAATTGTGACCCCAGGAGGAAACCGGGAGAGGGCAATGAAAAACGGGACTCTCCCGGGAAAATCGTGAGGGTTGCCAAGTATGGTTCGACAGGCGAGGCCAGGACAGATTTCCTCCTGCGATGTAAAACATTCAGTGAAATAAGGAAAATTTACCTTGACAAGTTCAACTCTGAGATGTCAGATTTCAAAGGTCTTAATGATCTCTAAAACTTAAAAACACTCCTAGGAGTGTTTTCAGTCATTTCATTCTGCCTGAATGAAATGATTGGACGAGCTTATTACCGTCCAGTGACAGCCACAGATACCAGATTTATTTCCCCTTTTTTCGTCAGGGCATTTTATTTATTGATTGATGTTGGGATGTAATGAGAATTCAACAAATATAACAAAAAAAAAAATGTTTCTGAAGACAATTACTAACTCTAGCTTTAATGTTGTGTTAATATTCATATCACTGTTATTATATACTTTTGTATTTTGATGCTTTGGCAACATTGTTTTTGAAACTTTCATGCTAATGAAGCCCCTTTGAATTTGAATTTGAGAGAGCTACACACACAGCTATTCTCGTGGGATACAACAGGAGAAGGTTTTTGAGAAGCATTCAGAAGGTTCATATTATTCTCGACTGCAGAACTACTGGGCTTAAATTATACATTGATACTGAGAACGACCCGCAAGCCGGATAATGAAAGAATAAGTAACTAATTGAAAGTTATGGCAAAAATTAAATTAATTTTGAGTTTGGATTTAACGACCTTGACAGAATCAGACTGTCTGATGTCAATAGGGAGGTTATTCCGGAGGAATGGGGCCTGATAGTTAAAGGCCCTTTGGCCTGTTGACTTTGGAGTATAAGGTTTAAGGAGATCAGAGATGTCATCAGAGACACCTTTAAGTTTGATCTGACATGGATAGTGAGCCAATGAAGGAAAGCTAAAACTGACCAGCTATCCACTTATATACAGACATTTGTGATATTTTTTAGAAAATGTAGACATACACCTTTTCTTTCCGACATTTATAGTACCATTCAAATGCAAAATGATGGTATTTTTAAATAGCTTGACTGAAAATAACAGTGCATGGCATAGCTAAGACATGTAGCGACTTGTAAATAAAAGGAGTGCAAATGGAGTAAAACTGCCAAGTTAAAAGGGATAAATACAAAAGAAGGAAACACAGATGGATAATGTTTTGTTGTTGGAGGGATATTTTGTTTGGAGCTGTAACATAAAACTCTTTAAACCTGATAATGCGAGAAAACATATTGCAGCTCATCATCATGCAAGTACATTTGGTTCTAAATTGAAGCGCTTGGCTAAGAAAATGCGTCCTGCATGCTAGTAAATTGGCTCCATCGATGTATAATTAGCAAGTATATCTACTGCAACGCTATTTTTGTAGTGCATCTGTGTATGAGGGTTAATGAGTCATCACTTATCAGTCCTCTCTCTCTCTTTGTGTCTCCTCTCAGGTGTTCACCAGGTATGGGAAGTGCTACATGTTCAACGCTGCAGAGGAGGGGAAGACGCTCCGCACCACCATGAAGGGAGGGACGGGAAACGGCCTGGAGATCATGCTGGACATCCAGCAGGACGAGTACCTGCCGGTGTGGGGGGACACAGGTAGGCATAGCCACCTTGCTCACCCGTCATGCTTAATTTGAACAGATCAGAAACTTCACATGTCCCTCACGCCACCCTCTTCCAAACTTCCTTCCTTTACTGAAGAAGTAGCCAGTGGCCCAATCCCAATGTCCACACTCACAGACTCACAGACTTTGAGGCGCGTTCCCGCAAAGTCCGTGAGGGTTAAGGGCTGTCCCACTGTCAAATCATCATGTCCTTGAGGGCTCTCTCTCGCAGACATTTTGAGACCTGTATGAACACTTTCCGTAAGTCCGAATTCCTGCAGACCTTGCCTGAGGGAATTACCCACAATTCATAGTGTTGTGATGTTAAACACAGGGTTACCAGGGGAAGCCCGGAGGCGTAAAAAAGGTAAACAAAGAGGACAGCACATGGATTGTGTCCTCTTTGGTATATTGTGACAGTAGTACATGAAACAGGTAACCTGAAAAACATCATGTTCCTCTGTGTCCTCCGGTGTCCTCCGGTGCTCCTAACGGCATCTGCAAGATTTTACAGACCAGAGGAAAACAAGCAGTGGGAGCTGATCTGGTATCTGCTGTCCATCTGCTGTCTATGAGAGCCGGCTGTCAATCACTCGCCATCTCCGACCAAACGGTCAAACTAGGCAGCGCTGATCAAATATGAATCAATATTATGTTACGTTAATGCCTATTTCTCGCCTCAAATGTTTTCAGAATCATCTTGTAAAATGAGAAGTCTGTGACCCAGCAGCCATGTCTCTTGAAGGAACGCCAAGTACCGGTTACAGGACCGGAGCACAGCCAATAGTAACGCTCTCTCAATGAAATGACCGTTGATTGGTCAAAGTCTGCTGTCAGATTTTTCTTAAGCCTGAAAACAGAGCCATGATGAGGTGCAGAAGACTAGTTGTCTCTCAGAACACTTGAATTACAATATGCTGAAAGGTTATTATGGAATTTTTGCCCAATGATGCCAAAAATATACTGCCCACTGCCACTTTAAAGATTTAAGATGGTACATAAAAACACATGAATCAGAGTATTGCAAGCATTAGACTATATTCCACACTTGGTTTATTCATCAACCATTTCTTTTAATTTTGCCTAATGACGTTAACAAAAACAAGTATATAGATTTTTGGTCATATCCCTTTAGGCATTTAAGGCAAGAGCCTGGAAGACGTTCAAATAGGCAATAAAAACCGTAAAATAAAAACCCACAATTGGCATCGTCAAAGTAACGTGATATTTCGCCGCAAAGTACCGTTCCATTCATATTTATACCATTTCAAGCCCTTGCAGCCTCTCAAACTCCATTTACCAGGTGAGTCAAGTCAAGTCCCTGAGGGTTCAGGGCTTATGGATTTAGGGGGGACATTGGGATTGGGCCAGTCTGTTTTTTCTTATCCTATGCTGCGTTAAAATGCATATCATGATGTTATATTTTCGACTTGTGGTTTAAGTTATAAAATCGCTGCTGCCAGGTAAGTGACGATAAAAACAAGCCTTGTTTCGCTTCTAAAAATAGTCAATTATTATGTGATTTCTGTTTGTCAATACCAGGTTAGGAACAAGATCAGGATAAGCAGCAAAATTGATAAAAACTTTTAGAAAGTTTCTGCTCATAAAGTCGAGAATACCACATCTCTACTTATAGACCGTTTCATTGTTTGGGCAACAGCTTTGGTCCAAGTATACTTCCTGTCAGCTTATGCGTTAACAACCACTGCAACAGGAAATACAAAGAGGCCCATTCAGAATGGTTATTTTTTCAAGTTTAAAAACGTCTTTATCCTTCTCTCGATTATGTAATCCCTCCACCGCTAATTTGTTGTTACATTGAGTGCCTTTTACCTCAGCAATTGAGGTAGGTGGATTCCATCCGGTATGTTGAGTGGATTTATACAGAGGCGGCACTTCAGAGTTATCCGCCTATGAGTCAGCCCTTCCTGTGTTGAACATTTGCTTCCCTCCAGGCTAGCATAATGTTTGTACTCAACCGTCATTCCCACAGACACTGTGTTGTTATAAATAAGATTCAAGCTCTCGCTTATCACATAATGTCACAAAAAAGACATTTTTTACAGAGATTGCAACACCTTATTTACTACAACGGTATCTCACTTTGCTGCCTTCTTTCTGTCTTTCCCCCTATCTTTAGTACATTGGCATACAATGGAAATATATCAGAACTGAAATAAATAAACATCATAGTCTCAAAGTGAATAAAGTATTTAAAACTCCCCCAATTGTGTCCCACACTCAGCCTTTGGGCCACAACTAGTTTTTTATTCACATTTTTTGATTTAACTGTAATTAACACAGCAGTGATTCAGTGTCCTCTTGATGAAATCACTTCAGGGACGCTTTTCATACCAGAAACTCTTATTAAATTATAAATCAAATAAAGTTCCAGAAATGTTTTAAGATATGTGAGATGATCTTTATCTAATGGCCCTTAAACAGCCACAAATATCTTCTTGAATATTATACATCAGGTGAAATCTTGTTATTGGTATCGTTAACAATTATTATTTTTGTTGTTTTGTATTTTAGGGCGTTTTCATATCAGGTACGATTGATCCGTACCGTGCCCGAGTACGATTGACCCCCACTCTCCACTCCCCCGCCGCGTAGCTTTCACATTAGTAAAGTTGTTCCGTAGCCGAGTACACTTGCGTCATCATCCATATGTATTGGTTTATGTTGAGGTCAGCTGTTCTAGTGGCGGAGCATCATAAAACACTTAATTCAAACTTGACGGAAACAAAAACTCACCAACACATCGTCGTTAGTCTTTCGAACAATCACCAACTCTGGTTTGGTCTAAATAAACTCTTATTTCACAGAGTTTGATGTGAAAATATGCCGGCTCTACACTCTGTTTCCCCCCCACTGTCTCTCTTTCTGCTCACTGAGCAAAACAGCTCTCGTTCTTCAGAGGCAGACCATTAAACTAGCTAAATAAAATAAAAAACATCGCTCAACCCCAATGCTTACTATTGTTTATATTTTAAGGAACCTCTCGCCTGCCTCCCTGCCTTATCACCCATGGCCGTGCAGAGGATGACATTGGCGCAAGCTGCGAGCATATACAGAATTTGGAGGAGACCGGTGGCGTTGAAAAAAGCCTGCCCTTTCACAACTACTCGCTGACTGCTAACGTTACTCGCGTTAAATAGCAGTCCACTTCCGTGTTTCAGTACGGTTGGCTTTCACACCTGATGCGAACCGTACCCGAGTACACATGAACCGTACTCCAGACGACCTTTTCAAGTGGACTTGAGTACGGATCGACGAACCGTGCCTGAGTACGGTACGGAGCGCTCACACTAATCGAACTAACTGGACTTTGGGGTCAAGTGTACTTGGATCCAGGCCCAGGTCCCTGATGTGAAAGGCCCCTTAAATACTCTAGTGTTCTTTTATTACTGTTCCTACTGGTTTGTCTTTTTTAAATGAACAGTGTGTAGCATTTAGGGGGATCTATTGGCAGAAATGGAATATAATATTAATAAGTATGTTTTCTTTAGTGTATAATCACCTGAAACTAAGAATCGTTGTGTTTTCGTGACCTTAGAATGAGCCATTATTAGGGAGCAGGTCCTCTTCACGGAGCCGGCCACCATGTTTCTATAGTAGCCCAGAATGAACAAACCAAACACTGACTGTAGATAGGGCCATTTGCGTTTTCACATTTACGTGTCGGCCATCGTAGTTCTCCTACACGTTTGGCACACAGGAGAAGTTTCAGTTGGTTGCAATCTGCTACCTCACCGCTAGATGTCGTCAGATCCTAAACACTGCACCTTTAAAGTATTGCATTGTGCTGAGCCTAATACTAATACCCACCCAATCGCTAAAAAAGCTGACTTGTAGAGCACTGGCACCTTTTTTAGACCACTTTAAGAACTTCTGATGACCTCAAGCTTATTCTGAACTCTAAACTCTAAACAAAGTACATTGTCAGTCGCTGCACCTCCAGTTCTGACTGGCTGTGATGAGAGTGTAGACTTGTCAGTGATTATAATGCATATTCTAAACCCTTTAAAGTCAAACACTGGGGCCTCTTTGATAATCTTTATTACAAAGTAGGGCAGCTTTGCATTATCCTCCATACTGATGTGTGCACAAGAGATCTTGTTAGTGGCTCAGATTGAGTGTTTTAGGGAGGCGTGCTGCCTGAGTGACTCCACAGTGAAGCTCATTGAATGGCCGGCTCACGTCTGAAGCAGTGAAGGGCCAGACGGGGGAGTTCCCAGAGCAGCTAGCCAAGCTACGAGCAGCCCAGCAGATGGACGTTATTTACTCTAGGCTCAACTTAAAGAAGATCGATCATCAAAAAGTCAGCGTCCTATCAATCGTCCTCATGTTCTTCTATGGACAGCAGGTCCCTCAGCCCCGTGTCCTGAACTCCTCTTGGTTGTATTTCAGTTTGAACAGACTGTACTACAGCCACCATACTGACAGCATGAGGAGCTTCGTCTCCCTGCAGGAGGCAGTTTCCAGTGCCCTTGTTTATCCCAGTGTGGTTTAATTAGCCCAGATGAGCTGAGTCAGCCTCAGCAGGGAGCTGTGTTTCCTCAACTGAGCCAGGTCTCTACACTTTGCAGACATGATGGACACACTGCACAGGGACTCCTCTCCCATCTCCTCCCACCAATTACCTTTTTTTTCCTTCCAATAACCACACCTTATCCCGCCCCGCGGCGTTTCTTATTGTCCATCATCCAGAGGCCAGCAGTCAGTCTCTGGGGATCTATTACCACATTGGGAGCTGTAGGGCAGCCATGATACTCCTCCTCACTTCATCATGATGGACAAACAGAAAAAAACATGGTGTGAAAAATGAACAAGACGGATATAAGTTTGAGTGGTGGGAGAAAACAGATGGCCTGTTGCCTGGATACCCAGCTTTCTCCTCACTGTGTTGCTGACTAAACTGCTCACTGATAGAAATAAATGTGTTGGATGTGTCTTCCATCCATACTGTGTAGAAAATATTTTCTCAAGTAGTCACACAAAGGGCACCAGGAAATCAATCTAATCGATTGGGACTTTAAATCAGACTTTGTTTGACCATAAGTCGTGTTGTTGTTCCTTCAGTTTCTGGATGGACCGCAGAGGGCCATCCCTACAAACGCAAAAGTCTGTCACTGATGGTACGTGTCCACAGGGGCGTTTTTTTCCCCCTAGACACAAGGCACTCGGCACACGATTGGACGCACGTTTTCCCTCGTGGGCTGCTGCTCCCAGCATTCAAACCGGAACCAACATGGCGGCTCGTTTGGAAACATTCTTCTCTTATATCACGAAAATAGTTCACTGAAATGTGTTTCTGAAAACATTTTATTATGACGTCACATAACGACGTTATGACGCTATAATGAGCCATGCAGTTGCTGAATCTGTCTTTATTTTAGATCGACAAGGCTTAATCTTAAAGTTTCTAGGGAGTTTCTAGAGGCGCCGAGTCGTATCAAACGCCCCTGATTTGCATAAACCTCAAGTTTATGCAAATGAGGAGCGGCCAACATGATGCCCCGTCTCTCGAATCGCGCCACCACGCTACCAGAATGCATTGCACGGCTGCTTACATAAACAATGATTTGGAAATGTGGAAACGACGGAGGCTATGGACATGTACAATGAGTGACTGAGTGATGAAGTTACACGATTGGTCAGCAGAGTGTTGCAGTTTCCTCATTGGCCGTTGCTCTTTCAAAATGAAAAGGCGAGAACAGTCCTTTTATGCAAATGAGTCCAGCGCGGCGCGTCTGGCTCGCTAAACTTGGATCAAGCTGTCAAACTAGGCGACCTAGTTCTAAAATGAAACCAGATTCAGCAGTGACATAGCCTGTTTCTCGCTTAAAATGTTTTCAGAAGTAGATTTTGGTGAATTGTTTAGAAGGAATAACAGAAAGTTTACGAGCAGGCCGCAATGTATCCTGTTTGAAACGGCGAGCAGAAAACTAGGGACCAATCAGATGTATTCAACGATAGGGTACGTCATCGCTTGACCGTCCAGTTGAGTGGAGCAGCGCGTCCCCTAGTGTCCTCGCCGGACCTGGTGGACATGTACCGTTGGATTTAACATTATAGACATGACCACTGACTATTTGTGTAACAATTTAGCCGCAAATTCACAGACTGACCATACACGGTCCAGCCTTATACTCGGTTTTGACCGAGTCTTGTTTTTTTGTATGGATGCCGGCTGAGATAGAGAAGAGCTAGAAACTTTGGTTCCACAGATGCCTTCTGCATCTCTGTGAAAACATTTTGACAAGCTTCTTATTTTTGTGATTGCTAATTTCAGAAATGCTGAGAATAGTAATTATAAATTAATTAGAAATACCCCCCACCACATGCACACTTTATTAGGAAACATTTTTTCTTGCATCTGTGAACTTGAGCACACAGACTTTCAAATCCTTCATTTTTTCAACTCCTGCTACGCATCAACCTTTTCTGAAAAGTCATCTGAAGTTGCAGCATCGGGCAGGCCTCTTCGGCATCAGATTCGTCAAGCAGTCTTGATCAAAGTAGTCTGTTTGCACACTCAGCACCCACCACATGTCAGCCTTCAGCAGCAGAGCTACAAAATGTTTGCAGTGCGGAGGAAAAGCCCTTCAAACACATCACCGCCTGAGAAACTGTGATGACATTCTACTTCCATTTCTTCTTAAATCAGAGACTAACATGTAGAGAAACTAAACTTGAAAACCTCACTGAGTTCCCAAGCAACCAGCAACATCGTGCTCACCCACTATGTCTATTTTTAACTGCATCGTTCGAGGAGTGATGCAGAATGTGAGAGATATGCAAAGAAATATTGATTTATTGAACTCTGTTTTATCTCCTCTCTTAGAGGAGAAATTAGAAAGAGGCATTCTACATCAAGATCTATAATATCTCCCTTATCTCATCACCAGCTTTATGTCTCCTTCTGTTTTCTGTTTTACGTCATCCATCATGTCAGAACTTGGCTCCCATTTTGTATGGCAAACAGGCGAGTAAAGCCCGACAAGCATTTGAGTGCAGTGCTAAGATCTTGCCGTGCCTCTGCACTCTTTTTGTCTGCTGTTATTAAATCAAAGCGATGGCGAAAAAGCACTCTGAGAAGCACCTGAAAGGAGCAGACAAGTGTTTGTTCACCAACAGGTTAAACCAACTGCAAAGCTGAAGTGGAAAGTCCTTGATCCTTTTATCTTTTCTACTTGTGTCCCTTTGCTTTGAGGTGTTTGGTCAGTGGGATGTGTGTGAGCCAAACTATTGCTTTTGCTTGTTGGAAACTTGTTCTTCTTTTAGTGCACCGAACAGTTTCTTACATTGGTGAAGATAAATGGCAGAAAGAGGTTACTGTTTAATTTTTAAGCAGTATCCTGAAATCTTTAATTAATGCTGGAGTTGGTGAACTTCAACTGCAGTATCACGAGTGACAGAAGCTGCCTCTGTGGTGCTCATTTGCTTCTGTGTAGAGGACATTTTATTTTATTTTCTGTCTTGTTGTAAATCGTGATTTGTCTCTGTGGCTGCACAAAGTGAATTTGCACCCAACAGCAATATTAGAATAATAAGATTTTGTGCAAACTGGGCTAATATAACATCTTAGCTTGGCATGATGTCTCTGTTGCAGCCTCAATTTCTGAGATTGGTTTATAGTTTTACCTTATCATTTGCCTAATCTAGGTTTGATCACAATATCGGAACTACTAAGTTTAAAGTAGGACAATGTATAAACCATAGAGTGTATATAAGAAGTGGACGTAGTCACCGTGACGTCATCCATTGGTTTGTGGACTACGGTTTTGAAGCCTTGAGTTCGGCATTTTGGCCGTCGCCATGTTGTTTTTTTTGCAACTAGAAGTGACACGAGAGGGTGGAGCGAAAAGGTGTAGGCTGAAGCTTAACCTTATTATACCCATTTTTACAAAGCATATTCTAATAAGCAACTCATTCACTGCTAGTTTTAGACTATACAAAAACAAGACCAATCAAAAACAGAAACAATGACAAAGATCCAAATGTTTCATACACAATAATTATCATACTTCTGTTTTATACATGTTTACCACCTTATTTTTAAACATTATATTATTTTTATCATTATAACATTTATATTTGTTCTTACAAATATGTTTTTTTTTTTTAAAACATACCTATTCCCCTTAATTCATATTCATAATATTGTTGGTAATTACATAAATGTATAGACAGTTATTGAGGACATGCTCGTCAAGTTCACTTGCCAACAGCTGACTCCATCTCCATGTGGTCAACACTCTCACATTAAACACACAATATAGACCAAGCCTGACATGTCCGGCCCTGAATGTGACACAAATTGGAAGAAATGTGAGATGGAGAGGAAGGAGAGGAAGGAGAGGAAGGAGAGGGGGACTGGTGTTACTGATAAACATGCCTGTACTTGTATGTTGTAATGCAGGCAGGTGGAGATAGGAAGGCACAGAGGTGTTTTCATTAAAGTTAAAATCCTATACATTAACTCACACCCTGACAACCAGCATGAATCGCCAGATAAGATGTGACATTTCTTATTTTATTTTAAACATACATACATCAACACTCCGGTATTTCATAGACCAAGTTTCTCATTCACCCTAGTCTATCCTCTCCTCTCCCTCTCATGTTCTCTCCTACAGCGAAACACTTGAAATGCTGAAGGAGAACGGAGGTGAAATTGGAACACCTCCTGAATTTATTCAATGTCATACAAAGCAGCGAGATTTATATTATGATTGTAGCAGCGCAACAGATAGCATTGTAATTCAGTCCGCCTCTCTTACTTTGTTGAGTCATATGAAGTCAAATGAGTGTAATAGTGCTGATGAAATACGTAGCAACTACAAATCTATGCTATCTTTGATTCAGCAAGTGGTCAAAACCGTCAAAAAATCCATCAAGTTTTTATCGTCCGTCCGGCCCGGTCTGTCTCTTTACCGACCCTCCCAGTGTCACTGTCATTCGGGGTGTGCGTTTGAGTGTGCTGCATGCGTGTTGGCCAATCACAACCACGTACATTTGTGCTTACGTCGTAGGCCCCGCCGTAGCCTACTCCATCGCTACTGTTGTGATTGTAAAATGGTGGATATGTTGTTTTGAGCGTCACAACCACCCCGAAATGATCCGTTTCACTATCAGAATTTTTTTTTATGATTATTTTTTGGGCATTTTCAAGTCTTTATTGATAGGACAGTGGATTGTCTAGAAAGGGGGAGAAAGAGAAGGGGAGACATGTGGAAATGGCCACAGGTCGGATTCGAACCCGTGCCGCCGCGGTTAGGACTCAGCCTTGATATAATGGGCAATTTCCACTTGTTACATGCATATAGTCTTTTCAAAATAAACTTCCATCATCACAGGAAACAACTTGGTTAGATTTAGGCAACAAAGTTACTTAGTTAGATTTAGGAAAAGATCGTGGTTTGGGTTGAAATAACTCAGGAAGTGCTGTAATGTAAGTATGGAAGTTACGTGACAAATAAATCAACGTTGACTTCTAGTTTCACATGGGGTACGAACACCGGTCTCATGAGTTAAAGTCTGCTGTTTTATGACCCACCCATCCACCCTGACCTCCTCCCTACAAAGCGTTTGTCTCTCTATAGACTTCCTGGTTCACGATTACGTGGATTATATACAAATTGATTTTGTGGAATATATATACGAAGTACAGTGAATATACTTTTCGTAGGTATAGCTACAAACGGTGTATGAGAACAGCCTGACAGCACATACCTGTATGTACCCCCCAGTGGATAAATCCAGGGCTGAATTTCTGTCCCAGTACACCCGTGGATTCATCTGAAGCTCAAGGGCAGAAATAACAAACATTGTTATCCACAATCCTCTTGATCATCTTTTGATACGGAGAGCTGAACTGACTGGAGCACAAACAAGCACAGCGAGCCCTGTTTGCTCTGATCTCTAACTCACACACACACTTTCTCATTGTTACTTCAAATAGACAGATACTGTGTGCCAATATGAATATTTAATGTTCAATCTCAGTGAAGAGATCATTGTATACAACACAAGATTTATCTATAGGATCAGTGTATGTTTGTATCGGCAGTGATATGTTTACATAAGCATCTATCTGGTCATCTGATTCCAGTATAACAAGCCAGTGTTATGCACAAAATTTGGACGTTAATTAGAGCTGAAACATGTCGATAAAAATTGTTGATGAATAGATTAGATGATGGAGTCATATTTCGAGCTTCTCTGTTGTGAAGATCTGCTGCTTTCAGAATATCTCTGGGTTTTTTACTTATTATCAGACAAAACAAGAACCTCAGTGTACTTCAGTTGTGTTTGGTCTTTTGATGCCTCTTTCTTCTCTGGCTGTTATGTCCCGTTGTTCACGGTGAATAGCATGTCCATGACATTTTCAAAATCCATTTCCAAATTATTTAAAGCTAGATTTTCATATCGGTGTGGATCTTTGTTCGTCTTGAATGTCACCCGTAATTGATGAAAGCAGAATGCTTTTCAAATTCAGCCGATATTGACTGAGAAAATACTCGTATTCAGTCTCTTCTCAGTATTCCTAAGTTTACCCAGCATTCACGGCAAAGATCTGACATCAAGTCCAATATATATCCATCTAATATATTAGCATGTGGATGCTTGTTTTACAGCAAGCACTTTGGTTGACAAATGTTCAACACGACAGCTGAACAAATAGATTATTAATAGAAACTGTTGTGCAACAGGGAAGTGTCAGTTGAAACAGTCACCATATTATGTTAGTGCTGCTAATTGTTTACAAGGAGCAACAAAGCTATATTTACAACAATGTAACTACAGAAAATGGCATCTTATTGAACGTCTGCCTGTATATAAAGATGGACGACACGACTCCACTTCCTCCCACTGTGCTAAAGTGAAGCCAAAATATGTCGGATACAGGAGCTGCCATCTTGAGATTTTAAAGTCATTTGGAGCCAGAGTCTGCGCAGTAGTGATTGGGGGGGCTGGAGCTTCGGTATTGAGATCACCTGCCCAAAACAATCGCAAACCGAGCACGACCGCGAGAGATACTCACAGCTGTCAATCATGACGTCTCACCCCCTTTTTTTAGCATCAAATAACTAATGAAAACCAAACTTATCAGAAAATGTAACACTTGAAGATACATCAGCGTGATAAGAACTACCTAAAATGACAGGAACCATCTTTGGGAAAAATGTATTTAGCGTGTACTTTGAGTTTTTAGTTTGGCCCATGTCCTATCCACTCACATGGAGGAGGTTGGATTTATGACCTATGCTGCAGCCAGCCACCAGGGGGCGATCGAGATGTTTTGGCTTCACTTTTGGGGAGCTGTCATGTCGTCCATCTTTATATAAAGTCTATGGCCTATACACACAGTTGTTATGTTAAGGGATAAAATGAATGTTGTTTCATATATTTATTGTTATCAACACATTCCTTGACCAAAGGACCAAAACTAACAATGAATACATGCTTCTACGTTATTGCATATGCTGTCACAGCCTGATAGCTTATACCTCTTATAGAACTCCACTGTTATACAAATACCATTAAAAACACACTAAAGAGGCAAACTTGGCGCATATTCCTTTATCACAATGAACAGCTGATGTAGTTAGTGCTTATATTTTCATGTTGTGTAGACGTCACTGTGCAGGCTCAGGGATACAGTTCCTTGTTTACACTGTTTAGTGTTTGTTGTAATGAAGGCATATGTCACCCAGTGCAACAGTATGGCTCTTTTATGTGTTTTGGATTGTTTTTGGACAACAGTGGCTAATTATGTAAAATGATATGGCTGCTAATGGAGCATTAGTCCAACAATTATTATAGGACATATAGTTTGATAGCATGTGTTTTCCTTTTACAATGGCATTAACAGCTAAAATATATGACAATTTATGATGAAATGATGGGTTTAAAGGAACAGTGTTTAACATTTAGGAGAATATATTGGCAGGAATGGAATATAATATCAATAAGTATGTTTTCTTTAGTGTGTAATCACCTTAAAATAAGAATTGTGTTTTTGTTAGTTAAGAATGAGCCGTTTATATCTACATATGGAGCGGGTCCTCTTCACGGGGCCGGCCGCCAGTAAATGATGCCAATTGAAGTAAACGTTGTTTGTGCTAAATACACAGACAGCTAATAGCTTCTTAATGGTACAGCAAACACATTATGAAGGACAAGTCATAGAGCTGGACGAGACATAAGGGACATAAAACTTGTCAGCCGCAGACCTTCATTACGCAGGACATGGTACTATATTTTGCAGGACAAAACGGACACTGCACAGGAAAGGACACAACGATGATTTAACTCCCTACACACACATGAGCACAAAGTCAGCAGTCTGTCATCACACACACACACACACACACACACACACACACACACACACACACACACACACACACACACAGACTCTGATTATCTCTCTCATATAGCCAATGTTTCTTTCATACTCTTTTTCACACACACATGCTTACTGTACTCTTTCAAAAATGTGGTTTTCAAACACACACAGTCGAAAAAAGGCGTGTTTGATCCCTTCATCTTTTCTTTAATGTGAATGCATCCAAGCTGTCGCCATATCAGTCACTGCAGATGTTTGATTGATGAGTGTATCATAGTAGGGTGATACTGCTATGTGTATGTGTGTCGCCTGTGGATTTGCGAGGCTGGCCGTGCTGAAAGGCTCCGATGTCTGTTGGTCGGCGAGCACCTCGAGGTGTCCGGCTGATCGTCTGGCAGAGGAAAGCCTTCACTGAATGTCCGGGAGCTCGCCACTGAAAGTGAGGAGATGGAGAGAGAACATTATCGATTTCTACAAAGACCGCTCTCTCTTTTCTCATAAATGTTATGGCTCTCTCCGTCCTTGCCCATGACTGTGTGTGCGTGTGTGTGTGAGATCCTGACTTAGGCTACCTTCGGAAACACATTTCAGACTAAAAACCAGTTAATTGGGGATGGCTTGTGCAATTGGGGACAAAAGCTGTGTCCCCAATTTGGAAAAAGCAGATTTTTGGGTCAGTGGCTAAAGGTCTTATTGATAACTGCTCTGAACGGCAGGATATAGGTCCTTTCATCTATGGAGTCAGCAGCGAGCCTTTTTCTTCTTACTTGTGTTTGATGTCAAGTCAAATGGGACGTCTCCGAGAGCTTGTGTTATAGTAAAGAATCTTAAAACCTTGTGGCTTTGACTCAAAACAGCCAAATTCACCTAATGTTTCAAACAGGAAATTCAGTGTTTGACTCTCTGCAGCAGCATCTGTCGAGTGTAAACAGCTTCTTTTTTTTTGCTCCTTTATTCCCTGCGCAGTTTATCTGAACCAGTCAAAAAGCCAAAGACATTTAATTTTTTTTTTCTGCACATTTCTGTTTGTTTATTGACTGAATAAATCATATAACTGCGTCTTCCCATCTGTCTTCCTTTTCAGAGGATACAGCCTTCGAGGCAGGTGTGCGGGTGCAGATCCACAGCCAGGCGGAGCCGCCGTTTGTTCACGAGCTGGGCTTCGGCGTGGCTCCCGGCTTCCAGACTTTTGTAGCCACACAGGAGCAGAGGGTAGGTGTCCCTGACTTCCACTTCTACACCGTTAATAGCTTTTTTTTATCGGTTTATTGCTGTTTTTCACTTCACTTCAACATGTTCAGCTTATCGCTCAGAGATAAAAAAAAAACCCTCTGTGATAAATTACTTGCCATAACAGGCATGATGGGATTGTGTGCATGCACGTGTGTGAGTGGCTGCATGTGTGTCCCACATCCTCTGAACCCTAAATTGACCTCTGTGGTCTCTTGGGGATTGTTGACTGACAAATGATAACTTCCCCCGCTGTCAGTGGCTTTGACCTTGTTGGTAGAGAGGTGCTTCACTGGAACTCAGCCCCATTCAATCATACTGAGGCTTTGTCCCATCACACAAGGCCGATATTAAAGGCTGCAGGTCTCATGTGTTATACAACCGAAGTTATTTAATGCAAAAAGCCTTTTCTCTGTCACCAGAAGCTTCACAAGGTTGTTTGCCCCTTTTTCCATCCCATTGGCTCGAGTTGAACAAGTTTCAGTGAAGGTGTTTCTACTCTGCCAAGCTGAATGTCTCCATATTGCTCTCAGCCGTGTCAGTTAAGGATCCATCTTACCAGGGTTATTAGTTCTGTCTCTCTTTTCAACTGTTTTTGTCTCCATTTCTTCCTCTTTTTCTGCTCTCAAGTTAAGCTTTTGAAAATGTATTGTCTGACTCAACAGTGGGAGTAGATTGCCCTTCTCTTAGCAGACAGATTTCTGTCAAGATAAATTGATTGCCTTCTCATTTTTAGAATAGCCTCCCTCTCTGGCATATCAATGAATTTTCTGTTCCTTTGGCAGTCACCAGCAGTCAGTGAGTATGTGAGTGCATTTAACCTGCACTAACTGTTTTTGGCCACTTGGGGGGGCAGCAGAAACAAGCTGTGAACCATGGGAGCCGCCATAGTTTTGTCTGGCAACTCTCTCTTATACATACAGTCGACATTCATGGCAACACCCACAAAACTTCACATCCGGTTTACACCGTGGGGGAAAACAAAGCATTCACTACCATGCCCAAAAGCTGCTGTGCAGTTTTCTGTACGTCAAATAAACTTAAAAATCCGGACCTAAACTTTTATATTTTACCCAACAGAGAGCCAACAACAACTGTACGAGAACATGTGGACGGACGACCAAAATTTGTGACATGTCAGAAATTCATCTGACTGTCCCACGGCCGGTTGGGAGAAGTTAATCGGTCCTTACACGGCAAACGATGCCCGACGAAGCTGAAATTCGGTCCGACTCTTAAATGAGTCGTGCGGCTCAAAATTCGGGCCAGAAACGGGCTAAAATGGAACAGTACATGCCCAGCTTAACAGGCACCGCAGCATATGTTACTATTAGGGATTTACAGTAACCAGCTGTACAGTGCATGTAAATATGTTCTCAATGGTTTCTCAAGTGCATACAAACGTATTGAATGTGAGTGAGTGACTGAAATTGCGTAAAAAAGGAGTTCAGTTTGAATTTCAAGAACTTTTTTTCAGCATAATTCATTTGAAAACTCGTCTCACTACTGTACATAACAGCTTAGTGTGGCGCTGCGCTACAGTGGGTCACCTCAGCGGTAGGCAGGAAGGAAGAAGAGGAGGAGATCTATCCAGTGATGTTTAGGCCTCCTGGGTAATGAGCCTCCAGGGTTTCTGTCATCTTCAGTTCTGTGACTGGCAGGGGTGAAGGCAGTCCCTCCTCTGCCTGCCTGCCTGCTACGAACACAGCAGGCAGTTCGTAGCCCCTCTCCACAAGCCCGCACAGTGGGGGACGCCGCAGATTTAGCTCCAGCTAATTAATGCAGAACTGCACTTTGTATCAGAAGTCTGGGAAAATCCCTCCTGCTGCGAGATGTTCCCACCTGTCTCTTCAAGCTTCTTCTTCTTCTTCTGTAGAAACCCGAAGGGCACTTTCAAATATGTCCAAAAACCATCCTGATAATGATGATTGGGTAGAGTATCTGGGTCAGAGATTTGGGATGGGGCCTTGTGGAATGTGTTTTAAAAAAAACCTGGTGATTAGTGGATCTCTGTAATGGATACCAATCAGTCTGCCTGTGAAAATGACTTTGACAAAGAGTTTAAGTGAGCTCATTTTGGCTCATAATATTGGGCCGAGATCAAAGCAGCTCAATCAAGTGAGCTAAAGGCACAAAATGCACAGCCTATAGTCAGGGTGTGAATGCGTCTCGACAGGCAGGCAGGCAATTCTAAATTTAAGCTCTCCAGACATAGAAATTGGCCTTCTGTGGGCTTTTGACTGAAGCTAAAAGGGCACGGTGTTCCCTTAGTTGAGAAGCCATTCTTCCCAAGTATTAAAAAAAGTCTCCATTATACCATTATTCCTTTGCTGCCTCTTGATGCAAACCCATTCTTTTTATTTCAGTTTAGTTCTGCGGAGGCCTCCGTGCCAGCGGACGCAATAGAGAAGTGAAGCCCCGCCCCTTCCAGTGGACCCCATTGGACCTTATTTATGAGAAAATATGAACGATAGTCAACAGCGAGAGACAAATTTTTTTTGATCCCGTTTGAATTGCGCCATGAATCACACGTAAGATGTTTGTCAATTTAAAACATAATTTTACAAGAAGAAAGTCTGAGTTTGTTGTAGGTTTGTCGTAGCATCATTTTGTTTTGTGTGAAACTGCTCAGTGAACTACATCTCTCGTCTTGCACAATATACGTCACCAACACTAGCCAGCTAGCTAAAGTTCCACGCACAAAGAAAAACCTTATCTTACCTGATGTGTTTTATCCAGCGACTCCTGGTCTTTTTAGAGAAAGAACGAGTGAGACCCGTTGCTGGTGGGAGTACATCCCAGTACGAAACACACAGGCATCGTAGCTTCAACGAAAAAGAGACGTCACTTATGTTACTTTTGGGTGTGTAGTCTTTCTATATTATGAATTTTCAAAGTATGATACTTCAACAGTTTTACAACAAACTGCGACTTTCTTGACTTGCAAAATTATGTTTTACATTGACAATCATCATATGTGTGATTCATAGAGCAATTCAAACGGGATCAAAAAAATATTTGTCTCTCGCCGTTGACTACACTGTTAAGAATTTCCCCGTAAAATAACAGTAAAGAACTGGCAGCTGTGGTTGCCATTATCTTACTGTTAAATAACTGTAAATAAAATTTACAGCTTTGTACTGTTAATGACAAATACAGTATGAACTGGTTTTTTGATTAATTTCACTGTATTTAACAGTTAATTTACTGTTTAAAGATACATTATATAGCTGTTTTCCCCTTTCTTTTGCATTATCTTACTGATTTGTTTTAATGCACTATTTAGGTTGTATTTTTTACATGCATTTAATAAACATTATTTTTTGCCTAAATGAAAAGACTTAGCAGGTTACACTCATAGGACTAGTCACACTTAATACAATTAAAGGCACTTCTTAAGAAAAAGAATATAATAGGCTTGTTGACACCTTTCCCAAAATGTCTGTCTATAGCTGGCTACAAGCACAGAATGTAAACCATAACAAAATGTGAGTGAAGAACAGAGCTAATTCACTGATTTTCTAATCATGTACAATGTGTGAGAAAAGAAAATCTACAGCTTATCTTATCTTATTGCACTTTACTTTTTATTTTCATATAAAGTTGAAAACTGAACATGCAGAATAATTGCATGCTAGTGCCAACAAAAACCTGACAGAGATAAAAAAACAAATTTCAGAAGAAATAACATTTCTGAAGTACTAACCTTACTTTGTGGAACAGTTACAGACAGTTGAGCGACATCATATAATTACAACAAAACTCTCAAATAATATATTGCCGTATATAATGTAACATGTGAATATACTGAATATATTGCTGAGCCTTACGGCATATCAGTGGTTCAAATTTTAAAAAAAATTAACATTAAATAAAAAATAATGTATCTATATAATAATGAGCACCAACACCACCAGACATGTGACATCATGTCCAAGTATGAATATTCAGGCTCTCACAAGGCGCATGGATAAGTGGAAGTCCAAGTAGTGGGCGATGGTGGGGGAGTGAGTTAGTGAATGACTTATGGCCCGCTCAAAGACACCAGTCCTCTCAATCCAGCCTTGGTAGCCCGCTGACTGTGTGAGAGAGAGATATATGAGTTCCAAAATAACTTTCATTGTAATGTCTCACATACAAAATCAGAGTGTGTACCCCTCATTTCCCCTTGTCATAATGTAAACTCACCATTTTAAATGAAGTCTCACTCAAAGTCCATGAGTCTCCTCAGCAGAGTGGATACATGTGGATAAACGGTTGTTGTCTTGTCTTGTTGTTAGTGAATTGGCCAGATTTCTTTGATAAGACTTTGCCCTGTCCATCGTTGGTGCCTCTCTCATAGTTTATTCCTACGGTGCACCTGAAAAATGATAGTGTTTCTTCAGACACTGTGTTAAAATCAAGTTGTGTAAATCACTTAATTAATGTCACATTAAAAATACAGGTTTTACTGAAAGTATCTTACCTTGAGATTAATTTGAGCGTGCAGGTGTAGAAGGTGGAAAATAATGCAGCAAGCCCCATCAAGAAGGTGGGCTGGATCTCCTCATATGAAGCCTCAAGGCTGACGATCCAGCGTCAAATATAGCTTCCTGCTGTTTCACCTGAAACATAGAAAGAATTTTCCTCAGTCAACTTAATGGATTTTTAGTCAGTGTTTGAAATTAATTGTGTTGAGTGGTGTGCATTACTGGTTGAGAAGACATTTTTTGATCAATTATGAATATTCTGACCGTCTGTTTCTATAGAACCCTGAATCCACATGTTTCTTACAGTTGCTGCCTCTCATTTCATCTGCCCCAAGTGACAATATTAGCACAGTGACATGCAGATAGGTGAAGTTGTTATTGTCACAGAAAAGTAGTGGCAGAAAAAAGAACTGTTGATTTTGATGCTCATACAACTAAGTCACCATGGTACAATCAGAGGTGGTTTTGAAGCCACATGTGAAGAGTCCACATGCAAAAACAAATACTCTATGTCCAATGGTGCTCATTTTTCTAAACCATGTGGTTTTCAGATACCATTCAAAAACACTAGTTAGCTAGCTTAACCTTGCCTTTAATTTTGAATCTGCTCTGCTGAATTAACACCCAATAACCAACGTGCACTGAAGTGTTAATGTTACTTCAAATGTTGAAGTGACTTCCATAGACTGTAAAATGTATACACCGTCAAGTCTATCGTTATGCATGAATTCACTGGCAAAATACATGTGTCCACACATTAACTTAGATATTAACTTGGATACATAGAAATTAAAATGAGCAACTTGTGTTGTCTGATTAATATGCAATCATCTGTGAAAGTCTAGCTAGCTGCTGAATCCCTCTATCATGATATGCACATATTCAGTAATGCAAAGTAACTGGAAACATCACTGATAGACTTTGCACAGATTTATTAATTAAATAAAATTACTACTCACCAAATAATCAGTAAGATGGGGATGGATGAAGAAAAGAACGGATCCAGCCTCACATGTGCAGATCAGGTGAAATTGCTCTTCCCAGAATTCAAAAAATACTGCATGAAGCTGTTACTTATGACACTTTAGACAGTTGATCAGCAGTAAAGTGCTGTTTTTTAAGAATACATTATAGTTCAGTTAAAAAACGGTCAATGAGCGTTATTTAACAGATTTTCTTTTGTATTAACAGTAAAGCACTGTTTTTTAGCAATAACAGGTTAATACTGTTGAAATCCTGCTGTAAATTAACAGCAATTGTTTACAGTGTACCGTTCATATTTTTTCATAAATAAGGTCCAATGGTGTTCCACCGGAAGGGACGGGACTTTGCCTCTCTATATCTCGGGAACGCCTGGAGGGAGTTTCTTCAAATTTGGCACAAACTGTTTGGAATTTGGTGGTCAAAGGTCACTGTGACCTCACAAAACACGTGTTTGGCCATAACTCAAGAATTCACATGCTAATTATGACAAATCCACACACATGTCTAACAGGATAAAATGAAGAAGTGTTGACATTTTGGACAGACATGGATGTAAACTGCAACTTTACTGGTTGGCGGAGGTATAAAACCAAAGAACGTATATTGCAAAGAAGTGAAAGTCAATTGTTTGTTCCATTGCAACATCAGCGCCCAGCAGCAAAGCTACGCTTCCGCCCTTTTGGACTGAAAGCGACTACCGGACGCCAGTAAAACGCCTGCCTACAAAGTAAAACAAAAAATTCTATTCTATTGTCATATTCTACCGAAATGGCCTGTGGTGAACAATAAAATGTTATAAATATAATAAGCGTTTTCAGTCCAAAATAGCGGCAGCGGCTGTTGTCAAAAAAACACCGGAGTTTCGTCTCTTTGCTTCTAAACTCTTTGATTACAACCGTGAGACGGTGATACTAGTTTTTAAATTTGTGTCTTGCTTCTGTACACTGATTTGTAGCTGAGGTCCAGCTCAAACCAGCGTTCTACAGTTTCCATTTCAGCTCACCCAACCGGCGCTAATACAATGACCTTATTAAAACCCACCCTGTTCTCGATTCCAACTTTTTTTAACGATGTCCCCTACTGACCAACTTGTAAAGCCTAATTAAAGCACTGCTCCGGTACAACAGGGGAATGGAACATTGATTAATAACACCCTGAGCGGGGCACATGCCTCGTCTCTTATTAGATACACCATAATCAGGTCAACGGGTCCCACCTCACTGAAAAGTGATATTGAGCACCTTGGATTATCTGATTACTGAGAAATAATCAGATCTCCAATCAGCCAAAGCTGACTCTAATTAGGCTAGAAGGGAAGATTGGCTGAGGTGTGAAGGTGATTTTAAAGGTTAAGGATTGCTGAGAACCACCTTTCTTAAGTCCCTAATAAAATTAATAGCATCTGGATGTCGGTATTCATTGCGTGTGCTTGCTGCCGGCTTCAGGGAGGGCATGTTTAATTATCACAGGAGACATTGTAGCCGTGCCCGGAAGTGGCCAGAGGGTTTTGAACTCTGACATATTCAGCACGCTAGATTGCTGTTTGGATTGTGTTTGAATTTATTGTCCTAAGTGTCGGTGAAGTGGTCTGAAGACCTGAAGCATCAAACTCCCAGGAAGCACAGATACAACATCGCCTGAAACGAGGGGCAGGGTTTCAAATCCTGTCAGTACTAACAAGCAAACTGTGGCCAAATTTCACCTGGCAGGATGTTGTGTTTTGCCTCATCCAAAAAAATTGCTCTTTTGGCAGTGGAAGAGGCCTCAGTTGGGATGCATTGTGATGACAATGAAGGGAACTGGGGAACAGAGGGTGGTGGGTGATGGATACCGAGTGCTCGGCGAGAGCATGCCGCCTGTGTTTTGGAGCAGATGGGCCTCCACGCTGCTCGGCCCGGTGTCCCTCGTTCTTCATCTGCCGTCCCAGTCCTCCGAGCCACAGGAGCAGGAGGAGAACATTTGGAGTTTTTGTGCTCCCGTTGCCGGGCCTTGTGGGATTTTTCTGACAGAGTCTGGCTATCTGTTGAATTGTTTTCCGCACCGCCTGGTTTGTTGTGAGGCTCTTCTGCTTCTCTGTACTGGCTGGGTTTCAAGGACTAAGGAACGCGTTTTGGAGAGCTGCTGTAGGGATCTGTCCACATTATACATGGATTTTCTCTGTATGTGTGTGGGCAGGATATCCGCAAGTCTTGAGAAGTCTTAAAAAGTATGCACTTCTGTTCCCTCATGAAGAAAAGTCCTTAAAAAAAATTTTTTCTTGCTTGCTGTACACAATAACATTAGTTCTAACTTTTGTTTCTTTGTGGTTGTGGGCTATTGGGAGACATTATACACCAAAAGATGGATTCAAGCGACACAAGACAAATGAAGTTTAACTAATTTATTGAAAAGTACTGAGGTGATGGTGATGATGATAGCTGGTGACAGCAGAGGGCAGGAGGGCGAAGAGGAATAGCAGGTCTGACTGTGCAAGGTGGACGAGGGTGAGGCTGCGCGGGGAAGCAGGCAGGAAGGCGGATGATGCTGAGGCATGAGGGAAAAACAAGATTAGGCACGGCAACATACACACGAGGAGATAATACACTAAAGCAGGAACACAGGGATCGGTCAGAAACACAAGACTACCACTGTAGCTGAAGGAACGATCTGACAAGGACTGGGAGGGAAGCCAAGGTTGATATACTGCAGGGCTGATGAGTTGATATATTGGTGTGTAGCTACTAGCAGGTGAAACAGCTTGGCAGCAATGAGCGAGCCAGCAGCCGGGAGAGTGAGTGGAGACGCCACGCCCACGCCCACACACACAGACAGAGTGAGACAGACAGGGGAATACTGGAAACACACCATGGCCATGACAAGAGTCATATTGTCCCTATTGGTTTTTCGACATTTTTTGAAAAGGTATTAAATTGCATTCTATGTGGAATTAAAAAGGTCTTAAAAACCAGTGCTGTAATGTAATGACGTAATAGTATTTCATTACAGTACTTATGTGTTTTTTGGGAGTACTTTACTTGAGTTTTTATATTTCAGTCAACTTTCACTTTTACTCCACTACATTTCCTAAATAAAATATGTACTTTTACTCCAATACATTTCCTCTAAGCATCTTCGTTTTTCGTTACTATTGCAAGCAGCTTTGGTGAATCAGTGGTCCTAGCTTGCAAGTTACATCATTCCCGTTATGGCCAAGTGCAAACAAAGTGCTCTCAAAGCCGTAGTTAAGTTTTGATTTCCACTCAAGTCAGGGCAGATCATGCTACTGTACATGCTACTTGCGACTATATGGGAAGGAAAAACGGATTTTGTTCTTTAAATCCTTTAAGTTGCGAAGACCTTGTTTTTCTTTAAATGTAATGTAGGCTCCATTTTTAAGGTGGTGTACATGTTATGAGGAATAAACTTCCAAAAAATCATGTGCCTCTATGTCCTCCGGTGTCCTCCGGTGCTCCAAATGGCATCTGCAAGATTTCACAGACAGAAGTAATAGTCTAATAGGTGACTTTAACTTCCAGTCAAGTCATTTTCTGGTTAGATATCTGTACTTTTACTCAAGTGTGGTTTTCAGGTACTTGATCCACCACTGTTAAAAACACTGCAGAAACTCTGTTGTGTGTGTTTGATCTCCAAGCTAACCCCCACACCATGCTTTCTCTCCTGCAGATGACCTACCTGCCTCCCCCGTGGGGAGAGTGCGAGTGGAAGGCTCTGGAGTCGGGCTTCTTCCAGGTCTACAGTGTAACTGCCTGCAGGATTGACTGTGAAACACGCTACATTGTTGAGAACTGCAACTGCAGGATGGTGCACATGCCTGGTAAGCACCACTGCTGAAGTTCAGCACAAAAAAGAGATGTGTATTGACCATGCACAGACCAACAGGAGTTTTCAGCAAGGTTGCAGTATTTATGTGGGATTAAACTGCATTGGGAGGCCTCATAAGGATATCACAAGTCAATACTGGATTAGGTGTTGGCATTAAAGAAAACCTGGGATTATGTGTCTAGCAGGAAAAAGGTGCTGCGCCTCACATATTGTTTCTAGATTCATCCAACTTAATGTTTAAACACTACTATTGACTGATTCCCTCCTCATCCAATCTGTTCCTAGGTGATGCTTCTTACTGCACGCCTGAGCAGTACAAAGACTGCGCTGAGCCTGCCCTTGGTAAGTCTGCATATACACACAACCTCATGAGTCAAGACGACACACACACACGCTGTATTTTCTGGTTTACATATCATTATTTGCCGAGGCAAAGGATTAGGATTATCTTTTTTTTTCTCCTGTTGATACAGAGCTTTAATGCTAAAACCTGCTTTAAAGATGAGCAACACCGCCGAGAATTTAAAGCTTGAGACGGCTCAACTTAAGAGCAGCTACAAGTATATCATCATCAATGCCAAAGCGCTGTAGTTGGAAACAAGTCTACTTTGGAAACGGGTGATAGCAGCAATCCACCCTCTCTGTCCATCATTACTTAAAAAGGAAAATGCACAGTGAAGGAATAACTCTGTAGGCACACAACTGGTCTACTAACTAGGCGGCCGCAGCACTTCCAGTCTATCCTATAAATGGTGGAAAGTGTCTGTGTCACGACTAAACTTTCTGATTTATCAAGAGAACAGGATTCATCTCAATATTTTCCCTTTTGTGTGAAGAGCTCATCAAGTCTGTTACCAACATCAGAGCAGACAGGGACTGCAGTGTTAGAGTTGAATTTAATGGTTGGGTGGTCAGATAGATAATGGGTCATTTTTCCTGCATTGAGCTAAATTAAACATCCATGAGGTTTTTGGTAGCCTTTGCTCCATTCCTTCACATTCAAGATTTTATATTCCCTTTGTCAGTTTTATTAAATGTTGGCTCGTTCAGCTGTTTTAAGATATTGAACTGATTTTCTTTGTTTTGATAAAAATGCCCTAATGTCTCAGTGTAATATTTTACCTTTTGCCATAGCCGTACACTCGAGAGAGACTCATGAAATTCAGATGAGGAGGGTTCTTTGTGATTTTATCTAAATTAGATTCCTTGGAAAGTGTTTAAAAGTCAAAAGGGTTAGCCTTCCAAGGCAGCGGCATCATAAAGAGATGGTTTCTTATCTGTTTCCTGTATTTGATCATCGTGTTAAAGGTAACAAGGAAGGCTAGCGCCTGTCCCAGCATGCACTGGAAGAGAGGTGAGGTAGACGCCGGGCATGTTGCCAGTTTATCAAAGGACATAAAAACACACACACTCTTTACAGTCACACATAAAGGGTTGGTTCACCCAAATTTCAACAATGTGTCTTTCCATAAAGACACCAGAGACTTTGTGAAGAGCTTTCTACCAAAGAACTAGACCTGAAGTTCACCGTAGTTCTCTGACATGCTTGTGAAACTGCGTTAACGTGAGCCGCAGAGTGCAAAACCGTGGTACAGCCAGCCACTCTCTGACTTCCGTTGCTCTTAAAGTAGTGTTATTATGGGAAGGGTGACCTCTGAGCGAGGCGAACGGCGTCACCACGGTTTTCCATCCTGCATCTCACATTACCGCAGTTTTGGAAAGGGAGGAGTGAGCGGAGGGATACTCAGTTTGTTGCGATCTGCAACCACACCACTAGATGCCGCCAAATCCTACACACCGTACCTTTAATGTGCATTTATTCTGCTGCGTTAAAGGGGGTAACCACACGCCATAGATGATGTGTTCCCCTGTGTGAACGGTAATTGGTCAGCTTGTGTTTTCTCCTATACAAGTTCCTGATGCCTGTTAAGAGTAAAGACTACATTAAAGGGAAATTTCACCACCTTTTATGTGGAAGTCCAATCAGTGTTGATGGTAGATGTAGTCAAAAGAAGCAATAAATTCCTCAGTGAAAGCTGAGAAAGCCGAGTCCTCCTGCTCATGGAGCCGTGCCGGCAGTGCCTACATGTACCAGGATGCATTGCTCGCAAGCTTCTGATGCCCGGAGGATCCCCGCTGGCCATATCCTCTTGCACGACTAATGCTGCCTCAGCCACAGCCCTGGCCTCTCTCCGCTGCATTCCTTTGACCGTATACTCTGGCTCGAATAAATACGGCTGAATATCCGAGTCTGCCAAAACACTGTGAAATGTATCCTCGTCCATAACATCCTTTTTTGCTGTTGGAAACATAGCTCATTTGCAATACAAGCAAAGAGAACAATGAAGTTCTGTTTTTTGAGCGGCATGTAGAGCACACGCCCCCCTCGCTACCCAGAGGCGGAGACTAGAAGTCCAAGCTGATGTAGTCTGTAGTTCTTTCTTGCATCCAACAACGTCACTGTTATGTCGACTGCACTGAATGCAGGAAGAACAACAGATTTTCCAGCTTTATTTATCACACACTGAGGAATTTATTGCTTCAATCAATAACATCTACCAACACTGATTGGACATCCACATAAAAGGAAGACTCTCAGTAGTCTTCTTCTTTTCAGCAACACACATCTAGCAAAGCCATACGGCCTGATCATGTACATCCTTCTAGTGTTGCCATGGTGATATCAACAAATCAAAACTCCAGCCTAGAAATTCAGCTTTAATTATACTCGGGTATTTTCAGACTGGGTCTTCTGCTTCCCTTTGGATGGATTCTCTTTAATTGAAAATGTATTTATGCACTGGGTCAAGATCGATCTTGTCCCTTTCAAAACAGTCATTAGGAATTCAATTCACCTCTATTTTATTGTTGTGGAGACAGAAATTATGTACGAAACATTCCATGAGGTAAATGAGAAAACATTATACTAGGACAGCAAAACAATGACAAATATTGTCAAGAAACCCTCACAGGTACTGCATTTAGCATAAAAAATATGCTCAAATAATAACAAACTCAAGCCCAATAGGCAACAACAGCTGTCAGTGTGTCACTGTGCTGACTTGACTATGACTTGCCCAAAACTGCATGTGATTATCATAAAGTGGGCATATCTGTAAAGGGGAGACTCGTGGGTACCCATAGAACCCATTTTCATTCACATATCTTGAGGTCAGAGGTCAACGGACCCCTTTGAAAATGGACATGACAGTTTTTCCTCGCTAAAATTTTGCGCAAGTTTTGTGCATAATTTAGTATCTAGTATCTAGTATCTAGTAATTTAGTATGATTAAAGAGCCCCACTCAAGATTAATTTTCTTGCATAGTAATTAAGAAATTATAGCATACTATAACATGCTATTAAGTAAAACCACTGTTAGTCTTATCAGCTCTAATATAATCTACATTTTTGATGAATAAAAATCAATGAAAACATAAATAATACATTAATAATGAGTTGATTCAAAAGCATACTAAGCGATGTATGACCTTATCAGCCTCGGCTGTTGGCCAGTGGGAGTTACAGCAACATCACAAAATGTCTCTCCTCCCACGCCAGTCTCTCTGCTCTCTCCCACCGAGGCGAAAATTATTTCTTGAAAACCAGAAAGGTACAAAAACAATGTAGCCAGGGGCAACAAAACTTTCAGGCAGGCAGCATAAAGGCTGCAGGCTCCCACACCGTAAGGGCATTCAGTGTATTACAGCAATGTGCCATTAACGTGCACTCAATATCACATGTTGCACTGTGTGGTGCAGCAGGAGAGTAGAAGGCTTTGGTGCTAATTCCAGACAGCTCTTTTCCTCTCTTTTCCCATGTAATTGGCTTCATTTTTGGAACAGTAAGGCTTTCACAATCCCAACAAACACACACACACGCACACACACACACACACACACACACACACACACACACACACACACACACACACCCACACACACACACACACACACACACACACATACACACACGTACACACTAACTCAGTTTGGATCACTGAATGCAAATTAATTCTTGTTTTAAACTCGGTGCCAATTTGCTATACCCACCAGAGAACATTTCACACAGCAAAGTTTGATTGGATTTTCTCTCTCTATAACTGTGTCACTCAAGTTTCGGAGACGGCACTGAAAGTGTTTTTTGATCGGAGACAGCTGCATCCCTTCAACTCTGAACCACTTCCTTATCTCGTCGTTTGCTTTTGAGACAACAGAGACGGTTTATAACCACACTCCCAGACAGAAAACACAATTATTTCCAATTTATGTTATAGCATATAAACAGAAGATTCAACCTGCCAAAACTATGTTAAATAAGTGGTTAAATCAAATATCTACCTCTCAGATAGATATCTATTTATACTTTTTCGTATTACCATTTAGAAAAAACTAAAGTTAAGAAATGGTAATTTGATCTTTTAGATTTAAATGTGTGAGAGAAAACGAGAGAGGGCGGTGGACAAAGGTGAGGGGCTCAGAGAAAGAAATCAATCATTTGAATGCACAAGCCTTGCTCCTGTGTTTCCAATAACGTCTCATTTAAATAAAAATAAAAGACCACTGAGAAGCCATATTGAATTTCCTCTTGCAATTACGTGACTGTGTGGTCCGACCAGCTATTAGTGCGCCGTGGGGGATCGCTGTTCCTCTGTAATCTGTCGGTCTGCCACAGAGCTGTCTCCGTTAGAAACTAAAGGTGCACTCAGTCGAGTGCAGATCTTCACCAGGTGTGTCTGCGACGACCACTGTTGTAATGTTTGATTGAATGAATGCAAACAACCATTGTCTAATGCCCTGTCTAGACTGCAAGTGTAGTGTCTGATGTGTTTTTTACTCGTATGTCTCACACAACAGATACGCTTTGATTTTAATCTATGAAGATGTCTGCACCGGCTCTGTGCAAGCTTGCGTCTCACGGGCATAACCGTGACTTGAAGAATCACTGTGTCTCAGCAGCGGCGATGCACTAAGCTGTGTGTTCACTTGCGGCCCCTACCGGCCGGGGGCCGGGTAAAGCGTGATTTATGCTTGCCACATCTACGAGTGGCGCGAGTGTCCACACGGCCAAAGTGACGTCACACCATCAGACACAGCCCTGCGCGGCAGGTTTTCGCCTGTCGCCTGGATGTCCGGAGGAAATGGAGAACTTTGAGGAGCTCTGAGAATGTCGGTGTGCTGCGAGGAGAAAACAGAGTATAAAAGATCCAAACGTTTCCTCGTCATGATTCCACGCCAGCTCATGTCTGTGCTGAAAGTATAACCGAAGCTTAAGAGTAGTGAGTGAGGTAGGGATGCACCGATCCGATAAATGTGCTCCCACAATATTATACAGTTTGGTGCAGCAGTATGCAGGATTAGCTGTGGACAGACACAGAGATGCACACCAATCTCATTATCTCCTGGCTGAGATAATAAGCCTGATACATTCTCCTTT
Source organism: Sebastolobus alascanus (assembly GCA_916701645.2). Classification (NCBI taxonomy): domain Eukaryota; kingdom Metazoa; phylum Chordata; class Actinopteri; order Perciformes; family Sebastidae; genus Sebastolobus; species Sebastolobus alascanus. Next base: position 1,600,634 of record CAKAOJ020000003.1, read on the forward strand.
CCATTCAGAGAAAAAGGGGTGGATGTATGGGATTTTTAAGTCCAGAAAGAGAAGTTTTTGGTAGTGAGAATCGACTCACCAATCTCTGGTGAAATTAGAGCTCTATTTAAACTTTGCAGCTTCATAAATTCATTTTAAGAAAGTGATTTGTGAGGAGTGTGAGCAGCCTCGGCACCGTAGAAGCTTTTGATGGAGCTATATTTGAAAAGCCTGTGTCGCTTAACATTACCGTCACTGTGAGGGAGTTGGTGTTGGCTGTGGGCTTAACACGAAATCATCCAGTGCATTTTAGTTTTTTTTTTTTTTTTTTCCTCTCTGAGTCAAACTGCCAAAGCAGAGCCGTGAATAGAGGCTGGCATTTCTGCATCAGGACTTTGTCTCTGTCAGGGTGAAGGCTGTTTTCACGGATGCTGCTCGAGGGCGTGTTTGTGTTTGGCGCTTTATATTCTGTGACTTTGACAATGACATTGACTTATACTGTCGTTCAGGCTTTTATGGAGTAAACATCCGCACGACTCACGGCGCAGTATGAATGGGGCCATGTTGCGTGGTATTTTTATTCCGGTGTTTGTAGGTACAGTATGGGTTTCCTTATTAATCTGAAATCTGACCTGTTTTCAGAAAACGGGTCAGATATCCGATTAAGAAAAGAGGTGCTAGATGTATTATCCTGTGGCTCTTAGAAGATACACAAGCCTGACGCTATGAGCACAAAGCTGCAGAGGCTTCAGGCCTGTTTAGTTTAATGTTTATCAGCTGTGGGAAAGCATTGACGTACAGCTGGCACTAACACAGTGGCTAATTAAAAGTAATTGGCTGTGGTGGGTATATGAACCATTATCATGATTTAACATAATGTTATTTCAGATTAGTAAGGTTGTAGTTCACTGTCGTCTTGTTGAATTTATCAAATTTTACCTTTTTTTGTATCTTTTACTTTCAATAACATGTGTTTTGCGGTCTCAACAGTGAGCTGATTTTCTCTTTTAGAGAATATAGAGATTGTTTGATTTACGCAGATGATTCTCCTCTTGGTATTTTTATTGTATTTTATCATTATTCCAGCTCAGTCTGGGCAGAAATTCTCCAAATAAAAGGTCTGCCAGTTAGGGGTGAAGGCCTTAGTCAAACTGGCAAAATATTTTGAACTGGATAACTGGATATTTTCTGCCTTCAATGTAGAAGTCTCAGTACATCTGGGACTATGAAAGGAAAAGTCTCTCTTTGTGTCTTAAATAGCATTTTTTCCCCTTGTGTTCATCATCCTCAACCCATCCTCCCACATCTCGTTCCATTTTTACCCCCCAATTTTACGCTTCCACCCTCTCCATCGCCCCCTCCTGCGTGAAGCTAAACTGTCGGCCGTGGAGAGCGGTAACTGCATGTGCAGGACGCCGTGCAACATGACCCGCTACAACAAAGAGCTGTCCATGGTCAAAATCCCAAGCAAGACCTCGGCCCGCTACCTGCAGAAGAAGTTCAACAAGTCGGAGAAGTACATCACGTAAGTAACAAAGTTCTTAACCACCAAATGATGCTCTGGTACTGCTCGTAATGTTAGGATTCCTTAATTGCTAGTAGTATAGAATTAATATGAATATCAATACGAACATGCTATATCCTATATGATATAGCTTTGAATACATTTACTTTAAACCTACCCATTGAACCAATCAAGCACAGATTTGAACTTCATTGATACATTTTTGGGATTAACCAATGGTTTAATTTCCTAAATGATTGTAGATAGAATACCTATTCTTACTATGGTTTTTCATGTGTTGTGGGCCATGAAATACCGAGAAAAAAAACAGAAAACACACAGCTGAAGGTGGGAAATCACCAACAATTCTTGTCCAATCTAAGAACAATGCTGGTCGGTTAAAGACAAATCACACTTTTCATGTGTGTTCTTATTTTTTCTGATTTAGATTTTACAAAGAAATTTAAGAGAGAAAAAACTAGGAAACGTTAGTGAGTGTAGCTGATCACTTTTGAGGCGTTTTTACCGCAAACATTCATTGTCAATATACCAAAACAGGTACACATTCACATTTACCAACCCACGACTTAGAGTCTCCAATTTACCTGATGTGTAGGAAAGCTGAGCATCCAGAGGAAACACACATTAAAAGGGAAAAACATGCAAACTCACCGCAGAGAGGATCTGAGCCTCTTTGCTGCCCACATTCTCTCCTATAGCCTTTAAAAGAATGTAAAGAGCTGGAATCTCTGTGAAAAGCTGTGAACACGCCTCTTCTCCTCCCACACACTGGTTGTGTTTTCCTGGTTGCTCAGCTCGGTAGGAAATTGATGGACTGTTGCTGATTCTGCTGCTTGCCAAGTGATCGTCTGGTGTGGGATTCATTAGGACTAATGCCCAATTTTGCCTTTTGCAGGGACAACATCTTGGTGTTGGACGTGTTCTTTGAGGCTTTGAACTACGAGACTATCGAGCAAAAGAAAGCTTACGAGGTGGCAGGCTTGCTGGGTAAGTTTTACTCAATGTTACCTTTATTTTCCAAACCTGGATCCAGTCTACGCTAGTCACATTCATGCTACTTTTATGTGTTGATTCATGGGTAAATGGCCCAATATACCCTGACTCATGGGAGCAGATTTAGATAAGATAATTCAAAGATTGGATGGTCATGGTGTATGTGACAAGTCGTCAACAAAATGTTGGCACTGTGCAATGTTGTGATTAGATCAATTTGGCAATTGTTTTAGTTCTTTATCGAAGTTTCAGCATCTATAAATGAAAAGAGCAGCAATTAGCCTCACCCAAGCGTAAAAAGGTCTTTGCACTTGCTTGATTCATTTTTGAGATTGTTGCTGTCATTTGTTTTAATATTGACCTATAGAGTGGTGCAGGGATGATGTATTGTTGGAGGCCAACCAGGAAGTTAGCATCACCCTGGTTACCTCGACAAAATATTACAGAAAATAAGCTCTGTGGCTTACAAGTTTATGATACTTACTTGTTTTCTTCACAAATGAACACCACTTTATAATTTTTGAACTGTGATTGCAATCGCCAGAAGTAAAAAACTAACGTTAGGCTGTAAACGACTACACCACGTTCGCAAGAACGCGAGTATAAACAACGAGGCTGTAGAGGAGGACGAGTCGGCTTGATGACGTTTAGGAGTCACCTTTAGCCAGTTGTTAGCAACCGTCTTTTTTAAGACACATAAAGGCTTCAAAATTCACGAGTGGGATATTTACTGATGTATTTTATATTGTAAAACAAAACCTTAAAATCTCTTAAGCTTGTGTTAACCACAGACCTTATTTCAAGCATCTAAATGAAAACCCATTCAAAAAACCCATTGACTTCCAAACGAGGGAACCGGAAGTGAAGAACTCATTTCTGGGTTTTAGGACTCATTCCTGCACCAATGTATAAATTGACACATGCAGTGATCTTTTAAAATCTTCTGCGGATGAAGCAAACATAGACCCGATAAATTGCCAAATTGAAATAGCCAGATGCGATTCATTCCAGGTTACTTGAGACATTGTATGTGATAAGTAAGAAATAATACACAAATAAGGTGTATTATTACTACCACCTGACTCAAACAGGTGCAAACAAATGATCAAATTTAGGGTCTGTTTCTTTGAGCTGGATTCAGGTTTTGTTGAAAAAAAATTATTTTTTTAGGGCTGTCAAAGTTAACGCGATAATATCGCGATAATAATGGCGCAGATTTGTTTTAACGCCACTCATTTCTTTAACACATAACGCAACTTGTGATTTTTAGGTTGTAGCGGGCTCAGTTTTAAAGCTTGAGTAAAGATACTGACAGCATATGAAACTAGAAAACTTATTTGCAGCTTAATATTTTAATCGATTGACAGCCCTAGTATTTTATAAAGAAATCTCTCTCTTTCAACACAATGCCCAATTAAGGTTGGGAAAAACTAAAATATAGCCATTGTTTGTCAAATTTGGTATCAGCAGTTGGGTTCAGTTGAGTCTGGTCGTAAAGTCATGGGTAGGATTGGGTTCCAGGATCAGTTGTGAGCCTCTGCAGAACTCTAACAAGCTGTTGTGATATGTGAAAGTAATGGATGAGGTGGAGGCACAGATACACCATGACACAAATTTGAGTGTCACTTCAAGAGCTTGTTATTTTCATATATCCGGACACCTTGAAGTGTCTGCGCTGTGGCCACTTAACTGCAGTTTACTATATCTGGCACCACAATTATGTTGTCAGCCAGTCAGAATCAAGTATTTCCCTTTGTCACGGCATAACGGTGTACACATATAACCGGATTTTCCTCTGTGGCTGTGACCTTCAACAGGTGATATTGGAGGCCAGATGGGTCTGTTCATTGGAGCCAGCATCCTCACCATCCTAGAGCTGTTTGACTATGCTTATGAGGTCAGTCTCAAGTTGCTGTTTTCACACTTTTGTTCTCACATAACTGTTTAAACATCTAATTTCGCCCACACATCACTCCTCTACAGGCACTCACAGCGTTTATCGGTGCAATAAACTTTGATAGCTCTCGTTTTTGGTTTTTCAGTGAAGAGCTAGAGCGTCCGTTGACCATGAAAGCTGACAACAGAAACGTTGCTTTTCCATTAGCTTTACTCTACTGTGTTTCTCTCTTTGAAGCTTCTTATGCTGCATTCAGCTGCTCCGGGTTCTGACAAGCTCATAATAGTCATTGTCTCCCCTAGGGTTGTGGAAATACACAGAAAAAGTAATTTTCAAAAGATGTTTTATTCTTATTTTAATGGCCATAATGGAGTAATGGAGATAAGAAACCCTCATGTCGCTGACATAAGCAGCTTTAAAGCTACTTTTAACAGCTTGCATGCTGAAATAATTGTGATAGTGTGGTTTGTTGCCAGATTTGCCATCTAATTTTTTTTTTTTTTACTTTGAAGTCAAATATTCCTGTACAGTCAGTAATTACAAGAAAAGTTATTCGGTAACACTTTATAATAACTATCAATTATAAATGGTAAATTGATAGTTCATTAAACTATTAAAGAATTATTAAAAAATTAATTGTTAGTTAATTTACTAATTATTAGTAATGCTATAATTTATGTTTTTTTAACAGTTTATTGTTGCACACATAACATTTTATATACTATATATAATTATGTGTTAATGATTAAGATATTATTTGTAAACCTTAAAGAAATTGTTTGTAAAACATCTATAAACATTACAGAGATGATGGATCAGATATTTGTAACACTTTTTTTAATGTTTAATGATTGTTTGTAAACCATCTGTACACGTTTGGATTATTATTATTTGGATGGTTATTATAAAGTTGCAACTGATGATTATAATACCTTGTTAAATGGTTGATAAATACTTTGGAAAGCATCTATAATCATTATGTAGATAGACAGGTAATACTTTGTCAATGGTTAATAATTGGTTTCTGATCCATCTATTTATGTAATATTTACATATGTTTTACAAACTTTTTCTTAAAGGTTTACAAATCATTTCGTAATTTTTAACAAAATACTTCATATAGCATATAAAATGTTCTCATATTTACTAATGTGATCAGAATATAATTGTTAATTGTCTCTTATCAGCCATGATACAATATATAATTTATAAACTAATTATTTCATAAGGCAATCAACTTTATTAGAAGACTAACGTTTCGACGCCAACTGAGTTGGACTCTGAAGACGCAGTTGGAAACGGTAGTCTTCTAATAAAGTTGATTGCCTTATGAATAAATTAGTATATAAATGATATATTGTATCATAGCTCACACCTATTCTGCGAGCACCGGACAGGCCTACTATTCCTTGTGAAACGGTTGAAGATTGTCTCACCTCCTTTTTTCAGTCATTATTAATTATCATTTTGTTGTTTATTAACAGCAAAATAACTATTAACTAAGTTTAATTAACTATCAATTTACCATTTATATATGATGGTTATTATAAAATGTTACCAGATATTCTATAACAAACTGAGTGACGCATCTTTGACTTTTATTTCCCGATCTGCAGGTGGTGAAAGACAGACTACTGGATTTACTGAGCAGAGAGGAGGAGGAGGAGAGTCATGGAGAGGATGTGGTGAGGGCGGCCTTTAACCCCTCACCTGTCAATCTTCCTCACAGAGTGCTGCATTGAGTGTTATTTCATGCACTCTGACCATGCATATGAAACCTTGCCCTATCCCTACCCCTCCACACAAGCACGTAGAAAGAGCAGCCTAGCAAATCTAAGACTGTGTACACACAGACGGTAGCATGCCAATTTGGCAGAAAAAGCTCTGCTCTTTGAAGGAGCTCTCAAAGAATCCGAACGGCAACAAGGACTCTGCTGGGAGAAGCGGATCCTTAACAAACACGTGCATGAACATCAAATCTTAGTTAAATCAACAATACCAAAAGCTGCAGTATAAGCAGAAGGTTGGGGTGGCGTTTGCATGAAGGTATCTGCAGGGTGGTCAGGTAGAGGTGTCAGGTTATAATGTTCAGAGAATTCAGTTGGTAGCCAAGCAGCAGTGAAAAAGCTGCTGATAATCAGTGGCAGCAACCTGCACCCTGCTGAATAAGCATGAATAAATAAATAAACCTGGCGTGCTTTTTCCCTGCTTTTTCCCTGAGGACCAAAATAAATTCACTTAAATTGAATCACTGAGATCAGTGGATTTGTTTGCGCAAAGGTTTCACATTGAGCTTTAGTGAACTTTGACAACTTTGATTTAATTTGTTGTACAACTGCAAACCTTAGAGAGGCAGAGAGTCTAAAATACAAGACGTCATGTTACTGTAGCAGCATATTAAATAGTAAATAGACTTTTGAAAGTCTTCCGACCGCTCAAAGCACTTTACACTACATGTCAGCATTCACACACACATTCACACACTGATGGCAGAGGCTGCCATGCAAGGTGCCAACCTGCCCATCAGGATCTAATCTAAATACTCTTTGACACACCGATGGCACAGCCTTCGGGAGCAATTTGGGGCTTAGTATCTGGTGCAGCAGGGGATCGAATTGCCGCCCTTCCGATTGCTGGGCTAGCCGCTCTTCTCTGAGCCACAGCCGCCCCGATATTAGTAGAGTATAGTGTGTAAACTGCTCCATTACAGTCATGGTGTGCAGAAGTCGATGGTAAAAGACACATCTTTTGAATAAAACATGTTAACTTATTGTCCTGTTAATGACTGTAGGAGCCTAAATGCAGTTTATTGATCTTTGACTAAGTAGCAATTAGCAGTAATTTAACTTCATATGTAAAACAACAGTAATTTACTTGTTTCATTGAGTTAGAAGGAATTGGAAGGAATATTTACACATTGAAGTAGTTACAGTTCATATTTCCAGTAATGTAATAAGTTAATTGTTTGATTCCTTGCACTTAAAATATGTGGATAATTTAAAATGCATAAAATCTCATTTATATTACATTTGTGGTTGGGAATGGGTACTGTGGCTGCGCACCTTTAATTTCCTTTTAGTACTCTCGCGGGAGGAGTTTTTGGGGTTAATCTTGTTTCAGTCATGCAAGCGGAGAGTGGAGCCACACAGTTTTTATCTATCTATCATCGTAACGATTCTCACTTGAATTGGATAATTTTGGAAACGATTTTTCTGTGCTACTTTTTTCTTGAACTTTACCGAGTGGTCCTGGTGATTTTCTGGTGTGGATTACGATGAGGGGAATCGTTAGCGTGTCAAGCTAATAAAGCCGGGGACACACCAAGCCGACATCAAAGAACTAGTGGCGACAAAGGCCGCCTGCTGAGTCGCCTTACGTTGCCTTTGTCTTGGCCAAAAAAGTTGCACTCGAACACACCGCAAAGACTACAGCCGACGGCCAACTACTACATATGTTCTGCACCTGCATGAGATGAAATAACGCTCCACACCAGCAGGTGGTGGTAGTCTGTATTTGTCATTCAAAAAGGGAAACCGTTTCTCTTCTCGTGCATTGATTCGTTTATGCTGAACAGCCAATCAGAGTGATTTCTCTCACCGAAGAGCTCTGCCGCCATTCAACATGCTGAATCGGCCGAAAAAACTCTGACACGGGCAGAAAAACTAGGCCGACAGACTCTCACCGACGGCCCGAAACTGTCCGACGGCCGACCGCCTGCTTGGTGTGTCAGGGCCCTAAGGCTTCATTCATTGGATGCCTACAACGACCATGCTATTGTGACTGGGTTGTGCGAGCATGTTGACAGCTAGTTGGCATGTTAGTGGCTAATTCTCACCATGTCACCAGAAACACCTATTTTCCCAAATTAATTCTACTTCACTACTCTCTAGTCAGACCGAGCACTAAGTACTTGGTTAGGTTTAGGAAAAGATTTGAGTTTAAATAATCCCTTTCTGGCAGATGCCCTGAAGGCAAACTTCTCCCATGTGCACACTAAGACTCTTTCAATCTTTTTTCCCAGAGTTCCTGTGACCCGGTGGCAAACCACTCGGAGTCCATCAGCCACACTGTGACAGTCCCCCTGCAGACAACGCTGGGCACCCTGGAGGAGATTGCCTGCTGAGGCCCTCCCCCTCAGAGCCACACACATCCAGAGGCTGCCTCCACTGGGTGGCGCTACATCCTCTGTTAGGGCATCCTGCGGGACCCTAACAGGGGAGGGGAGGACAAGAACAGGGATTGGCCTAAGGACAGCGCTGCGCTCTGTCACACCGCCCTGTCTGAGGCACTAATGGGGATTAAGGAGCTGTCGGCTGGACTTATCGGCCCTCTCTGTCACCCTGCACTGTACTTTGGTGGGAGGGAGGCCTCCGCTGTGCCAGACCTGCAGTGGGGTCTGTGTCTCCACATACACGCACACAGAAAATCAGAAACTGGGTGGGACAACCACCCATCAAGGGGTGCTCACCCCTGTGCAGCATATCTATGTAACAAACACATTCATATGTCGCTCACTGCCAAATGAACTGTACAAACTTGGTTTTGAACTGCATGCGTTGATCTATCTTGCTCTCTTTGCTGATGCATACGCTGGACTGCAGCTTTACTGTACATGTGTGCCATTTGTCTCTCTCTCTCTCTCTATCTGCAGGACAGGCCTGTGACGAGGGCCCAGGTGAGATATCAAACTTCGAATGTACAGATTGAACTTATGGTTGTTTAAAATCATAGTTCAGATGAGACCAATCCTTCGAAAATCTATTTTAATGAGCAATCTGTCATTTCTTAGTTAATTACCTTGAAGGGGAAGGTGGTTGGGGATATATGAGCGTTACTGAGGAAAAAAAAAACACCTTTGTTCACTGAAAACAGTGAAATCTGAACATTTGCATATTTTTTTCACCTGTCAGTTCCAGTTTAGTGAGTTTACTAAAAGGCATGTTTGCTACGTGACTCCCGGGGCGTTAAGCTGTTCCCTACAGACATCTTTAAAGGGATGTCATTCTCGTACTGTTAATTTATCTGAATAAATGACTGGCTTCTGGCTGCTGCACCTCACCACAGCACCCAGCTAAGAGGTAGAATATGAATTTATTTGCCTGCCAGACAGCAAGTCGTGTACAAAACGCTGCAAATGTACCCAGAGTGTTGTTGAACCATTATTTCATTAAGAGAATGTCAGGTTGATATTTCAGACAGCTATTACCACTTTATCAAGGGTGGCATCATTTTGTCCTTCGCCAAAAGAAAATGAATCCCCAGGCTCGATGATTTCAAACAATTTTCATGATTATATAAATGATTATAAAAGCACTATGAGGGTTCAGACAGGATTTGTTTTAAAGATACAGTGTCTGCAGTGATATGGTGTAAATAACTGTGGGTTTTTTTCTCATAAAAACGGGTACTACGCAGACATGCCTGACGCAGATTTAATCTAAAAGAATTTCAGTAAAACATCAACTCCATGTCCAGAAGTGACTTGTCACATTTTTTCTTAATGTTACTCTCAGTAGGTGAGACTGTTACGTGACAGGCAGTAGCATTTTGAGGGTTGTTGAATGTCTAAAAACGAAGGACACACTTTGCTATGAGCACCAGGCTTCCTTTCCCATACAGGTCTATCTAAACCTCCTCGGAAACAACAGTTGCATATATACGGCTTTACACCAAAAGCTTGTGTGAGACCACGTGGAAGATTTAGTGTATCTGAGTCCATGATCATCCTAGCTTGGTCTCTGTCATCATGGTAATGTACATTACAGGTAGGAATGAATTCAAGTGCTTTGTGAGACTATTTGAATTATGATTTCCCATCTGTGGCTCAACCTGCTGTCTGTGTGTACTATCTCATGTTGTGGCTTCAGACGAACACAATCCTCAGCCGACCCGCAGGGGTGCGAGACATGACACAACGTGTCTCGCCTCTCTCGGTGGCAACGACACTGGCTGATTCTTCTCTCTACTTTGGCTTCAATTGTTATCGCAGGACAGCGTTTTCTCATTTTGTGATGCAGCATACAGTGTGTGTTTTTAATGTGAAACAATTAAATTAAAAAGTTGTTTTGCAGGGGTGGCGTCATGTTGTGGCGAGGCTGAGCATGGCGAGTTTATTTGTATTGCACCTTTCAACAAGAAGGCAATTCAAACTGCTTTACATAAGACATAATGTAAAAGAAACACAAGGCAATATAACACGACTAAGAGTTACAGAAGTGGGCAATTCCGGTTCTGAAAGGTGAAGCCAATGCTGAAGTGCCTTAAACTTGCATTCTTTCTAATAGCCAGCAGGGGGCGATTCCTCTGGTTGCAAAAAGAAGTCTGATTGTATAGAAGTCTATGAGAAAATGACCCTACTGCTCACTTGATTTATTACCTCAGTAAACATTGTAAACATATGTTTATGTTCTCAATCGCTAGTTTCAAGTCTTCTTCAATACAGCATGATGTTCATTTAGTAAATTATGGTCCCATTTAGAGTCAAATAGACAATAAAGCAGGGGATGCTTTAGGGCATGGCTTGTGATTGACAGGTCGCTACCACAGCGTTGTCCGGTCTGGGAGTTGTCTGTGTTTTTGTCTTACAACTTTAACCCTTTCACAGTGTGTTTTTAGTTCAGGAAAGTTAATTATAACCTTTTTGGTCACCTAAAAATGTCTTATTCAGCATTCGGTTGTACTGTAGCTCCACCCTCTTGTGTCACTTCTGGTTGCAAAACACCAAGATGGCGACGGCCAAAATGCTGAACTTGAGGCTTCAAAATGGCAGTCCACATACCAATGGGAGACGTCACGGTGACTACGTCCACTTCTTATATAGTCTATGGTCTACAGCCATGCTAGCAGCTCTGTGAGGCTGTACTGAGCTAAATACTAACAGGCTGATGTTTAGCTGGTAACATGTTTACCATGTTCACTATCTTAGATGATAGGAATGCCGTTAGTTTTGCTCGTATTTGGTCATTAACTAGTATTGGACCAATCAAAAAAAAACCTCATGATGCCGGTAGATGAAAAGTCAGGGGATTACTAAAGTTATACTGTAGTTCATCCAGGAGGAGACTCCAAAACACAAATGTCAACCTCATGGTGTTGCTACAGGAAAAGTCAGGATATCTCCAGTAGGATTCATCCTTTGGGGACCATGAATGACTGTACAATATTTCATGGCGATCCATCCAATAGTTGTTGAGATATTTCAGTCTGGACCAAAAGTGTTGGACTGACAGACAGAGCAGCACTAACGTCCTAGAGCCATGCCGCTAGCGTGGCTATGTAGAAAGTAATGAAATAAAATGGAAGATATGAATAGGCTAATACTGAATAAAACTGAATAAACAGAAAAATAAAAAATTACAGTGCAGTGAGAGATATGAATAAATAGCCCCAAATTTATTCTAACAAAACTCAGTGGTAAACTGAAGAGTTTTAAGCCTCAATTCAAAAGAACCGAGAGTTGGAGTCGTCCTAATTTGTCATTTCTTGGCAGGTTTGGACAGTGACCTGTGAACAGACTCAAGGGACATCAACTGTACAGAGAATGAGGCGGCACAAAGCGCCTGACAAGCCCTGCATAAAAAAATAGAGAATAACAAGCCACGCTGAATCAAATGTACAGCGGCTTGGCAAGGTGCAATTTCCCTCTGACATCTGTGCTGCATGCACTTAATATTGGCTGAAGTGTTCCCCCATTCAGCCTCAAATGGTTACAGCAGCTTGGACAATGGAGGAGTTACGCCACAGGAGCGGAAAAATCAGCTTGAAACCTGATTTCGCCTGCTGGTCAGGTTTTATTAAGCTTTGCTACTTTTAAGAAAATCCAACAGCAGCAGCAGCAGCAGTAGGCACTGGAACTCAGAGAGCTCTATATCTGTCCTTTCTCTGTGACTACACATCTGTTTCATTAATTCAGTCTAAAGCTTTCTCCTCCAGTTCAGACATGCACAAATCATATTACATGAAAGAACGAGTGCTGTAAAGCAGTGACTCTCAAAGCGGGGTCCGTGGCACTCTGCCAGGGGGTCCGAGAAAAGTTTTCAGATACATTCATTTAAATTATCATGACATAAATTCTTTTCTTACAATAGGCTTAATAGTTCAACTAATACTATTTTGATTTTTAAACCTACAATAGTTATTAGTAATAGTAATAGATTTTGTTCTAATCTAACAAATCTATTAGAAAATTATTAGAATCTTCAAATATATTTAATTCACCTTTCATATGTTTCTTCGACCGAAACAACCCAGTACCAAGTAGTATCAAAACTTCTCCAGTCAAACGATACCTGCAATCGATCCTTTTTGTGCCCCGATCTAGAAAAAGATGGCAGCTCGAGGACATTAGGTGTAGCTCTATTGCTGTCCAGGTGGAAACAGTAGGGCTTATACATGCTGTACAGTACAAGAAAAAGGCTGAGATAATAAAAAGGGAAAAAAAGGTGTGAATAATTGCCAAAAATGGGAGTCTCCCGGGAAAATTGGGAGAGTTGGCAAGTGTGGATATGTGGAGCGTCATAGTTTGACGCATAGGGCCACTGACCAAGCTGCAGTTACAGTTTTTGAGATATCTATCGTAGACTCTGATCCCAGAGTTTTGGTTTACTTATTCTACACATTGCCAGAGACTATTATCTGGGAGCTGCTGCAGGCTGGGGGTTCAGCTTCAGTTCAGTCTCAGTTCATTTAGCAGATATTTAGGCAGAGGAAATTGCCTGCAGGTCAGCCATAGTGCATCAGCAACTCATTGTAAAGGTGGGAGTGTGGCGACTCACACACAGCAGAGGCCTCACAAGTACTTAAAAGAGCATTGTAGAAACACAAGATCAAGTACTTTAGTGTGTTTAAGTGTTTTATGAAGTTATTTCGTATGCTAAAGCAAGAAGAGAAAATGCTCAACCAAATACAAAAAGGGAGCTGGGGTGTGTAACTAATGTCAATGTCCAGCAAGTACCAAAAGAGTTTATTCATTAAAATCTATCAGGATTCTCTTTTAGTTCTATGTTTTAAGTTGCTGTGTTAAACACAGGAGCGTGCACAGATATTTTAGGTCTGCTTTCTTCAGTTTTCAATAGTCGTTTTTGCATTAGTGTTTGTAACCGTTAACCTTATTAACGGAGGTATTCGTTAAAGACTTTGGATTCATTAGCATTAAAGAAGCTCTCTTTATTTGAACGTCTCTTAAGAAATGCTAGACCTCCACTTTTGTCTATAAAGGAGTAAAGTAAAGTTTGTAATTTGTGCTTTTAGAGAGATAAAAAAACAACATCTTACACAGCGTGGCCTTCAAGAGATGGGTTCGTTCGTTCCTCTTTTCCTTTTTCCTCTATTCACAAGTCGTTTTGTGATGAAGAAGAGAGAGGTGGTGTTTTAAAAAGACCCTGAAGCTAAATGCCGAAGAATCCAAAAACTTTTATGCGTGTTACTCCCCAGTGCTTACCATAGAAACAAAAATTCAATTAAAAGAGCCCTTTTTTGTGATTTTAGGACACTAAAGCCAGAACACAAATACAGTATACAAGAAAGTTAACACTTAAACCCATGTTACAGGAGTGTTTGGACTATTTGCTCAGTCGTCCCTGAGAACATCCTCACCGACTGTCAGGACTACCATCTACCAGCCTGAAGGAGTGACACCATAATAACTGAAACATCCACATGCGTCTGCAAGTCTGTCAACATGCATTTGATCTTAATTCATTACAATATGTTTCGATATACTAAATTCTTATTAAAAATCATAAAAACTGCCAAAATGTTGCATCAAAATATAAAAACCAGTGCAAACTGGGGCTGCAGCTAACTATTATTTTCATTATCAATTCATTTGTCATTTGTTTTCTCGATTAATTCATTCATTTTTGGTCCATAAAATGTTAGAAAAAAGTTGTACATCTTCAAAGATATGTGTTTTAATATCAGAGAGAACAAAAAAAAAAACAAGCAAAGTTTCACATTTTATTTGCTGGAACATGTGATTTTTAAAATATTTTTGTGTTGTAATTGATTGATCAAAATAATTGATTGATTGTAAATTGTGATTGTAATTGTAAAACAAGTTATTTACACTGTAACATTAATGTAACACTAATTATGAGCTCAACATTTTTATCATATGTTAAGGAAGCTGATTATTTCCTCTGCTATTGAGGTTTCAGATCAGGATATTTGTTTGTTGGCAAATTAACTCATAAAACTACTTCACTGATTTAAATTAAATAAGCTGGAAAGGAAAGTACTAGTTTTGGTGCAGATTTCAGAGCAGTTATGCAAGAAGCACATACTTTATTTCCTTGTTTCCTTGGTGCAAAGTTCATGTGTCAATCAGTTCCATTTATTTCTTCCTGAACAGATTGTTTGCCAAATTCTTGTATGCGTGGCCTATTTGACAAGCTTCTTAACATAACTGCTGGACGGATTGTGCAGAAAGTTTGCTCCGGCCGGTGGGCAGTGCTTGGTTTTGGCTCGACTTTCTCATTTTGCAGCTAAAGAGTACACTAAAATATGTTTTTGAAATCATTTGAGGCGAGAAATAGGCATTTTAGTAACATAATCTTTACACATTTGATCAGCGTTGCCTGGTTTTACAGTTTGATCCGGGTTCGCAAGTTTCTCGAGTAGTGATTGACAGCTGCTTTAGAGACTGCGCGGCTCTGATTGGTTGTTTTCCTTCAGGCGCGTTGAAATCTTGCAAATGCCAGTAGCACCAAAGGACACAGAGGAACATGATTTTCACAGATTATCTGTCTCATGCACTACTGTCAGGATATAGTGATTATAAAAATAACTTTTTTTATCATATTTGCTCCAGTTGCCGACTGCAGCTCTAACCACAATTGCTGCATTATGAGGCTTTAGTCTTTTTACAATTAGAATATCTCAATGATTTCTCTCCATAAGTACCGACAGCATGTTCATCAGTAAAAGAACAGAATATCCAGCTGGATTTGAAGTCTGTTTGATTTAATCTTCTCAACATTCGCAGTTAATCAGGCATCACATGCTTGTACCCTTCATTCATGTCGGAGAGAGAAACACAGTTAGTGAGCAGATTAAAGAGAAAATGAGAGATAATTGGAGTTTGAACAAAGAGAAAGCCGTACACTGACAGTAAGAGACTCGCTGAATGAAGAAAGTACAGAATGTGTCAGGGAGAAAGACTAAATTGGGGGCTTCATTTCCTCTTTTTCACCAGTTGTGCCAGTCAGTGGATTTTCCATTTAATTCTCCATTGTCTAATACAGTCCCACAGAAGCGATTTCCAACCTGAATTCTGGAAACCTCCACCTCAGTCAGGCCACATTGAGGACAGTGCTGTTAACCTTGACTTCTATTATTAATGAACCTGCAAATTTGATGTCACAAAAGCAAAATTGGCAACATAATTGAATTTTCAACTCCAAACAGACACCAAAGGTGGAGGGCTGTTGACTTCATCTTACTGAATATGACCTGTGTTAGCACTGAGAGATTTTATTGACTAGATGAAATTAGCAAATAGTTTGTTCTCCTAGTGAATAATAGGTGCCCTTAAAATACTCACCCAGGCCTCAGCATCAGGAATGACTGCATTATTTTATTTCACGTATACACTCACTGGCTATTACCTGGGGCTGAATCATATTTAATTACCTGTTGCTGTGTTTATTGCTTAAGAGAGTTGATTACTAATTTAATCTCAAGCCGCAGACTAACCAAGGCGCTCTTTTCTTGTGTTCCTAACGAGCTCCTGGGAAATCATTTGTAATAGTTAACTTGGCTAATAATCCATTCAGCTAATGAAACGACACCTGACCGACTGTCGTGTTTCAACATTCCTGAGATCCTTCAGGACAGTTTATCTCTCTGTCCTGCCTTGATAATCACTGAAACAAGGCTGCAAACATCCCACATGCCTCTCAAACCGTCATGGCCTGATGAGCTAAAGCCCCGTACAAATTCCCTTTAAAGAGATTTACAGGAAGACTTTGAAACTGAAGTTATAAAGCGACGTGTATGTTGGGTCGTGTTCATGTGCACAATACAAGCGAACCTTCAGATTTCGACTTGTCTCGTGTTTTATAAAATCTGGTTGGTCAGATTAAGAAAGACAAATTTGTGGCGTTTGCGGTGAACCCAACAGAGGGATTTCAAATCTAAGTTATCGACATGATTCCTCAGGCTGCCTTGACAAACATGTCATGGTATTATGGCCGACTTTGTCATGAACCCTTCAAATTGTTCATAGTATCTTTTGAGTCAAGGCTGCACCCTGAACCATGGTGGAACAAGTATTCAGATCCCTTCTGAAGTAAAAGTACTAATACATTAATGTACAAATACCCCATTACAAGTAAAAGTCATGCATTCAAAATCCTACTTGAGTAAAGTACAGAAGTATTATCTGCAAAATGTAATTTTAAGTACGTGAAAGTACTCATTAACAAAGAAAAGTGAGTGGTATATTATAATATGACATTATTGGAATGTTAATATGATGCATCAATGCATAAGCAGTATTTTACTGTTGTAGCTGCTCGAGATAAGAATAAGATAAATACATAAATAAATAAAGGGTAAAGTAAATAAAAAGGGAATTGATACAAAGATAAA
The DNA here is from genome assembly GCA_916701645.2 of Sebastolobus alascanus. Lineage (NCBI taxonomy): Eukaryota > Metazoa > Chordata > Actinopteri > Perciformes > Sebastidae > Sebastolobus > Sebastolobus alascanus. Next base: position 1,617,619 of record CAKAOJ020000003.1, read on the forward strand.
TAAAGAAAGAAGCAAACTAAAACAGAAATATCAATTTATGTCACATTTTACCAATTAATTAATGGCTACATTTATTTTTTATATTATTTTTGCTACATTTAATGACATGCTTATTTATCAAGTAATTTAGTTATTTATTTTTGATTTTGGCAGGTTCTCCGAAATTTTGAAATAAATGTAGTGGAGTAAAAAGTACAATATTGACATCTGAAATATAGTGAAATAGAAGTATAAAGTAGCATAAAATGGAAATATTCAAGTAAAGTGCAAGTACCTCAGAAGTACCTCAGTTTTTCTTAAGCGCAGTACTTTAGTTTCTATTCACTACTGCCCTGAACTAATGTCAAGATTTAAGAGATTCAAAAAAGTTTTTTGTTGTCACTGACAACCTAATTATAGTTGCAACTCTAATTGATGCCAGTTCAGCAAATAAATGAGAAAAATACCTAATATAAGAAGATGTCAAGCTATCTTACATGCATACAGTAAGTTGATGAAAAATAATTTGAGATGTAATTCAACTAAAGAAAAGTGTGGATAAGAAGTAACTTCTCTTTCCCTGAACTAACAGAAATAAGAATTTTAATGATGATAATGACCTTTTAGTCTACAGCCATGCAGCTGCTCTGTGAGGCTGCACATCAGCATGCTAACATGATCACATTGACAATGCTAATATTCTGATATACAGCAGGAATAATGTTTACCATGTTATCTTAATTTTGCATGTTAGGATGCTAAAATGTGCTTATTGGCATCAAACACAAATTAGTTTTGCAGATATTTGGTCATAGACCAAAGTATCGGACAAAGTTTTGACCCGATGATGCTGCTAGATGAAAAGTTACGGGATCACCAAAGATATAAGTCATCATGGAGGAAACCTTGAATGTCTGTACCAAATTTTGTGACAATCCATCTGGTAGATGTGAAGATATTTAATGGGTAAGTAAAAAGTTTGACCTGCTGGTGGCGCTGGATGCAAAGTCAGGGGATCACCATAGTCAATAGGCTTCATCCTCTGGGGGACAGTGAACGTCTGTGCCAAATCTCTTGGCAGTTGATATAATAGGCTAGTTGGTGAGGTATTAATATATGAAGCTACGCCACTAGCATGGCTAAAAATATCAAATGTTACCAAGAAAGAATGTGTCTGTCTGTTATCTTACATACATGATACTTGATGAAAAACTATTTGACATGCACTTTAACTGAAGACAGAGATATGTGGGAAAGAAATTACTCATTTCATCTCGTAACACAAGTAAGAGTGTGAATGAAGATATTGATCATCTTTACGTCAAAACCAAATTAGAGAAGAAAGAAAAGCCTCACACACATACATATCTGATGGCACAGCACAGCTTGCAGAGATCACACATTTCTTATACACGTTATTTTAAACTACTAGATACACAAAATGTCCTCAATCTTGCCATTGCAAATAAAATTTTGATTTAAATTCAAATTGGAGAAATGAATAATAAAAATAACACAAATCCCAAAACAATCAGGATGGAGGAACAGGTGTGTTATAGTGTGTGTGCGTGCTCCTCAGTATAATGTAATGTGCCAAACAGTGATAAATAACACTGCCTGTGGGGGAGATCTGGGCCAAAGCAATGAAACCAAGGACACGAGGGAAACCTTTAGAGAAAAGCCTCTACTATTGCAATCATTTGTTCTCCGGCTCATCCATCACGGAGAAAATCTACTTGGTGCAAGTTACATTATGAAAAAAGTCATCTGGGGAGATTAGTGTGTGGCCTTCTTGCAGTACAGCACCTAAGAGGCAGCACAGATTAGATTAGACCGGCTGATAGTGGAGGAGCAGACCACTGCTGTGTGTTATCATGACCAGATGTTGAGTTGTGATTCAATAACAAGTGGTCTTTTATCAGTATCACTCCTGAGAAATATATATTTATCAGCTTTTTATTTCATCACATACATCACAGCGCAAGAGTGAGTAAACAAAGTGGAGTGTGACATGGCTCTCGGTGCCTGGAGGCAATTAGAATTAGGATGTTTACATTATCATAACAAAACTTTTTCAGGGTGAAAACATCTTTAACACTATCTCCTGCCAAAAATATCTGTTCCAAACTGGGCTGCCTCATGTTCTGCTTGTGCCATCTAGTGGTGATATAGTAGCTTTCTTGATTATATTCTCCACTGTCTCCTCTATAGTTCTGATGGCATTATAAAGAGGCCAGATACACCTGTATAATCATGCATGACAGGGTCAGTTTGGTGATAAAAATAGATGTCTTTTGTGTGTCCCAGTTTGATTTTCGGTTATTATATATGGTCAAAAAGTATGTAGACACCCAAACATTCCTCCTTACATGATTGTTGAGCATCTCATTCCTAAACTATGGGGAGCTATAACATTCTCCACTATTCTTTGAAGTGTACTGGCTCTTATCTTTCAAATTTTGAATCCAATGCAGGAATGGCCGACCCCAAACAATGTAAAGTCCGCATTTATTGGCACATCTTAGTTAGTGACGTCTCGAACTTAAAGGGAGCTACAGTGTGCGGAATGGCTGACCCCGCCACTGACAATAAAAACTTTATATAGAGAAAAAAAAAATTCTATTGAGAAATTATATTGAGAGGTAACCAGTGATTGTAAATAAATACATTTAATGACTCTAACACCTCTTCCTAACTGGACACGATGTAAACAAGCAAACATCAGATTGTTTTAGTTATTCCCAATGAAGATGCCCTACATGCCTCAGCGAACAGGCTAAGCGACATGTTGCTCTTTTGAAAAATCGCTCGCCCTGAAAACCAAACCAAAAATTGGTTTTATATGATGAAAATCTTAACTTAATTGCTTTAAAACAGCCATATACCAACACTACACAAAAATTAGTGGATGTCCCAATACTTACCACTATTGATACTGGCCTTATTGTGGATTTGCAAGTGCTTTACTGTAACATCTCAGGGCTTCCAGGAAGTTGAAGCCTTCCTACAGTATATTCTAAATACACATTTGTGTCAATATGTGTCAAACATGACCTTTTGTTGTATACTGAAAGGCTCTGCACATGTCGTTTTATTGTTTTATTTTATCCGTTATAGGCTACCATTAGAGTAAGGTGACACTTCCAAATTAAAAACTTTATGATTCTCACAAACTGTCGTTTTGGTCACATGAGGTTGGCACGGCCGTGTAACCCATGGATGTATTAAAAGAAAATGTAAGTCTATGGGGAAAAGTCTTTTTTGGGCCCAATGGCATCACGTGACTGACACGGAAGTTGCAGGGCTAAGGCAACACCTCCGGACCAAGTTTACTTCCTGTCAGCTACTTCGTTAACAAACATTTCAACAAGAAATACAACGGGGCCCAGTCCATTTAGACTGTTTATGTTGTCAAGATTGTCAAGGTCTATAAATGATAAACTTTTGAATATAATGACAGCATCTGGCAGCAGCTCTGGAGTCTCTGGACTGACTGACTGACTCACTCACTCACTCTGTAGCTGACTAATCAACACATTGACAACACCTGGCCACTGTGAGCTTCAGCTCACACGGAACAAACCCACACACAGTGGAAGCACAGATGGATAATGGCTTGATTTATGACATATTATCACTGTTTACACGCAACGAATTAAACACCCGCGCAGAGCAAACATAACAGGTAAGAGGAGACTTTGTTTGCGCTTTAGAAAATGAGTTAGGTGCGGCCGCGGCTCGTAGCTAATGGTGCTAACAATGTAAACAAAGGCAACACTGCTGACTGAGCTAGCAGTAACCTCGGGCGTCATGTTATATTCGCTCACTTTACATGTGTGTGTAACCTCTAACTCCGTGTTTTTAAACTCGAAGCAGAGAGCAGCAGCAGCAGCAGGGACGGGCCTGGAGGGAGGGCTAGAGTTGGACCTCTATTTAACGCAATGATCTCTTGGCATGCGCCCTGCTATGTCAAACCGCGGAGAAACTCGGATTACAACCAACACAGAGGGGGATTGACTTCATTCCTCACTCAGGTAGACATTACTCTACTATATCTTTACAGTGCAAATAGTTGTTTGATGCTATTGATGCTCTGAATATCTAGAATCACCTCAAATCTTCCTGCTATCATTTTTAGGATTTAGGATTTTTTTAGGATTTTATTTGTTTCCACATATAAAAAGGTACAAGTAGAGATTACATAACAACAACAAATGTGATGGAGAGGTGCAAAAAAAACCTCGGTGGGGCTTGATCAGGGCACTCTCCAATGCATACCTTAATCGATTTAAAAAGAAGAATAAATTATTAAAAAGGATGGTAAAGAGAGAGAGAAGAGAGGAAAAAAAAGAAAAGAAAAAGATAAGATTACACACACTAGCAAACATCCATATACAATCCAAAGACAAAGTTAAATGGAATTAAGGTTCTCATTCCTATATCATCAATAAAAAGTCATTATTAGTAAGCAATTTACAGAGATAATCCATAAGGAAAACATTGGGGAGATAAAAACAAACCTTTAACAGCTTTTTTAAATTGTTCTGGTGACAACTTTAAAACATGAGATTAGATTAGGCTAATCTGGTCAATTTTTGTTAGAAATTAAAAGGTTGTTTCCTCTGCTATGCTCATGCTTTAGTTGTCAAGCACTTGCCGATCTCTTCTACCGGCGTCCTGAAGCTGAATTACATCCAGTCTGCCTCATACAGAGGGGCTGCTGGGCCAAACACCATACAGTATAACGTTACTTGTAATTGAATTCAGAATCAATTATATTGGTGGGAAATGAATGATATACAGTAACAAATAATGCGACGGTGTGCGTTGCACTCATCTGTGCAGCTGATCTGTTAACCTGGCCTATAATTTATCTAGTCACATATGCTGTAGCCTACCTTTCCCTCAATGAAATTGTCTTCTTTCATAAAGGTAGTGTAAAAGGTGAAATCAGTTGAAAGTGTAAAATATATGTTGGGCTTTTAAAATAAACACAATAACCTAATTTTAACCTTTTTTTAACAGTTCACATGCACATTTACAGTTCTAAATAACAGTGTGACATAGCTACATTATGTTGTCAGTTGTATTGTGTCTAGTTTAATCTGGTATAAAATAAACACAATAGCCTACTTAAAAAAAAACAAAAAAACATCTGTTCTTTTTCACAAAAACAACACACTCATCGTGGTAAATATGTTATAAGACCATGAGAGGCTAATTATATACTAAATAATTCCCCAAATAAATTGTATTTTCTTATATGTTAAAAGGAGCAATTAAATGTCAAGATCTGTGGCAGACAGGCTGTTTCTAGCCATCATGTAACTGTGATACAAATGTGTTTATTATCATTCTCTCTTGGACGTTTGTATTACAATGCACTGTATGCAAAAACATGCATCAGGTGCATTGTGATACAAGCGTCCAAGAGATGTTAATTTACATGAAATATTATCACCACAATCACGCCATGAACGACCTCCATTTATTCTCTTAGCACATTAATAGTGATTCAAGAGAGGGTCACAATTTTCTCCCTTAAAATAATAACAAAAAAAAACATCTTACAAAGTAGACTGTTTTAGAATCACTTTCAGTTTTGCTTTTACAGAATGTCCATTGTAATAGATAGCAGGATTATTGTAGTGTACAAAAACAGTCACACTTAACAATGTTAAATGAAATTTCATGTTTTATTTTTTCACATTACATGTCTGTGTAACCTCTAACTCTGTGTTTTGAAACTTGAAGCAGACGGCAGCAGCAGAGATGGACCTGGAGGGAGGGCTACTGTGACTACATACCAGTCGGACCTTGCTGTGCGCCTGGCTATGTTGACAAAGCAGGGAGAAACTCTAACCAACACACCACACAGAGGGGGATCGACTTCATTCTCTGCTCAGGTAGAAATTACTCCTCTATATCTTTACAGTGCAAATAGTTGTTTGATGCTATAGTAATGCTCTGGATGTTGTATAAAGCATCTTTTAATAGAATCGCCTCAAATCTTCCTGCAGTCATTCATAGGCTAGAGGTCAACTTTTGTTAAAAATTTAAAGAGGCTCTCATGCTTTAGTTGACAAACACTTTTATTTCTGAGTGATTTGCATCCGACCCCATAATTCAAACAGGAAAATGAGTGAGAAGTTCACCCTCTTAAATCTTGAAGGTCATCTCATTCATCTCCAGAAAAAGCTCTCAGATGAGAGCCAATCTATAAATTCCACTATATCTTCTACTGGCGTCCTGAAGCTGAATTACATCCAGTCTGCCTCATACAGAGGGGCTGCTGTGCCAAAAACCATATACCTGTAATTGAATTCGGATTCAATTATAGCTCAATATATCATCGTCATTATAGCCGCCTCCAAGGCCCAAATGAGTTCGAAGGCTCGCCTCAGGTTCATGTTCATCTTTTTTATTATTTATCTACTATCCATGCCTCAAAACACACTCTATCACTACTTTAGTCACTCTATTAAAAAATGTTGACGTCTTAAACCCCCATTTGATTGCCTTCTGCCCTCAGTTAATTAGGTTTACAATGTCAAATCTTCTAAAATGCCTCATTATGAGCAGACAGAGAGAATCCAAACCCTATCTGAAACTATTAGAAAATACCATTAATCATTAAATTAAAATAAACACACAACTAATTACAATTCTCTGCATGGTTCAACTCTGTGCTTTAACTATTTTTGTATTTGACCTCTCGCTTTGTTTTGTCCTTGAGGAAATCTTAGTAGATGCTCTCAGTGTGCACAAGAACTGCAAACACTCTTTCTGTTAGCTAAGAAGCTGATTTTTCTAATATCTAGATGAAGTAGTTTTTCCTTTTGAGTTGACACACAATTGTTCTACATTAGCCCAGCCTCTTTAAGCTAAAGCATCAATAGCAATATAATTGTAGATATAGATTTGACATATAAAGATTCAAGATTCAAGAACTTTATTGTCATTATGCAAGCATAACGAAATTGCGTTTGCCCTCAAATGGTGCATTGTATTAAAAAAAAAAAGACTACTCACATATTTACAAAGAATAAATAAGGCATGAATGAGATAAAAGATTGTTAGTAAATATCATCAATAAAAGGTGTAGCATCATGTGCAAAATAGATGATAATAATAGTAAATTTTAACAACAAGAGGCACCGGTAAGAGCAGCACAAAGCCGCTGCATCCATGCGTGCTGCTATCTTGCCCAAAAGCCCAAAAGATAATGAATCTTAAAGTTTAAGTGGATTAATTCTCACTTCTGCCTGCTCTTGGCACACTAGCTCAATATGTTGTACCTACTGTTAAAGAAGCTTGGTGTTGTTTTAAGATCACAACCTCAATCTTGAGTTTCATGGTAAAAGGCTAGCTCAGTCTTGTTTTTTCCACGTGAGAAATACCTCTAGAATCTGATTATTTATTTTGTTTAATGATCTTCAAAGAGTTATTCATTTATTACATGTCTTGGCCAAAATATGATTACATGGCTTTAGGGTGTCCAAAACGCAGCCGCCAGACTTTTAACCAAATAGCAAAAGCATGATCATGTCTTCCCTATTTTAGCTCCCCTTCACTGGCTGCCTGTCCGTTTTAGAATTGATTTAAAAATTTTGGTCTTGACTTTTAAGGCCCTGCATGGTAAGGCACCGAGTTACCTGGCTGAGCTTTCATTACTCACCAGCCCGTAGCCTGAGGTCCTCTGACAAGACCCTGTTAGATATTCTCCAGTCAAGGCTGAAGAAGGGTGACATGGCGTTTGCTACCCTTTGGATTAGTTTACCTGAGCAATTTCGACTATGCTTTTGTATTTTAGTTGTTCCTCTCCTTTCTTTTATTTGTCCTTGTTTGTAAAGCACTTTGTAATTGTAGTTTTGAAAGGTGCTATATAAATATAAGTTATTAGTATTTCATTTTATTAAACGAAAAGACTGCGAAGGCTCACAGGAGTTTTTAAAGAGCTATTTCAACATTTTAGGAATTGTGCTTATTTGTTTCCAGTGGAGGAATGTGCATTTATTTAAGTGCTGTACTTAAGTACCATTTTGAGAGACTTGTACTTGAGTATTTCCATTTTATGATTTACATTTCATACTTCTACTCCACAACATTTTGGAATATTTGACAACATTAGTCACTAGTTACTTTGCATATTAAAAAAAAGTCACAATGTCACAAAAGTGTCATAGTATCATAAAAAATGTTATTAAAAAAATCATTGTATAGTATGTCATCAAAATGTCATAGTATAAAAATATAAAATGTGGTTTATCAACTTACATTTATATTTTTTACTGAACTTCTTATAGCAAAATTATTTTAAGAATTATTAATAAAATCTCACATACCTTCTGCAGTACTCCAAAGTACCCCTAAGAGTACTAGTACCCCCATTTTGAGAAACACTTGCATAGTATGCCATAAAAAGTCGTAGTACACAGATGTCATGTCTCTTGTTTCATTTAACAGGATGCTGCTGTGTTGCCACAGTGATGTTGCGGTGGTAAAAGAGCACTTGATAACTGTAGATGGTAGGTGGCAACAGAGTGCTTAAATCCCGATGTCAGGATTTTATTATATACCCCCTTTGACCACAGTCTGGTCAGGAAATGGCAGAGTGGTGCTGTCCGTATTTCCGCTGGTTGACTCCACGGGAAATGGAACTGTGGAACTGGGTGTATGTACCGTATATTGAAGACATGGGGTCGGTTTTATTTTTATTTTTCAACATACTATACTATGACTTTTTTTCAACATACTATACTATGACGTTTTTACGACATACTATAATATGCCTTTTTTTTTTACAGACTTTTTCGACATACTATACAATGACTTTTTTTTGACATACTGTACTATGACTTTTCTTACAAAATGTTTCGACAAAGTATGACTATTTTTCAACATACTATACTATGACTTTTTTTTACAAAATTTTTCGACATACTATACTATGACTTTTTTAACAAAAATTTTCGGCATACTATACTATTACTTTTTTTTTTTCTTTCAACATACTATAATATTACTTTTTTTTCGACATACTATACTATAACTTTTTTTTACAAAATTTTTGGACATACTATACTGTGACTTTTTTTCGACATACTATGACTTTTATTTACAAAATTTTTCGACATACTATACTATGACTTTTTTTTCGACATACTATACTATGACTTTTTTTAACAAAATTTTTCCACATACTTTACTATGACTTTTTTTACAAAATTTTTCGACATACTATACTATGACTTTTCTTCGACATACATTACTATGACTTTTTTTTACAAGATTTTTCGACATACTATACTATGACTTTTTTTCGACATACCATACTATGACTTTTTTTACCAAGTTTTTCGACATACTATACTATGACTTTTATTTACAAAGTTTTTTGACATACTATACTATGACTTTTCTTCGACATACATTACTATGACTTTTTTTTACACGATTTTTCGACATACTATACAATGACTTTTTTTCGACTTTTTTTCGACATACTATGACTTTTATTTACAAAATTTTTCGACATACTATACTATGACTTTTTTTTCGACATACTATACTATGACTTTTTTTAACAAAATTTTTCCACATACTTTACTATGACTTTTTTTACAAAATTTTTCGACATACTATACTATGACTTTTCTTCGACATACATTACTATGACTTTTTTTTTACAAGATTTTTCGACATACTATACTATGACTTTTTTTCGACATACCATACTATGACTTTTTTTACCAAGTTTTTCGACATACTATACTATGACTTTTTTTTGACATACTATACTATGACTTTTCTTCGACATACATTACTATGACTTTTTTTTACACGATTTTTCGACATACTATACAATGACTTTTTTTCGACATACTATACTATGACTTTTTTTTATTTTTTTTTTGACATACTATAATATGACTTTTTTTTCGACAAACTATACTATGACTTTTATTTACAAAGTTTTTCGACATACTATACTATGACTTTTCTTCGACATACATTACTATGACTTTTTTTTACAAGATTTTTCGACATACATTACTATGACTTTTTTTACTAGATTTTTCGACATACTATACTATGACTTTTTTTCAACATACTATACTATGACTTTTTTTCAAAATGTTTCGACATACTATATTATGACTTTTTTTCGACATACTATACTAAGACTTTTTAAAAGAAAAATTTCGACATGCTATACTTTGACTTTTTTTACCAAAGTTTTGGAGATACTATACTGTCACTTTTTCGACATACTACACTAAGACTTTTATTTTTTCGACCAAACTATACTATGACTTTTTTCGACATACTATACTATGACTTTTTTTTACAACATTTTTCAACATACTATACTATGATTTTCTTCGACATACTATACTATGACTTTTTTTACAAATTTTTCAACATACTATACTATGACTTTTTTTCAACGTACTATACTATGACGTTTTTTCGACATTCTATACTATGACTTTTTTTTTACAGACTTTTTCGACATACTATACAATGCCTTTTTTTACATACTATACTGACTTTTTTTACAAAATGTTTCGACATACTATACTACTACTTTTTTTAACAAAATTTTTCGACATACTATACTATGACTTTTTTTTACAAGATTTTTCGACATACATTACTATGACCTTTTTTTACAAGATTTTTCGACATACACTATGACTTTTTTTTACAATTATTTTTTGACATACCATACTATGACTTTTTTTCGACATATTATACTTTGACTTTTTTTCGACATGCTATACTATGACTTTTTTTCACAAAACCTTTCCACATACTATATGACTTTTTTCACAAAGATTTTCGACATACTATTCTATCATTTTTTTTTCACGAAAATTTTGGACAAACTAATATCAAATAAATAATGTCATAGTATAGTATGACGATATTTTTTGCAAAAAAAGTCATAGTATAGTATATCGATATTTTTTGCAAAAAAGGTCATAGTATAGTATGTAGAAATTTTTGGCAAAAAAAAGTCATAGTATAGTATGTCGAAATTTTTGGACTTGTTTTTGTCATAAAAGTTTTTGCATAGTATGTCAAAATTTTTTGCAAAAAAAAATCATTGTATAGTATGTCAAAATTTTGGGGAAAAAATAGTCCTAGTATAGTATGTCGAAATGTTTTGCGAAAAAAGGTCATAGTATTGTATGTCGAAATTTTTTGCAAAAAAAGTCATAGTATAGTATGTCGAATTTTTGGCAAAAAAAAGTCATAGTATAGTATGTCGAAATTTTTTACCAAAAAAGGTCATAGTATTGTATATCGAAATTTTTTACGAAAAAAGGTCATAGTATTGTATATCGAATTTTTGGCAAAAAAAAGTCATAGTATAGTATGTCGAAATTTTTTGTGAAAAAGGTCATAGTATTGTATGTCGACATTTTTTGCAAAAAAAAGTCATAGTATTGTATGTCGAATTTTTGGCAAAAAAAAGTCATAGTATTGTATATCGAAATTTTTTACAAAAAAAGGTCATAGTATTGTATATCGAATTTTTTTGCAAAAAAAAGTCATAGTATAGTATGTCGAAATTTTTTGTGAAAAAAGATCATAGTATTGTATGTCCAAATTTTTTGCAAAAAAAAGTCATAGTATAGTATATCGATATTTTTTGCAAACAAAATCATAGTATAGTATGTCGAAATTTTTGGCAAAAGAAGTCATAGTATAGTACGTCGACATTTTTGGCAAAAGAAGTCTCAGTATAGTATGTCGAAATTTGACAAAAAAAAGTCATAGTATAGTATGTCGATATTTTTTGCAAACAAAGTCATAGCATAGTATGTCGATATTTTTTGCAAACAAAGTCATAGTATAGTATGTCGACATTTTTGGCAAAAGAAGTCATAGTATAGTATGTCGAAATTTGACAAAAAAAAGTCATAGTATAGTATGTCGAAATTTTTGGCAAAAAAAAGTCATAGTATAGTATGTCGATATTTTTTGCAAACAAAGTCATAGTATAGTATGTCGATATTTTTTGCAAACAAAGTCATAATATAGCATGTCGAAATTTTTGGCAAAAGAAGTCATAGTATAGTATGTCGAAATTTGACAAAAAAAAGTCATAGTATAGTATGTCGAAATTTTTGGCAAAAAAAAGTCATAGTATACTATGTCGATATTTTTTTTTGCAAAAAAAAGTCATACTATAGTAGGTCGAACTTTTTTGCGAAAAATGGTCATAGTATTGTATGTCGAAATTTTTAGCAAAAAAAGTCATACTATAGTATGTCGACATTTTTTGCAAAAAACGTCATAGTATAGTATGTTGAAATTGTTTGCGAAAAAGGTCATAGTATTTTATGTCGAAATTTTTGGCAAAAAAAAGTCATAGTATAGTATGACGAAATTTTTGGCAAAAAAAAGTCATACTATAGTATGTCGAAATTTTTTGAAAAAAAAGTCATAGTATAGTATGTTGAAATTTTTTGCGAAAAAAGGTCATAGTATAGTATGTCGATATTTTTTGCAAACAAAGTCATAGTACAGTATGTCGAAATTTTTGGAAAATAAGGCATATTATAGTATGTCGAAATTTTTGGCAAGAAAAAGTCATAGTATAGTCTGTCGATTAAGTTTGTGGAAAAAAAACTCAGTTTAAAACTTAGAAAATTTTCATGAAAAAAGTCATACTATAGCATGTCGAAAATGTTCGTGAATAAATGTCGAAAATATTCGTAAGAAAATGTCATAGTATAGAATGTCGAAAATGATCATGAAAAAAGGCATAGTATAGTCTGTCGATTAATTTGATGGAAAAAAAACTCAGTTTAAAATTTCGAAAATTTTCGTGAAAAAATGTCAAATATTCTTAAAAAAATGTCATAGTATAGAATGTCGAAAATTTTCAAGAAAAAAGGCATAGTATAGTCTGTCAATTAATTTGGTCGAATAAAAACTCAGTTTAAAATTTCGAAAATTTTCATGAAAAGTCATACTATAGCATGACTTTTTTCATGAAAATTGACGAAATTTTAAACTGAGTTTTTTTTCCACCAAATTAAGCGACAGACTATACTATGCCTTTTTTCATGAAAATGTTCGACATTCTATACTATGACATTTTTTTACGAATATTTTCGAAAATTTTCATGAAAAAAGTCATGTCGAAAATATTCGTAAAAAAATGTCATATTATAGAATGTCGAAAATTTTCATGAAAAAAGGCATAGTATAGTCTGTCGATTAATTTGGTGGAAAAAAAACTCAGTTTAAAATTTCGTCAATTTTCAAAAAAGTCATACTATAGCATGACTTTTCATGAAAATTGACGAAAATTTAAACTGAGTTTTTTTTCCACCAAATTAATCGACAGACTATACTATGCCTGTTTTCATGAAAATTTTCGACATTCTATAGTATGACATTTTTTTACGAATATTTTCGTCAATTTTCATGAAAAGTCATGCTATAGTATGACTTTTTTGAAAATTGACGAAATTTTAAACTGAGTTTTTTTTCCACCAAATCAATCGACAGACTATACTATGCCTTTTTTCATGAAAATTTTCGACATTCTATACTATGACATTTTTTTACGAATATTTTCGACATGCTATAGTATGACTTTTTCATGAAAATTGACGAAATTTTAAACTGAGTTTTTTTTCCACCAAATTAATCGACAGACTATACTATGCCTTTTTCCATGAAAATTTTCGACATTCTATACTATGACATTTTTTTACGAATATTTTCGGCATGACTTTTTTCATGAAAATTTTCGAAAATATTCGTAAAAAAATGTCATACTATAGAATGTCGAAAATGTTCATGAAAACAGGCATAGTATAGTCTGTCGATTCGTTTGGTGGAAAAAAAACTCAGTTTAAATTTTCGTCAATTTTCATGAAAAGTCATGCTATAGTATGACTTTTCTGAAAATTGACGAAATTTTAAAGTGAGTTTTTTTTCCACCAAATTAATCGACAGACTATACTATGCCTTTTTTCATGAAAATTTTCGACATTCTATACTATGACATTTTTTTACGAATATTTTCGACATGCTATAGTATGACTTTTTCATGAAAATTGACGAAATTTTAAACTGAGTTTTTTTTCCACCAAATTAATCGACAGACTATACTATGCCTTTTTCCATGAAAATTTTCGACATTCTATACTATGACATTTTTTTACGAATATTTTCGGCATGATTTTTTTCATGAAAATTTTCGAAAATATTTGTAAAAAAATGTCATACTATAGAATGTCGAAAATGTTCATGAAAACAGGCATAGTATAGTCTGTCGATTCATTTGGTGGAAAAAAAACTCAGTTTAAATTTTCGTCAATTTTCATGAAAAGTCATGCTATAGTATGACTTTTCTGAAAATTGACGAAATTTTAAACTGAGTTTTTTTTCCACCAAATTAATCGACAGACTATACTATGCCTTTTTTCATTAAAATTTTCGACATTCTATACTATGACATTTTTTTACGAATATTTTCGACATGACTTTTTTCATGAAAATTTTCGAAAATATGCGTAAAAAAATGTCATAGTATAGAATGTCGAAAATTTTCATGAAAACAGGCATAGTATAGTCTGTCGATTCATTTGATGGAAAAAAAACTCAGTTTAAATTTTCGCCAATTTTCATGAAAAGTCATGCTATAGTATGACTTTTCTGAAAATTGACGAAATTTTAAACTGAGTTTTTTTTCCACCAAATTAATCGACAGACTATACTATGCATTTTTTCATGAAAATTTTCGAAAATATTCGTAAAAAAATGTCATAGTATAGAATGTCGAAAATTTTCATGAAAACAGGCATAGTATGGTCTGTCGATTCATTTGGTGGAAAAAAAACAGTTTAAATTTTCGTCAATTTTCATGAAAAGTCATGCTATAGTATGACTTTTTTGAAAATTGACGAAATTTTAAACTGAGTTTTTTTTTGCACCAAATTAATCGACAGACTATACTATGCCTTTTTTCATTAAAATTTTCGACATTCTATACTATGACATTTTTTTACGAATATTTTCGACATGCTATAGTATGACTTTTTCATGAAAATTGACGAAATTTTAAACTGAGTTTTTTTTCCACCAAATTAATCGACAGACTATACTATGCCTTTTTACATGAACATTTTCGACATTCTATACTATGACATTTTTTTACGAATATTTTCGACATGACTTTTTTCATGAAAATTTTCGAAAATATTCGTAAAAAAATGTCATACTATAGAATGTCGAAAATGTTCATGAAAACAGGCATAGTATAGTCTGTCGATTCATTTGGTGGAAAAAAAACTCAGTTTAAATTTTCGTCAATTTTCATGAAAAGTCATGCTATAGTATGACTTTTTTGAAAATTGACGAAATTTTAAACTGAGTTTTTTTTCCACCAAATTAATCGACAGCCTTTTTTCATGAAAATTTTCGACATTCTATACTATGACATTTTTTTACAAATATTTTCGATATGCTATAGTATGACTTTTTCATGAAAATTGACGAAATTTTAAACTGAGTTTTTTTTCCACCAAATTAATCGACAGACTATACTATGCCTTTTTCCATGAAAATTTTCGACATTCTATACTATGACATTTTTTCACGAATATTTTCGACATGACTTTTTTCATGAAAATTTTCGAAAATATTCGTAAAAAAATGTCATAGTATAGAATGTCGAAAATGTTCATGAAAACAGGCATAGTATAGTCTGTCGATTCATTTGGTGGAAAAAAAACTCAGTTTAAATTTTCGTCAATTTTCATGAAAAGTCATGCTATAGTATTACTTTTTTGAAAATTGACGAAATTTTAAACTGAGTTTTTTTTCCACCAAATTAATCGACAGACCATACTATGCCTGTTTTCATGAAAATTTTCGACATTCTATACTATGACATTTTTTTACGAATATTTTCGACATGACTTTTTTCATGAAAATTTTCGAAAATATTCGTAAAAAAATGTCATAGTATAGAATGTCGAAAATGTTCATGAAAACAGGCATAGTATGGTCTGTCGATTCATTTGGTGGAAAAAAAACTCAGTTTAAATTTTCGTCAATTTTCATGAAAAGTCATGCTATAGTATGACTTTTTTGAAAATTGACGAAATTTTAAACTGAGTTTTTTTTCCACCAAATCAATCGACAGACTATACTATGCCTTTTTTCATGAAAATTTTCGACATTCTATACTATGACATTTTTTTACGAATATTTTCGGCATGACTTTTTTCATGAAAATTTTCGAAAATATTCGTAAAAAAATGTCATAGTATAGAATGTCGAAAATTTTCATGAAAACAGGCATAGTATAGTCTGTCGATTCATTTGGTGGAAAAAAAACTCAGTTTAAATTTTCGTCAATTTTCATGAAAAGTCATGCTATAGTATGACTTTTTTGAAAATTGACGAAATTTTAAACTGAGTTTTTTTTCCACCAAATCAATCGACAGACTATACTATGCCTTTTTTCATTAAAATTTTCGACATTCTATACTATGACATTTTTTTACGAATATTTTCGACATGACTTTTTTCATGAAAATTTTCGAAAATATTCGTAAAAAAATGTCATAGTATATAATGTCGAAAATTTTCATGAAAACAGGCATAGTATAGTCTGTCGATTCATTTGGTGGAAAAAAAACTCAGTTTAAATTTTCGTCAATTTTCATGAAAAGTCATGCTATAGTATGACTTTTTTGAAAATTGACGAAATTTTAAACTGAGTTTTTTTTCCACCAAATCAATCGACAGACTATACTATGCCTTTTTTCATGAAAATTTTCGACATTCTATACTATGACATTTTTTTACGAATATTTTCGACATGCTATAGTATGACTTTTTCATGAAAATTGACGAAATTTTAAACTGAGTTTTTTTTCCACCAAATTAATCGACAGACTATACTATGCCTTTTTCCATGAAAATTTTCGACATTCTATACTATGACATTTTTTTACGAATATGTTCGGCATGATTTTTTTCATGAAAATTTTCGAAAATATTTGTAAAAAAATGTCATACTATAGAATGTCGAAAATGTTCATGAAAACAGGCATAGTATAGTCTGTCGATTCATTTGGTGGAAAAAAAACTCAGTTTAAATTTTCGTCAATTTTCATGAAAAGTCATGCTATAGTATGACTTTTCTGAAAATTGACGAAATTTTAAACTGAGTTTTTTTTCCACCAAATTAATCGACAGACTATACTATGCCTTTTTTCATTAAAATTTTCGACATTCTATACTATGACATTTTTTTACAAATATTTTCGACATGACTTTTTTCATGAAAATTTTCGAAAATATGCGTAAAAAAATGTCATAGTATAGAATGTCGAAAATTTTCATGAAAACAGGCATAGTATAGTCTGTCGATTCATTTGATGGAAAAAAAACTCAGTTTAAATTTTCGCCAATTTTCATGAAAAGTCATGCTATAGTATGACTTTTCTGAAAATTGACGAAATTTTAAACTGAGTTTTTTTTCCACCAAATTAATCGACAGACTATACTATGCATTTTTTCATGAAAATTTTCGAAAATATTCGTAAAAAAATGTCATAGTATAGAATGTCGAAAATTTTCATGAAAACAGGCATAGTATAGTCTGTCGATTCATTTGGTGGAAAAAAAACAGTTTAAATTTTCGTCAATTTTCATGAAAAGTCATGCTATAGTATGACTTTTTTGAAAATTGACGAAATTTTAAACTGAGTTTTTTTTGCACCAAATTAATCGACAGACTATACTATGCCTTTTTTCATTAAAATTTTCGACATTCTATACTATGACATTTTTTTACGAATATTTTCGACATGCTATAGTATGACTTTTTCATGAAAATTGACGAAATTTTAAACTGAGTTTTTTTTCCACCAAATGAATCGACAGACTATACTATGCCTTTTTACATGAACATTTTCGACATTCTATACTATGACATTTTTTTACGAATATTTTCGACATGACTTTTTTCATGAAAATTTTCGAAAATATTCGTAAAAAAATGTCATACTATAGAATGTCGAAAATGTTCATGAAAACAGGCATAGTATAGTCTGTCGATTCATTTGGTGGAAAAAAAACTCAGTTTAAATTTTCGTCAATTTTCATGAAAAGTCATGCTATAGTATGACTTTTTTGAAAATTGACGAAATTTTAAACTGAGTTTTTTTTCCACCAAATTAATCGACAGCCTTTTTTCATGAAAATTTTCGACATTCTATACTATGACATTTTTTTACAAATATTTTCGATATGCTATAGTATGACTTTTTCATGAAAATTGACGAAATTTTAAACTGAGTTTTTTTTCCACCAAATTAATCGACAGACTATACTATGCCTTTTTCCATGAAAATTTTCGACATTCTATACTATGACATTTTTTTACGAATATTTTCGACATGACTTTTTTCATGAAAATTTTCGAAAATATTCGTAAAAAAATGTCATACTATAGAATGTCGAAAATGTTCATGAAAACAGGCATAGTATAGTCTGTCGATTCATTTGGTGGAAAAAAAACTCAGTTTAAATTTTCGTCAATTTTCATGAAAAGTCATGCTATAGTATGACTTTTTTGAAAATTGACGAAATTTTAAACTGAGTTTTTTTTCCACCAAATTAATCGACAGACCATACTATGCCTTTTTTCATGAAAATTTTCGACATTCTATACTATGACATTTTTTTACGAATATTTTCGACATGACTTTTTTCATGAAAATTTTCGAAAATATTCGTAAAAAAATGTCATAGTATAGAATGTCGAAAATTTTCATGAAAACAGGCATAGTATGGTCTGTCGATTCATTTGGTGGAAAAAAAACTCAGTTTAAATTTTCGTCAATTTTCATGAAAAGTCATGCTATAGTATGACTTTTTTGAAAATTGACGAAATTTTAAACAGAGTTTTTTTTCCACCAAATTAATCGACAGACTATACTATGCCTTTTTTCATGAAAATTGTCGACATTCTATACTATGACATTTTTTTACGAATATTTTCGACATGACTTTTTTCATGAAAATTTTCGAAAATATTCGTAAAAAAATGTCATAGTATAGAATGTCGAAAATTTTCATGAAAACAGGCATAGTATAGTCTGTCGATTCATTTGGTGGAAAAAAAACTCAGTTTAAATTTTCGTCAATTTTCATGAAAAGTCATGCTATAGTATGACTTTTTTGAAAATTGACAACATTTTAAACTGAGTTTTTTTTCCACCAAATGAATCGACAGACTATACTATGCCTTTTTTCATTAAAATTTTCGACATTCTATACTATGACATTTTTTTACGAATATTTTCGACATGACTTTTTTCATGAAAATTTTCCAAAATATTCGTAAAAAAATGTCATAGTATAGAATGTCGAAAATTTTCATGAAAACAGGCATAGTATAGTCTGTCGATTCATTTGGTGCAAAAAAAACTCAGTTTAAAATTTCGTCAATTTTCAAAAAAGTCATGCTATAGCATGACTTTTTTGAAAATTGACGAAATTTTAAAGTGAGTTTTTTTTCCACCAAATTAATCGACAGACTATACTATGCCTTTTTTCATGAAAATTTTCGACATTCTATACTATACATTTTTTACGAATATTTTCGACATGCTATAGTATGACTTTTTCATGAAAATTGACGAAATTTTAAACCTGAGTTTTTTTTCCACCAAATTAAGGACTATACTCTTTTCATGAAAATTTTGACATCTATAATATGAATTTTTAAAATATTTTCGGTGACTTTTTTCATGAAAATTTTCGAAATTTATAAAAAAATTTCAAAAGTATTAAAAGTAAAATTTTCATGAAAAACGGATAGTATAGTCGCGATTCTTTTGGAAAAAAATCAGTTAAATTTCGTCATTTTTGAAAATTTCTATATTTATTTGAAAATTAAAAATTTTTAATGAGTTTTTTTCCACCAAATTATCGAAATATTATATTTTTATTAAAATTTTGAATTCTTATAAACTTTTTAAATATTTCGATTATTTTTTCAAAAATTTCCAAATTTCTAAAAAAATTATAATAGAATGTATAATATTTTTTGAAAATAGGAATTATAGTGTTTTTTTAAAAAATCGTAAATTTACTGTTTTCATGAAAATCATGACTTATTTGATTTTTTAGAAATTTACGAAATTTTAAAGATTTTTTTCCACCAAAATTACGAAACTTTTTTCATTAAAATTTTCGACAATATATAAATTTTTACGATTTTTCCAAAATTTTAATTTTCATGAAATTTTTAATATTTTTTCCACAATTTTCAAAATTTTCCATTTCCTGAAAATTTCGACAGTATATTGACATTTTACGAAATTTTCACATGACTTTTTTCAAAATTTTCGAAAATATTCGTAAAAAATGTTTTTAGTATAGAAGTCGAAAATGTTTTTGAAAACATGACATAATTTTATGATTTTTTGAAAAAAACAGTTAGAATTTCTAATTTTTGAAAATCATTCATAGTATATTGAAAATTAAAATTTTAAAATGAGTTTTTTTCAAAATTATCGAAATTTTCTACTTTTTATTAAAATTTTCGACATTTCATAAACTTAATTTTTCGATTATTTTTATGAAAATTTCAATAATTTAAAAAAATGTATAGAAAAGTCGAAATTTCATAAAAATAGTAATTGACATTTTTGGTGAAAAAATCATTTAAACTTTTCAATTTTCATAAAATATTTTAGATGACTTTTTTAAGAGAAATTTTAAACTAGTTTTTTTTCCAATAATCAAGACTTACTATCTTTTCATGAAATTTTATTCTAAACTATGACATTTTTTACATATTTTCATGCATAGTATACTTTTTCTGAAATTAAATTTTAAATGATTTTTTTCAACCAATTTATGACAGATATCTATTTTTTCAAAAAATTTCATATTAATTATGACATTTTTTTACGAAATTTTCGGCATACTTTTTTAAAAATTTTAAAATTTAAAAAAATGTCATTATAGAAAATTTATAAGACATGTCTGAAATTACGAAATTTATTGGGTTTAAAAAACTCATTTAATCGTCATTTTCATGAAAAAGATAGTATATTTTCTAAATTATATTTTAGATTTTTTTACCAAATTTTAAAAAAATCTATACTATCTTTTTTATGAAAATTTAATTATATTAACAATTTTTTTACAAATTTCGACATGACTTTTTTCATTTTTAAAATATTTAAAAAATGTCATAGTATAAATTTAAAATTTTTGAAAATTAGTATAGTCTTGTTCATTTGGTAAAAAAACATTAAATTTGTCAATTTTATGAAAATCATGCTATAGTATGACTTTTTTGAAAATTAAATTTTAAATGAGTTTTTTTAAAATTATACAGAGTAATATCTTTTTATTAAAATTGTCGACAATTTTAAAAGTTTTTTTACGAATTTCGACATGACTTTTTTCATGAAAATTTTCGAAAATATTTAAAAATGTATAGTATAGAATTCAAAATTTTATGAAAAGGATAGTATTTCTGTTCATTTGGTGAAAAAAAACTCATTTATATTTTTCATTTTCATAAACATGCTATATATGACTTTTTTGAAATTACGAAATTTTAAATGAGTTTTTTTCCCAAAAGAAACAACCCATACTATGCTTTTTATAAAATTTCGACATTTATAACTTGCATTTTTTTACGAATATTTGACGACTTTTTTATAAAATTTCGAAAAATTCGTAAAAAGTCATATATAAAGTCAAAATTTTCATGAAAATGATAGAAATTTTAATATTTGTGAAAAAAACTCAGTTTAAATTTTCGTCAATTTTCATGAAAAGTCATGCTATAGTATGACTTTTTTGAAAATTGACGAAATTTTAAAAGTGAGTTTTTTTCACCAAATTAATCGACAGACTATACTATGCCTTTTTCATTAAAATTTTCGACATTCTATACTATGACATTTTTTTACGAATATTTTCGACATGACTTTTTTCATGAAAATTTTCGAAAATATTCGTAAAAAAATGTCATAGTATAGATCGCGAAAATTTTCATGAAAACAGGCATAGTATAGTCTGTCGATTCATTTGGTGGAAAAAAAAACTCAGTTTAAATTTTCGTCAATTTTCATGAAAAGTCATGCTATAGTATGACTTTTTGAAAATTGACGAAATTTTAAACTGAGTTTTTTTTCCACCAAATGAATCGACAGACTATACTATGCCTTTTTTCATTAAAATTTTCGACATTCTATACTATGACATTTTTTTACGAATATTTTCGACATGCTATAGTATGACTTTTTCATGAAAATTGACGAAATTTTAAACTGAGTTTTTTTTCCACCAAATTAATCGACAGACTATACTATGCCTTTTTCCATGAAAATTTTCGACATTCTATACTATGACATTTTTTTACGAATATTTTCGGCATGACTTTTTTCATGAAAATTTTCGAAAATATTCGTAAAAAAATGTCATAGTATAGAATGTCGAAAATGTTCATGAAAACAGGCATAGTATGGTCTGTCGATTCATTTGGTGGAAAAAAAACTCAGTTTAAATTTTCGTCAATTTTCATGAAAAGTCATGCTATAGTATGACTTTTTTGAAAATTGACGAAATTTTAAACTGAGTTTTTTTTGCACCAAATTAATCGACAGACTATACTATGCCTTTTTTCATGAAAATTTTCGACATTCTATACTATGACATTTTTTTACGAATATTTTCGACATGACTTTTTTCATGAAAATTTTCGAAAATATTCGTAAAAAAATGTCATAGTATAGAATGTCGAAAATTTCCATGAAAACAGGCATAGTATAGTCTGTCGATTCATTTGGTGGAAAAAAAACTCAGTTTAAATTTTCGTCAATTTTCATGAAAAGTCATGCTATAGTATGACTTTTTTGAAAATTGACGAAATTTTAAAGTGAGTTTTTTTTCCACCAAATTAATCGACAGACTATACTATGCCTTTTTCATTAAAATTTCGACATTCTATACTATGACATTTTTTTACGAATATTTTCGACATGACTTTTTTCATGAAAATTTTCGAAAATATTCGTAAAAAAATGTCATAGTATAGAATGTCGAAAATTTCATGAAAACAGGCATAGTATAGTCTGTCGATTAATTTGGTGGAAAAAAAACTCAGTTTAAATTTTCGTCAATTTTCATGAAAAGTCATGCTATAGTATGACTTTTTTGAAAATTGACGAAATTTTAAACTGAGTTTTTTTTCCACCAAATAATCGACAGACTATACTATGCCTTTTTTCATGAAAATTTTGCATTTATACTTCATTTTTTTTGAAATTTTCCTGATTTTTTCAAAAAATTTTTGAAAATATTTAAAAAAAAATTTAATTAAATTGAAAAAAATTAGAAAAAGGCATTTTCTGGATTTTTTGGAAAAAAAATCAGTTTTAAAAATTTTGAATTTTCATGAAAACAGCATAGTATATTTTCGAAAATTGGAAAAAACTAGTTTTTTTCCCCAAATTAAAGAAATATCTATGTTTTTTTGAAAATTTTCGAATTTAACTTTATTTTTTTACAAATTTTCGACAGACTTTTTTATGTTTTTTTAAAATTTCGAAAAAAATTTATATATGAATTCGAAAATTTTCGAAAACCTATAAATTTTCGAATTTTGGGAAAAAAAATCAGTTTAAATTTTTGAAAATTTTTATGAAAACAGCATAGTATATTTTTTGAAAATTGGAAAAAATAGTTTTTTTTTCCCCAAATTTTTGAAGACTATATATGCTTTTTTTGAAAATTTTCGAATTTAACTTTAATTTTTTTACAAATTTTCGACAGACTTTTTTTTGTTTTCAAAATTTCGAAAAAAATTTATATATGAATTCGAAAATTTTCGAAAACTTTTTTTAATTTCGAATTTGGGGGAAAAAAAAATCAGTTTAAATTTTTGAATTTTCATGAAAAACATGTATAGTTGCTTTTTTGAAAAAACAAAATTTTAAATGGGTTTTTTTTTAAAAAATCAAGCTATATATGCCCTTTTTTTTAAAAAATTTTTTTAATTTAACTTTAATTTTTTTACAAATTTTCGACAGATTTTTTATGTTTTCGAAAAATTTAAAAAATTATGAAAATTTTTGAAAATTTCGAAAAAAGCATGTTATTTCATTATTTTTGGGGAAAAAAAACTGTTTTTTTCCAAATTTTTTGAAAAAACCCATATATGCTTTTTTGAAAATTCGAAATTTAAACTGATTTTTTTTCAAAAATTTTTTGGGGCTTTTATGTTTTTTTTGAAAATTTTCGTTTAAAAATTTTACATTTTTTCGAAATTTTCGAAGATAGTATATTTTTCATAAAAAAGGAAAAAACTAGTTTTTTTCCCCAAATTAAAGAAGACTATATTGCCCTTTTTAAAATTTTAAAATTTTAAATTTTAATTTTTTTACAAATTTTCGGCATGCTTTTTTCATGAAAATTTTCGAAAAAATTTTAAAAAATTCATTTAAACGAAAATTTTCATGAAAACCCTGAATTTCGAATTTGGGGGAAAAAAAATCAGTTAAATTTTTGAATTTTCATGAAAAGCATGTATAGTTGCTTTTTTGAAAAACAAAAATTAAATGGGTTTTTTTTCCCCCTTAAAAACAAGCTATATATGCCCTTTTTTGAAAATTTTCGAATTTAACTTTAATTTTTTTACAATATTTTTTACATGCTTTTTTCATGAAAATTTTCGAAAATATTCTAAAAAATTTTCATATTGAATTAAAATTTTCATGAAAAAGGCAATTACTGGTTTTTTAAAAAAAAAACCCGTTTTAAAATTTTTCTTTTTTATGAAAATTGCATTATACTTTTTTTTTCGAAATTTTCTGATTTTTTTTTAAAATTTCGAAATATCGTTTTTTTAAAAAAATTTTAATTTTTAATGCATTTTTTTTGAAACGCATGTATAGTTGCTTTTTTGAAAAACAAAATTTTAAATGGGTTTTTTTTTAAAAAATCAAGCTATATATGCCTTTTTTTAAAATTTTCGAATTTAACTTTAATTTTTTTTCAAATTTTCGGCATGCTTTTTTCATGAAAATTTTCGAAAATATTTAAAAAAATTTAATTAAAAATGTCGAAATTTCATGAAAACAGGCATTATAGTCTGTCGATTCTTTGGTGGAAAAAAAAATCAGTTTAAATTTTTGTCAATTTTCATGAAAAGTCATGCTATAGTATGACTTTTTAAAAAAATTTTTTTTTTTTTTTTTTTCCAAATTTTCAGCTTTTCCCTTTTTTTGAAAATTTTAAAAATTAATTTTTTTTTTAAAAATTTTTTCTGAAATTAAAATTTCTAAAAAAAACATAGTATAGTTTTCGAATTTTTTGGGAAAAAAAAAAAAGTTTAAATTTTGTCATTTTTGAAAAACTTGTTATTTTTTAAAATTAGAAATTTTTTTAGTTTTTTTTAAAAATTAACGAAATAACTATTTTTTTTTAAAAATTTTTACACAACTATACATTTTTTTAGAAATTTTCGACATCTTTTTTATGAAAATTTTCGAAAATTTCGAAAAAAAGCATAGTATGAATTCGAAAATTTTTAAAAAAAAATTTTTCACATTTTAAAAAAACAGTTTTAAAATTTTTCTTTTCATGAAAATCATTATTAAAGACTTTTTTTTACGAAATTTTAAAATGATTTTTTTTTAAAATTTTCGAAATTCTATTTTTTATGAAAATTTTTGAATTTATAAGCATTTTTTTCGAATATTTTGAAAAAAAGTTATTTTTTAAAATTAGAAATTTTTTTTTTAAAAAATGACAATAACTAGTTTTTCCAAAATTTTCGACATTTTTACTATCTTTTTTAGAAATTTTCGACATTTTTTTATGAAAATTTTAAAAATTTCGAAAAAATTTATTAAAATTCGAAAAATTTTTTAAAAAGGCATAGTATGTTTTCGAATTTTTTGGAAAAAAACTAGTTTAAATTTCGTCAATTTTTGAAAAACTTAGTTATTTTTAAAATTAGAAATTTAAAAAAGTTTTTTTTAAAATTAACGAAATAACTAGTTTTTTTTTTAAAAATTTTTGACACTATACTATGCTTTTTTTTTAAAATTTTCGAAATTTTTTTCATGAAAAAAATTTTGAAAATTTCGAAAAAAAGCTTTAGAATTCGAAAATTTTTAAAAAAACATAGTATAGTTTTCGAAATTTTGGGAAAAAAAAAAAAGTTTAAAAATTTTGTAATTTTTGAAAAACTTAAATTATTTTTTAAAATTAGAAATTTTTTCTAGTTTTTTTTAAAATTAACGAAATAACTATTTTTTCAAAAATTTTCGACATTTTTACTATGCTTTTTTTAAAATTTTCGAATCTTTTTTATAAAAATTTTTGAAAAAATTCTAAAAAAATGCATTTAAACGAAAATTTTAAAAAAAACTCAGTTTAAATTTTGATCAATTTTCATGAAAAGTCATGCTATAGTATGACTTTTTTGAAAATTGACGAAATTTTAAACTGAGTTTTTTTTCCACCAAATTAATCGACAGACTATACTATGCCTTTTTTCATTAAAATTTTCGACATTCTATACTATGACATTTTTTTACGAATATTTTCGACATGACTTTTTTCATGAAAATTTTCGAAAATATTCGTAAAAAAATGTCATAGTATAGAATGTCGAAAATTTTCATGAAAACAGGCATAGTATAGTCTGTCGATTCATTTGGTGGAAAAAAAACTCAGTTTAAATTTTCGTCAATTTTCATGAAAAGTCATGCTATAGTATGACTTTTTGAAAATTGACGAAATTTTAAACTGAATTTTTTTTCCACCAAATCAATCGACAGACTATACTATGCCTTTTTTCATGAAAATTTTCGACATTCTATACTATGACATTTTTTTACGAATATTTTCGACATGCTATAGTATGACTTTTTCATGAAAATTGACGAAATTTTAAACTGAGTTTTTTTTCCACCAAATTAATCGACAGACTATACTATGCCTTTTTCATGAAAATTTTCGACATTCTATACTATGACATTTTTTTACGAATATTTTCGACATGACTTTTTTCATGAAAATTTTCGAAAATATTCGTAAAAAAATGTCATAGTATAGAATGTCGAAAATTTTCATGAAAACAGGCATAGTATAGTCTGTCGATTCATTTGGTGGAAAAAAAACTCAGTTTAAATTTTCGTCAATTTTCATGAAAAGTCATGCTATAGTATGACTTTTTTGAAAATTGACGAAATTTTAAAGTGAGTTTTTTTTCCACCAAATTAATCGACAGACTATACTATGCCTTTTTTCATTAAAATTTTCGACATTCTATACTATGACATTTTTTTACGAATATTTTCGACATGACTTTTTTCATGAAAATTTTCGAAAATATTCGTAAAAAAATGTCATAGTATAGAATGTCGAAAATTTTCATGAAAACAGGCATAGTATAGTCTGTCGATTCATTTGGTGGAAAAAAAACTCAGTTTAAATTTTCGTCAATTTTCATGAAAAGTCATGCTATAGTATGACTTTTGAAAATTGACGAAATTTTAAACTGAATTTTTTTTCCACCAAATCAATCGACAGACTATACTATGCCTTTTTTCATGAAAATTTTCGACATTCTATACTATGACATTTTTTTACGAATATTTTCGACATGCTATAGTATGACTTTTTCATGAAAATTGACGAAATTTTAAACTGAGTTTTTTTTCCACCAAATTAATCGACAGACTATACTATGCCTTTTTCCATGAAAATTTTCGACATTCTATACTATGACATTTTTTTACGAATATTTTCGGCATGACTTTTTTCATGAAAATTTTCGAAAATATTCGTAAAAAAATGTCATAGTATAGAATGTCGAAAATTTTCATGAAAACAGGCATAGTATGGTCTGTCGATTCATTTGGTGGAAAAAAAACTCAGTTTAAATTTTCGTCAATTTTCATGAAAAGTCATGCTATAGTATGACTTTTTTGAAAATTGACGAAATTTTAAACTGAGTTTTTTTTCCACCAAATTAATCGACAGACTATACTATGCCTTTTTTCATTAAAATTTTCGACATTCTATACTATGACATTTTTTTACGAATATTTTCGACATGACTTTTTTCATGAAAATTTTCGAAAATATTCGTAAAAAAATGTCATAGTATAGAATGTCGAAAATTTTCATGAAAACAGGCATAGTATAGTCTGTCGATTCATTTGGTGGAAAAAAAACTCAGTTTAAATTTTCGTCAATTTTCATGAAAAGTCATGCTATAGTATGACTTTTGAAAATTGACGAAATTTTAAACTGAGTTTTTTTTCCACCAAATCAATCGACAGACTATACTATGCCTTTTTTCATGAAAATTTTCGACATTCTATACTATGACATTTTTTTACGAATATTTTCGACATGCTATAGTATGACTTTTTCATGAAAATTGACGAAATTTTAAACTGAGTTTTTTTTCCACCAAATTAATCGACAGACTATACTATGCCTTTTTTCATTAAAATTTTCGACATTCTATACTATGACATTTTTTTACGAATATTTTCGACATGACTTTTTTCATGAAAATTTTCGAAAATATTCGTAAAAAAATGTCATAGTATAGAATGTCGAAAATTTTCATGAAAACAGGCATAGTATAGTCTGTCGATTCATTTGGTGGAAAAAAAACTCAGTTTAAATTTTCGTCAATTTTCATGAAAAGTCATGCTATAGTATGACTTTTTTGAAAATTGACGAAATTTTAAACTGAGTTTTTTTTGCACCAAATTAATCGACAGACTATACTATGCCTTTTTTCATGAAAATTTTCGACATTCTATACTATGACATTTTTTTACGAATATTTTCGACATGACTTTTTTCATGAAAATTTTCGAAAATATTCGTAAAAAAATGTCATAGTATAGAATGTCGAAAATTTTCATGAAAACAGGCATAGTATAGTCTGTCGATTCATTTGGTGGAAAAAAAACTCAGTTTAAATTTTCGTCAATTTTCATGAAAAGTCATGCTATAGTATGACTTTTTTGAAAATTGACGAAATTTTAAACTGAGTTTTTTTTCCACCAAATGAATCGACAGACTATACTATGCCTTTTTTCATGAAAATTTTCGACATTCTATACTATGACATTTTTTTACGAATATTTTCGACATGACTTTTTTCATGAAAATTTTCGAAAATATTCGTAAAAAAATGTCATAGTATAGAATGTCGAAAATTTTCATGAAAACAGGCATAGTATAGTCTGTCGATTCATTTGGTGGAAAAAAAACTCAGTTTAAATTTTCGTCAATTTTCATGAAAAGTCATGCTATAGTATGACTTTTTTGAAAATTGACGAAATTTTAAACTGAGTTTTTTTTCCACCAAATTAATCGACAGACTATACTATGCCTTTTTTCATGAAAATTTTCGACATTCTATACTATGACATTTTTTTACGAATATTTTCGACATGACTTTTTTCATGAAAATTTTCGAAAATATTCGTAAAAAAATGTCATAGTATAGAATGTCGAAAATTTTCATGAAAACAGGCATAGTATAGTCTGTCGATTCATTTGGTGGAAAAAAAACTCAGTTTAAATTTTCGTCAATTTTCATGAAAAGTCATGCTATAGTATGACTTTTTGAAAATTGACGAAATTTTAAACTGAGTTTTTTTTCCACCAAATTAATCGACAGACTATACTATGCCTTTTTTCATGAAAATTTTCGACATTCTATACTATGACATTTTTTTACGAATATTTTCGACATGCTATAGTATGACTTTTTCATGAAAATTGACGAAATTTTAAACTGAGTTTTTTTTCCACCAAATTAATCGACAGACTATACTATGCCTTTTTTCATGAAAATTTTCGACATTCTATACTATGACATTTTTTTACGAATATTTTCGACATGACTTTTTTCATGAAAATTTTCGAAAATATTCGTAAAAAAATGTCATAGTATAGAATGTCGAAAATTTTCATGAAAACAGGCATAGTATAGTCTGTCGATTCATTTGGTGGAAAAAAAACTCAGTTTAAATTTTCGTCAATTTTCATGAAAAGTCATGCTATAGTATGACTTTTTTGAAAATTGACGAAATTTTAAACTGAGTTTTTTTTCCACCAAATTAATCGACAGACTATACTATGCCTTTTTTCATGAAAATTTTCGACATTCTATACTATGACATTTTTTTACGAATATTTTCGACATGACTTTTTTCATGAAAATTTTCGAAAATATTCGTAAAAAAATGTCATAGTATAGAATGTCGAAAATTTTCATGAAAACAGGCATAGTATAGTCTGTCGATTCATTTGGTGGAAAAAAAACTCAGTTTAAATTTTCGTCAATTTTCATGAAAAGTCATGCTATAGTATGACTTTTTTGAAAATTGACGAAATTTTAAACTGAGTTTTTTTTCCACCAAATCAATCGACAGACTATACTATGCCTTTTTTCATGAAAATTTTCGACATTCTATACTATGACATTTTTTTACGAATATTTTCGACATGCTATAGTATGACTTTTTCATGAAAATTGACGAAATTTTAAACTGAGTTTTTTTTCCACCAAATTAATCGACAGACTATACTATGCCTTTTTCCATGAAAATTTTCGACATTCTATACTATGACATTTTTTTACGAATATTTTCGGCATGACTTTTTTCATGAAAATTTTCGAAAATATTCGTAAAAAAATGTCATACTATAGAATGTCGAAAATGTTCATGAAAACAGGCATAGTATAGTCTGTCGATTCGTTTGGTGGAAAAAAAACTCAGTTTAAATTTTCGTCAATTTTCATGAAAAGTCATGCTATAGTATGACTTTTTTGAAAATTGACGAAATTTTAAACTGAGTTTTTTTTGCACCAAATTAATCGACAGACTATACTATGCCTTTTTTCATGAAAATTTTCGACATTCTATACTATGACATTTTTTTACGAATATTTTCGACATGACTTTTTTCATGAAAATTTTCGAAAATATTCGTAAAAAAATGTCATAGTATAGAATGTCGAAAATTTTCATGAAAACAGGCATAGTATAGTCTGACTATTCATTTGGTGGAAAAAAAACTCAGTTTAAATTTTCGTCAATTTTCATGAAAAGTCATGCTATAGTATGACTTTTTTGAAAATTGACGAAATTTTAAACTGAGTTTTTTTTCCACCAAATTAATCGACAGACTATACTATGCCTTTTTTCATGAAAATTTTCGACATTCTATACTATGACATTTTTTTACGAATATTTTCGACATGACTTTTTTCATGAAAATTTTCGAAAATATTCGTAAAAAAATGTCATAGTATAGAATGTCGAAAATTTTCATGAAAACAGGCATAGTATAGTCTGTCGATTCATTTGGTGGAAAAAAAACTCAGTTTAAATTTTCGTCAATTTTCATGAAAAGTCATGCTATAGTATGACTTTTTGAAAATTGACGAAATTTTAAACTGAGTTTTTTTTCCACCAAATTAATCGACAGACTATACTATGCCTTTTTTCATGAAAATTTTCGACATTCTATACTATGACATTTTTTTACGAATATTTTCGACATGCTATAGTATGACTTTTTCATGAAAATTGACGAAATTTTAAACTGAGTTTTTTTTCCACTAAACTAATCGACAGACTATACTATGCCTTTTTCCATGAAAATTTTCGACATTCTATACTATGACATTTTTTTACGAATATTTTCGACATGACTTTTTTCATGAAAATTTTCGAAAATATTCGTAAAAAAATGTCATAGTATAGAATGTCGAAAATTTTCATGAAAACAGGCATAGTATAGTCTGTCGATTCATTTGGTGGAAAAAAAACTCAGTTTAAATTTTCGTCAATTTTCATGAAAAGTCATGCTATAGTATGACTTTTTTGAAAATTGACGAAATTTTAAACTGAGTTTTTTTTCCACCAAATTAATCGACAGACTATACTATGCCTTTTTTCATGAAAATTTTCGACATTCTATACTATGACATTTTTTTACGAATATTTTCGACATGACTTTTTTCATGAAAATTTTCGAAAATATTCGTAAAAAAATGTCATAGTATAGAATGTCGAAAATTTTCATGAAACAGGCATAGTATCTGTCGATTTTGGAAAAAAAATCAGTTTAAATTCGAATTTTATGAAAAGTCATGTATGTATGTGAAAATTGACGAAATTTAAACTAGTTTTTTTTACCAAATAATCAAGCTATATATGTTTTTAAAAATTTTCGAATTTATATATGAATTTTTTTAAAACGCATGATTTTTCATGAAAATTTCAAAATATTCGAAAAAAAGTCATAGTATAGAATGTCAAAAATTTTTAAAAAGGCTAGTATAGTTGTCGATTCATGTTGGTGGAAAAAAAATAGTTTAAATTTTGTAATTTTAAAAAGTCATGTATAGTATGTGAAAATTAAAATTAAACTGTATTTTTTTCCAAAAAATCATAGATATATATGCCTTTTTTCATAAAATTTTCAATTTGTATTCGAATTTTTTTAGAATATTTTCGACATGTATAGTATGATTTGTTCAAAAATTGACGAATTTTAATAGTTTTTTCACAAATAAAAGCTATATAGTTTTTCATGAAATTTGACATTTATATTGACATTTTTTTAAAATTTCATGATTTTTCTGAAATTTTCAAAATATTGTAAAAAGTCATAGTATAGAATTCGAAAATTTGAAAAAGCATAGTATGTTGTCGATTCTTTGTGGAAAAAAATCATATTTTGTATTCAAAAGTCATGTAGTATGATTTGAAAATGCGAAATTTAATATTTTTTAAAAAATCGAAGATTATAGTTTTTTCATGAATTTTCGAATTTAACAGCATTTTTTTCGAAATTTTGAAGCTTTTTTCAAAAATTTCAAATAGTCGAATAAAAGTAATTGTATAGTATGTCGAAAAGTTTTGTTAAAAAAAGTCAGTATAGTATTTTGAATAAAAGACATTGTATAGTATGTCAAACATTTTTGTAAAAAAAGTCATAGTATAGTATGTCGAAAAATTTGGTAATAACAAGTCATAGTATAGTATTTTCAATAAAAGTCATTGTTTAGCATGTCGAAAAATTTTGTAAAAAAAGTCATAGTATGGTGTGTCGAAAAAAAGTCATAGTATAGTATGTCGGAAAGAAGTCATAGTATGTCGAAAAATTTTGTAAAAAAAAGTCATAGTTTAGTATGTCGAAAAAAGTCATAGTACACTGTATAGTATGTCGAAAAAAGTCATAGTATAGTATGTCGAAATTTTTTTTAAAAGAAGTCATAGTATAGTATGTCGAAAAAAAGTAATAGTATAGTATGTCGAAAAAAAAGTCATAGGATAATATGTCGAAAAATTTTGTTAAAAAGTCTGTGTAGTATGTCAAATAAAAGTAATTGTATAGTATGTCGAAAAGTTTTGTTAAAAAAAGTCAGTATAGTATTTTGAATAAAAGTCATTGTATAGTATGTTGAAAATTTTTGTAAAAAAAGTCATAGTATAGTATGTCGAAAAATTTGGTAAAAACAAGGCATAGTATTGTATGTCGAAAAAAAGTCATAATATAGTATGTCGAATAATTTTTCAAAAAAAGTCATAGTATGGTATTTCGAAAAAAAGTCATAGTATAGTATGTCGTGAAAAAGTCATAGTATAGTATGTCAAAAAATTTTGTAAAAAAAGTCATAGTATGGTATGTCGTAAAAAAAGTCTGTATAGTATGTCGAATAAAAGTAATTGTATAGTATGTCGAAAAGTTTTGTTAAAAAAAGTCAGTATAGTATTTTGAATAAAAGTCATTGTATAGTATGTTGAAAATTTTTGTAAAAAAAGTCATAGTATAGTACGTCGAAAAATTTGGTAAAAACAAGGCATAGTATTGTATGTCGAAAAAAGTCATAGTATAGTATGTCGAATAATTTTGTAAAAAAAGTCATAGTATGGTATTTCGAAAAAAAGTCATAGTATAGTATGTTGTGAAAAAGTCATAGTATAGTATGTCGAAAAATTTTGTAAAAAAAAGTCATAATATAGTATGTCGAAAAATTTTGTAAAACAAAGTCATAGTATGGTATGTCGAAAAAAGGTCATAGTACAGTATGTCGGAAAAAAGTCATAGTATAGTATGTCGAAAAATTTTGTAAAAAAAAGTCATAGTATAGTATGTCAAAAACTTTTGTAAAAAAAAGTCACAGTATAGTATGTCGAATAAAAGTAATTGTATAGTATGTCGAAAAGTTTTGTTAAAAAAAGTCAGTATAGTATTTTGAATAAAAGTCATTGTATAGTATGTCGAACATTTTTGTAAAAAAAGTCAGTGTAGTATGTCGAAAAATTTGGTAAAAACAAGTCATAGTATTGTATGTCGAAAAAAAGTCATAGTATAGTATGTCGAAAAATTTTGTAAAAAAAGTCATAGTATGGTATATCGAAAAAAAGTCATAGTATAGTATGTCGAATAAAAGTAATTGTATAGTATGACGAAAAGTTTTGTTAAAAAAAGTCATTATAGTATTTTGAATAAAAGTCATTGTATAGTATGTCGAAAATTTTTGTAAAAAAAAGTCATAGTATAGTATGTCGAAAAATTTGGTAAAAACAAGGCATAGTATTGTATTTTGAATAAAAGACATTGTATAGTATGTCAAACATTTTTGTAAAAAAAGTCATAGTATAGTATGTCGAAAAATTTGGTAATAACAAGTCATAGTATAGTATTTTCAATAAAAGTCATTGTTTAGCATGTCGAAAAATTTTGTAAAAAAAGTCATAGTATGGTGTGTCGAAAAAAAGTCATAGTATAGTATGTCGGAAAGAAGTCATAGTATGTCGAAAAATTTTGTAAAAAAAAGTCATAGTATAGTATGTCGAAAAAAGTCATAGTACACTGTATAGTATGTCGAAAAAAGTCATAGTATAGTATGTCGAAATTTTTTTTAAAAGAAGTCATAGTATAGTATGTCGAAAAAAAGTAACAGTATAGTATGTCGAAAAAAAAGTCATAGGATAATATGTCGAAAAATTTTGTTAAAAAAGTCTGTGTAGTATGTCAAATAAAAGTAATTGTATAGTATGTCGAAATGTTTTGTTAAAAAAAGTCAGTATAGTATTTTGAATAAAAGTCATTGTATAGTATGTTGAAAATTTTTGTAAAAAAAGTCATAGTATAGTATGTCGAAAAATTTGGTAAAAACAAGGCATAGTATTGTATGTCGAAAAAAAGTCATAATATAGTATGTCGAATAATTTTTCAAAAAAAGTCATAGTATGGTATTTCGAAAAAAAAGTCATAGTATAGTATGTCGTGAAAAAGTCATAGTATAGTATGTCAAAAAATTTTGTAAAAAAAGTCATAGTATGGTATGTCGTAAAAAAAGTCTGTATAGTATGTCGAATAAAAGTAATTGTATAGTATGTCGAAAAGTTTTGTTAAAAAAAGTCAGTATAGTATTTTGAATAAAAGTCATTGTATAGTATGTTGAAAATTTTTGTAAAAAAAGTCATAGTATAGTACGTCGAAAAATTTGGTAAAAACAAGGCGTAGTATTGTATGTCGAAAAAAAGTCATAGTATAGTATGTCGAATAATTTTGTAAAAAAAGTCATAGTATGGTATTTCGAAAAAAAGTCATAGTATAGTATGTTGTGAAAAAGTCATAGTATAGTATGTCGAAAAATTTTGTAAAAAAAAGTCATAATATAGTATGTCGAAAAATTTTGTAAAAAAAAGTCACAGTATAGTATGTCGAATAAAAGTAATTGTATAGTATGTCGAAAAGTTTTGTTAAAAAAAGTCAGTATAGTATTTTGAATAAAAGTCATTGTATAGTATGTCGAACATTTTTGAAAAAAAAGTCAGTGTAGTATGTCGAAAAATTTGGTAAACACAAGTCATAGTATTGTATGTCGAAAAAAAGTCATAGTATAGTATGTCGAAAAATTTTGTAAAAAAAGTCATAGTATGGTATATCGAAAAAAAGTCATAGTATAGTATGTCGAATAAAAGTAATTGTATAGTATGACGAAAAGTTTTGTTAAAAAAAGTCATAGTATTTTGAATAAAAGTCATTGTATAGTATGTCGAAAATTTTTGTAAAAAAAGTCATAGTATAGTATGTCGAAAAATTTGGTAAAAACAAGGCATAGTATTGTATGTCGAAAAAAAGTCATAGTATAGTATGTCGAATAATTTTGTAAAAAAAAGTCATAGTATAGTATGTCGAAAAATTTTGTAAAACAAAGTCATAGTATGGTATGTCGAATAATTTTGTAAAAAAAGTCATAGTATGGTATTTCGAAAAAAAGTCATAGTATAGTATGTCTTGAAAAAGTCATAGTATAGTATGTGGAAAAATTTTGTAAAAAAAAGTCATAGTATAGTATGTCGAAAAATTTTGTAAAACAAAGTCATAGTATGGTATGTCGAAAAAAGGTCATAGTACAGTATGTCGGAAAAAAGTCATAGTATAGTATGTCGAAAAATTTTGTAAAAAAATGTCATAGTATAGTATGTCAAAAATTTTTGTAAAAGAAGTCATAGTATAGTATGTCGTAAAAAAAGTCTGTATAGTATGTCGAATAAAAGTAATTGTATAGTATGTCGAAAAGTTTTGTTAAAAAAAGTCAGTATAGTATTTTGAATAAAAGACATTGTATAGTATGTCAAACATTTTTGTAAAAAAAGTCATAGTATAGTATGTCAAAAAATTTGGTAATAACAAGTCATAGTATTGTATGTCGAAAAAAAGTCATAGTATAGTATGTCGAAAAATTTTGTAAAAAAAGTCATAGTATGGTATGTCGTAAAAAAAGTCTGTATAGTATGTCGAATAAAAGTAATTGTATAGTATCACGAAAAGTTTTGTTAAAAAAAGTCAGTATAGTATTTTGAATAAAAGTCATTGTATAGTATGTCGAAAATTTTTGTAAAAAAAGTCATAGTATAGTATGTCGAAAAATTTGGTAAAAACAAGGCATAGTATTGTATGTCGAAAAAAAGTCATAGTATGGTATTTCGAAAAAAAGTCATAGTATAGTATGTCGTAAAATTTTGTAAAAAAAGTCATAGTATAGTATTTCGAAAAATTTTGTAAAAAAAATTCATAGTATAGTATGTCGAAAAAAAGTCATAGTATAGTATGTTGAAAAATGTTGTAAAAAAAAGTCATAGTATATCGTGTCACGATAAGGGGTGTAAGAAATGGAAACGGGATGGGTACTACCCACAAGTCTCCTATATACAGACCATCTTATGCTAATCACTTGTAGTTTTGGGCAAAAGACATGCATTTTTTGCATGCAGTACAAATATGTTATTTTCACCTATTCTAAAATGGTGTATTTGAATATTTTTGCATACTGGGTTTCTAAACAGTCTTACAAATACATAAATTGGGTATGACTGGAAAGCTGAGACTCTTGTGGATCCAATGAGTCCAATTGTATTCATGTGTAATGATGTTAGTCCCCATAGTAGCCATTTCAAATAGTGACTTTTTTTTACTCATATATTATATATACAGTATGGTGTGTCTTTACACCAGTTTTCCTAAAATTAGATATCCATATCCACGATTCGATCCGATTTTGATTTAAAGATGCCATTGTTAGACTATAGAGTCTTGATTCGTAAAGATCAAAAGATCATTGGTTTAAACCCTGACAACTTTCATTTACACTTTCAAATTCTTGTTTAAAAAGAGAGCTGAACTCACTTTTTATTTAGAAATGTTTCCAAAAATTAGACTACAACAGTGTATAATATAAATAGCTGCATCTTTTCAATATCAGTATCTGTTTGACCCACGTCAGTACATAATCATTACAAAAACAAAACATAAATCCTTCTGCAGTGCATTACAAGTGTGCTGAAATCTACAAAAATATGGTTTTGTTGTCATTTACTGTTGGCTTTTTTCTCTCCTCTCTTTTTTTCCTCTCTCTCTATCAAATCCTGCAGGAAAAGTCAAGTCGTTTTTTCTTTTAGTATACTTTTAGTATTGATTTTTGTATTGCATTGCATTGACTGACTGTTAACCTTAAAACTTGTAACACTTAACTTATTGTTCTCAGGAACCTTTATTTTAACCATTTCTTAATTGAATTTACAGAACAATTATAGTATTGTGATATATACCGTTACCATGATAGAAGATTTTGGCCATATTGCTCACCCCCATTTCACAGTATTTGCTGTTGTATCGATACAGTAATATCTGCATTGATGCGCACAATATATTGCTGCATCGATTTTTTTGAGCACATCCCTAATATATACAGTATATATCTTAGGACTGTCAATCGATTTATATTATATTATTGTTGAATTATCGATTTATTTATATTTTTTTTTATTCAAAATGTACCTTAAAGGGAGATTTGTCAAGTATTTAATACTTTTATCAACATGGGAGTGGGCAAATATGCTTGCTTTATGCAAATGGATGTATATAGTTATTATTGTAAATCAATTCACAACACAAAATAATGACAAATATTGTCCAGAAACCCTCACAGGTACTGCATTTAGCATAAAAAATATGCTCTAATCATAACGTGGCAAACTCAAGCCAAAACAGGTAACAACAGCTGTCAGTGTGTCAGTGTGCTGACTTGACTATGACTTGTCCAATACTGCATGTGATTATCATAAAGTGGGCATGTCTGTAAAGGGGAAACTCGTGGGTACCCATAGAACCCATTTTCATTAACATATCTTGAGGTCAGAGGTCAAGGGACAAATGGTCATGCCAGTTTTTCCTCGCCAAAATTTTGCGTGATATTTAACCTCCTTCCCGACAAGCTAGTTTGATATGGTTGGTACCAATGGATTACTTAGGTTTGTAACACTGATCCTGCTACAACCTCCGAAAGATTGATTGCGTTAATGCGTTAAAGAAATGAGTGGCGTTAAGGCGATTTTGTTGTTAACAGCCCAAATATATATTGTGTAATGCAATAGTTTGTTGACCCCAGCGCTGCCTTTAAGTGTGTTAAAACAACTGATTCTTGGGAATTTGTGATGAAATTGGTTAAGGAGTGACAAACAGTTTAAAGTTGTTTTGTTTTTTTAAATGGATTCAATATTTGTGGCAGCCTCTGCAGTCATTTTCACAGATGCTTTTGACAGATGTGTGGTTGTTTCTCTGTGGCAGGTATGAGGAGTACAGTATGTGGCGTCCATATTAACCGTTGAGCACGTGAATCATAGCATATTTTGTTTGTCCATAATGAACGTGAAAGTGGGTCTGTTTGCAGCCTCAGCACATCTTCACACTAACATAGTTCCATTTTCTCAGCAGAGCTGCTTCACTAATTAGAATGATTGTTACCCAGTTTAATTGGCTCTGTCAGCAGCAGTCTCAGGAGTCACAGGAGGTAATTGCATATGAGAGAGAGAAAGAGAGTTGATGATGAACCCCCACAAAACTTAGTGAAAACCTGCACTGCACAGGCAGAATAATGGGCTTCCTATCTTTTTTCAATTACAGAAACTGAATGGGGACGGTAATGAAGAATTAGTGCAAAGTCCAAAAAGGTGTTTATTACAGGAAAGTCTTAAAAAGGCAATACGTTTTAGACTTCATAGGTAATTATTTTAATCATGACAACCAGCTGTATACATGGAGCGTGTTGTCATGTTTAGTATCTTTTTATATTAAATATATTTAATAAAAAGAATATATATCAAGTGGGAATTTCAAAATAAAGTCGCATCTTAAAGATGATATTATTATTATTTATATTTTCACTTTGCATCGATGATATTGGATTGTTGATCAATGAATCTATCCAGATCGATGTATCGTTACACCTGTAATATTTAGTAAATCAATTTTTAAGTATTTGGTCAAAAATACTTCTTAACTAGTTTCTTCCACCACAGCGAAGAAATGAAATAGTTTGAGGCTATGTTTCCTCTGAAGTGCATTTAAATTCTTTCCAGAGCTTCGACTTGTTTTCGACTAATCTATCACTGACAATTTCTCCCCTGTGCAGACCAACTGGAAAACAACGCTGATCGAGATGTGATGTGCGGAGTGCTCTTATGGAAACCAGCCGAGTTTTAGATGAACTTAATGAACTGCACTGAAGCCAAGAACAACTGAGAGGTAAACACACACGCATTAAACATTTTGACATTAAAGTGTTAGAGGAAACTGCAGGCGTTGGTAGGAGGGACAAACTAAAAGAAAAATAATTATTCTTTTGACTCAGCTAGTTTTTATTATGGCACTTTGTACAGGTCACGTTACAAACTCGACATCCTGGGTTCATACAGAACATGAAGAGATCAAGATAACATTGCATGTTTAAAAAAGAAGGATCTGTAAGCTGCTTAATTTTAACCACAGACAACGAAAATGTCAGTGTAGAATTGATAGTTTATCCAAACTTTAATCAAGCCACATAGATTATTAGTTTTGTCATTAAACCATTTCAAGTCTATCATGATACTCGCATGCCAATATATACCTTGAAGGAGCTTTTGGTCTCTGTAATAATTTCTTCTCTCTGTGTTGGATGAAAAGTGATTTCAGTAATAAATGATGGGGGACAA
This sequence comes from Sebastolobus alascanus, assembly GCA_916701645.2. Classification (NCBI taxonomy): domain Eukaryota; kingdom Metazoa; phylum Chordata; class Actinopteri; order Perciformes; family Sebastidae; genus Sebastolobus; species Sebastolobus alascanus. Next base: position 1,658,223 of record CAKAOJ020000003.1, read on the forward strand.
AATCCTTGTTCTGTGTAAAAATGACTTCTTAAAGGTCGTCTATTCTACGAAATTCTGAGCATTTCTATTGCCTCCACATGGCTTGCAGTTTAGGGTGCTAACAGTGCAAACAACGGCGTTTACCTGAGGGAGAACCGCGCTTCCGCGACGATGTATTGGCGCTGTGCAGAGCTAGCCAGTGGCAGTGTTAATTTTGGCAGCTATTTTAGATTAAGTCTTAAGATGAAATGCTCATTAGTTTTAGTCACCAAAAAGTAATTTGATTTAAGTCAATGTTTTCTCTCTTAATTTTGTCAACAATGATGGTTGTGGAGAAAAAAAATAAAATAACTTATTTTAGTCTGGGTAATGTTTTTTTACAGGACATCGCCTTACACATCCATTTTTAATGTTTTAAGGCATTTGTACGTGTTAAGACGACAGAAATTACTCTGTTAACGCGTCCATTTTGAACGTCTGCGCGAGAGAGGTTGAATTGCCGTTTAGTGGGCGAGAAAGGATCACATACTGCGTTATAGAGACTGAGTTATACTGGGCGAGTGTGCGATCTGGTGACATCGCGAGAATCCAGCTGCTGTGCAATGTAAAGAGGCTTCATCAATTTGGAACTGATTGATGAAAATGTCTTCTAGACCAAACTAGTCCTTTTGCTTTAAAATGAAGGACTCCCCATGTCATGTAAAACTAGAAGGGTTTCTATGCTTTAAGCAGACAAGGTGTAGCGACTACTCTTAATTAAAAGGCTGCTAAGAGGCTGAAGTAGGCTCTTTACTGTGTAACTTGTTCCAAAAACGTCCAGATGTGTTTATACTGTTTATTAAATTAAATTAAAGTAATTACAAACAATAGGGCTAACTGGAATAACTAAACGTGAAATGACGGTCAACAGTCTAACTCCCGCGGTCCAAGTGAACAGGTAAAAATAGGTGAAACCACACCCCTGTGTCAATTACCGGAAGTGATGATAACCAAAAGAACGTGTGCAGCCTAAACTAATAATAATAATAAACAACAGGCTAAATACACACTTTGGCTCCTACACAAGGAGAGTACTCTATGCGCTGAATTTATTACATTACTACTACTACTACTACTATTTTGTGCTTAGTTTATAATCTAATAACTTTATGACATTATGCACAAAACTGTTATTACGTCATGCGCTCATGGTTTTATGTATATAAATAATAATATGTGCTGATTATCCCATTATGCGCAGTTATTACATTATGAGTTGCTACGTGTGTTTTTACACAGAATGAGAACTGTGTATTTTGTCCCCCATGTCTCTAATTAATATTGTGTAAGGGACGTTTTTGCAACCAGTAGAGAGAAAAGGAACAATTATTATGACCAAGATCTTTAACCTAAATCAAAAGTATTTTGCCACTGTTAAAGCAAAGATGACATCAAACAAACTGTATATCATCTCAATGTCAGGCCTTTAATTTGCAATAGGGCTGTGACTAACAATTATTTTCTTGTTTAATTGATACATGTTTTCACTAGAAAATGTCAAAATAGTGATAAATGTCCATTACAATCTTCTTAAAACCCAAGGTGATGTCTTCAAATTGTTTTGTTCGACTAACACTCTTAATTATGGAGCCCAGGAGTGGCCGTAGAAAGAAACAATTTTCTAATTTGTGCACGAGATATAATTTTTTCCCTAAATTTAATTAAAAGGTTCCCACATTTTAATTTGTGCACACGAGATACAGAAAGCCAGCACAGCGCACCCCATTGCAGTCTCCAACTGGAGTGATGTTGCGCGCTGT